>JAHTLZ010003526.1:34466576-34507904 GCA_023846285.1 Phrynocephalus versicolor
TGTGTGTGTGTGTGTGTGTGTGTGTGTGTGTGTGTGTGTGTGTGTGTTATATCAATGTGCTATATTAAGAATTCAGTAATGTATCAAACAATATTTTCATACCACTATTGTGTATCTTTAAGATGCACTATAGGGTGCTTTTAAATGACCCCTAAGATCCGCTGGCAACTTAAATTCGGACCAGAGATCTTGGGGGTTTGTTGCTCTTCCTGTGTTCCCACCCCTCCGCACTCCCTTGCTACTGTCTGTATGAGGCAAGGGAGAAAAAAAGGGAGAAAAGAATGCAGGCTCACCTCCGCTCTGCCGTTGGGAGCTGTCCCGGGAAGCATTCCAGTCTCTTCCAGTCTCTTAAAGGGGTGGGGGGCAAAAAAGAAACAAACACAAGGCGAGGAGAGCCCAGCACTCACTGCTTTACATCCGCATCAGAAATTTTTCACCTTTGGAGACCAGGTACTTGGAAAATGCGCTGGGACGCGCTTAGGTGGGCGTGGTCGTACTTAATTTTTTAAAAAATCCGGAGCTGGTGGGAAAACAATTTTAAGCTCCGGATCTGGGAGCCCTTTGCCTCGGTTTTTAGGGGTCGTGTAAAAGCGCCCATACTTAGGTAAAAGTTTAGAGAATTGTGAGTAATTTTAACATTGTTTACACAGAGTCTTTGGTTACTGACTACACAACATAAGGCTAATCACAGGAAAAGCTGATGTGCCTGTATTTTCATTGATATTATTTTCTGTTTTGCCCACCCACAAGGGGTTGTTTATTTTGTACTGATTGCTGTTTTCTCTTTTTGGATGAATACAATCACTGTTCTCTATCCAGAAGTAGGCATTAGTAATTGTGTCCTAGGATAATACTGACATTAGCATCTTAAATGGGACATTGTGTGCCATTACAGCAGTACAATCTCCCTTAAGTTTAATGCTATGTCAGATAAAGGCGGCAGTTCTGCCTTATGTGCTACTTTCTTCCCTGTTTTTTGTCTTTGTCAAAGATAAGGCTTGTGGCACAGTGGTTACGCTACCCTATTTCAGCCAAACTACTCACAACTAGGGATGGGCACCAAACAAAAAATGAAATGCTGATTTTGTTTTTCATCAGCATATTATTTTTAAAATTATTCAGTGGAAAATTACTAATCTCATGTATGTGAAGAGTAGGCTTCTCTTCCCCAAGTGATTTTAGGGGATCCCTTGAAGTTTGGAAAAGTTAGGTTTTCTGGGGGCAGAGATATTAAGCTCCAAAGCTTAATGGAATGAGTCAGTGTCTTCACCGTGCTTTTCCTTGCTATTATTGGGTTAGTTGGCAGCTTCCCTTCAGCACGCTGATCCACAGCCACACTCCTTCAATTAAGTTCCTCCCAAAGCCCCATTGGAGCTCAATAACTCCATTCCCTGTACCCCAAACCTCTCCAAATTGGGGGTGCTTCAAGGGGAGACCTTGAGGAAGCTCCACTGTAATTTCCACACTGATAGCTAGCTACCTGGGATCACTATTTTCAAGCACATAGCACTGCAATTATAAATATTTTTCTGGGGGCACCCCATTTGAAGTTGAATAACCTGCCCCCTGAACCCTAAATCTCTCCAAATTTGGAGGGCTAAAAGGGGAGAATCCAAGGAAAATTCACACCAAATCTGGTGCCTCTAGAACCCAAGGAACCCATTTTACAGAGTAACTAATCAGTTTGTTACTAATTCGTTTCATACAATTTTTTTAAAAAAATCATTTCTAATAAATCGAAACAAATTACGGAGTAACGAAATGAAATGAAACAAATCTCATTTTTTCTGTTTCATGCCAATTCCTACACATAACCTGAGCTTCAATCAGAGATAGCTATTCAAAGATGACTCAGCCTTTCTTCCTTCAGAAGTTAGTAAAATATGTCCTTCACCAGCTGATTTCCAAAAGCACTAAGATCCCAAATAAGTTCTTTGAAACTGCTTTCATTGGCTTTTCATCTAACTTCAATTACATAAGTAGAGAGCATTTATAGCAGTGATTCTCAACCTTTTTAAAGCTACTGCCCCGCTATGGAGTAGAATTTTTTTTAATGCCCCTCTTTGTAAAAATCCTGTAATGGTCACCATACCTCCAGAAGGATATTATGGAAATGGAAAAAGTGCAGAGGAGGGCAAGCAGAATGATTAGGGGACTGGAACACCTTCCTTACCATCTGAGGCTGCAATGGCTGGGCCTCTTTACTTTTGAATGACTGTGCCTAAGCGGTGACCTGATTGAAGTTTATAAAATCATACACAGTGTGGACAAAGTAGATAAGGAAAAACTATTTTCCATAGCACACAACACTAGAACTAGGGGCCCCTCTATGAAACTTTTGGGTGCTGGATCTCAAACAAATAAGAAATAGTACTTTTTCACCCAGAGGATCACTGGTATCTGGGACTCCCTGCCAGAAGAAGTGGTGACAGCTGTCAGCCTTGACAGCTTTAAGAAAGGATTGGACAAGTTCATGGAGAACAAGGGTATCCATGGCTATCATTATGGATGCCTAAGGACAACCTCTGGGTTGGAGAGAGAGGAGGGATATCTATCAAAGCCATTTGCAGGGAATCATAAGCAGGTGAAGACATCTGGTTGGGAATACCTTTAAGAAAATGGTGATCCACTGTGTGAGACAGAATGCTGGACTGTGGCCTGTTCCAGCGGGGCTATTCTTAAGTTCTTATCATCAACAACCCATGCTTTTAGGGAAAAGATTTGGCCGGGGTTCTAGTCTTCTTAGCGACCTGGGCTGTGCTGAGCTGGTGGGTGGGTGGGCATATTAAGCAGTACTCTCCAACAAACTCAGAGACACCAGGTGAACACCTGGGCTGTCCCGGATCTGAGCCAGGCAACTGTGCTCGCTCCATTCCTTTCCTGGAGACAGGGCAAAGTCTCAAACAAGTCTGCCATCTGAATGGACACCAGGAAGGGCTGGTGGACCTGTTGACCAAGGGCCATCTCTTACAATGGAAAGCGCTAGCAGGAGTCCATCATCACCAAGTTGGCTGAGAGGGTGTCTGCCTGGTGTGTGTGTGTGGGGGGGGAGGGATGGCTGTGAGGGAGATGGAAAGTTGCGCTTCGCTGTGGAGCCGCTGTGCACGCTTACAGGGGAACGCTGTGCAGGGACCTTGGCATAGGATGTGGGTGACAGAAGGTGGAAAGGTGGAGGGGAGGGGGATGGTGGTGGTGGTGGTGGTGGTGGTGGTGTGAGAGAACGGAAAGGCTCCAATTCTCCCTCCCCACACCTGAAAGCATCGGGGTGCTACTTCCTACTTCACATGCACACTTCCTCCCCGGCCATTCAGCAACGGGGGGGGCAAGGGTTTCCTCTACCCTCCTGATCAGTCGCTCCACGCCCACAAGCTAACCTGCCTTTTTCCATCCATGTTGTCTCTCCTCTTTTCCTGCATGTGCTGCGTGTAAAGCAGTTCTAGACAGAAAGAAAGAAAATACGCACACACATCTACTTTTACTAAGCCAGGGGATTTGTTCCAGCTTTAATTTTTGTTGGAAGGGAGTGGGTCTCAAAGCATCTTCTCATTCAAAGAATGGAATCAATCCACCCATCCCCAGCAAGAGTCACTGGGGTTAGGTAGGTTGATTCCTCTCTTCGAATATATATCAGGGATGTCCAACTTTGAACAGCCCACAGGCTCCCACCTGCCTGCTGCATGTCCCCAGGAGCTCCCCACCAAGTGTTAGCATGTGTGCACATGAGTGCATGCACTCTCTCTGCTACTGCCCCACCCCATCTGAATTTGGAATGACACAAGCACCTTCGCTGGTGCTGCGCCAAATTCAAGTGGTTTGAGTCTTTTCCCTCCTCCCCTTCACGGCAAACGGGAGGATGGGGATTGCTGGATCAGTTTGATTTTGGTGGCACAAGCACCCTCATTGGTGCTGTGTCAAATTCAAATGGCTTGAGTCTTCTGCCTCCTCCACTTTGATGTGAACGGGAGGAGGGGGAGGTTTAAAAAAGGCGATCTGAGCAGCCTGGGAGGTTACCGAGGCAAGCAGCGGTGGCAGATCCGATCTGAATCTCCTCTTCAAAAAAGTGCGCTTTCACCCCCAACCCACTTGATTGGGGGGAAGGTGTGCCTTTTTAAAAAGGAAATTCAAGACTGCCTCCCCACCCAGGTCCCCCACACTGGGCACACACTCTCCCCGCCACCCCCACTCCCAAGGTCCATGGGGCTGGTGGCAGCAGCCGAGCCCTGGCTGGCTGCCCGCCCGCTCATCAAGGTTCCTGGCACTGCGGGTGTGTGCAGAGCTGCTCCAATCACCAAGGTCCCCCCCTGCTGGTGACGGACCTCAAGGTTCCTGGTGCTGTGTGCACGCACACATCTGCTCCACCTCCCCACCACCAAGGGCAGTGGAGCCAGTCATCCGTGGCCTGAATTATATATTTTCAGGGATCCAGAGAGCCAGCTAGGATGCAAGCTTCTCTCTCTGCTCACCCACCCACCTGACGACTGCCATTTTTTCTCTCCTCCTTTCTCTTGGGTGATTGGAAAATGAGGGCTCCAGACTGTGCTTGCCACAGACAGCTCTGTGAATCTCAATTGTCCTGTAGTCACTATCTCCTCCCCGTCTCCCATCCCCCACCCCCAGAACACTCTGGCCACTTTCCTTTCTACCGTTCGAGTCCCTGAGTGGCCAGCGACACTTCCCTCACCTCTCAAAAAGAACAAACAAACAAACAAACAAAAAGATGAAAGAAAAACACCCCAAAGTGAACATCAAAGCAATGCTGCTGGGGATGCAGAAATGGTGAGCTGGATCTCCTCCCTTTCCACAATTTTTTTTAGAAGCAGATGGAGGGAAAGAGGTGCGGTGGGGGGGGGGACAAGAAAAGGCACCAATCACTTTTCTTTCCTCCTTGCACGTGCTCCTGGTCAGAAACTTGGTCTGGGGGTGGAGATGGGGTGGGGACTTAGAACACCACATGACGGCTGCTGCAAATCCCAGTCATTGGTGAGTAGCAGATCCACAGGGATATTAACCACTTCTTTCAGCAGGTAAACAGTAAAAGCTTTTTACTGTTGTAGGGCACTGGCAGAGCCTCCCCCATTTCCCACAGCCCCCACCTCTCCTGCATTGTCACCGCTGGGCACCTCGGTGGCGGGCACAGTGAGTGAAGACACGGTGTACCGGCACCCTCTCCCAGCCCCCCTCTGGCTCCCACCTCTTTTGTTGTTTAAGAATGAGACTTCCTGAAATCCTGCAGGTGGGCTGGGTGCAAGCTTCAGCACGTGACTCGGGCTTCCCGCCTTCCCAGGCAAAGTTGGCGGTCCCTGATACAGAAAAGGTGCACAAGCACATTAGAGGCTTGGGGCGTTCATTTGCAAGCTTTCCGCTTGTTTTCCCTGGCGCACCCTGCCAGGGGTTAACCAAAACATGCCCACCACCCCCCTATGGCCCAAAACATGCCCACTGCCCCCCTACAGCCCAAATCATGCCCACCGCCCCTCAGCAGTCTCCCATCGCCCACCGGGGGGCGCTACCACCTCCGTTGAGAACCAATGATTTATAGTATAAACTGAGGAAAACTAATATTGATAAAAGACTCTTGTGGCTAATGCACCTGTTACACCAGAACAATCGGTTGCAACAGATACAAATTGGCTTACAGGGAGTCTATCACAAGCGATATACTGTAGTTAATTCTGGGGTGAAATAAGGGTGCATTTCAGCACCATTTATTTTTAATTTCTATGCAAATGACCTGATTACTGGAATGGCTTCCCCTTTCTTCTCGCCAGCAGTTGGAAGGCAGAAGATCTCAATATGCCAGTGACTTGGTACTGCTATTGTTGAACAAAATTGGTTTCAAAAGAATGTTGACCAAATTTGGGCAACTCTGCAAGGTTGGAAAATTAACAATTAATTACTCCAAAACTAAGATCATGATCCTTGGGAAGAGCCCCTGCAAGCATAATAGGTCATTAGATGGACACTCTTTGGAACAGGTGCATTCATTCAAATACTTGGGTCTGCACTTAAGTGAGAAATTGTCCTGGAAAGAACATCTAAATGCCACTATACCATACTGAGTGCCAGATCAAATGGGCAACTAAAAAGATTTTTTTGTGTGCTAAAGGAGACAGCTAGTTAAACCATGCCCTTAAGGAGTTTGTTACAAAAATTCTGGCTCAAATGCTCTATTTCAAGGCTATCCAACTTTGAACAGCCCGCAGCCTACCTGATGCTCCTAAATGTCCCCCATAGTCGACTCTTGGAGAACACAGGCGCAAATGACCATGTGCTATATGCAGCGGCAGCAGAGGCACAGGCAGCTGGAGGACTCCCAGGAGGTCTTGCCTTCCTGCCCAGCCTCGTTCGGCACCAAATCCAAAAGGACCAAGCAGCCTTCCTCCTCCTCCTCCTCCCCTTTGCCCAAGTGAAGGGGAGGAGGGGGGGAGGCTTAGTCCTTTTGAATTTGGCGCCACGTGAGCACTCTCCCAGTCACTTCTTCACCCCTTGCAGCTGCCGAGGCACTTGTCAGCTGGCCTTGGAGGGGGGAATGGGGGACTTTGCTTCTGGCCCTGATACCACTTCTCCACCCAGTGTGCCACCGGAGTGCTTGTCATCTGGCTGGGGAGGGGGTGAATGGGTGACTTCACTGCTAACTCCCGCACTGGTGGTCATCCCTGCCACTGGCCACCCCTCCCAGCTCCCTGAAACCACTGCCAGAGATGCTGAGGGTGCAGAGGGTGGCCAGGAGGAAGCACCCAGCCCGGGAGAGCCCAGCAGGGCACAGGCCGCAGCCCAGCAGTGCCATCACCCACAGCCCCGCCTGGTGGCCTAGTGCCAGCCCAGACACCTGTGTGCCTCACCGGTGTGTGAGTGGGGGGAACTCCCCGCAAACACACCGCTACAGGTGGCACACCGGGAAGCCAGCAGGGACCCAGCAGGTGACCTCCAACTGCACCGCAGGTGACTGGTTGCCAATGGGCGATGTGTTGGGCAGGCCTGCTCTATTTGATAGAAATAAGGGGAGATGGAGCCAAGACCAATTTGGAAATCACAAGGAACAACTTAATGAGACTTATATTGGGGCTTTCTGTTGAGATCCCCTCAGCTCATGTTTGAGCTGAGTTGCGTATCCCTTCAATTGCTGCCAGAACTGACTTGTACTGTTAAAAAGTGGTTGGGTTTTAAATGTTTCAAAGATTAGCAGAGTTATACAGTGGTGTGGAAAGATAATTGCTAAGCACAGATTTGAAGCTGGGAGACAGAAGTAAACTTTAGCATAAAAGCTTGTGTTACAAAAACACACACAAACACACAATGAGATAAAACACACAGCGTAAATATTACAGAGTAGTGGTGAAACTGCTCATCTCACCAAAAAGCAGTCCCAAAGTAAAATGGGTTACAATTTTATACATAGGGCAGACATCATATAAACCAATCACATGAGTACACATAGGCAGACAATGTTAAGCAGTTACCCATGGCAGTTATTCACCCGTGTCTTGACAAATGATTATGCATTTATACACAGAAACCATTTTGAATCTGTTAAATATTATATTGCATATGATTTGTTAAAAGTTACATTACTTGACAAGTACTAGTGCAGATTAAATCATTTGGAGGATCAATCATTGACCAGGGGCTGCTGGCTGGAGCAATAACAGACTGGAGGATGGATGATGGACTGCCATGTAGAGATGGGCACGACTCAAAAAAATAATTTTTCATTTTTCGTTTTTCGTTAAGGGGTCCATTTCGGTTCGTTTTCATTCTTCGGGTTTTCTTGCGCATTTTTTGTTTTCATTTTTGTTATGAAATGAAACAAAAAAACAAAACGAAAATGAAAAATTTTCATTTTCGTTAGCATTCTTTTCATTGTGCTGTGTCTGTCAGAACGAAAATGAAAAACACGGCAAATTTTTTCATTCATTTTCGTTTTCATTTTGTTTTCTGGAAAATTTTCATTTTCGTTTTCGTTGCATAACGAAACCAAAAAACAAAAACGAAAATGAAAATTTCGCTGAGTCGTGCCCATCTCTACTGCCATGATAAACTAAAGGCTTATTGTCTTAGTATGAAAAAGTTCCTCTGTCTTGGCTCTAATATATTAAGGAATTGGATCTTTGATTTGGATGCCAGCCAAGACAAAACCACATTTTTGACTCTCAGTTCTCTATTTGCAGTCAGATAGAACACATAGTTCACTCTTTACTGATCTGCCTCCTTTACAATGAACCCAGAGAAAGATTTTTGTTACTTATCATCCAACTATATCCCAATTGTACTCCCAAGGAAATAATATTCAACCTGCTGACTGTTCATTACGTATGCTATAGCATTATTTGCACTGGCAGCTAAGAGGTTGAGGTCTGGTTAGTAAAACAAATACCCAGTTTTCCATGGGGGTGGGGGATGGGGTAGAGTGTAGCCTGCAAAATTAATGTATAAACTGCCCAGAGAGTGCTTTAAGTGTCATGGGGTGGAATATAAGCAGCATGCTTTGCTTTTTGCTTTTTTAAACCCTGAACAACTGGTCCTATTACAATATTTAACTTACCTTCTATAATATCTACCTAGCCCTATTCAGGCTAGGTTGACAAGCCTTTCAGGTTAGGATTATGTCAGTTCTGAAAAGCAAAAAAAGAGTCCAAACTGATGAGAAATATAACTGACAAGTTGAAGATAAAAAGGAAAGCATTCTTAAACACTATAATTGTAATATAGTACAGTTTTGTGCCTCTGGTTCTGCTTGCTGTAATTGAATTGAAAAATCAATTGAAACTTTTTTGTTTTAAAATTCTCCTTATTTATTTTACTTTCAGTATTTCCTATTCCTTTTGAGAAAATAAAAAGGTAAAGGGAAAAGTAAGTCAATTTAACTTCATGCTCATCCCAGTGTAATCACATCCTTCAGTACTAGTCTAAAATAAATTTATTTATTTATTATTTATTTGTTGCATTTTTATACCACCCATCTTCCAGAAGGAACTCTGGGTGGTTTACAGACAAGAATAAAACGACAATGTATAAATGACAGGAACGCAGACTCACCTGGTTCCTGTGTTGTTTCTGGGTAAAGGACAGTCCTCTCTGAGCCTGGAGACTGCTTCACGTGGTGGCTGCATGGCTGGGGGATGCTATTAGGACTCCCAGCATCCACATGCTCACCTTCACCACAGGAAAGGGGTAATGGTGTCAGTCAGGACTGGCTGGCACCACCTGGTGTGCATGGGCGTGGGCAGGCAAACTGGAAGAGGCAGTGGCCTTTGCTTCGATTCATCTGTGGAAGCCAAAAAGCAGAGTTGGGCCCTGTGGAGTCCCACTGTCTTCCATACAGCTCCCCTCCCCATTCTTCCTTCTTTAGCTATACCGTTTAAACTTTTGCATACAAGTTCCAAGGTTGCGCAGTTAGGTTGGTGACCTTCCTGTACTGGCACAACTCAGTGGGGTGGCTTTGGGCATTGAGATGGATCACAATGGTCACATGGTGGTGGGTCTGCAGGTCACAGATGCTATGGAATCCCTAAATGGGAACTGGGGGGTTGTGTGGGCCATCTGAGCTCAGGTGGGAGTTGCCCCTGCCCTGGTTGGTGAGAAGACAACAGAGAGGCATACATCCTTGTTTCTCCAGGAAATCTGCTATTCCAAGTGGCCTCACAGGAAGGGTCTCACGAAGGTGGTGGGTAACATTGGCTGGTATTCTGTTCCTCACTTTCACAATGAGATGTATCTAACCCAGTGTTTGCCAGGTTAACTGCTGGTGTAGTTAGGTTATGGCCCTTTTATTCCAGTTATGTTGTGTGTGTGCCTCTTGTTTTGGAGGTGACTAGGGCTTGCTTAGCAGTAGGCCAACAACCATAGGCTGCAACCTGACATAACTGTCTGTCAGCACAGATATAACAAGAGCCTTGCTATTCTCCAGAAAGGTACCCTTTACCTTCTCCAGTAGTTCTTCTTTCCTGCTCACAGGAAAGTTTGTCAGCAGGAGTTCTTAAGGAACAGCTTTTGATCTTTTTTCTACCTTACTTGGATGTGAAGACATGCCAAGACTGATTTCCAATTTAATTAATTTCAGGATGAAATGGCAAAAAGACTGCATTGAAACAGTTTGCCATACATGGATGGGGGCTTCTGCTCTTTTTATTTCTGGCTACTTGCAAAGGTTTGGATGAGAACTGCATTTGGATTAGCCTCACACAATTCTAATCTCATTTTCATTTGCTCCTCCTCTTTCTTCCATTTGTCTCATTCATAACTTGGCCTTTGACTCAATCATGCCTGATGCTTGGCACCAACTGGTCCCAAAGCAGCACTTTTCTATATTAGATGCAGCTTATGCCTGACTACAAGGAACATAATGAAACAAAACATAGTATGTGACTGTTCTGAGTTTGGGCCCAAGTCTTCCTTGGATCCAATATAATTAATGTGGTGCTGTATAGTTAATTTATCTTCTAAACCTATTTTTAAGATCAGCAAAAATGGCTTCATTTTACAAATTTGCTAAATTAGCTCTGCTAAAGCTCATGACTTTTCAGCAAATCTATAGGTCATATTAATTTTTTGCAACTGCTTCTCAATGTGCAGTTTTAGGTACATTATTAATAGTGTTGTGTAATTGAATCCAAAAGGAAGGCATTGGTGGGTACGCATATACTCTCCATTTTATATCTCTATGAAAGCCAGAAGTTTTAATTTATTGATTAATCATTGTCATTAAAAGACTTGGCTTCAGAACTCAAAGCAGAAACAGAATGTAATGGGGCTGAACAAGGTGACTTAACAAAAAGAATTATGCCACAACTACAGAGAGGCAAGGGAAACACATCAGAACCATATTTTAGACCTCAAACCTAAAAACATATGAGAGAGCATCCTTTGGATTTTATCACTAGGATTGAAAAATCTATGCTGCCGTTCCCCCCACCCCACCCCGGAACACCCTTAAATGGAACATGCAGGAATTGTCTTAAGCTGTTATCCCAGACCGTTATAATGCACTGCAAATTTTCATGCGGAGTTTCCCCCAGAGCAGTCACATGGTACAAGTCGTGCTTCCTGTGTTCCCACATACTAAGACCTTTTTTTTGTTTTGTTTTTTTTTAAAAAAATCAACAACAGACACCAAAATGGGAGTGGAGCAGAGACAGATTCGGCACGCAAAGTAACAGATAACCCTTGATCCTCCGCGCATGTGGAGCTCAACACTTAGGGGGGGTCTTGCCTCCTCTCTCGCACCCTGGACTTCGGACTTGACACTCACATTGTGGGCGCAAATGCCTTACGAAGCCTGCCTGTGTTCGCCACCTGCCTGCTTTCCCTTCCCTTCCCCTCGCTTTTTAGGATGCCACTCTGCTGGACTGCCCAGGAGCCGCTGCGCTCTGACCTTGGGAAGGTGCCTGGTCTCCAAGGAACAACCCTGGGTGTACCCTTGTCTCAAGAAGACTAGCAGCTCTCCCCGAGTGGTGGCTCCTTCACAGCTTCTTGTGGCAAGCAGCTTGCCAGCTCTTAAAGAGACAGTGCCCTCCTCACAGCTACTTGGCTGGCAGCGCTCGCATGATCCAAGGGCTAGCACATATCTTGTTTTGGATTTACCTCGAGTAATCACGGCTCATGTACCAGTTTAAAATCTGCTTTGGAAAAAGATTTTACCACCTTGAGTACTTGGAAAATGCACTAAGTCGCGCTTCAGGGAGCGTGGCCACACTTTATTTTTTTTAAAGTCCACAGGAGAACGATTTTATGCTCCGCATCAAAGAGCACTTTGCAGCAGATTTTAGTGGACGTGGGATAAAGGCCTTAGTAGACTGGATCAAGAAATCTTGGATAGTTCAGTGGCTCTGGCTGCAAAGCCAGAAGTTGGGAGCTTGATTCCCCACTGTGCCCCTTTAACAAGGTCTGGACTTAATGATCCATATATTCCCTTCCAGCCCTGCAGTTCTAAGATTATTCTGTTATGATAAAAAGACTGTCTAGTTTAGTGGACTGTGTTATTTCACACTACCCTTTCCCTTCCTAAATGTTCACCCATATCTTTAAGAATGCAGAGTGTGTTACTCTGAAATAGAGGCACAAGCCACTGGTTTGGCATATTGTACTGATTCTATAGGCACTGGTGTACAGTGGACCCTTGTATAACAAACAGTTTGTATAACATAAAATCTGTACAACATAAAAAAAATCCTGAGATAGGGGAAATTTGCTTAACATAATCGCCTATGAGGAGAATCCGTACAACATAAAAATGGGATTACTCTGTTTTCAATGCATTCTTATGGAAATTTGTATAAAGGAAAATTTGCTTAACATAATTTCATTTGGAACGAATTAATTCCTTTATACAAGGTATCACTGTATAGTGATCCTCAGTCCCGACTCCCCTGGCTTCCTTGTTGTTCCTCCTCTAGATGCTGCTTCTGAGTGGGCAACCTCCCCCAAAGAGGTGGTGGGGTTGTGAAGGGTCAAATACATGTTCATTCAAAGGACAAACTGGCACAAGCCATCAAATGGGCAGTTTGTACTAGAGATGGGGACGAAACAAAAATATAGTGTTTCATTTCATTTCATTTCTTCAGTAGTTTTGTTTTGTTCCTAAAGAATTTTTGGAATGAAACAAACTGATTAGTAAATGGCTCCCCTTGGTCCTAGAGACACCAGAAACAAATAGTTGTGTAACAAAAAGACAGAACGGTGTTTCATTTTTTGTTTGGTGCCCATCTCTAGTTTGTACCCATCACTGTTCCCAAATCAGAATGATACTTTTTTTTCTCCTCAGTGTCACTCCACCTACTTCAGCTGCTGGTTGTAACTATTTATAAAGCTTTTAATGAAACTGCAGCACACACTCTTGCAGATGTGAATTTGTGAAGTGAAGTAAATTTCAGCAATGACATGATTGGTAACAATGTGCATAAATCCACTGGACAGGCTGGCCCACACTATAACTGCAGCTTTCCCTCACTCCCTGTGAGTGTGCCATAAAGTGTCAGGCCAAAACAAAAAGTAACAAAATTGACAATTATTAGAATCAATACAAAAATAAATAAAATAAATAAATAACAGACTAATCAAATGTAAAATCAAAGATGCTCTGGTGGAACAGGCCGACACTGACCTTTGGGAGATCTGCTCTGCCAGATACTCAGGGCCCAAACCATAGAAGGTTTTGTAAACCAAAACCAATACCTTGAACCTTATCCAGGAGGCAATGGGTAGCCAATGCAGGTGAGCCAGAATTGGGCGTGATGTAATCAAAATGACCCGCACCAACCACTAGTCTTGCTGCCACGTTCTGCACCCACTGCAATCACTGGACAAGGGGCAAGGGAAGCCCCATGTAGAGAGCATTGCAGTAATAAATCCTCGAGATGACCAGCACTTGCACAACTGTCTGCAGGGAGTCTCCATCAAGGTATGGGCGAAACTCCCAGATAAGCCTAAGCTGTTAAAAGGCTGACTTGGACACGGCAGCCACCTGGGACTCCAGGTACAATGCCGGGTCCAAGACAATGCCCAGACTCCTCGCTCCCAGGGGGAGCATAACTGAGAGAGGGAGGCACCCCCCTCTGTGCCCACCCAGGTCTTGGTAAGAAAGGCCAGGTCGGTCCTCTCATCCACAATCAAATCGTGGGTGATAGGGATCTTATTATGTACCGACTTGGCATTAACCAGCAGACAGGGCAAGTCGGAGGCACAGACCGAGTGGCTACCTGGTAAATGGAAGTGAGTCGGAGGATGTAAACAGGGAACACACAAAAGATGCCTGTCCCCAGTTCTCCTTACCCGATTGATACCCCGATTACTCAAGCCTTGAGTACTATCTTTCAATGAAATATAGCAGATGGTTAGAGTGAAGAGACTTCATCTCTGCAAAAGCTTACAAGTTTGTGACTCAAGTTTTAAATATCTTACAAGGAGCAGAACAGGTTGGATAGGTCTCTCTTAACTTTCACAGCATTCTTTAACTAAATTTGTGCTACATGGTGCTTATTATTATTTTTTAAAAGTCCTAAGTAAATAAGGGTGAAATAGGAGGAAATTTACCCCAGGCTTTGTCTCAAGTTAAAAATAGGTGACTGCAGGAGAATCTAGGTAAGTAGACTGAGCAAATCTCTATTTTTCTTTTTCTTTTTTATTTTTGCAATGGCTGTACTCACTTCAATATTCTGATATTAAAACTGATGTTTGCTTATGGTGACTATCTTTAACGCTGATGAGCAATGCACTATGGGAAATGTTGCCTTTCACAGAGTGAGTTCTGGAATACGTACTACCTCTCACCAATTTTTATATTTTTATATTAATTGATTTGCCTGTAGCATGAGTTATTTATGTTTTTATTCAGTTAGTCTGAATTTTGTCAGTCAGAGACTCAGCAAAGAAGTATTGCATCTGGAGAACTTTGGTCATATTTACTTTGATGAAAGTTCCAAGGAAATCAGAGTGACTTAAGAGCCTCTATACTATGATGATTCTTCAGCGACAAATCTCAGCATCACTTGGAATGTTTGGGTATCTGGCTGTGGAGTCTGATTCCTCACAGTGCCTCTTTGACAGAGGTGGGAGTCAATGATCCATAGAATCTAGAGATGGGCACGACTCAGCGAAATTTTTGTTTTTGTTTTTGTTTTTTCATTTCGTTTCGCAATGAAAACAAAAAAATTTTCAGAAGCAAAACGACAACGGAAACGAAATGAAAAAATTTGCCGTGTTTTTCATTTTCGTTACGGCAGACACATTGCATTGAAAGGAATGCTAACAAAACAAAAAAATTTCATTTTCATTTTGTTTTTTTGTTTCATTTCATAACGAAAACAAAAACAAAAATGAAAAATGCGCAAACCCCCCCCCCCGAAAAATGAAAACGAACCGAAATGGACCCCTAAACGACAAACGAAAAACGAAAAATTATTTTTTTGAGTCGTGCCCATCTCTAATAGAATCCCCTCCAACTAGACTGTTCAATAATCTAAGATCATTTTCTGCTTTGGTTAAAAGGAGGAAGCTAATGCTTTCATGAAGAAAACTCTTCTTGTAATCTGTGACAAAGTAGTATCAAATTCTGTAACTGGTTACTCTATTTGCATGAAGAACTTGGATACAAGAAGATAGGCAGTTAACAAATCAGATTATTGTACCAACTAGGGCAAATTGAAGCCAATGTCCCCTGTGTTTATAATTGTTGAAATACTCTAATTATCTAATTATTTGGTTAAGTTCAATGGATGTAGCCTAGCCAAAACAATTTGTAAAGGCCAATATGACCTTATCCATCATCCTTCTCTAAAAAAAAACTGTAGTAACCTTCATGAGAAGTTGAATGGGCAGAAATTAGGAACTGACAGGGTTGTGTACTAGCATCTGTTATAAAATGCCATAATGTCTTCCTTTTGGCTCTCTAGAATTGATTCCCCCAAGGAATGATGGAGGAAAATGCTCTATCCTGTAATGGCTCTACAAGACAAATATTATTGCAGCATCCAAGAGTATGGAAGCACTTTCACAATCCCCTCTTTCACACACACACGTGAGAGGTGGCTGCAAAATCCCATTGAAATCAAGCAGGCTTCTGGGCAAGTACAGGCACCTTAAATGTGTGTGTGTGTATCTCTCTGTGTGTATCTGTGTGTCTGTGTGTTTGTGTCTGTGTAAAAGACGGGACTGTGAACAGTGGCATAGCAAGGTTTGGGACTGCCTGGGAACAAAGTTGTCTGGCCCTCCCCACCCCCATTGTATCCACCAAGCAAAAGGGTGCAATCCTGTGGGTGTGGGGCGGGCAGGCAGGTGGACCCATATGCAGGCGGGTGGGCATTTGTGTGTGCGCGCAAACACACGTGTGGTAGCATGCACACCTTACTTCTCCCATGGTGAGTAAGGCGAGAAAGAGGAGGAGGAGGAGGAGGGTGCCACTGGCATGCAGTGGCGGCTGTGGCAGAGTGGGTCCCCTCACCAAGCCCTAGGTAGGGGAGGAGGGTTGATGGTGGGTGGGTGCACAGCTTCCTCCTGCTGCTTCCCCCTCCAGGTACACTCAGATTTCGGCGCCCAGGGCAGATGCAGCCTTCTGCACCCCCAGATATGCCCTTGACTGTGAAAAGTGCTTCGGCACCCCTGGATGCTGCAATAAAGTTTGGCTTGTGGATGTGAAAAGGAGCCGACACTGAGGCTGAGAAAGATGAGCCTGCGGCACCTGCCTACAATGTATAAGACAACCCATAATATTCATTCATGCATGCATGCAGTTATGCAGTTATTTATGCATTTATTGACCGCCTGTCTTCCCTGAAAGGCCACTCTAGGCAGTTCACAATCAAACAAGAGATAACATAACAAAGAAATAGCAAATTTACAAAATTTCAAAAAAAGATTCAAAATAAACTGTCAAGAGGTTAGCAAAATAAACAGATCTGCAGGACAATGAGCAACAGAAGACAAAGCCTAATAATTTTAGGGGGGAAAGTGGCATCTTGTAAACAGTAAAATATGGTTGGTACAAAACACATTTACAGGTACTTGTCACTTCTTACCACTTTGTTGAACACCTTTCCTTAACAGTTGTCACCTTGGAAGCATGTCTTCAGTTCTAATTTCTTAGCTTGGTTACTACCATCTCTTTCTACCTAAGCTTTGCTCTTACCAATGTGAGCTCAGGTTGAAAAACTACTTTTTGAAAGTGTTTTGGTGTGTAACTCACTGGAAAGCTTCCCTGCCCCAATAAGGTACACGCACCAAAGTGTTAGTTGAAGATATATCAAGCTGCTCTGAGTGCTATTCCATACTGGCCAATGAAGTAGAAATGTAAACAAGAATAACTTGAAAACATCCTTTTTTTACTCTAAAATCATGATGTTATTCCCACCCATTATGGTACTGTTGAAAGGTAACCTTGTTAAACCCTTGTCTGTGAAGATTCTCAATCATCCAGGTGAGGTTATCTGGAAGTTGAGTCATGGCAACTGGACTTCTATCTCTCTTTTCCGTGAGAGACAGAAACATTTCACTGTTCATCCAAACAGCTTCATCAGTCTGAACACATCTAGTGCAAGTCCTCCATCTTATAGTCAGCTTTTACCTCTTATCACCTTGGTCTGAAATAGGCTCATATGATGAACAATGCCCTGAATAGGCTTGGTAGGTAGACAATAGTATTCATAGCCTTAAGGTGAACAATGGCCTAACGTGATGAAACCTATAAAGTATGGGTCGCAAGCTATGGCCTTGGTGGTGAAGGCTTTTTGATCTGTCTGGGTATTGTTGAAAGCACACCCTGATAAGTAGCAGATAGACTAAGCCTGAGGCCCCCACTTCTGTTGAGGGAGGGGGTTTCAATCCTCACATGAATGGCTTCTCTGACTCCACTCTCAAACCACCTATCCTTTCTGTCTAATATGTGTACATCCTCATCTTTGAATGAGTGCCCTTTGTCCTTCAAATGGAGGTGTACTGCTGATTCTGGTCCTGAGCTGTTACCCCTCCTATGTTGGGCCATCCTTCTGTTTAATGACTGTTAAGTTTATCCAATGTAGGGGCCTGCACACTCCTCACTGCATTGGACCGCGTATACTACTGTATATTGCTTCTTTTTTGTTTTTCGAATCAGATCCTATTTTTGCAGATTAACACAACTAACTTTCTACAACTCATAATACAGAAAGCTAGAATACTGTAATCATGTAAAGGGGGAAATGTTGAGCAGTACAGATTTACATTCAGAGTAAAATAAACAGAAAAATAACCTTCGCAGAAATTGGGAAATTATTACACATGAAAATAGCACAAAGGGGCCACCACATTTTTGTTTTCATTGATGCCTTGGTAAAACATCCAGTTTTTCAAGGGATAGCAGACCATGGTCAAATACCATCAGTTAGCATTTTATGTTATAATATTTTGCTTTTCTCCGTTTCACTTTTGCTCAGTGTAACTTGTTTGGAAAATGGTGTTTCAAGAATACACCAATTACAGAAAAAGTTACATGAATTAGATTATATTGGGGAAATAGGCAATAAAAGAGTGGGCAAGGATTATAAAATGTTTAATTTTATTCACATGTCACAAAACTTCAACCCCTCAGTTTCTTCTTCCAATATTCTGCAATGCAGGACTGTTACCTTCGCCTTATGACCAATTTCTGCATCAGATCCTTCAGGTGGACAAGTATCTGCCTTAGTGTGTTTGTGGGTTTGAAATAAAAAGGGATGCGGTGTTTGCCAAAAATCCTTTTAAGCTTCTCAGAACAGGGAATGACCAGGTTCTTCCATCAGGTCTGGGTCTCAGACTGATCCCTTGTTCTTCTGGGATGGCCCACTGCTTTGTTGAAGGCCCACTTTGGATATCCACAGGCCTTAAGTGCTGTCTTCAGGTGCCTGTCTTCCTTCTTCTTGGCTTCTGTGGAGGTGGGGATGCTCTCTGCTCTGTGGCTTAGGGTCCTGATGACTCCTATTTTGTGCTGTAATGGATGTGTAACGGTTACACCCTTGTTATTCAATGAAAAATAACACATTCCAGGGAACTATAGTACTCAGCACATCCAATTGCCGTCTGTCTGTCTGTCTGTCTGTCTGTCTGTCTGTCTGTCTGTCAAACCCAAACCAAACAAAAATCTTACCTATGCTTCCTCTATATTAAGAAATATCTAATCATATTACTCATGCCTTGTGTCTACGATCTTGCTTTATCTTCCCAGCCTTTCCCAAATTAAATTAAACTTGGAGATGCCATCTATTCTAAAATAATGGAACCCTTTTTACAAAGGCATCCAATCCACCTGCCATATCTACAGATATATCATTAACATACAATACTGTTACTCATATCACAAAGAGCCTTGTGGCACTGACTTGGTCTCCATTTAGAAGTTATGGCAGGATTTGCTACTAAGCTGCTGCTCTATATAAGGAATGGGAGATTCAGTGTTTCTCTGCTCCGAAAGTTCAAACAATTAAACATTTGTAATGTATTCAGATATGAGAAAAGTTGCATTTTGGACAACATCTGCCTCAGGGGTTTTAAGGATTGCAGTTCATAAATAGGAGAGCTTAATTACTGGGTGAAAGCATAAGGATAATCTGTTGTGGTTTGCATGTAAATCATGGGCATGCAAATTGTGGGCAGGGCTGGAACCAAACATGGGTGGAATATATGTCAATATAAGGTAAAGGTAAAAGTTCCCCACACATATGCAACTAATTGTGTCCATCTCTTGGGGTGGTGCTCAACTCCATTTTCAAGCCAAAGAGCCAGGGTTGTACAAGTCCATGGCAATGTGGCCAGCACAGCTGAACTCATTTCTACATATGGAATACTGTTTACCTTCCCGCTTTTTACGGCAGTATCTATGGCAGGATCAAATTTGTCCTCTCTTTTCCTGCCATGTCTTTCTTACCTCCATTGGTCACTATGAACTATCTCCCTGCTTTACCTTTCGGCCCTTCTTTTCTGCCCTTCATCCAACAGAGTTAGTGAAGTCACTGCTTGGACTACAACTCCTAAAATCTCCTATCCTGGCTGGGGGGATTCCGGGAGCTATACTGCTAATAACTAAATAACACATTTCTAACTTCTTCCCCTCCCCATCCTTTTCATTAGATCAAGACTTCGGGGAGCCTTAGGCCAAATTCTAATGAATGTCCTCACATTCCCGGTTGTTTTGAAAATGCACACACATATAGTATATATGTAAAAATTCTCATGTTTCACATTTGTCAGCAAGGAGTACTTGACACCTGTTTCTAAAAATACATTGCCTGTCTCCCTTGAAGCACCATTTTGTCTGCTTGTGCTGAACTGAGCCATAACTCAACATGAGCAGGCAAACAAATTCAAGCCAGAGGCTGTTTGTTGGCCTTTGTCAATTCTGAGACAGGTTCATTACCTTACAGGAGCTACAGAAATTCCAAAAATAACTTCCAGATGACACAAAGAACAGGTTTTAGCATGAATCAGCAGACGATCCACTGGAGACAAACCCAACAAAATACTCTAGGTAAATGAATAGCTGCAGAAGTGGTGCTGATGTGAGAGACTCAGGCTTTGGGACCACAGACTATGTTTTGAGGAAGATGGGCTGCTGGCAATAGATGGGTTGCACCTCACAAGGACTTGGAAGAATATGTTTGGCCTCAATATGAAGGACTTCATCAGGAGGGCTTTAAACTGAATTGGAAGAGAGATGCAAGCTCAGAGTGGTAGCAACAGATGAAGGCTTAGGCACAATAAGGGGAACAGACCAAACAATTTTAATGAAGCCCAATAGTAAACTTCATAAAAATAAGGTCCTCAGCAAGCATGGAATAGATGGTTACTTCACGTCCGTTTTGTCTCTGTAGTTGTTGCACTTAGGAGTGGTACAAAAAAAAGTTACTTCACATCTGTCTTGACCACACCGCTGGAATGGGTGCTAAGCGTGATAATCCTGTACATGGTGCTGGGGTAGGGTTTTCCCTTGTCACTCTTTGTTCCTGCTTTCTGTTCCGAGACAAGACACCATGCATTAATGACTGTCATGCAACAATACATTCGTTTCTCTCAGAAAACTGTGTCCTTTTTAATTTGACTTTTCAGAAGCTGTATATCAATTTTAAGTCCCCCCCCCAAAAAAAAGAAAAGAAAAAAAGAAAAAAGAAAAAGGAAGCTAGACAAATTCATTGTTTATCGTGGTACAAGACCATGAGGTAACACTTGCCATGAGACAAGTTATGACAAGCATGGGAACACTGAAACAGGGACAAAACCACGTGATTGCGACCGATGCTGTCAAGGTACAAAACTAGTTGCAGAATAAAGAAGCACATGAAGTAACCGCCATAGTGAGTCTGTGTTGAGTGGGAAATGGTTGGTGTAGCCAGGAAGTCATCCAAGGTAATGATTTTTTTTCCTAACTTAACCTGTTTAGCCTTGGAATAGAGTTTCTCTTTGATTCTTCCAGGGATTTGGAGTGTTTTCTTTCTTCCCTCAACATCATATATAAGAATCTGTCCTAAATAAAGCACTGAAAGCTCCACCAAATGCATTGCAATATAAGGAATTTCAGCTGGGCCCTTGTGAACTATTACTCCAGCTTCTCAGATAAGAAGTATCTTTTATGAGAGAAAACTAGACTTCTCAACAGTGAGTCTTTCAAACTTTGCAGAGAGTAACTCTTGTTTTTTTTAAAAAAAAGCTTGTAAAAAAAGGAATATATCTTGGAAGAGAAACAGAAACAACAGTCATCACTAACAGATACAAGGCAACACCCATGTCAATGATTGGCAGCTTAATAGGCTAAAAGTACGGTGCTCATTGAAATAATAAAATGATAAGAGAGGAGAAGAACCAAAATAAAATAAACAGTAAGTAAGGTAAAATAAACTGTAAAGTGAATTAAAATAGTCTGAGGGCAGCAAACAGAAAAATTCTTGCTACCATCCTACACTGGAATATGATGCTGCAGTAATGGGAAATTTCAATTAGCCTGATAACTATCAGGAGGTAAATTCTGCAAATATGGCTCTTTCAAGAAATTCCTGGCTCATATTGCTGATAATTTTCTCCTACAAAAGGTGGAGGAGGAAACAGGTAGTTAGGTATCCTTGACTTGATTCCAACCAGTAGAGATGACTTGGTGGCAGAAGTAGCAGTAAGGGGAACTTGGAGTTGGAGGGGTGTGTGATATTCTACTTTAGTTTTTTTATTATCTCAAAGCAAACAAAAGCAGCAAAGTGAAGATGCATATGTACACTAGATTTTAGGAAAGCAAAATTTAATAAAGCCAGATCACAACAGGAGATACTAACAGAAAACTAGGGAGAAATAATGGACTACCAAGAGCCCTTTTACATGACCCCTAAGATCCGCTAGTAGCTTAAATTCAGATCCCCCCCCCAGCCAGATATCATGTGGGTTTTGTTCCTCTTCCTGTGTTCCCACTCTTCCACACTCTGTTGCTTCTGTCTGTGGTGAGGGGAGGGAGGGGAAAAAGGGGAGAAAAAATGCAGGCTCACCTCCACTCACCTCCATCTGCCATCCGAGCAGCCCCGTAAGGATTCCTGACTGGCGGCAGGGACAACAAAACAAACAGAAGGTGAGGAGAGCCCGGCATCCACAGCTTTACAATCCGCATCGGAATTTTTTTTACTTGTAAAGTGTGCTGCGGTGCGCTTAAGTGGGCATGGGTGTACTTTATTTTTTTTTTAAGTCCGCTGCTGGTGGGAAAACAATTTTATACTTCGGATCTGCAAGTGTTTTGCAGCAGATTTTAGGGGTTGTGTAAAAGGGCTCCAAACCAGTCTTGGAGCTGCTGCTCTTCAACATTTTTAGTAATTATTTGGATTAAGGGGTGCAGGAAGTACTTATCAAATTTATGGGTGACACAAAATTGGGAACAATAGTTAATATCCTTGAAGACAGAAACAAAATTCAGAAAGATCTTGAAAGGTTCAAGGACTGCGTTGAAAACAACATAATGAAATTTTACAGGGCTAAGTATACAATTTGTTTGTTTGTTTGTTTGTTTTTATTTGTGTGTTTAAACTTATACTTCACCCATTTAGTTGTCAAGCCACTACTCTGGGCTGCTTCCGGACAACAGCAAAAAAAAAAAATACATTGGTTTGAAAAAAATTATCATATCAAAACAAAAAACCCTGTGATGAACCATGGGCTAGGATAAACCATAAAATTAATGTTACAAAGGGATGAGGTTGCTTTTGGAGTTCTACACCCAAGGTTTGAAAAATAAATGTACAGTTACAAGATGGATGATACTTGGTTCAGTAATACTGCAAGTGAGAAGGATCTCATTATTGTTGTATGTGACGTGGCTGTAATAGGCAAATGCTATTTTAGGTTACATTAACAGAAGTAGAACTCCAAATCCTGTGTGACCCTAGTTCCCCTCTATTTAACACTGGTTAGGCCTCATATTTAATACTGTGTATGGTTCTGGGCACCGCACTATAAAAAAGATGCCAACAAATGAACGAGTTCAGAATAGGGCAACAAATATGATCAGGGGACTGGAACCCAAGCTCCGTGAGGAAAGAATGAAAGAACTGGGCATGTTTAGCCTTGAGAAAAGAAGACTGAGGGGAGAGATGATGCCATTTTTCAAATACTCAAAAGACTGCCAGAGGAGGGACGGGATCTATTTTTGATCATTTCAGAATAGAGATGGGCACGACTCAGAAAAATTTTTTGTTTTCGTTTTCGTTTTCATCTAGGGGTCCGTTTCGGCTCGTTTCCGTTTTCGTGAGCTAATTTTCAAAATTTTTCGTTTTTGTTTCGTTACATAACGAAAACGAAAAATGAAAACGAAAATGAAAAATTTTTCGTTTCTTCCCATTTAGCTCCATTAAGTGCTTTTCCAGTAACAAAAAACGAAAATTGGCTCAAAATTAGTCGTTTCGTTTCCGTTTTCAGTCCATTTTTGAACCATTTTTCGTTTTTGTTTCGTTACGTAACGAAAACGGAAAAACGGAAACGGAAACGAAAATTCCGCTAAGTCGTGCCCATCTCTATTTCAGAACATAAGACACCTCATTATAGATTCAAGCTACAGAAAAACAGATTAACACAATATTAGAGATGGGCATGAAACAAAAACAATTTCATTCCATTATTCGTTATTCATTTTGTTACGTAATGAAACGAATAACAAAAATTGTGATGAAATTGGAACAAACTGAACAGAACCACGAAAATTAGGTTTGCTACATTTCATTTTCATTAATGGTGATGCACAATGAAATGAGCTATTTTTAAATGTTAAAAAACATCCTGAATATCCGTAAAAACCCAGCAATAATTATTTATTCTGCCTGATAATACCTACCGAGGGGTTGGGGCCCTTAAAACGTGCATTTATGTCTTTTCTCAGATCGCTGTATTTTTTTTCCTTTAAGGGGAGTTAGGGGACATCGACCCAAAAGGGCTCCCAGATGCCTAATATTGATCTCTTGGGTATTAAAATGCCCTGGACATCCGTAAAAATGCAGTGATAATTATTTGAAATTATTACCTACCAGGGGGTTGCGGTCCTTAAAACATTTGTTTTTGTCTTTCTCCCATTGTGATGTATTTTTTTCTTTTCCCTTTAAGGAAGACACAAAATGGATTCCAGCCACAAGATGTGATGGGATCATGTAAACGAAAAAAAATGAAATGAAATTTTTCAAAAAATTCACAAAAAATGAAAACGAACCGAAACGGACCTGCAACGAAAAACAAAAAATCAAAACATCATTTTTTTCAATTCGTGGCCATCTCTATCAGAAAAACCTTCTTAACTGTTAGAGCAGTGCAACAATGGAACAGGTTGCACATGGTGAGCTGCACAACAGGATTTCAGCCAAGATTTGTATTGGTTATTAAATGTACTTTGAGATGATGAGGAGGAGGACAATAGCTACTTGTGGTTTCTGTTTCTAGGGAAAAGGCAAGAGATAAATAAAATAAATGAATGCATAAACAAATTCAAAAGAAACCCATTCAAGTACCACCACTGTTCCTCTCCTTTTTCCCCAAGGTGAAACCAGTGACAACTCTAAAACCAAGAATGAAGAAGCACGTGTGGACACACTGAAGAGGTGCAGGGCATTCTTTTCCTATGAGGAATCTGGACCATGCAAGTCTCAGAATGTCCTGCAGACAAAGGAGCACTGCATGTTTATGGAGAATGCTGAATTTGAGTATTTTTACATCTACCCTCTTAAAGTTCTCAGGACAGGATCAAAAAGCTCGATACTCTTGCCTCCCATTCTCAGGGTTCTCTTCACGTGGAAGGTGATAGCAAGAAAGGGAGAGTCCCCACAATGTATGGAGCCTCAGTATGTGATTTGGAACTCTGGGGAAAAATCATAACCTGAGATCTGGAATTTGAGTCATGGCTACTGGACTTCTTTTTGAGAGATAGAAACGTTTCGCTGCTCATCCAAACAGCTTCATCAGATTTCACCCCAGATTTCACTCTGGCTATCACTCTGAAATAATTATAATGAAAAGCTAATGCATTCAGGTTCATCCTATCCTGAATATGATCTATGATGGTGTATTCTCACTTCTGTATTGCCGTATGTCTGCCCTCCCTCCCCATCAGTCACTGGGGGAAGGACAGAGAAAATACTACTGTATGTATTTCCCATTTGTTGCATTTCATATTTCTGTGATTGTCACAATTAACGGGTTAGCACTACGCTACCAGAAAGCTTAACTACATGGGCTTTTTTACAACTTCCTATACTTTCAACTGTGATGCTTCTATGAACAAGGTATTGTCCTGGATGCTCACCAACTTCCCAGCTCCAGAAGGTAGAAACAAAACAGGAGGAGAGCAGATGGTAGGAGAAAATGCTCTAGAGCTGTCAGCAAAAATGAGAAGAGCAACTCATCCTGACTCAGCTGGCGGAAATGTTAGCAATAAAAAAAAATCAAATTCCTACCCCACTCCTAGCTACTAGATTGGGGTATTAGCTGTCATATATTCACTAATGATCTTAGCTGTGGCAGTTTCCCAACGAGATAGTATTTAGAAGGAAGAGATAATTATATCATGCCACTTTACTGGAATTAATCATGTTACGGGAGATGGAGCATTTCCAAATATGTGTGTTTGAGAGCATGTGTGAAGCCGTATTGAAGTTTGGAACTAATTGTTTGTAATTTATTCCTTTTTTTCAGTGATTAAAATATAACTGCCAGCTATGTGTACTGTGGAGAACAGGGTGTTTGCATTAAAAATGACATTTCCCTGCCTCTTCTGCTACCAAAGCATTGATCAAATCACCAAACCCTTGTGTACGCAGGACGTTAATTTAATTTCAACTGAACAAGAAGGGTGAGACAGAGAGACTAGAAGGACAGTATTGAAGAGTGAAGTTTCCTGCATTGCACTTTTTAATAAGGAATCAAAAATAGCTGTGCCAATGGCCCCATCAATATCCCTTCCTCACTCCATTCTCAGTGTCTGAATTAAGAAATCAAACAGGACTTTCTCCTGGCAGATGAGGGGGAAAGGGGAAGGTTAAAATATAAACCTTTGTACTGGCAAGCCACTTCAGTATTCCTGCCAAGAAGACTCCGTGAGCATGGAGTCATGAAGAGTCGGTCACGACTGTAATGACACAACACACACACACACACCCTGCTTACTAGTATAATATTCTCATTACTTTTGAGAATGAAGAATTTATTATCATTTTCAAAGGATTGTAATCTTAATCATAATGAACCACTTTTGCAAATTGTAACTAATTACTTTTTTTTAAAAAGAACCAACCTTCTACATTCTGTGCTATATATTTGATATTATTACAAGGTAGACTTGGGAAATCAGTATTCTTCCTGGTCCTGAAAAATGCAGTGGCGGTAGTATATATAGTTTTCTTCTTTTAAAAATACTGCTGCCAAAAAATTATCTTGTGATGTTGAATTAAAGCCTTTTCACTATTAACATGTCAACAGCTTATTTTCCAAAACCCATCGCAGTTTCTAGAAATAATCACCTTTGCTTTGTTTAAAACTGATGCAAAAGGCAAAAGGCTTGTCTTTGTGGAACAATATGTAACTCTAAGAGACTATTTTAACTGATTTTAGTTGCACCAACGCAATAGAACTACCTTGGTGGATTGTATCACCGCTACTGCTGGCTCTGATGTGGCAGAAATTTGTACTTCATTAAACAAAAATAATGTGGTTATAATGACAAAACACCGGTACACTTCTGAACTGTGTGCAGATCGCTGCTGATTTCACGACTCATTGTTCTAATATGCTGCATGGGTCATTTGAATATTGATGTACGACAGATGCACACATGACTACCGATTAGAGGGTATTCCCAAACAGATGTCTTCACCTGCATTCGCGGGGTTACATTTACAAGAGCTGAACAAGGTAGCTGAGAACAGGGCATTTTGGAGATTGGTCATGTACTGTATAGGGTTGCCATGAGTCAGAAGTAGAGATGGGCACGACTAGGGAAAATGACGTTTTCGAGTTGTCGTGTGTCGGAGGCGGCCCGTGTCGGCTCGTTTCCGTTTTTCGCAAAACTTCGCAAAAAATAGTTGTTTCGTTTTTCGGTTTTTCGTCTGTCGTTAGTACTGGTTTGGGGGGGTAGCAGGCTCCTGGAGGCACCTCTGTGGGGTGGGTGCCTCCTCTGGCCCGCTATAAAGGGAAAGCAGGCTCCTGGAGGCACCCAAGACTGTGTCTTACTAAGAAGGGAAATGTACTTGTGT
This sequence comes from Phrynocephalus versicolor, assembly GCA_023846285.1. Taxonomy (NCBI): domain Eukaryota; kingdom Metazoa; phylum Chordata; class Lepidosauria; order Squamata; family Agamidae; genus Phrynocephalus; species Phrynocephalus versicolor. Next base: position 34,493,768 of record JAHTLZ010003526.1, read on the forward strand.
TAGTGCAATGCAAGTACGCAGATCTGGCTTTAGGGTTAGGGTTAGCGCAAGGGCTAGGCTTAGGGTTACAGGTAAGGTTAGGGTGAGTATTGGGGTGCACCTCTGGGTGCCTCTCTGACCCACTTAGAAGGACAGTGTACTGGCATATGGGTTAGGCTTAGGGTTCGGGTTCGGGTTCGGGCTATGGTTAGTGGGCTTTTTATGCCCGATTGGCACATCCCAGAAGTCTCTGTGGTCAACCTGGCCAAGTGGCCATGCGATTGGTGGAATGGCTCCAAAAATTTGCATGGTCCACTCCCATGGCCAGCCCATCATTGCGAATGCGCAGGTGTAAATAAAATAAAATAAAATAAAATAAAATAAAATAAAATAAAATAAAATCAATTGGAGACGTTTTGTTGCAAGAAAAACCCACTGTTGCTTGCTACTGTAAAATATCTGGCAGTTTTAAAATAGCAATTTTCGCATGTTTCTGTGGTGCTTGTGTGTTTTTGGACCACGATTTCAAAAAAAAAATTGCGGTCGCCGCCCCATTTTGGATCCCCCCCACCCGCACCGCATGGCATGTGGCGAGTCGACTTGAGTCCGGTTGCCCAGGACAGGAGAGGGGGGGAGGCCGCCAGAAACCACCCCTCTGGTAGGTGCACTCTGCACTGTAGTGCAGGCATATTTTCGCCTGCTTTTTGGCCCGGGAATGGGGGGGGGGAGTTTAAATTTTTTTTCTGTGCCGCTTCCGCTTGAATTGCGGTGGCCGCCGGCGGCGAGTCCGGCTTCTTGCTGCGAGCCTGCGGCGAGTCCCACCACCAGGCCACCACCACCACCAGAGCAGCCCAGGACAGGACAGGAGGAGAGGAGGTGAGGCCAGGGACCCCCCTCCAGAAACCACCCCTCTGGTAGGCGCCCTGAGCCCTCACTCAGGCAGGCATATTTTCGCCTGCTTTTTGGCCGGGAATCGGGGTTTTTTTTTTAACTTTTAAAAACTTTTTTTCTGTGCCGCTTGGCATTGCGGGATCGCCGCGATGCCAGGAACGACCACAACAAATCAGACCCAATTATTCTTTAGTCGGTTCGAGTTCGAGTTCTGGCGGAGTAATTCCCGTTACCGTTTCCGTTCCGTAACGGAAACTAGGAACGGAAACCGAAACGGGAATTCCACCAAGTCGTGCCCATCTCTACTACCAATGTTCAACATAGTGAAGAGTGCATGGTCCATCTGAGCCTTAGCCCTTACCACTCAGGCAATTTCTTCTGAACACACCTCAACACCCTATCAACATTGACAGACACTGAGAGATAGAGGTGGACACGAAACAGAAAACCCATGGTTCGGTTTCTTCTGTTTCAGGCCCACCCTTGGTTCGGTTCGGTTTGTGCTCGTACAAATTTTAAAAATAAAATTCGTATGAATCCGAACCGAGCTGAACCGGTTCGGGTCTGAATTACTGGGTGGTGGTGGTGGCACCAGTAATGCCAGTGGCGATCCCAGCTGTGGCAGCAGTGGCAGGGGCTTTTTGAGGCACTGGCTTGGGGCCAGCACCTCTTTTGTTGTTTTGTTTTTTAGCACCAACTGTGCGGCCCCAGTGACCAGGTCGGGGCTCGCTTTTATTATTATTATTATTATTATTATTATTATTATTATTATTATTATTATTATTATTATTATTATTATTTTAGAGCACCAACCATGCACTCTTTTCTTTCTTTTTTTCTTTTTTTCTTTTTTCTCTTTTCTCTTTTTTCTTTGCTTGTTTTCTTGTTTTCTTGTTTTTCTTTTGTGATTTTTTTAAAGTGCCAACCGTGCGACTCCTGGGGCCGGGTTGCTGCTTCTTTTATTATTATTATGATTTTATTGATTTTAAAGCACCGACCATGCAGCCCCTGGGGCTGGGTCGGCGCTCCTTTTATTTTCTTTTCTTTTATTTTTATTTTTATTTTTTTACACCTGCGCAATTCTGGGCTGGCCATGGGATGGGACCATGCAATTTTTTGGAGCCATTCCACCAATCGCATGGCCACTTGGCCAGGTTTTGACTGAGACTTCTGGGATGTGCCAGTCAGGCATAAAAAGCCCACTAACCCTAGCCCTAGCCCTAACCCTAACCCTAACCCTAACCCATACGCCAGTACACTGTACTTCTTAGTGGGTCAGAGGCACCCAGGGGTGCAGCCCACTAACTCACCCTAACCTTACATAAGTAATGAAACCCCTTTTACTATCTTTAATCTCTCTGGCAAGTCCAAGTTCATTTTGCGCTTTAGCTATTTTTTTACCATCCCACTGCACATATTAGCTCTTTGCTTATATTCCTCTTTGGAGCATTCCCCATTTTCCCATTTTTTGTACTTGTTTGTCTTTATAGTTAGCTGAGTTATATGTTCTTTAGTAAACCATTGCAGTTTCTTTAGACATCTCCCATTTTTCTTCTTGTTGGAACAATTTTAGATTGTTCCTTTAATATCTCGCTTTTAAGGAACTCCCATCCATCTTGCACTCCTTTCTCTTTCAGTGTTTCGGTCCATGGAATCACAGCCAATAGTTTCCTAAGCTAAAAATTGGCTTTCTTAAAGTCCAGGATTCTTGTCTGACTATGCCTAGCTTCACCTTCCAACTGTATAACAAATTCCAAGATGGCATGGTCACTTTTACCTAAAGATCCCACTTCAACCCCATTTATAAGGTCCTCCTTATTGGTTAAGACCAGATCTAAAATGGTTGTGCCTCTTGTTGCCTCCTCTACCTTCTGGACCATGAAATTGTCTGCGAGGGCAGAAAGCTCTACTTCACCAGCTGCCAAAAAGCCTTATATTATACTTAGTGAGATGTGGTTAATGTCTTTATCTGTAGCATCAATCTGTTTTGAATGTAATGTACATGTTTTAGAAGTTAAGTGTATTGTCTTATTAATTTTAATTGCTGTTAGCTCCTTGGATGACATGAAAACATTAAACAAATATTTTTCCAAGACATAAGAGTCAAGACAGACAGCTGCAAATGTGCGCATGTGATGCACACTATAAAGAGCTGCTTTTACAGGAGAAAGTTACCATGAAGCAATCCTATCATCTGTAAGGAATTCAGTCCTATCTAGCACCCATCCTTAGTGGCTCTACAGCTAGCCCCCCACCCCCACCCTCCCAAAAAAAAGTCCACTTGGTCATGGATCAGGGTTGGACTGGAGAGCATTTCCTTCTATATTGTGTGACTGCCAGGAAATAGATTAGATCCAGAGCTACCCACAAGTGATCCAAATTGCAGTCTATTTGCCAATATGGTCACATCCTGGGACAAAATAAAATAGCAAATTAGCTTATTGCATTTCAAATAACATGCCCTGTTCATCTCTTTAGTGCTTAGAACTGCAATGCAATCAGTTTGATTAATGGTTTTCATCTTCACACTGCTCAGTTTTATTTATTATTATTTATTACTATTCTTTTGATTTTTATCTTATATTGCTACCTATCTGATGCTGCCCTTTTTCTCCCCTCTCAGTATGCAGAGTTATTTGAATGGGTTTTTTTTTAATTACCTATGGAAATGAGAACAATTCACCACTGCTTGAGAAGAATGCCCAAATGTGTTACTATTAAAAGAAAACATGTTGTAGCACAATTATCTACATGTCTGCTCAGAATGAGGGCTTGCTGGCTTCAGCAGAGCTCACAAAAACTGTCTACAAGAAAGTGAAAACAGTATACTGAATATAAGAAGAGGTAAAAATACGACATACTACTTTGAAGAGGACTCCTATTAAAAAGAACCTGCAGTTCAAGAATGTAAAGTGGAAGCTTCTCTGAAAATGCTTGGAAAAAATAAATCACCAGAGACAGATGGGATACTGATAGAACAAATGTTAAACTGGAGACTAAACCTGTCAAAATCCTAAGAAGAAGCTACCATTAGGACAGAACACTGAGTGATAGAATGCTTTTCAGTAGGCAAAATTTCAGACAAGAGTACATTTTATCTCCTTACATTCTGTACACAGAAGATATCATACAGGAAGCCAGACTAGATTTAGATGAAGGAGGAGTGAAAATTGGTAGAATAAACATAAATAATTTAAGACACACAGATCATACCATCTTTTGGCAGAAAACAGCAATGACTTGAAATGATTATTTCAACTAGCAAAAGTAAAAGAAGGAAGTGCCAAAAGAGAACTGCTGTTGCACATTAAGAAGACAAAAAACATGACTACAGAAGAAGTACACAACTTTAACAATGACAATGAAGAAAGGAAGTAGATATTTTGTATGCATTGTTTAAATCAACAGTCCAAAGAACCACTCTATCCTAGAAATCAGAAGGCTGAGATTCAGAAGGAGAGAAATGGAGAAGCTAGAAATGACCAAGGTGGAAGGTGGAAGGCAGAAATAAAAGACTCCCCACAAGAACCACAGCCTTGAATTTGCAAGAGCTGATCACGGCTGTAGAGGACAGGATATTTTTGAGATTACTCATTCATAGGGTCACCGTACGTCAGTGGCAGCAGCATGTCACAGAAGGAGGAGGAGGAGGAGGTGAAGAAAGCAAAGAAGGTGAAGAAGGAGAAATGAAGAGGAGGAGAAAGAGGACAAGGAGGAAGACAACAAGCAGGATGAGGAGGTGGAGGAGGGTGAGGAGGAATGAAGGGGAGGAGGAGGGGAGGAGGAGGAAGAGGAGGAGGAGGAGGAGGAGAAGGAGGAGAGAAGAAAAGGACCCATCAATTCCAGATTATTTGCAGGGTGTTACAGAGTTCCGTTGCTACTGGAAGACCTTTAGGCTAACTCCACCCTCTCTGAACCTCGGACAGGTAGCCCAAACTGTGTTGTTCTTCCTATGATCCTTGGCCTGCCTTTTACTCTATGTTAAAGTAATTTTTGTGTGAATCTATTTTTATTGTAAATCATTTTGCAGACCCCAGTGAGGAGACATCATTTATAAAAGTTCCGATTCATTGAATAAACAAATATAAACATGTGACCTATTTAAAGCCTGAATACTTCAGAGGCTCACAGAGACCTCACCACACCTGCCTTTGGAGTGCTCTGAGGACAAAATGGTTCTTCTTCCTTGTGACCTTGGTGGTGTGGTAAATCCAAGCAAGTGTCCAGCACTGTGTCTGTCTACTCCTACAGGGTCCTTTTCTGCTAATGGAGCCTCAGCATGTGGCCAAAAGTCCATGTAGTAATATATCCTATATGTGCACCCTCATTCCTTGGCCATTGTAGCTGACTAAAGTTGGGAGCTACTCAGTCACTAGCCCACACGTACAATAAATATGGGAGTGGGAGAAGCCACCCTCCCTCTCCAATTGCAGTCCTTCTCAAAGTGTGGATACTAACGTCGACTGCCATCTGTGGGTCCCACTACGAGAGTTGGAACCTTGATTTTCAAGGATTTTAACCCCATCAGGAGAGCTGCAATGCATAGTTGCCCATCTTCAACTTTAATTGGGGTTTTAATTGAAGGGATAGGACAGTGAGTGCAGCATGTGGTTTGTTCTTCTCTGAAATAGGGAAATGATGCTTGCTGGCCCCAAATAGGCAGTAATATGGTGACTCTTTGAGAAGGCTACTGTCTACACTGGTCATTGACAACTATTGTATAATTCTATCTAGTTTTTTACTATTGTTATCTTTATTTGTATCCTTATTTTTTCCATCATTGTTGCAACACTCTCTATTCCATCACCTATGTACAGTGGACCCTTGTAGAACAAAGAGTTTGTATAACATAAAATCTGTACAACATAAACAATTCCGGAGATAGGGGGAATTTGCTTAACAGAATTGTCTATGGGGCAAAGCCGTACAACATAAAAATGATTGCGATTAGGGATTACTCTGTTTTCAATGCATTCCTATGGGAAATTTGTATAAAGGAAATTTTGCTAAACATAATTTCATTTGGAATGAATTAATTCCTTTATACAAGGTACCACTGTAGTTTGATGAACACTGTTTTTATTATATTACTCCATTTTGAATGTGTGTGTTTGATTTCTTTACTGTAAAGTGTCCAGAGTAGTTTTTTGTACTAATGGGAGAGGTATATAAAGTAATAAATAAATTAAATGAATATTGGCAGGTCACATATATGCCTTCTGTGGTAGAAGGACATTGCACTATGATGGACTGATCTCTATACTGATTATCTAAATATCTTTCAGCCTGAAACAATTCTCTTCTGCCTTGTTGGGTTGGAAGCTGGAACACCCTTATTGTCATAGAATTATAGAATCATCGAATCATAGAGTTGGAAGAGACCTCAAGGGCCATCCAGTCCAACCCCCTGCCATGCAGGAACCCCCTTCAAAGTATCCCCAACACATGGCCATCCAGCCTTTGCTTAAAAACCTCCAAAAAGGAGACTCTACCACCCTCTGTGGCCACATATTCCACTGCTGAACAGCTCTAACTGTGAGGAAGTTCTTCATAATATTCAAATGGAATCTCTTTTCCTGTAATTTGATACCATTGCTCTGAGTCCTAATCTCTTAAACCATAGAAAACAAGCCAGCCCTGTCTTCGATATGACATCCTTTCAGATATTTAAACATGGCTATCATATCTAGAGATGGGCACGACTTAGCGGTATTTTCGTTTTCGTTTTCATTTTTTCGTTTTCGTTACGTAACGAAACGAAAACAAAAAACGGTTCAAAAATGGACCGAAAACGGAAATGAAACGACTAATTTTGAGCCAATTTTCGTTTTTTGTTACTGGAAAAACACATAATGGAGCTAAATGGGGAGAAACGAAAAAAATTTCGTTTTCACTTTCATTTTTTCGTTTTCGTTACGTAACGAAACGAAAACGAAAAATTTTGAAATTAGCTCACGAAAACGGAAACGAAACGAAACGGACCCTAGCCGAAAACAAAAACGAAAATTTTTTTCTGAGTCGTGCCCATCTCTAATCATATCTTCTCTCAGCCTTCTCTTTGTAAGATTAAACATTCCCAGATCCCTAAGCTGCTCCTCATAAGACATATGTTCTAGACCTTTAACCATCCTGGTCGCCCTGCTCTGGACATGCTCGAGGTTGTCAACATCCTTTTTAAATTCAGGAGCGCAGAACTTTACACAGTACTCCAAGTGGGGCCTGACGAGAGCCGAATAGAGTGGTACTATACCTCCCTTGCTCTAGAAACTATGTTTCTGTTGATGCAACCAAGAATCGCATTGGCTTTCTTGGACACTGCATCACATTGCTGTCTCATGTTCAATTTGTGGTCCACCCAGACTCCCAGATCCATTTGACAGGTACTATTTTCAAGCCAGGAGTTTCCCATCCTATATCTATGCAATTCATTTTTCTGCCTACATGCAAGACCCTACATTTCTCTCTGCTGAAACTCATTCTGTTAGCTTTGGCCCAGCACTCTAATCTGTCAAGGTCATTTTGGATTTTCATCCTATTCTCTAGGGAATTAGCCACCCCTCCCAATTTGGTATCATCTGCAAATTTAATCAGTCTACTCTCTATTCCTTCATCCAAGTAATTAATAAAGATGTTGAATAGCACCAGAACAGAACCTTGGGGCACCCCATTGGTCACCCCTCTCCATGCTGAGGAGAAGCCATTAATGATCACCCTTTGTGTACAATCAGTCAAGCAATTACAAATCCACCTAACAGTAGCATTATCTATCACACATTCTACTAACATGTACATTCCCCCATGTATGTCATGGAGAAACTTATCAAAGGCCTTACTGAAATCAAGATAAACAACATGCACAACATTCCCCTCATCCACCAGGCCTGTAACTCTATCATAGAAAGAGATATGACTTGTTTTTGAGAAATCTGTGTTGAGTTCTATTAATGACATCATTGCTTTTTAACTAATTACAGACTGCCTAATAATCTGTTCTAGAATCTTTCCAGGGAATGATGTCAAGCTGATGGGGCAGTAATTATTTGGGTCCTCTCCCCCCCCTTTTGAAGATGGGGCTAACATTCACCCTCCTCCAATCTATGGCGACTTCCCCTGTTCTCCAGGAATTCTCAAATATTATTGCCTATGGTTCTGAAATTACTTCTGCCAGTTCTTTTAATATCCTTGTGTGTAATTCATCTGGCCCTGGAGACTTAAAATCATTTAAGGTTTCCAGGTATTCCTGTACTACCTTCCTACTTATTCTATGCTGCAATTTCCACCTTACTTCATTTACTCTTTGACTTGACTGAACTCTTTTTTCCTTTCTGGAGAAAATGGAACCAAAGAAGGTGTTGAGTAATTCTGCCTTTTCCCTGTCTCCTGTTAGTAACTGAATCAGATGTAGCTGTGTAGTTGCTGAACTAGTTCTCAGATGTAACTGTTTTCTAAGTGACAGTAAGCTGTGGCTGAAGTCTGACAAACTGAATGAATGCCTTAGAAGCACCTTCTCAGTCTTAGGATATACAAAGGGTTCCTCTTCTGGATAGAGATAGATTCTCTATGAAGGATGAAGTGCACAGCCTAGGGGTATTTAAGGTCACAATCCCTTCCTGCCTTCAGGAGAGCCGTTAAAACCTGGCTCTACAAGGAGGCCTTCAGCTGAGTAGTCTGTTATTTGTGCTTAGATCTGCTGGTCGCTTATATTTTTGTTTGCGTCTGTATTTTTATATTGTATTTTTTTACATATTTTGATTTCTTGGTGGTTTCTGTTTTTATCGCTTGTTTATGCTAATTTATTGGCATTTACCACCTTGAGCTCCTTTTGCAAGCAGGTGGCATAAAATCATAAATGAAACTAAAAACTAAACTAACTCTGTCCCAATGCTGGAGACCTAGATGACCTCAGAAACTTTCATCAGTATAAAGTGGCCCCAGATAGTGGTCATTGCTTTATTTTCAATGTTTCAGAATCTGGTTAACTTTATTATTGTGTTCTTGGATTATTATAGTGCATTCTGTTGCATTGCCCTTGGAACTGCTCCAGAAGTACCACAGAATGATTTGACTGGGCATCTAAGTATGCCAATATTTCATGTCACTATCTCATGCACATGGGGTGGCAGAGATAGAGAGACCCTTCTGGAAGGGAATAAAGATGGAGAAGATGGTTTGACATGGAAAATACAGCAGGAGGAGTAAGAAAAAGACATCACCTGCTCCCCCCCTTTTTCTCCTGAAACCAGCATCCTCATGTGACTGCTTTCCCCTCTCCCCAAAATAAATCTGGCTACCAATGGATTTCTCTGAGTGTGAACTTTCATGGATCAGAACCTATTTCCTAGGTGGATAGGAATCCCCAAATACAGGGATCAGTAGCTGAAATCCTGTTGCTTAGTGCACTGGTGCCCTCCGTGTGGGAAGCCTTCCCATAGCAAATATGGCATACACTCTCACTTTGCACCTTTAAGAAGCTCCTGAAAATGGAGCTTATTAGGAAAGTTTTTGTGAAGATAATAGGAAAGAGGAGAAAAGATGAAGAAAATAATGGAACACCCGACTGTTATTTTTATTACTGCAACTTTGTTATGTTTAGTTACATAGTACAGTAGTTAGTTACAGTGTCTTGAGATTGTTGGTTGATTTCGTAACATACATTGATTTCTGTATTTTGCTGCACACCACTGCTAGATGGGTGCTACAGCAATTAATACGTAAATAAATAAAGTAATAAGCTACACTAGAGTAGTCCCATTTGAATCAACTAAAGTTCAATCAAGTCACGCTCACCAAATCCCCATGCTCTGTGATTCCTTTGCCCCCCAGAAGAAATAAAGACACGAGACAAAGTTTATGGAGTTAAAATGGGCTGCAATTTATTTATAACATTAATTAAGTGTAAAGAATAACTGCAAGTTAAAAAGGGCCTGTGCCTTAGGGCAAGTGGTAGATAATTCTATGTTAAAATTCATCAGCACCTCCGCTTGCTAATAAGAGATCAAAATGGCATGAATAATAATGCCTATGGTCAGGTGCCAAACAGTAACTAGACCGTCTTACCTTCAATTCTGATAAACACTGGCAGCCCTCATTACATAACAGGGGCTCCTTTTTAACAATAAGAATTGTCATCCTAGTTTATAAAGTTTTATCAATGAGGGCTGCCCAACACCAAACAGGTGCTGTATAACAGAGGTGCCTACTTAAATTACAAGACCGCTTGCCCTAACCGCGAATTGCGACCGGTGAAGGAGCTATTAATATCACCTCACCATGCCATGCAGATGATGGGATGGGCAAAAAAACACCGCCACTCTGCAGCCAATTTGAGCGACAGCCAAAAATTCCCATCCGGCCCCGAAGCAACCAGTAAATCTCACCATCCACAATACAGGGCGGGAGGGAGGGGAGCTGTCAAATTGCGCTGGCTGCGGGCGGGGAGCGTACCGAGCCTTAAATAGGCTGCTCCCCGCCACACAACCAGCGTACGGGCACCGGACTTTGCGCCCGCCATTTTCTTCAAGGGGGCAAAGCAGCCCTGCTGAAGACAAGGGCTTCAAGCGGAGCCCCCATAGTGTCCCTTTGGGGTATATTCCATATAAGCCTGTGACTAAACATTACTCTCCATGTCTCTGACTTGGTAACTTCATCCTGAAATAAGTGTAGGAGTTTTTCAGCTCCCCTGTGACCTTTGTTTTTGTTTTCAGCTTTGTTCTCTGTTTACTGGCTTGCTAGAATAGTCTCAAATGGCAACCTCTTTGGAAACTCTGTCAGTTAGCTTTATTTCCTGGGTATTTTCTGCTTTGGTGCCACAAACAAGCTCTTCAAGCATGATATCCAGGTAGACCCTGCGAAATCCTACCAGAGGAAACTCTAGGTGGGAATAAGATCAAAAGACATAGTTTTGTGTGTGTGTCTGTGTGTGTACGCGCACATATGAGAGACAGAGAGAGAGAGGAGAGAGGTGGGGGAAAGAGAGAGAAAGAGAGAGTTTGTTTACAGCAAAGTCATACAATCCCTGTCTCCCCAAGTATGCTGCCAATTTTCTTTTCCATCACACTAATTGCTAGATCTATGTCTGTGAAGATTCTCAGTCATCCAGGAGAGTTTATCTGGAAGTTGAGTCATGGCTACTGGACTTCTTTTTCTTGAAAGACAGAAATGTTTTGCTGCTTATCCAAAGACCTTAGAATCATAGAATCATAGAATCATAGAGTTGGAAGAGACCTCAAGGGCCATCTAGTCCAACCCCCAGCCATGCAGGAACCCCATCACAATATTTCCGACAGATAGCCATCCAGCCTCTGCTTAAAAACCCCCAAAGAAGGAGACTTTGTGGCAGCATATTCCACTGCCGAACAGCTCTAACTGCCATGAAGTTCTTCCTAATATTCAAGCTTCATTAGTCTGAATACAGCTAGTGTGAGTCCTCCATCTCATAGTCAGATTTTAACTCTTGTCACCCTGGTCTGAAATAGGCCCATAAGATGAACAATGGCCAGAATAGGTAGGTAGAGAATAGTATCCATAGCCTTAAGGTGAACAATGGCCTAAGGTGCTGAAACCTATAAAGTATGGGTCATTAGCTATAGCCTTGGTGGTGAAGGCTTTTTGATTTGTCTGGGTATTGTTGAAAGCACACCCTGATAAGAAGCAGATAGACTATGCCTGAGCCCCCAACCTCTGTTGAGAGAGGGGATTTCAATGCTCACATGAATGGTTTCCCTGACTCCTCTCTCAAACCCCCTATCTTCTCTGTCTAATATGTGTATAACCTCATCTTTGAATGAGTGCTCTTTGTGCTTCAAGTAGAGGTGTACTGCTGATTCTGGTCCTGAGCTGTTACCCCTCCTATATCCGGCCATCCTTCTGTTTAATGGCTGTTTAGTTTCTCCAATGTAGAGGTCTGCACACTCTTCACTGCATAGGACCACACATACTATATTGCTCCTTTTATGTTTTGGTATCGGATCCTTTGGATGGACAAGTCTCTGCCTTCGTGTGTTGGTGGGTTTGAAATAAACAGGGATGTGGTGTTTGCCAAAAATCCTTTTAAGCTTCTCAGACACTCCAGCCATGTAGGGAATGACCAGGTTCTTCAGTCTGGGTCTCAGACTGATCCCTTGTTCTTCTGGGTCAGCACACTGCTTTGTTGAAGGCCCACTTTGGATATCCACAGGCCTTAAGTGCTGTCTTCAGGTGCCTGTCTTCCTTCTTCTTGGCTTCTGTGGAGGTGGGGATGCTCTCTGCTCTGTGGCTTAGGGTCCCGATGACTCCTAATTTGTGCTGTAATGGATGGTGGGAGTCAAACAGTAAGCACTGATCTGTGTGAATGGGTTTCCTGTAGACTTCTACTCCCAGGCATGGTCAGGTCTGATGATGACTGCACAATCCTGGAAAGCCATCCTGTTGTCTTGTGTGTCTTCCCTAGTGAACTTAGTATTGCTAGGTCATGTACTTTCAAAGCTAGACTGAGCATAGAATCATAGAGGCCAAGCGAACATCAACCCACACTCGGGCCTTTTCGGTGGCCGCCCCCTCCCTATGGAACAGCATACCCAGTGAAGTGCTGACCTTTCGTAAAGCGGTAAAGACCTTCTTATTCCGAGAGGCCTTTGGTGACCTATCCAAATAGTATTTTTCCCTCCCTCCCCCCCCAACATCTGCAGAGGTTATTTTTAATGCTGGAAAACCATGAATGAGACAAGGTCTCCTAAGGGTGCCACATGATTTTATTTGTATGTTTATTGTTTGTCAATTTTATGTATTTGTGCTCTGTCTTTAATAGCTGTTGAATTTTCAGCTTGTAAGCCGCCCAGAGTTCCCCCGGGAAGATGGGCGGGGTATAAATTCAATAATAAATAAATAAATAAAATAGAATCATAGAGTTGGAAGGGTCATCCAGTCCAACCCCCTGCCATGCAGGGATGCCCCTATCACAATATGTCTGACAGATGGCCATTGATCCTCTGCTTAAAAACCTCCAAAGAAGGAGACTCCACCACCCTCTGTGGCAGCATATTCCACTGCCGAACAGCTCTAACCGTCAGGAAGTTTTTCCTAATGTTCAAATGGAATCTCTTTTCCTGTAGTTTGAAACCATTGGCCTGAATCCTAGTCTCTGAAAACAAACCTGTTCCCTCTTCAATATGACATCCTTTCAAATATTTAAACATAGCTATCATATCCCTCCTCAGCCTTCTTTTTGAAAGGCTAAACATTCGCAGCTCCCTAAGATGTTCCTTGTAAGACATTTCTTCCAGACCTTCAACCATCCTGGTCTCCCTCCTCTGCACTTTAGCTCCTCCCAGAGGGGCAAGAAATATTTACAGAAAAAGTTCCTACTGTGTTTTAAGCCTGGCGCTGTTCTGTGGTGGATAAAAACAGTCTTGGGAATGAAGAATCCAAGAATACTTCTGTATTTTTAATGCATTCCTATATGCAGTACGTGACATACCCTTAATGTATGGTAAGTTGTTTGCCTGCCTCTGAACATAAATACTAAGCCTAGTTTGTCACTACAAAGCAGCGGGTGATTTGGTGACTTTACATTCTGGCACTTCTTAAATAAGAAATGAAGAAATTGAAATAGAGATTTTGCATACCTTGGTTCCATCACCTGTCCAAATGAAGATTGGTCCAGTCATCCATCCAAATAGAGATTACAGCCAAGAAAGTTGATGTGGTGGGGGTGGGGGAATCACTTGAATACTAACAAAGACAAATAAGTGGCCCCTAGGTCAAATCAAGCTTGAATTATTTCCAGAAGCAAAAATGCTGAAGCTGAGGTAGCCCCCGTTTGGGCACATAAGACAGGATTCTCTAGAAAAGACAATCATTTATTCTTTATACCCTAGAGTACAGAGAGAACTCCTAGATCCCTGAGATCCTTGCCCTCTGAAGATGCCAGCCACAGAGTCTGGCAAAACATCAGGAAGGAAAATTTCCAGAACATGGCCAAACAGCCTGAAAAACTGAAAACAACTACAAGACAATAATGTTAGGAAAAATGGAAAGCAGCAGGAAAAAAGGAAGACCAAAATGGACAGACTACCTAAAGGAATACACATAAGAACATAAGAACAGCCTTGCTGGAAGAGGCCACAGCCCATCCAGTCAAACGTTTTGTTTCACACAGTGGCTCACCATTTGCTTCAGGGTATTCCCAAACAGATGTCTTCACCTGCATTCACGGGGTTACATTTACAAGAGCTGAACAAGGTAGCTGAGAACAGGGCATTTTGGAGATTGGTCATGTACTGTATAGGGT
>JAHTLZ010003526.1:34507914-34523942 GCA_023846285.1 Phrynocephalus versicolor
AGCTGAGAACAGGGCATTTTGGAGATTGGTCATGTACTGTATAGGGTTGCCATGAGTCAGAAGTAACTTGATACCACATAAGAACAACCTGGGCGGTTTCATGCTATGCTTTCTAATATGTTTATGGTTGTATGGTTGGTGTATGGTTATGGTGTATGGTTGGCTCAAAGGCATACAGGACAAATTGGCAGTGATGCTCATCCTTGAGATCTTCATTTCCATCAGCCTCTAATCTTCTGCTAGCAGAAGTTGAGATTTCCTTCTCACCTCTATGCTCGTGTCCCCCACTCAGCTTTGTTGGCATGTTCTCTTCCTCCACCCACTCTGCTACGTTGGCTTCAATGTATTAGTAACCAATTTAAACAATAAGTAAACCTCTACTGTACACCCTTTCCCCTCATAAATATTTGGCTCAAGGGTGTCCCTCTGTCTCAACTCAGAGCTCAAAAAAACCCACAACTTTTTCAGACTACAGGTCCAAGAATCCACCAGCCAGTTAGTATCCTGAGAGATATCCTTCAGAAAAGGAATCCATCCAAGCTGTGCTGAGCTATACGGCCTGGAACATCAATCTATTGGGTTTCCTTGGGTTTCCATCAATGCTAAGAAATGGCAATGAATGGTCTTCTCCTCCTCTCATAGCCTAATTTCCATGTGACATATTGCTACTGGAAAGAGGTGGAGTGTAAGACATCACATTTCTCCAGAAACTGATGCCCAATGATGTAAGTCTTCTTCAGCTAAGTATTTATTTGTTTTATTTATTTAATGAGTGTGGTCTTTCCCTGGAAGCTGTATGTAATCCCTATCTCAGCAACTACTTTTAGGAAAAAAAACTTGAATTGTTGTGAGTCATCTTCTCGATCCTCTCCTACCAGCAGCTGGACAGCACCATGAACATTCCTACTTTAGACACAACAGCTCCAAACAACAATGTTGTGTGGCATCCAAAGGAGCCTCTAATGTCTGTTTAGCCTAGATGTTCTTCTTGCTTCTGTTCTTTTCCACCCCATATAATACACTTTAAATTAATTAGCTGCAACAGTCATTGCCTATTGTTTCTTATTATGTGCCCCAAATTTTCTACCTTTCTAGAGAGGGGTGTGTGTGTCTCAAATGGTTCAACCCAATACTTCTTCCTTGATCTTCATTTTAACACATTCCAGGCACTTCTCTACTGCAACACAATATCTCAAAGCCAATTTTAAGTTTTACTTGCATGTTACATTCTTCATCTTAAAGAAGTTGCTCTGGGCGCCTTCCATTCCAACTTGTATTGCATGTGCATCATTGGCTCTTTTCACACAACCCCTAAGATCTGCTGGCCACTTAAATTTGGACCAGAGATCTTGGGGGTTCGTTCCTCTTCCTGAGTCCCCACCCCTCCACACTTCCTTGATCCTGTCTGCGTGAGGGGAGGGAGAAACAAGGGGACAAAAGAATGCAGGCTCACCTCCGTTTGCCGGTCCAAGCCTCCCCAAGCCCCGTTGTTGTCCTTCCTCCTCTTAAAGGGGCGGGAGGCAAAAAAACAACAACAAACAAAAGCGAGGAGAGCCGGGCACTCACTCTTTTACAAGCGGATCTGGGATTTTTCACTCTCCAAGAGCAGGTACCTGAAAAGTGTGCTGGGACACGCTTAGGTGGGCGTGGCCGCACTTAATTTTCTGTAAACTCCGGAGCTGGTGGGGAAACAATTGTAAGCTCCGGAGCTGGGAGCCATTTGCGGCAGAGTTTAGGGGTTGTGTACAAATACCCATTGTCAGTAGAGATTATTTTTTTCTGCTTACTGTTTTGTGCATTTGTTTGTATATCTGTGTGCGTATAGATGATTTCCAGAAAGATTTCACCTGAGAAGAGACAGTTTCACATACATACACGCAACAATGTGTGAGCATGTATGTTGTGTGTTTGTATATGTGTCTGTGAGACAGAGTCTAAGAGAGAGAAATCAAGCCTAGGAAAATATATGTTTATTACTGGTGACAATGAAATATTTTTCCAAGTATAATACTGATGTGTGGGATGGTTCTCCAGGTAAAATTTATTTATTTATTTATTTCAAATATTGTAACCCCCACCTTCCTCCTTTAAAATGACCCAAAGCAAGGCACATCATTATTTAAAAGCTAAAACCAGTAAGTATGCATATATTTAAAAATAGTTAAATAGTATTATATTTAAAATAGCTTTTTAAAATAAAATACTAAAAACACATTGAACAGCAGGAAGATGCAACAGTCAGTTGTTAAATCCCCTCGTAGGCAGCCAGTCCCTAAGGAAAGCTACTTTGAAGAGAATGGTCTGCTTCTAATTCAGGAAGAATACCAAAATAGGGCCAGATTGGGATCCCACTGGTGGGGGAGAAAAAGAAGTTCCAGAGTCTGAGAGCAGAGAAAGGCCACTCCAACATCCAGAGTTCCAGGCCAGCAGGGTCACTGGCAAGGAGGTTCGGGGAGATGCAGTCTGAAAAGTAACTTTCCCAAGCAATGCAGAGACTGGACGTGTTTTTCTTTTTCCTCCTTGTTCTGCAGGGAGGGGTTGGGAGAATCATAAGCAGGTGAAGACATCTCCTTGGGAATACCCTGAAGCAAATGGCGAGCCACTGTGTGAGACAAAATGCTGGACTGGATGGACTGTTCCAGCAAGGCTGTTCTTATGAGATGCCACACGGGGAGTGTGAGGCTTCCCTCCTTGCTCTGCAGGTACCTCCTCTCCTTCTCTTGTGGGCTAGGGGGAAAAGCCCAGCTTTAACAGGCTGTGGGCACTTGAACACCAAGAGCCAGGCTAGCTGGGATTGGTTGGAGTTGCAGCCCATCTCCAACATTCCCAATCTCTGGAAGAATGTCACCAGGACCTCCAGTGAAGAGACAAGACTCTAAAACCCATACGGCACAGGAAGGAGGGGAGAGGAAGCCACTCTTCCCCACTTGCCTAGTCCTTGCTCCTACACCCTGTGTCTTCCCAGACACTCTCTGTTTCCTCTAGGCCAGTGTTTATTTATTTATTTATTTATTTTATTTATTATGGCGCTTATATACCGCCCGTCTTCCTGGAGGGGGAACTCCGGGCGGTTTACAGCAAATCAAAACAACAACTACATGAACTAATAAAATGAACAAATAAGACAACAATTACAGAAAATACAAGAAATGCAGATGGCGGGAGAGGGGGGAAAAAAATCAACCAAAAGCCTCCCGGAAGAGGAGAGTTTTCAAAGCCTTCCGGAAGGCAGGCAGGGACTCTGCTAGGCGCACTTCCGCTGGGAGGTGATTCCACAGCATCGGGCCAGCCACAGAGAAGGCTCGGGAATGGGTGGAAGTTCTCCGAGCCTCCCTGGGTGTGGCCACGCGCAGCATGTGCACCCATGACAACCTAGTTGGACGGGCCGAAGTTGACCGCTGGTCGATCCGCTCTGTCAGGTAGCCAGGTCCTAGACCATGGAGGGTTTTGTAAACCAAAACCAGGACCTTGAATCTGATTCGGGCTGCAACGGGTAACCAATGCAGGCGGGCCAGAACTGGGGTGATGTGCTCGAATCGGCGTACACCCGCCACCAGTCTGGCCGCCGCATTTTGGACCCGCTGCAGGCGCTGAATCAGAGTCAAGGGCAACCCCATGTAGAGTGCGTTGCAATAGTCCAGTCTCGAGATCACCAGCGCCTGGACCACTGTTCTAAGGGAATCCCCATCCAGGTATGGACGAATCTGGGAGATACGGCGAAGATGGAAAAAGGCAGCCCTGGACACAGCGGACACCTGGACCTCCATGGTGAGCGCCGGGTCCAGGACTACTCCCAGATTCCGGACAGAGTCCGATGGCCTGAGGGAAACGCCCTCCAAGGTGGGAAACGGGCCACCGTAGCTGGAAGGGGAAGCCCCAAAGAACATGACCTCGGTCTTATCGGGGTTGAGTTTGAGCCTGTTAACCCTGGTCCATTCCATGACCGAGCCCAGGCACCGATCGAGGGTCCAGACAGCCTCATCTGCAGCGATAGAAAAGGAGACATAGAGCTGCGTGTCATCAGCGTACTGATGACAGCAGACTCCATGTCCCCTAATGACCTCAGCCAGCGGCCTGATGTAAATGTTGAACAGCATGGGAGAGAGAGACGACCCCTGTGGAACCCCGCAAGGGAGAATCCAAGGGGCCGACAACTCGCCCCCATGCTGAACCTGCTGGGGACGGCCCCCGAGGAAGGACCGGAACCAACTGTGAACAGTGCCTCCGATCCCAGCCTCGGAGAGCCGATCCAGCAGGATACCGTGGTCGACGGTATCAAAGGCCGCTGACAGGTCCAGGAGGACCAACAGGGAGGAGCACCCCCTGTCGGCCCCCCGGAGGAGGTCATCTTGCAGAGCGACCAAGACTGTCTCAGTCCCACGACCAGGCCTGAACCCAGATTGGAATGGACCCAGGATATGCTCTCCCTCCAGATGTGATTGAAGCCGGACCGCGGCCACCCTCTCAATCACCTTGCCCATAAAGGGAACATTAGCAATCGGGCGATAGTTGGATAAATCGCCCGATGCTAGATTGGGTTTCTTCAGAGTGGGCTTTACCACAGTCTCCTTCAGGCGAGAGGGAAAGATCCCTTCCCTGAAGGAGGCTGTGGCGATGGTAGATGCCCACTCTGACATGTTCCCGCCAGCGGCTTTCATGAGCCATGATGGGCAAGGGTCGAAGGGGGTGGACGCGGGCCGGCAGTGGGCGATGGCCCTGGAGGCCTCAAGTGAGGTGACAGTCCCAAACTCAACCATGCGAGGAGACCGAGGGGGCGCAGCCGCCGGGGGTGCCGAGAGTGGGCTAGAGCAACAGGGTTCAAAACCGGTATGGATGGCCTCAATTTTTGACTGAAAAAAGGCTGCAAATTGCTCACTACTAAAATCAGTAGGAGGAGGCCTAGACCGTCCAGGATTAGTGAGGTCACGAACCACACGGAATAACTCTGCTTGACGGTTCGAGGCCTCACTAATTCTCAGAGTGTTATAAGATCTTCTAGCCACCCTGATCGCATGAACATAGCGCCTGGACTGTGCGATGACTGCAGCCTTCTTAGTCGCCGACCGGTTCTTCCTCCAGCTGCGTTCCAGCCTCTTCCGTTCTTGCTTCATTGCTCGAAGCTCTTCCGTGAACCACGGTGAGGAACGAGCTCGGCAGCGGATGAGGCGCCTAGGGGCGATCTGGTCGACAGCCCGGGATGTTTCATCAAACCATAGGTCTGCCATGGAGTGTTGGCAAACCTATGGCATGGGTGCCAAAGGTGGCACTCGGAGCCCTTTCTGTGGGCACCCAACATCACCCCTTCAGAGCCACTTGTATTCAGGTTCAATTGCTGTATTGGCACTTTGAGAAGAATTAGTGTGTTTTGAATTGCAGTTTGGGCACTCGGTCTCTAAAAGGTTCACCATCACTGCTCTAGCCTGCCCAGTCCTTTCACCATCTACTCTACCCCCACCTTCACTCTTCTGGAACCTGCACCCCCTTCCTTTCCTTCTCCTCCTCCATCTTCTTCCTGTTCTGTGTCTGCTGGTGGCTCCAGTCCCCTCACAGATAGCATTGCTGACTTCCTGCCCTATTCCACTGAAGTCTGTATTGTACTTCATTCTGAATTTAATCTGTGGAGGTCATGGTGGCTGATGAATAAAGGCAATTAACTGAAGATAAAATGACATTTTGAAATGACATCTGGGTGAGAATTCAGAGAGTAAATTGAGAGAATGACCCCAATGTTCACCTTTGGTTTGAAATGCAAATAAATTAAGGGTTGCTGGGTTATTAAAGTGTGATTTTGAAGGAAAACTCATTGACTGGCTTTGCTATCTTTGGAGTGACACAAACCCTACCAGTGATTTTGCCTATACTGTATAGAGGGGTGTGGTGGCTCAGCGAGCTAGAGCACTAAAACCTGTTGGCCACAAAGTCAGCAGTTTGGCAGTTTGAATCCCGGGTGCCATGCAGCGGAGCGAGCTCCCACTGTTAACCCTAGCTCCTGCTAACCTAGCAGTTCGAAAGCATGTAAATGCAACTAGATAAATAGGTACCGCCGTAAAAAGTGAGAAGGTAAAACAGTGTTTCCTTGCAGCCATGCCGGCCACATGGCCATGGACTTGCACAACACTGGCTCTTTGGCTTGAATACGGAGATGAGCACCTCCCCTAGAGTCGGACATGACTAGCAACCCTCCACGGCTTTGGACCAGAGTACCTGTCGGAGCGTATCTCCCAGAGGTCAACTGGGGCCAGGCCCACTAGAATGGCGCAGGCATGCTCACTTAGGGTGGCTACACCCAGGGAGGCGCGGAAATCGCTCACGCGTAAGGTGTCACTTCTCTGTGGTGGGGCCCACGTTGTGGAACCACCTCCTAAGTGAGCTGCGCCTAGCACAGTCCCTGCCCGCCTTTAAAAGGCATTGAAAACCGTACTCTATATAGAGGCATATGGCGACCTTTCTATTTAATTCCTTTTTCCCCCTCTCTTTCTTTTTCTCCCACCCGTGCCGTGTTTCTCCTGGAGGGTTTTCCCTCCTTATTTTACTAGTTCTTCTTGGGTTTTTTTTAAAATATGTCACTGATGTTGATTTTATCCTTTGTAAACCGCCCAGAGTTCCGTTCTGGAAGATGGGTGGTATAAAAATATAACAAATAAATAATAAATAAACAAATATAAATAAACCTTCTACATGGCAATTGTAAAAATGGGGCAGCCTAAGCAAAAACAATTATAACATTGAAATGATAATAGACACCTAGAGAAGTTGCATGGTGTCCCTTGTTGAATGGTAGGAGCAGAAGATGGCATCCTGTAGCCCACCTTGATTGCTGCCATTGGTGTTGTCAATGTTCAGGCTGGCCTTTTTCATGCAAAGCTTGGCATATTTTTTTCCTGCTTGCAATGCAGGCACAATATTGTGCAGCAACATCAGGCCTTTTCCTGGCATTTCGAATCACGAATACAGAAGCACAACACCCCACATGCCACACATCCAGTGCAAGTTTTCTGATGGATTTCATCAATTAATTCTACCCCCCTTCCCCTCTACTCTTTATTTTACTATTAATCCAATGGAAGTTATGAGATATTTGTCATCCACAGCCGTTCAGTTTCTGAGATCAGTTGAGAATTTGAGATCAATTGATCGATGAAGCTATGCTTCTCAACAAGAAAAAAAAATCACAACCCGGTAATGCGAAAAGTGGGGAGGCATAAAAATGGTAATCGTTGTGCTGACGTTCTTGCAAAAATTGTCAAAGCCAATTGATCATAGACTGTGTTGTTGATGGTAGAGACATGCTCTCCACACAGAGTGAGCCAGTGAAGTTACATTGTATCTCATGTTTTGTGCAAATTTAGTCAGGAACTCTATGAAGACTTACAAGTCCTTCTAGAACTGACACCAAAGAAAGATGTTCTTCTCATCATAGGGGATTGGAATGCTAAAATAGGGAATCAAGTGATAAAAGAAATAACTGGCAAGTTTGGCCTTGGAGTTCCAAACGAAGCAGGGCAAAGACTAATTGAGTTTTGTCAAGGGAACAAGCTGGTCATTGCAAACATTCTTTTCCAACAACACAAAAGGCGACTCTACACATGGACATCAGCAGATGGACAAAACCGGAATCAGATTGATTATATTCTCTGCAGCTAAAGATAGAGGAACTCTGTACAGTTAGCAAAAACAAGACCTGGTGCTGACTGCGGCTTGGATCATCAGCTTCTTATAGCAAAATTCAAACTTAAACTGAAGAAAGTAGGGAAGACCATTGGGCCAGTCAGGTGCAATCTAAGTCAAATCCCTTATGAATACACAGTGGAGGTGAAGGATAGATTCAAAGAACTAGATTTGGTGGACAGAACACCTGAAGAACTATGGATGGAGGCTTGTAACATTGTATATAAGGCTACAATGAAAACCATTCCAAAGAAAAGAAAATGCAAGAAAGCAAAGTGGTTGTCCAACGAGGCCCTACAAATAGCAGAGGAGAGAAGGGATGCAAAATGCAAGGGAGAAAGATGCAGAAAACTGAATGCAGACTTCCAAAGAACATCAAGGAGAGAGAGGATGGCCTTCTTGAACGAACAGTGCAAAGAAATAGAGGAAAACAATAGAAAAGGAAAAACCAGAGATCTATTCAAGAAAATTGGAGATATTAAAGGGACATTTCATGCAAAGATGGATATGATAAAGGACAAAAATGGTAGGGACCTAACAGAAGCAGAAGACATCAAGAAGAGAGGGCAAGAATATATAGAGGAATTATATCAGAAAGATCTGGATGTCCCTGATAAGAAAGATAGTGTAGTTGCTGACCTGGAGCCAGACATCCTGGAAAGTGAGGTCAAGTGGGCCTTAGAAAGCATTGCAAACAACAAGGCCAGTGGAGGTGATGGCATTCCAATTGAATTTTTAAAAAATCTTAAAAGAGGATGTTGTAAAGGTGCTACATGCAATATGCCAGCAAATTTGGAAAACTCACCAGTGGCCAGAGGACTGGAAACGATCAGTCTACATCCCAATCTCAGAGAAGGGCAATGCCAAAGAATGCTCCAACTATCGTACAATTGCACTCATTTCACACACTAGCAAGGTTATGCACAAAATTCTACAAGGGAGGCTTCAGCAGTATGTGGACAGAAAACTCCCAGAAGTGCAAGCTGGATTTTAAAGGGGCAGAGGAACCAGAGATCAAATTGCCAACATGTGCTGGATTATGGAAAAAGCTAGAGAGTTCCAGAAAAACATCTACTTCTGTTTCATTGACAATGCTAAAGCTTTTTACTGTGTGGACCACAACAAACTATGGCATGTTCTTAAAGGAATGGGAGTGCCTGGCCACCTTACCTGTCTCCTAAGAAATCTATATGTGGGACAAGCAGCAATCGTCAGAACTGGATATGGAACAACTGACTGGTTTAAAATTGGGAAAGGAGTACGACAAGGCTATATACTGTCCCCTTGCCTATTTAGCTTATATGCAGAGTGCATCATGTGAAAGGCAGGTCTGGATGAACCACAAGCTGGAATTAAGACTGCAGGAAGAAATATCAACAACCTCAGATACACAGATGATACTACTCTGATAGCAGAAAATAAGAAGGAATTAAAGAACCTCTAGAGAAAAATGGGCTGAAGCTCAACATTTCAAAAACTAAGATCATGGCCACTGGTCCCATCACCTCCTGGCAAATAGAAGGGGAAGAAATAGAGTCAACAACAAAGTTTATTTTCTTGGGCTCCTTGATCACTGCAGATGCTGAATGCAGCAATGAAATTAAAAGACTGCTTCTTGGGAGGAAAGCAGTGACAAACCTAGGAAGCATCTTAAAAAGCAGAGACATCACTTTGCCGACTAAGGTCAGGATAGTCAAAGCTATATATTTTCCAGGAGTGATGTATGGAAGTGAGAGCTGGACTATAAAGAAGGCTGATCACTGCAGAATCAATGCTTTTGAGCTGTGGTGCTGGAGGAGAGTCTTGAGAGTCCTCTGGACTGCAAGGAGATCTAACCTATCCATCCTGAAATAAATCAACCCCAAATGTTCACTGGAAGAACAGATTTTGAAGCTGAAGCTCCTTATGGCCTTTGGCCACCTTATGAGGAGAGAGGACATCTTGGAAAAGTCCCTATGTTGGGAAAGATTGAAGGCAAAAGGAAAAGGGGACAGCAGAGGATGAGATGGTTGGATGGTGTCACTGATGCAACCAATATGGATTTGACCAACTCCGGGAGGCAATGGAGGACAGAAAGGCCTGGTGAGCTCTGGTCCATGGGGTCACAAAGAGTTGGATATGACTGAATGAATGAACAACAACAAAAGTTAAGATGATGTCAGGCCAGCTATATTTTAATCCCCCGTCCTATACTTAAACCAGTGGGAAGGAAATTTCATGCATCAGCTCCAGGACTGGTGAAAAGGTGTAATATTGTTGAAGCACATTGGTAATCTAGTAGAATATGCAACATGGTATAACTACTGTTTTCTTCTGTTCCACCTTTTCCCCTGCTATGATGGCACCCTAGCAAGACCAATTTGCTTTACAAAAGACCCATTCGTCCTAGGGATGAAAACTACGTTTTTTGATGCAGGTTAACCAAGATGTCAGAACTGTCAGGGAGCTTGGCTCAGAGGTCTCAGAAATGAACATGTAGCAGCTTCTCTACTCATAGTTCTGGCCATCCCTTCATGGCCTTTTGACCTTAGCCAACCCTTTTTCTTTTTCTTTTGGCCCTTTCCATCTTGATTAGATCTCATTCCATTGTTTTCTTAGCCTGTGGGTGCAAATGGTATTAATGACCCGACAGTGGTTCACATCCCAAAATCATATGAAATCATGCAGATCCATGTCTCGACTCTGCAGAGTCATGCGCCCAAGGATCCTTGATTTCAGTGGTGTAGTATGAGGGCATAGATGGACCCCATGGTTTGATGGTGGCTTTGCAAGAATGGGTAAAAATGTATGATTTTTTTTATTTCACAGATTTGCCTTTTGCTTTCTTCCCCAATTATGACTGTCCTCCTTAGGTACCCACAAGTCCCTTCAGAAAGATGGCAATCCGAAGAGCACATTGCATTTCAGAAGGTACCACTGACCCACCACTACAGAGCCAGAATGGCATCCCTAATGGTCATATACAGTATATACAGTATGTAGAGAGGGGTGCGGGTGGGGTGGCACCACCCAGGCAAGGGCGATTTTGGGAAGAAGATCAACCCAAACTCCTGTAAAGACCTGCTCCATCCAGGGTTGTTTTTCCTTTTGCTATCTTGCAAGGCAATCGGCTCCAGCCTTTCCTCCCGTGGCCTGGTTCTCTTTCCTGCGCGCTTCATCTTTTCTTCCTGAAGTTCCCTAAAGGTTTCCCCTTCCCTGGCAAGGAGACAAGGAAGGCGTGTCCTTATCTCCTTCCTCCTCCTCCTCCTTCTCCTCGTCGAGGCAGTCGCTCGCCGCTGTCGCTGCGGGAGGCAGCTCGGAGCTATAAAAGAGCGGATCCCACGCCGCCGCCCGCTGCACTCGCCGCCTGAGCTTCCGCGCCTCTCGTGACCAGCGCACCGAGGAGCGCAACGCGAGCGCCTCTGCCTCTGCGTGTGTGCGCCGCCCGAGGGCAAAGGAGGGAGAGGAGGGGACCCGCTAGAGCCACCGAGGGCGCCGGGCAAGCCCAATGCGTGGACTAGGTGCCTTCGCAACATGCTGGAGCTACAGAGCCGCTGAAAGGAGTTTGCACACAGCTGCTGGGGCTGGATTGTAGCGCTCTCGTTCCTTATGAAGAAGGCACACGTGAGTAGCCGAGCCGGGAAGCGCTGCGCCCTGGCACGTAGTCCTGCTTGCTCCCTTAGGATCGTGGTCGTCGTGCGTGGCGTCTCCCGTGGGGTTTTCGGGGCGGGCGGTCTGAGACGGATGAAGATTGCAGGCTGGTCGCCGGGACCGTCCAGGAAGGCTGCGTGACTCCTGAAACGGGCGCTCGCTTGCCTGCGCAGCCAGCACCGGACTTCGCCGACGTGTCCGACGGCCCGATTGCGTCTTGGGCTCGCGGCGGGGCAGGAGCTCCGAGCTGCTTTTGCACCTCGTGGGATCGCCCGCGGTCGATACCGTGCACGACCGACGGTCGCGGGCGTGGGGTGGCGGGAGAACGGGTGGTTTCGAGCCAAGCTGCTCCCCTTGCCTGGAGCGACGGCTCCGGGTGCGCGGCTTTCTCACTTGTGCCGGTCCGAAAGCGAGCGTGGCTCCCCAGGGCCCTGGGGACTTGCTACAGGCTCTCCTTATCGACTCTAGCCTTGGCACAATTCCTGCTGTGCGTGTGTTTGCGGCGGGGAAGTTCCTGCCTAGCGCTGATAGGACAGGGCACTATTAATAGATGATGTATTACAAAAGGATGGCAATTATACACCGACTAGATAAGGAGGCAGGCAGCAGTTTTTATTGCACCCGCTTGAGCAAAACGCAACTGGAAGGCAGAAACAGGCAGGCAGCAGCAGCATCACTCAAATAGCCCCTTGATTCCGGGCATCGCTTTGTGATCCTCCACCTGAGTAACCCCTTTGTGTCCTTCTTGTCTTTCCTGCCCCAGTGCCTGCTTTGGTGTCTTCATTAGAACTCATTCCATTATTCCCTTGCAAGAGGGCAGTGACGGTTGTCCTGAAGTGCCCTCAAGTTGCATCAGACATACGGCAACCCATATAGGGTTTTCCAGTACACGAGACCTCCAAGGAGCGGTTTTATCACTTCCACACACACACACACCCAGGTTTCGCAGCTGAGCCGGGAAATTGAACCCAGATCCCCTTAGTCCTAGTCTGGCATTCTAACAGCTACACTGTACTGGTGGTCTCAGGCAGTGACTACTGCCTGTAGATGATGCAGAGTGAAGGAAGCATTTGCAAATAAAAGAATTGGAAAATGAACACCCGAGGTGTTCTGTTTTAGGTTTTTTGGGAAATTGCAGGAACCTCAGCAATGTCGGTTGTAGGCAACAGCCAAAAAGCCCAGAACCTAGTTCTGATCTTGCTTGGAGCAAGTGCCATGTGTCTCTTATCATTTGCACAAAGTCAGAGAGTGCCTCTCCCACCTCCCCTTCCTTTTCCCAGAAGTGTGTGTGTATGCACGTGCATAATACACATACATTGGTGGTGCATGTTGAAAAAGTATTAATTGGTCCATTTTTTTTTCCGGTAAGGAGAGTGATGAAACAGGGAACCTTTCCACTTCTGGAGATTTTAGACATGCACTTCATGCAGATTCCTGATAGTCTGAAATGCTAGCCATGCTGTCTTTTTAATGTGTATTATCTCAGGCCACATGGATAGCACTGAAGGGAAATTGCTTTAAGAACCTTCTGTGACAGACGAGAGATAGCCTTTGGCCTTGCAGATGTTTTAGAAAACACATCCCCCAATCCATTCCCATTGGCTGTGCTTACCGGGGCTTCTGGGATTTGTAAGCAAAAACCTGGCAAGGTCCTCTACCCTATAGGAAAGGTGTATTCATGCCAGCTTTGCTCTTTGGCTGGGTGGTCTATAAACTGCAGGAGGTGCAGAGGAGGAGTATGACTGAGCAGCATGCTGAGAGGCCAACAGACCAAAGTGTGCTCCTTAAGGAGCATGTTGGAGCCATAGTCTTCTGAAGGCCACTGTCTGTGTGACAAACCACCACCACCCCATAAAAAGGAGGCAAGGAAGGGACTTTAAAAGGAAGGCTTTGCCCAGTGCAGCCTACAAACACATTTCAGTGCATGCTTAAATCCTTTGGAAATGAGGAAGTTTATTTTTGAAGGGAAGGTTACTGTCCAAATTAATGAAACTGACATGGTAGATTCTGCTGGGTTAGGCTGAGGAGAGAGGGAGGCATACAGCCCTGGTTATCTAGAGCATATGGCTCTGCTCAAGAGGATGTTTCTGGTGTGCCTGCTTCTGACCCAACAGGAGAGCATTGATCAGACCTCGAGCAGTTAGGCTTCTCAGAAGCTGGGATTCAAGGAGACATGGTTTGGTTGGGAATGCTGGTAGTGTGTGCTTCTTGCTTAATTCTTTCTCTCAGTCTGACTTGCAAGGGAGGAGAAATTACTTGTGTAGAAGCATAATATTGGTTTGCTGGGAACAATTAGATGTTCCATTAACCCAAGAAACAGAGAAGGGCTTGACCTACAGTCAAGTTCCTTGGAGGTGTTACCCATCCGAGGACTCCTCCAGACAGAGGCTTTGTTCCATGATATGATATTATTCTGTCAATAATAAGGCAAAGTGTACCTTACTTGCTCCTACACTTTTCTCATTATACATCACTGAATACAAAGACCAGGAGGTTAAATTGATGAAAGTATCCCTTAAGGTATGCATATTGGTTTGTCATGTAGATAAACTCTTGCCATACTGAATGACCTCTAAGTCTCTTCAGAGTCAGATATTGCAGGACAATAGATCTCTCTACATCGTCTGTTATTTCAGAGTTTTTATATAGTCTCTGTAATAGTCTTCTAACTTTAACATACTTGGCTTTTTCATGTTTCTACTGCAACATTTTTGTGCTAGGTACTGGTATTACATGTTCAAATTGTAGTTTTCGTATTCATCCTATGCATGTTTACTCCTAAATAAATTCTTTGTGTTGAATAGCAGTTGCTTCCTGGTAAGCATTCTTAACTTAAGGCTGTAATGCTACACATGTTTAATGGAGATGAAATGTTACAAAAGTCAGTGATTGTATTCAGGACTAGCTGTAAAATCTAAAATCTAGTATACATCAGGCAGAAGATTAACAGATCAGTGATATGATTTTTTAAAAAATCTCCAAGTTTCATCCTGAAAGACATCTCAAGATATGATCTAACTCAAACAAACACTTTTGTATGCAAATGTCTAAGTGCAGTGTAAACAGAACATTGAACTTTAATTACATTTAAGAGCCTAGCTGTGTGCTTTAGAGGAATCAAAAACATTGTTGTGAATTTAAGAGTTTTGATGCAATAGGAAAGCTATATTTTTGAACTTTAATTACATTTAAGAGCCTAGCTGTGTGGTTTAGAGGAATAAAAAACATTTTTGCGAATTTAAGAGTTTTGATGCAATAGGAAAGCTATATTTTTGAACTTTAAGAGCCTAGCTGTGTGATTTAGAGGAATCAAAAATGTTGTTGTGAATTTACAGAATAGAACACTTTAAGAGTTTTGATGCAATAGGAAAGCTATATTTTTGTGTAGTTTATGGGTTTATGAAGAAAATAATGGAATAAGGTGATACTAAATCACAATATATCTGAACAGTTTTCCAAGCGGAAAATTCTCCAATATGCCTTGCTATTTTTTTAAAAAGCCACCCAGTAGTAACATCTTTCAAATTAGGTGTTGAGCATTCAATCATAAACATTCACAGTAATCACACGGATGTAATCCCATTGAAG
This sequence comes from Phrynocephalus versicolor, assembly GCA_023846285.1. NCBI lineage: Eukaryota > Metazoa > Chordata > Lepidosauria > Squamata > Agamidae > Phrynocephalus > Phrynocephalus versicolor. The sequence goes on from JAHTLZ010003526.1 coordinate 34,522,801, forward strand.
GATTAATCTGATGAGAGAAGTTGCAGGATCATAAATGTGGTAAATAAATACTGTAGGACAAAAAGGAAATCTGTGTAATTTTCATTGTCATATCCAATAAAATAATTCACAGTCATTGTTATAGTCAAGAGCAAACAGAGGAGGAGGAACGTGGCTCTTAGGAGTATGAGAATATGTTGGATTTGTGAAAATAGTCTTATTATTGGCCAAGGTGCCGTTCTGTATGACATATTGTATTCTGAAAAATGCTTTTGCAAAGGCACAGGCTGCTGAAACTGTACACCAGGCCGTGAAATATGGGAGTTACTAAGAAATTTGGTGCTAACCAGGGCAAAGAGTGTCAAAAATTTGACCTCCTGGCTAGACATGCAAACTCTCGGAGACCTCAGTAGTGGAAAAGTGCTAGAGGCAAAAAGTATACAACTGCCTTTTGTTAAGTGGGTACATTCACTGCCAGCAGTTACATGCCCTTCAGGGCTTCTTTGTGAGGACACAAGCCTGGTCGCACAGCATTCTTGCGCCTGCAAGGGGGTCTTTGGGCAGAAGGAAGGCAGCCCAAGTTATGCAAGAGAAATCCTGAAGGAATGCAGCAAGAAGAGGAAGAATAAATTTTATCCTCCCCTGGAAGATATGAATAGGACCTCACAAGACTCTTTGCATTCATTTGGAAACAATCCCCGCTGGCTGTACTACTGTATTAAGAAGAAGCGGCTTTCCATGAGACTGTACGACCGGTGGCACTTTGGCTCCGAAGCTTGTGCAGAGTTCCAATTTTGTTGGGTTCAGTGGGAAGGCAGTCATTATGAGTACAGTTCTCGCGCTCTCTCGGGAGCAAACTGCAGCGAAACCTACTGACCTGTATTACTGAGATGTTTCAGAAAAATGAAGCACCAAACGAAAAAGACTTGGAGTGAGGGAAAGAAGGAGAACCGGTTGAGAAGCACAGAAAGGAAGGCCCAGAGATCACCTGCATAATTACCACATGCAGTTGCAGATCTGCTGAGCCAGAAATAAAATTTTATTTAAATTACCCTAATTCAGGTTCTTTATGAGTCAGAATGTGACAATTCATTTTGCAGACATAAGTCACAGAAATACTACTACTACTACTACTACTACTACTACTACTACTACTACTACTA
>JAHTLZ010003526.1:34548032-34573590 GCA_023846285.1 Phrynocephalus versicolor
AAGAAGAAGAAGAAGAAGAAGAAGAAGAAGAAGAAGAAGAAGAAGAAGAAGAAGAAGAAGAAGAAGAAGAAGAAGAAGAAGTTAAGTTACATCACCATAAGCCTCGCTGAAGAGATAGGTTTTTAGAACTCGGCGAAAGGCTAACAGGGACTCTGCAGAGTGCACATCTGGTGGTAGACTATTCCAGAGGGAGGGGGCTGCCACTGAAAAGGCCCGATTGCGGGTGATGGACTTTCAGGCCTCCTTCGGAGTGCCATACTGAAGGTCTGTTCATGAGAGATCTGCTCCAGATGTTCAGTGACCAGAATCTTGTTGGCTGGATAGTTCTGGATGTGGGCTTGCACATGTTGCATCTACACCTCAAGGGCTGTACCCTGGAGCAATGAATCACTCCAGTCTTCCAGTTGGTACTCCTGAATCTTAACACCAGGACCATTTGTAGGATAGCATCTCCAAGTTTAACAGTTATTGGCCAGTCAGTACATAGATGTGTTTCTTCACACTGACAGAACCCTTATTTTATCTCTTCTAAAGTACTGAAGACCATGGGATTCCCAACATAAGCGTGGTCTTTAGGCTATCACTATCTAGATATCTCTGCTCAAACCCTATCCTATACAGTATGACTCCCATATCCACAAATTTACTTATCCACGGTCTGACAATATTATACCTCTGAAAATATCTGATATCCTCTAATGACTAGTTCTGCTAACTCAGGTTAAAATGTTTTTCTGGGTGTGTCCCTCCTTTACTATACTATATATTTAACATCCAGTATTATCTCCAGATTTCAGTATCTACAGGGATTTGTGGGTCCTACTGTTTTGAACTGGTCTGCTCCAGAACTGGCATTGGCATTTGTAAACCTGAGATATGAAGGAATCTTTATTGGAGTCCTTTCAAAGTACTCTAGTGGTACCTCTCATATCCATCTGTAGGCTGCATCAGTTTCCTCATACTGAAGCAAGAAACTTGCCTGGTATGGATATGGCTTGCCAAAGGCTTCAGTGGAATAGTAGCATGCCGGACATTTTGCTTCCACAGTTACTGTCCATTGTGGCTGTACATCCTGATATCATCCATGACAAAATATTTCACTTGCATGTAACACTCATATATGTCAGCAGAACTACATGGTTCTGAAGCGAATGCTTGTGACATCATTTGAAGATATATTTCTTTTCTTTTCTTTGTCACACCAGGAATGTGTGAGGATTGCCAGAAAGAGAAACAGATAAGCTTCATGGTCTTTTATAATGAATGAATGAATGAATAAATGAATGAATGAATGAATGAATAAATAAATAAATAAATAAATAAATAAATAAATAAATAAAAGTAGATGAGGAAAAGACTTGGTTATGGCTCATCAATGGAACACTGAAAAAAGAGACAGAAGCCTTGATTTTTGCAGCTCAAGAACAAGCTATCAGAACAAATGCAGTTAAGGCTAGAATAGAAAAATCAGCTGAATACCCCACATGTAGCTTCTGTAAAGAGGCAGATGAAACAACTGACCATATATTGAGTTACTGCAAGAAAATTGCTCAGACTGATTACAAATAGTGTCATAATATAGTTGCTCAAATGGTCCACTGGAATTTTTGTCAGAACTATCATCTGCCCGTAGCAAAGTACTGGTGGGATCATAAGCCTGAAAAAGTAATTGAAAATAAGCATGCAAAATTACTTTGGGACTTTGGGACAGGGTTATGGAGCATAGTACCCTGGATATTGTGACTGTGGAGAATTAAAAAGTGTGGATCATTGATGTTGTTAATGCTATACCAGGTGATAGTAGAGTCACCGAGAAACAACTTGAAAAAATTACCTGATATCATGATCTGAAAATTGAACTTCAGAGACTCTGGCATAAACCAGTACAGGTAATCGACACACTGGGTGTGGTGCCTAAAAAGCTAAACAAGTATTTAGTAGAAATTGGAGTTGACAAAGTCACCATCAGTCAGCTGCAGAAAGCCGCCTTACTAGGATATGCTCACACCACTAGCATTCAATTATCATTTAAGTAGAATAAACAGAATAATATAGTGGTGAATAAATGTTTGCTGTTGTACTCTGTAGCCACAAGGTAGAACTTGATCCATGAAGCTTATGGTGTCAAGCACAGAAAGGAGGATCTGTATCATCTAGGATGCATCATAGAAAATTTAGTATGTGGCAGTAAATTATGTCATTCTACTTGGGCATCTGTGGATAACTCGGTTCTGTGTTGCCTTTTGGTTTCATCCTAGCACTCCTCCATAGGCAATGGTATGCTGTGTCTATGCAGTGTCATGTTCTTGTTTGCTGTGTGTACCCACAGTGCATACCACAATAGAGTTTAGGTGTATAAGCTATTAAACCAAAATTGTCGTGATAACATATATTTTTAGGCACTGAATATGCCCACCACCACCTGGAAGAATTGTCAAAAGAGATTTTATAAGACAGGCTGACATGCGTCTTTAATGAAATAACATTTTAAGTGACTTTACACATTAAAGGATTTGTTCTCTTCCATTTCCTGTTGTCATTTTAAGCTTAGCATTTTGTAGCAGATGTTAATGGCCCCAGTATTCCTAATATTTCTTCCTGAAAGAAAGGGGGGGGGGGGGAGACTGAATCCTTTCATTTATTTGCCTGAGTTCAAATGTACAAGACACAAGAATGTGGTCATTATTAAATGGGAGTGTCCAGATTTGTAACATATACAAGGCGGCTTTTAGCTTACCAAAAAGCCTGGGCCATGTCTCTGCAACCGGCAATATAGGTTAATGCTTTCTGCAGAAGGTAATACAGTAATTTTGCTCCACATGTGGGTATCTAATTTTGCAATAAACAGGAGTCTCTTTGTTCCGCAATACTATTTCTTTTTAAAAAAAAACTGCCCAACAGTGAAATAAATATCTGAAAAACAATAGATAATCAGTAATGTGGCTAGGTAAATTTGGATACTGGATCTAATGCTTTTATGGCACCTTTCCATGGACATCTTGATTGCTTCAGTTGCAAATCACACTATTCCTTGTCCAAACCCTTCCGTCTCTTGCAACTGTTTCTACTTCCAGATGTATTAGAACAAAAAATGCAAGAAAAGAACCATTTTTAAAAAGAACTGATCTAAGCTTGAGCGATGCCATATTTTAATCTTAAATCACAGAACTATCAAGATCATAGGAATAACATGGAGATGGCTTCTCCTGACTTGATGTTAAACCTGTTCACTTAAAAATAATCAACAGCATCTTGTAGGAACGGAAGCACCTAAAAAACCTAATTTTTGGAATCCCTGCTTGAAAAAATCTTAAACAAATATGGTGAGTGTTTCCCATGTTATGGAGAAACTAACAATATATTATGTAAATTACATGTAATAGAGGAGGCTTTTATTACCATATAAGTGGCTACTGAAAAGTCCTGCCTAGATCATGGACACTGGTCAAAACAAGAGAAGAGAGGTTAGGCTGTAGTGGCCAGTATTTGTCCCAAAGGGTCCCAGCATGCCCGTACCATCTCGTGGTCACACTCTGGACCTATTTGCTGTTGCCTCCATCATCTTCCATTTTCAAAGTCATATTAAAGAGCCCCATAGTTTATGGCGCCCTGGACTTCCATTGCAAGGTCCAGCTACAGGTACGCTACTCTTCTTAAGACCTAACACACAGGTTTTAATCACTGTAAGTATTTAGACAATCCATTACCAACCCCAGCCATCTCAGATAAAGAGCTTATTACTCTTCTCACACTCCTGCTGAAGCTAAGGCTTAGTCAGATTTGAAGATTAGTCTTCATTACTGATTTATCCACTTTCAGGGAAGATAGGTTTTGGGCTTTCAGTATTTACTTGGAGTCAAAAGCTAGCTTCTGCTTGAGATACTGTAATGGTCTAGTAATAAAGAGCTCCCCTCTTTGAGTTGACTTCCATTAGTGTGACACATAAGATAAGCAAGAGAAACACCGCTGCAAGATTTATACGAACTCTTTAAACTGCAAGATAAACAAGTAAAGGGATGTGATCCTAGTGTTTAAAAATGAGTGCTAAGTTGCAATCTCATATCCATAGGTAATTTCCAAGTAGGCTGGAGGTGTCCCATTTGGAATTTCCTATTTGCTTATTTGGAAACATTCCTTAATTTTACTGTTAACTCCCACAATCCCTCAGTCATCATAGATGCCTGGTGACTAGGCTGACTGGAGAATCTCTCTCTCTCTCTCTCTCTCTCTCTCTCTCTCTCTCTCTCTCTCTCTGTGTGTGTGTGTGTGTGTGTGTGTAGATCCCAACAACAACAACAACAACAACAACAACAAACTCTCCACCCATGTGTATTTCTTTCTTTCCTAAATGGAGGACTAGAGCTAGAACTTGAGCAGGTGTTTGCTCACTCATGGTTAGCAAAACCAGTGGTTTCTAGCCAGGGAGAAAAAGGCAGGGAGCAGATCTTCAGAGTCTAGCCAGGGGTGGGGAGAGGCAGGGGAGAAGAGAGCCAAGAAGGAGCTCGCAGGGCTTTTTTAATTTGCAGAAGAAAATAGATTAAAATCAACCACTGCCACAAACAACAAAGAGAGGAATCGGAAGAGTACAAGTGCTCCCCTGTCTCATAATAGTAGTGGTAGAGAAAAAACATAGCCTTTGAATCCAGTTTCAACTTGGCCAGGGCCTGCTTTAGCAGCCAGGGCAAATAGTGGCTTCCCCATGAGATGTTTTTGTTTGGGAGAAGGTCTTGTTCTTTCACATTCAAATAGTGGATTTTTAAAATTTGTAGCAAGGTGGAGAAATAACTGAAGGCTGGTGAAGAAGCTGATGTTTCACTGCTTCTGAATTATTCATTGGTTCCTGTTTGTACCAAATAATTGTCACCTGTCAAAACATCCCCTCAGTAATTCAATAGATAAAAGTTTTGTGGAGAGCCAGGGTACTTTCATTCTCCAATCTTCAAAGTGTAACTGCTAAATTTCTCTTTACCAACCATCATAATGACAAGTACGGTGAACATACGCAGTGAACATATATATTTTTAGCATTCCTGTGTGAGATAGCTAAGTGGATTTTGAGTCAGTTTGATTTGATGGAACTATTCAGGTCCCCTGAGAGCATTGCCTGGATTTATGTGTGGATTTCAACTGGTCTGCCTCCCTTGTTGCAAAATGATCTTCCCTTTGAGTCCTAGTTTCTGACTTCAGGAACATTTTTTAGACATCTGGAGCACTTTATTTAATTCAGCATACCATGCTAAGGAGCAACATAAATATTCCTACACAGTCATCAGTGAGGAAAGTGTATAACCTGGGGAGAATATGGTTTGATGTCACAACAGTTTGCTCCTGTGCAAAAAGATCCCAGTTTGGTCCTGGACTGGTATTTCCAAGAAGACATAGGAACGACTCCTCAGAGAGTCTTGACCTGTTCGTCATGAGTGTACAGTTTAGACAATGTTGGAAGTGGATGGTCCATTGACCTGACTCACTATAAGACAGCTTTCTAAGCTTCTCTGGACAGATGAACAAAAGGAAGTGCATAATGCTGAGTCACGCATTATAAAAGGATTTGGTGTTTTTCCCACAGACTTCTCTCTGACATTTCTCCTCCCTTGGGAAGCCTAAAATACTCCCTCCACTCTCTTTTGATCAGACCAGCTTTGTGTTTTCATGGAGAAGTTCATCCTACTGGTAGGATACTGAGGCTTCTGGCACCAGAAAAAGTAGTGTTTCCAAACTCTACATTTTGCTCACGGCACATCAGGACTATTTTTAAGATCAACCTAAATAGCATAATGTAGTACAGAAGCTTTGATCTTTCCAAAATTCTTCATTAGGCTGATTTTTAAAAAAGCAGTGAATGAGGTGAGGTGGAATGGACCGATAACAAAGATCAGAGCAGCTTAGTCTTTTTCAACCTATATAGTAACTGGTGCTGTGGATACCTGTCCCCACCCCCCTCTTTCATGGTTTCAGCCCTGGTTCTAAAGAGGCGAAGGGTCCTGCTTGCGCATATCTCTGTGTAGATTTTCTATGGAAAACTTAAATTTTCTGCTCCTTTTAAAACACTTTCACAGTGCCATATTGAGTTGCTTTACTGTACTGTGGCCATTATGCTTTAGCCATGAAGTCTACATTTAATATTTAGTAACCCTGAGGAAGACACTAGTTTTGTTTTCATAACTAGGTGTATACATCAAAATAAATATAGGCCTTACCAGACAGTTATTTTTAATATGCTGTTTTTCCTTCAGTGATTTTTTTTAAAAAAAATATTATTATTATCTTTCCTGTTCAGTGAAAGTGTTGTTATATCCAACCCCTTTCAGCAATATTGAAGATGGAAGGAGATGTAGCACTTTAGGATAGCTTTCCTTCCCCACGCTTTAGAAGTAAAAGAAGGTTCCTGTAGGCATAGCTATAGGAACTGAGGGAACGGCTTCATCTTTTTATACTTCTTAGCTGGGAAGAGGAGATTAAAGAGCTCCATGTGACTTTTTCATCAGTAAGAAGAAAATGACTATAGTAAAATAGTATCTCTCTGTGAGAAGTAGGGGTGTGTGAATTACCGAGGGAAGCCATGACAGAATCAACCTGTGTGATGTCTACCATATGTTTTGCAGAGGTCCTCTCTCAAGTTGGTAAAAGATAGCTGATTGTCAAAGCGTATGAATGATTTCCTCACATTTCTTGTCTGTAGCATGCATTGTTTTGTGACTGATCAACATAAGAGGTTTGATTGGCACATTTGCTCACTGGAACATGTGTCTCTGAGAAAATCCCATTGAGGGAGGAAAACCAGATAAATCATAAAGAATCCTCAACAAGATTTCCCCCAGGGACATGTCCCTCAGATTAAGTCTAAATTTTTATTCCAGTGACCAGTTACAAAACAGACCATGCTAAATGCAAAGTATATAATTGAAGAAATTGTGTGTTATTTTACAAAGCATGCCATTGGACAAAGAAACAAATGATCACAATAAGCTTATTTTCTAATTTGATTCAGAACGATTTTGGTCAGCCACTAACTGTCAGCCTAATCTCTCACGAGAATGGAAAAGATGTTTGATAATATCCTCAGTTCAGTTGAAGAAATGTGTATATCAACGCAATACAGAAATTCACAGAGGGGAAACTGCTTCTTTCTGTCATCAGTGTGAAGGCAATACAGTAGTACCTTGTATAAAGGAATTAATTCGTTCCAAATGAAATTCTGGTAAGCAAAATTTCCTTTATACAAATTTCTCCTAGGAATGCATTGAAAACAGAGTAATACCTAGTCGTGAACATTTTTATGTTGTATGGATTCACCCCATAGGCAATTCTGTTAAGCAAATTTCTCCTATCTCCGGAATTTTTTATGTTGTACAGATTTTATGTTATATAAACCATTTGTTATACAAGGGTCCACTGTATCTTCTTCTCAGGGTATGCCTTTTCCGTTTTTCTGGGGTCAGACCACTATGTGATTTGTCGTTGCATGCAAAGGTCCTCATTTTAAAAATTCTGCAATGTTTTCTGGATACTCATATCTGTTACTAAAATCAAGCACCCACTCCTTTGACCTTCTTTGCATACACAGCTGGAAAAATGACATTTCTGTAACTTCTAATGTTCCGTCTTCTGTGGGAAAACAGTTTTAGTTATAGTCATGGGCTAAATGCTCTTTGCTTAGGTCTGACTTCACTGTTCTCCACAGATATACTGTAATTTGTTTTTGGGACACTTTCTTAGCAGTAACAAAAAATGAGAGTATTTACTGGGGAAGAGGAGAACCGTAGATTTCTACCTACTGCCACTGGAATAATGCTGATAATAACATTATCATTATATAAACTCAGGTGGTACATTCTATTAAAATAACTGCAGCCACGGCTGACCTGGGTATCAGCCAAGATGAAGCAGGTGCTTCAGGAGGGAAAGTACAGAGGTGTCTCCAGAGCCATTCCTGTTTTCCACTACTCACTCCTCAGAGATGACCCAACCTCTTCTAGCCACCGCATCCACCTCACCACAGCATGGCTTCTTCGTAGCTGGCTGTTTACAAAATGTCTGTCCTGAAAAACAGCCAGGCCTGTGGTGCTATGAGGGAAGCTAGGAGAAAGCAGTGCTGCAGCCAGTAGCACCCTCACGGATGAATGGGTGGCCATAAGGTAGTGGCAATTCTCTTCCTGTCTTAGCCAGTGGGAGGATGTAGCAGCCCAACACTGGTTGGTTATTTTAGGTGGCTTAGCCTTTATGAGCTGTGTTCCATCTTTTCATCTCAAGGACTATGAGAAAGAAGTACATCATTTTTCCTAGCATCACATCTATATATGGATAAAAGCATATGCTTAACCGCTGTGTGCAAAACTCGGGAAAAGCAGAAGCAAAAAATAATAATAATCTTTAGTGGTTTCAAATACAGCTGTGGAGATGCATAGCTTGTTCTCTCTCTTTTTCATTTGAGATTTGGATGTTACACTGAGGGCCAGTTCACAGGACCAGGTTCCTCTATGTACAAGTGCACTCTGATGCACTTCTGAAGCAGGTGCTGCAGCACTCAAGTCAACAGATCTCCCAGCCTGTCCACAAATCCACAGATTCCTTGCAGGACAGCAGTACTGAAAAACCCCACATGAGCAAGAATGCAGAGGGTTTCTCCCTCCCTCCCCCTTGACTTTTCCTGCTTGTCTTTGTAATCTTGACCATAAATAAAATGTCATGCTTAGCTGCAAAGAAGGTTGGGATCAGTTTGTAACCAGAGTTGTAGAACAGTGCAGTAACACTATTATTAGTGGGCTGGAATTTATAGCTGCGATAACAGATGTGCTTAGGGCGGTTTCAGTGAAAAGGGACTCCTGGTGTTATGTTACAGAGTTGAAGGACATTTTTATAACTTGCTCAAAGGTGTTTAAGATTACAGTAGTCTTTAAGATTACTTAAGGCCACAGAGTTGCTGTTTATATATCATGCTTCTCCTGTGATTGTAGCGTATGTGTGCTATGGGGTGCACTCATTTTTGAGACGTTGTTTTCTTGTTGCATCAAACAGGTTGCGTAACTGGAATTGAAAACTTGGCTTTGTGCAGTGCACATGAGCTTTTTAAATCTAGATTTTATTTATTTATTTATTTATTTATTTATTTGTTTACAAAAAAATTGAGCCGCCCCACTACCAAGAGGTCTCTGGGTGGCATATTACAATAATGTATTAAAAACTATAAAACAATTACATTATTGTTAATTTTTACCTAACTATCAGCACTGGGTGATGAAAATGCATGGAAAACAACCATGTAACCCTCCAATTCAGAAATGAATCCCACATGTGTGTGATCGTTGATCTTTTGTAATCACTTGGCAAAATCAAGCAAGACAGCTGCAATACCTTGGACAAATAATCGGCTGCACAATGTGACATTAATCTGAAGAACAGCATATGGAGGAAAGCTTCGATTTTGTTTGTGTGTTGTGAAAATTGTTTGGCTCTGTCCTGTTAATTGCTTCTTTTCTTCTCTTCCACTTCATTCCTTTTAAAGTGAAAAACTTGAAAGTGGTGTGCTGAGAAACCACAAAGTAGATGCAGATGAAGGAAGCACACATTGGCCTTTTTGAGTTATCTGTTTTGCAGTTGTTAGTTTTCAGCTTTTTTCAATTACTGTTTTGATATCTTCCCCCTGCCCCAAGATACATAACCAGGAGTAAGCCTATTTGAACTCACCAGCTAGTATCCTTTTTCCTAGCGTAGTAAATTAGAGCAGGTCCATTGAAGACTGACTGAGTCATCTCCTCCTTAAGTTCAAATGATTAAAATGGGCCAACTGTAGTTATGAAATGATTTTAAAGGGCCTGTTGGAATCCACAAACCTATGGAGAAGTTGACTCACCAAATCTTAACTGATGATTCAATGGGCCTTCAGTACTTGAGTGCCATTTAATATGCCAAACAATGAGATTTAGGTTAGTGACGCCTAATGTCTGAAGAGACGTTCCTAGATGCTTGCACAAATGATGCACAAAGATGCTTGTGTAATCTCCAGGCTTAAAACCAGGGTACTTCAAGGGCCAGATGCAGGGGAGTGGTATCAGGAGACAGATATCTAGTCTCATGCGCTCCCAGACGCATCTGGTGGGGCCACTGTGAGATACAGGAAGCTGGACTAGATGGGCCTTTGGCCTGATCCAGCATGGCTCTTCTTATGTTCTTATGTTCTTATGTAAACCCTTCCCACTCAGACAGCTTGTTGAATTCTCGCAGACAGAAAGGAATATGAGAGGAGGCTTCCTGTCCCACCTAAGCATTGTTGGAGCAACTGCTTTTTTAAAAAAATTGAAATGTCTACTTGTTATCTTCTGGTTGTTCTTCAGTTCTGTCTGCTGGCTTGCTTCTTGATCCTGCCTTTTGTTTTGTTCTTCAGTTTTGGCTTCTTCATTTTTCCTGCTGCCCGGTTTCTTGTTTGGTCCTGAATTTTCTTTTCAGCCTAGTAAACCCAATTCTGACCATAGTGCATGTTCGCCCGGCATCTAAGATTGGTACCTCTGAGGTAGGCATGAAAGGAAAGGACTAGAAGATGTGCCTCCTTGGTAGTTGCCTCCAATCTGTGGAATGATCTCCCTCCCAAGATCTGACCTTCCCCCTCCCTGGACTGTTTTAAAAGGCAATTAAAAGCAGGGCTGTTTTCTGACCAACTTGGACTTGAACCCTTTGAACAACCAAACTACCTATAGCCACCATCAAACCCGTGGTTTAATTGTAATATTATTTGTTTTTTTCTTATATACAGTGGTACCTTGTATAAAGGAATTCGTTCCAAATGAAATTATGTTAAACAAATTTTCCTTTATACAAATTTCCCATAGGAATGCATTGAAAACAGAATGATCCCATTTTTATGTTGTACAGATTCGCCCTATAGGCAATTCTGTTAAGCAAATTTCCCCTATCTCCGGAATTTTTTATGTTGTACAAATTTTATGCTATACAAACCATTTGTTATACAAGGGTCCACTGTATATCTTTGTTACATTAGTTGTGTTTTATTATTGTGAATGTTGTAAGCTGCCCAGAGTGGCCCTTTAGGGTGAGATGAGTGGGAAGGAAAGAAAGAAAGAAAGAAAGAAAGAAAGAAAGAAAGAAAGAAAGAAAGAAAGAAAGAAAGAAAGAAAGAAAGAAAGAAAGAAAGAAAGAAAGAAAGAAATTGCTCTGCCATGCCTGGATTCTGTTTTTGTTTTTTTTCCAATCTGCTACTTATGGCCCCATGCTTGGTGCTTCTGAAGCTTAATTTCATAGTGGAATAGTCTGACATCATTCATGGAAGTTGTTTCATAATGAAAGAATCCACCCCAGCTTCAAACACAGTGTACATAGCATGGTGGCATGGTGGAAGAGCAGTAAATGCCTTGCCGCTCCATCCTGCAGTAACATGTCTGTGGACCAGAGCCCCCGTGTGAACACCTTGTTGTCTGGAGGTGCTGAATGTGCAATTTCTGTTCCCTCTCTTATTTATACCAGCTATGAGCACTGCAAATGTTTCATACTATCCACCATTCATATGAGTTGATGTTACACAACTGTATTGCTTTCTCAGTCAGAGATCAAAGCAATACAGATCAAGACAGAACACTAATCTAGGTCTCATTGACTCTCAGAACCACTGTTACAAATTTTAAAGCAAACACGAAAGCCATAAAAAAACAGCCTCTCCTCTCTTGTGCCTCCCAACAAATGCAATTTTGAGAGGACTCCATGTGGCACTTGGGTAGCATGAGAAGCTGGCCTTGGAGTATCAAGAATTTGTGGCTCTCTATCTCCTTCCAAGTTCTTATTTGCCTCAGCATTTGAAGTGATCTTGACTTTCAGAGCTCTCAGCATCTGGAACCACAGACAGAAAACCATTCTAAGGCCTTTTTTTTTGTCCTCTGCCTCAGTTCCAACATCTTGACATACAACACACGAACATTTTAAACACGCTTACACCATGTGGTATGCACTCCATGTTTGTGGAAGAGTTTTGGCTGAGCCGGCAGTCTAGCACTGCCAGGAAGTTACTGACATAAAGCTGGTTTTCGTTGATAGTTTTCTCCTTATCAGGAGAAAGGCAGCCTGTAAATAAACCAAACAAGTGAATACTGTAGTTTATATGTTTCAGATGGAGAGAAAAATATATACCTTAAACTAGGAAAAACCATTCCAGTTTTTATTTCCAGTAATCATTGGGATCTCAAATTCTTCAAATGTCTGCTAGAGTATGCAGATTGTGTACCTAAACGTACTGACTGAAACACAGTGCGTATTTGCATTGTTATCAGGGAGACAAGCTGAATACATTGAGTACATTGGTTTGTATTTGGAACAATCGGTCTTGGTAAATTGGTAAATTAATTTTCACTTGGAACAATGGGTGGCACATTCCACAGGCTTGGACCAGATCCTATCCAAAGCTCTGCATCCTGTATAAACCAGTCTTTTTGTGGCTGAAAAGTGGTTTTCTTGAAGAAAGAATTGAGCTGTCAACTATATATGTATTATGAAAACAGGTTGATGAACATTTTCTCTGGTGAATGTGCCCCCAGCTTTGCCTAGACCATTAGCTCCACCCTCTACCTCAGTTCTCCCTCTCCTGCCTTCCTTCTTTTACTGAAATGTTTTCTTTTCTCCATCCTGATCTGTTTTCTCTCCCCAACCCAGTTCTCATTTGCTGTGCTGCAGCATTCATTTCCACTCACATGGAATTGGATCTCCCTGTTTAGAAGTTTGGTGTTATCAATTTCACAGCAACTTTCAACTAGTTCCCACAGTTAAAAAAAACCACCAGTATTTGAAGCCTATGAGTATTGTCTGTAAGTTTTGTTTATGTTGTAGGTTATCATCACCCAAGCCACTCATTGGAAAGTCTTTTTACACAAAGTTAACAGAAATCTAGTAGACAACAGATGAACTACTTAGATTGTAGCCAGAGGTAAATGATACATAGCATGACACACTGAACAGGATAACACATCAGATACTTATGATCAGGCATTGCCAGGGGCTGGGGCCGATGAGTACTCTAGTGAGGCCAATTTCTGATGTAACCAACCCAGTTATTTCAAGGGAGAAATCAACAGTATCTGCAAATCTGCATTCACAGTTGTTGCTGTTGAGGAGAGAGACAAATAAGAAAAGAACACTTTCAAAAGTATTTTTAAGATGTAAACAATATTGCAAATGTCCACTGACTTCTCAAGTGCACCACAGAGTTTCAGAAGAGCAGTCTGTACCTTACAAACTACAGCAAAGCCTTTGACTGTGTGACTCATGAGAAACTCAGGGTTGCTCTGATTCTTGGTACTTTATTGTCCTGATGTATAACTTGTATTGCGTACAAGAAACTACTGTTAGGAAAGAATATGGAGTGACAGAATGGTTTCCCATAGGCAAAGTTGTTAGACAACTGTGCACTTTATCCCCTTTTCTGTCTATCCACAGAACATATCATAGAGAAAGCCAGATTAGATTCAGATGCAGGGGGAGTAAAAATTGGCAGATGAAACATCAGTCATTTGAGATATGCAGATGACACCACCTTACTGGCAGAAAGCAGCAATGGCTTGAAATGACGTTTTGTGAAAGTGAAAGAAGCAAGTGCCAAAGCAGAATTGCATCTGAACACGAAGAAGACAAACGTTATGACTACAGAAGAACTAACAATTTTAACATTGACAATGAAGAAATTGAACTAGTTATGAGATTTTGGATACAGTATTTGGTTCAGTCATCGATCCAAAGGGAGGCTGGAGCCAAGAAATCAGAAGGGGACATGAAAGGGCAGCAACAAAGAAATAAAAGAAACAAGTGGGCCATAGATCAGATCAAGCCTGAACTATCTCTGTAGGCAACAATGTTGAACCTGGTGACTTAACTGTGCATAACAGCAACAGTCAATATACTGTATAGCAAAAATGATGAAATCCATCTATAAATTGACAAAAACAATCCATCAAAGAAAGCCAAGTCTGAATACTTCATTAATGTCTGAGAGTGTCAATGTTGTGGAATGGGAAGTACTGCTATATCATTCTATCCTCCCTTGTGCACTCTATGGTTTTTAAGTAAACTTGATATCTTCCAAATGTTACAGAACATAGGTTACATTTCAGGTATTAGGTCTAGGGATGTGGCCCGGATTTCTGCAAACCATAAATTCCTTACTACAAACTGTACTACCAAGACCTCTGCATTGTCTAGGCCTGACTCCTTTTGCTGCTTACAATTCCTTTGTCTTCTGCAGTATGGAAAAGAAACAGGTCTGTGTGTCAAAATAGATCAGTGGGGGTAAAACAGACATACAAAAGAATAGGGATCCATGATCTCAGTTTGGGCAAGCCTTCAGTTTTTCGGGTCCCTCAGGATGATTTTAAAAAGGAACAGTAGAAATGAAAATCTCTGATAGCAATTACTTGGAAAATGAGATTGATTGCAATATATGATGTTTCATGAAGCAATGCTAGGCTTAAGTGTGATCTGCCTGGGGGTTCACCATTTTTACAATCTCTTTTTCTAAAACTGAGTGTGTTCTGTGTCCCTTTGACATGGCATGGGACAATAAAATCAGAGTACATAGTTCTGATTAGGTAGTATGGGTTTTCTGTAATGTAACGGTGTAGTATCACACAGAGCTTGAACATGTGACTACAACTTTTGAACCACAATTCAAAGAATTCCAAAGCCAGATGGCCATGCTGGGTGAGGGATTGTGAGAATGGTAGATGTAGAACAGGGCTGTCAAACTTGGACAGCCCACATCCTACCTGATGCTCCCAAGTGTCCCCCACGGTCAACTCTTGGAGCACACATGCAAATCATGGGGACGGCAACTCAAGGACCGCCAGGAGGGCCAATGGGGGCATTGGGAGGTTGGTGCTGCTTTGGCCTCAGGCACCATCGGGCTTGGGGACGAGCAGAAATCCCTTGAGCAGGATGCAGTGGTGGTGGCTCGAGAACCCCCAGGAGGGCTAAGGGGGTGCCAGAGGGGGTTGCTGCCACCACTGCTTCAGCCTCAGGTGCCGCCGGGCTTTGGTGCGAGCAGGAGCCCCTCGGGGAAGGAATGGCGGCAGTGGCACAGGCAGCTTGAGGACCCCCCAGGAGGGAAAAGGGGGTGCAAGGGGGTGCTGCTGCTCTGACACTTCAGCCTCTAGCACCGCCGGGCTTGGGGGTGATCAGAGAGCCCCTCAGGGAAGGCACGGAGGTGGCTGCTGAGCAGCAGCAGCTTCTGGAGGGCCACGGCAGCACGAGCCAGATCAGGCCCCAGCCAGTAGAGGCAGCTCCAGTGGAGGCTGAGGAGCTGGGTGGTGGCAGTCCCCCTCCCCCACCACCTCCACCTCCATGTCAGTTTCCACCTCTCATATTGGATTCTTTTTTCTTTTTGCGAGCTCGTTGTAGCTTTAATGCTACCTTTCAGATATTTCATAGTATTTAGTGTAAATTATTGGGGGAAATGGGAAAGTTTCCATGTTCCAGTTGTCAAATGCTAGTATTTAAATAAATTTCTGCATATCAATGAATGCATACCATTCTTCAGAAGTCTTGCAAGAACTTTCTCAGTTAGAAGTGTAGGGTTTTCCAGATGCACATAAGAGACAGGAATGGCAGCTGTGCCTCAGGAAAGAGAGTGTTGGAGAGTGGGAAACTGGGTAATTTTTATGCTTTTGGGCCCAATGTGAACAAATAAGTAAGAATGGTGCTCTGGTGGAGATGAGCATGAGATATTATGGAAACATTTTATTTTGAAACAGTTAAATCTGACTGCTAACCTCTTTCTTCTTGCCAGCTTAAACGTAGCCAAAGGCAACCACAAAAATTAAAAAGCTTTTATAAAGTTATCGTTTCACAGCCAAATGAAAAGATCTGAGCAATTGTAAAGCTGTTTCCAATTTAATTTGAATTTAGTTCTTTTCAAAATTAAGCATGTTATAAAAACATGAGAAGAGCCATGCTGGATTAGGCCAAAGGCCCATCTAGTCCAGCTTCCTGTGTCTCCCAGTGGCCCTGCCTAATGCCTCTCGGAGCACATGAGACTAGATATCTGTCTCCTGATACCACTCCCCTGCATCTGGCCATTGAAGTATCCTGTTTTTAAACCTGGAGATTACACATCCCCTTCATGGTTTATAACCTGTGATGGGCTTTTCCTCCAGGAATCTGTCCAACCCCCTTTCAAAGGCACCCAGGCCAGATGTGGTGTCTTGTGGCAGGAAGTTCCACAGGCTGGGTAAAGAAGTATTTTCTTTTGTCTGCTCTGACTCTCCCAACCATCAGTTTGAGTGGATGTCCCCTAGTTCTGGTATTTTGTGAGAGGGAGAAGAGTGTCCCTCTATCCACTTTACTCATGCCCTGCATACTTTTGTACGTCTCAGTCATATCCTGCCTCAGGCGCCTTTTTTCTGTTAGCCATCTTCAGTATCTCAAAACTAATTTTGAGACAACACATTTGGATTCAACACATAGGATTCAAGATAATTACAAGAGGAGGGGATGAACCTCGATTCGGAGGACTGACCCAATTTGTTGGCATGCTTGCACATGTGTTGTGTACCCCCCGTTCCCTCAATACTTGCACATTCCTTGGGCAGTGCACACTTCCCTCTCTTTCTCCCCAGTGTGACTATCTGCTCAGCTTTTGCAGTGTGCTGTTCCCTCTTCTGCCTCTGTCAGCCACCCATTCAGATGAGGAGGCAGGGCAGGGATTCCTGCAGTGCTCCAGTTGAGTGGAAAGCTGATGGAGAAGGCAGAGAGCATGCTGCAAAAGGTGAGTGGGCAGTCATGTTGTGGAGGTGGGACAGGAAGCACACAGTGTGTGAGGAATGGATGAGCATGCAGGGGAAAGGGAGGGGAAGAGTACCGTACCCACACATTCCCTGTGTGAACATGGTGACTAATTGGGTTGGACCTCCAAATTGAGGTTCATACCCTTATTTATTTATTTATTTATTTATTTATTTATTTATTTATTTATTTATTTAAAATATTTCTGCTTCACCCTTCTCATAAAGAGCCAAAGTGGCTTACAACAATTAAAAGACAATCGTTAAAAGCTTTAAAAAAACAGTGAACATACACAGGTTAAAAAGGAATTAAATGAGTATTATATTTAAAATGGTCAGTAAAGTCAATATTTATTTATTTATTTATTTAATCTTATTTTAGAGTATTTTAACCCCCCCCCCTTTATCCTTGGAAAAGGATCCAAGGTGGTTTACAATAATGAGAGATCATATACAGTCCAGTGCAATCAAGACATGTTCAAGTATTTGAGAACAAGGACTTGAGGGACACCTTACAGCATTAACAGACAAACATCACATTAAAGCAACACGGTTATAAGTAGTCATAAACACAAAGTCTATGTGAACTCATAGATTCATATAAAATACACATGGTAGTCCATCATTCAGGGAAAGCTTGCCTGAAGAGAAAGGTCTTTGCCTGTTTTATTCACAAAATACTTTCATAGGGAATGATTTCAGGCAGCTCTTTTATGGAGTTGGCAGAATTAGAATTGGCTACAGATTAGTGGTGAGCAAGCTGTGTCCTGTGGCTTTCCATTATTAGACTGGAACTTCTGTGGCAAATGAAGGTGGAAACTGTAGCTCAGCAGCATTTGAAGATCTATTAGTCTCCTACCAAGGAGGAAAATATTGACATAATTGTGCATGTGTTTCTCTCTCTGTGTGTGTTGTATTTTACAAACCTACTATGCATGCATGCCTTACCTTAACCCACTTAAACTGGCTACATTCTTGGCTGGATTTTTAGAATGTAATCTGTGGTTTAATGGTAATAGCCAGGAAAGCTTATGCTTTTACTTTATACTTAAAAGTACATATTTGGTCCTCGGAAAGGTTACTAAGCATATCTTCCTTCTCTTTTACAGACCTGGATTATCACTTGCTTTTATCTTCAACTGCTCCTTCTTAATCCTCTTGTCAGAGCCCAAAGTCCCTGTGGGAATCCTGTGACGGATGATGTGAATGACATTCCAAAACTGGCAAGTAGAGACTTTTTATAAGTTCCTCTCTGAATAGTGGCAGATAGAAGCGATGGAGAGACATTCTGTGGAACACGTTGACTGATGCGCTTCTTGACTTACACCGATTGGAGTTGGGTTCACAAAAAAAATAGTAACATTATACTGCATACAAGATGGGCACCATCCAGTGCTCCCTTTTCAACACAAGGCTTATTTTAGCCATGACATATCTCTACAGTGTTCTAAGTGTGTTTTCTTTGGATCGGTGTTACACCTATTCATGATTTCCCCTAAGTGCTAGTTTTAGCTTTCTTCTCAGACCAGACTAGCTACCTTTGCTCATTGTCCTCTAACCCCTACCCAAGATAATTTTTAAGGAGGCATATGGTGACCTTTTCATTTAATTTTTTTTTTGCCCACACCGCCTCTTGTGGAGGGTTTCCCCATCTTTATCCTATTAGTTTTTTTTTTCTTCTCTCCCCTTTCCCCTCACCTGTTATACATTGTTGTTTTATTCTCATCTGTAAACCGCCCAGAGTTCCTTCTGGAAGATGGGCGGTATTAAAATGCAACAAATAAATAATAAATAAGGGATTTTAAATTAATGTATCCATTTGGAAATGTTTTGATTGGGAAATGTTCCTGTAGAGAAACTGGTGTGTGTCCTGTGTTTTTATTTTAAATGTAAGTGTTCTGTTATTTCCATTTCATCATCATGAATTCGACAGAGGAGGAAGTTGCATCTATCTAATTAGACCATCTCGCTGAGAGACAGGCAATGGGACTGTTACTGCAATGCTATTTATAATGCACAGTAGGCATGGTATGCATAGAGGGCAAGAAGAATTGCTTGTAGTAAGTCACGAATGTTGTGCAGGAGCGCTGAGAGCTGAACAATTTTAAAAACGTTATCTGGATACTAGAAGACTTTGTTCCCTCGATGCTATTCACTTACTTTAATTATTCAGTAGGAAACAGAGAACTTCCATTTTGGAAAGGAGTAAACAAACATGGTTTTATTCTCCATATGCAAACAAGAAAATTTTCAGTTGATATTGTTCCACAGTTTGGCAGGATGGGGAGTTGGTAACTCAGGCTGTTTTTGTAAGATTGACTTTCTTTCAGCACAGTAGGGTTTTGTGGTGCCGTGGAGCTCTTGAACGTTGCACACTTTTTTGTAACCCAGCTGCATTTAAATTCCCACCTGCAGATCACCACCTGACTCTAACTGTGGGCCTTTTTACACAACCCCTAAAATTCGCTGGTCCCTTAAATTCGGACCAGAGATCTTGAGGGTTTGTCGCTCTCCCTGTGTTCCCACCCCCTCTGCACTTCCTTGTTCTGTCTGCGTGAGGGGAGGGAGAAAAAAGGGAGAAAAGAATGCACTCTTACCTCCGGAGTGCCAGTGGAAGTTGTTCCGAGCCCCCATTACTTCCTGGTTCCTCTTAAAGGGGCGGGAGGCAAAACAACAACAACAACAACAACAAAAAGAAGCGAGGAGAGCCCGGCACTCTCCGCATCAAAATTTTTCACTCTCCCAGAGCAGGTATTTGAAAGGTGCGCTGGGTCGCGCTTAGGTGGGTGGGGTCGCACTTAGTTTTCTGTTAGCTCTGGAGCTGGTGGAGAAACATTTTTAAGCTCCGGAGCTGGGAGCCATTTGCAGCAGAGCTTAGGGGTCGTGTATAAATGCTCTATGACAGAAGAATCACCTATGTAGTTCAGCAGAATTGATGAAAGATTGTCTTTCATCAGTTCTGCTGAACTACATAAGTGATTCTTCTATCACACTTAGATTCAGGAAGGGATCTAAACCAGTTTGGTTTTGTAGGTTTATAATAAAGGTAAAAGTAAAGGTTCCCCTTGCCCATGCATGGTAATAGTGTCCAACTCTAGGGGCTCATATCTGTTTCCAAGCCAAAGAGCCAGTTTTATGCAAGTCCATGGCCATATGGCTGGCGTGGCTGAATACATTTCTGCGCACGGAACACTGTTTACCTTCCTGCTTCTTAGGGCAGTACCTATTTATCTACTTGCATGTATATGCTTTCGAACTGCTACGTTGGCAGGAGCTGGGGTTAACAGTGGGAGCTTACTCCGCTGCGGGGCACCCGGGATTCAAACTGCCAAGCTGCAGACTTTGCAACCAACATTTCAGTGTTCAAGCCTACTGAGCCACCACACCACCTTCAGATTATTTTTGGATTAGGGCAGGGGTGTCCAAACTTTTTGCAAGGAGGGCCAGATTTGGTGAGGTGAAAATGTGTGTGGAGCAATCATTCAGCTGCATTTGGTCCCTGGGCTGAACTTTGGACAAGTCTCTATAACATGCAAGGAGGATGCTGCAGCAATGGAGCTGGGGGCAGGTAGGCTGGGAAGGTGGCTGGGGGTGGTGGACAGAGGCAAGGAGGGCAGGCAAACCATAAAACAGCAAGCTGATGCCTCCATCCGGTATGGGGAAAGGCCAGCTGGAGGGGATGCATGACAGGCTGAGCCAGTGGGGAGAAGAGGCCATGGGCCACTCAAAATTTGTAAATGGGCTGCATTTGGCCCCCAGGCCTGACTTTGGACGTACCTGGATTAGGGGTACATTATTGGGAGCCATTTTCAATCTGTCAATAGTATTTATTCAGGTCTCTGACATCTTAACAGACCACCCCAGTGGTCTCTTCGACCCTCCTGTCCAGCTTCATGTGTTCCCCTTCTCATCTTCACTGTTCACTTTTCTACAGTATGATAGAATTTTTCAATTGGGCAAATGGTGGTTTGTATTCATTTCCCTGACCTAAATCAACTGTGAAGAGCAGGGAGGTTCAGCTTTCCTTTCCCCCTCCCTTCCCCCTACAGTCCTCTGGGCTGCCCAAAACTAGTCCAGAGGATTTTTCAGTTCTCCAGAGACAGCCTGGAAACAGGGAATTGATTATTTCCTGTTTTCATGGTATTCAGTTGTTCTGCCAAGGAGGTTCCAATATTTTTATTAACATTTTGAAAGTTAGATTTTTTTCTGCTAGACTTAAAACTTCCAAAAGAACAATGCTTTTTTAATTGGAATTCCACAAATTCTGTTGGAAATGTTGTATTACATGGGAAATAGGCTTTGTTTTAAATATGCTGACATCGTATAATACAAGGGACAACTACAAGACCCAAATGACGTGCAAAGCACTGCTCAGCTATTTGTTGATATGGCAATCAGTCTGTTGTGAGTCGTGACACAAAACCCATATAGAAGCTTTGTGGAATACTTTGTATTCACATTTCTTATTATGGGATGGATGAAAAGCATTAGACCCATAACAATGCAGCCTCCATCATGAGTCCCAAATAGTAAAAAGCTTGGCTGCCATAATAAAATGTATAATTAATCTGTGTACATAAACTGGCCTTGTGAAATTGCTCTATAACCAAATTTGCTATGGCTGGATTTCTGTAACAAATTAACTTGCCGTTTTTTATGATGCTGCTCTAAAAGGGTGTTGGTGTTTTCCACCAAAATCATTGACATATGTCTCCCTAACTTATTTTCTAAAGCCCTCTCCATCGCCATCTTCTTTCTCCCTATTGTAAGCAAAGTTGCCATTTTAATGAAATCAGGGAAAATCTTGCGAATATGTTGGCTGAGAAGTCACCCCTTTCCCTTCTGAGAACTTCTCTTGCAAAGTCTCTGCCTCTCCGTTTGACACATGAAAATGAAATCTGTGTGCTTGCCATGGGTGTGAAAGAAATTTAGCATTCGAGCATTCCTGAGGCACATGTGAATCACTTAGAATAGCTTGTCTAGTTCTCCTTTGAGGTCATGATATGGAGAGTCATGTCTCAGGTGGCTTTTCCAAAAATTTAGTTCATATCTGATAGGAAAATAGATGGCAAGGAGTGCTTGGTGACACATTTAAGTCTTGCTCATATTGGTGTCCATGTGAAAGCTTCCTGATTTATGGAAGTCGCCAAATAGATTTTGGGGCAAGTACCACAGGAAATAGGCCTGAATTAGCATTCAGGATATAAGAGCTAGATCTGCTAAAACAGGGAGATTAGGATTTGGTCCAAGTCTCTTCCGGTAACAGAAATTCCCCAGGAGAGATACTCTTTCTTCTGGTAGAACCCTCATCTTCTGGATGGTTTCCATCAATTTACCTGGGGCGCATGTCAAACTTACTGGTCAGTAATTTCCTGGATCACCTCTGCATCGTTTTTTGAAGTTTGGTGTTACATTTCTACCTTCCAGTCATCAGGAACAACACCTGATTTGAGGGAAATATATATTTTGGCTAGGACATCAGCTATTTCATCTTTAGATTCCTTGAGAACTCATGGACGGATGCCATCTGGTCTGGGTGATTTGTTAGCATTTAGTTTAACAAGACATGCAAGGATGTCCTCCCTGGTTATTTCTATCTGGCTTAATTCTTCAGTTCCCCTCCCTACAAAGATAGGCTCTGTTTTGGGCATGTGGTCTCTGTCTTCTTCAGTGAATACTGAAGCAAAGAGTTCATTTAGTCTATCTGCAATCTCTGTTTCCTCTTTAATAATCCCTTGCCTTCCATTGTTGTCTAATGGTCCAATGGCCTTCCTAGGTG
Source organism: Phrynocephalus versicolor (assembly GCA_023846285.1). Taxonomy (NCBI): domain Eukaryota; kingdom Metazoa; phylum Chordata; class Lepidosauria; order Squamata; family Agamidae; genus Phrynocephalus; species Phrynocephalus versicolor. The sequence continues at coordinate 34,570,581 of JAHTLZ010003526.1, forward strand.
GGTTCTTACTTCTAATGTACTTAAATAAGTCCTCGTTATTTCTTTGAGTATTTTTAGCTATACACTCCTCAATGTCTTGCTTTGTTTCCTTATTATTGCCTTGCATTTGTTCTGCTAGAATTTATGTTTCTGCCTGTCCTTGTTTGGACAAGCCTTACATCTTCTAAATGAGCTTTTCTTGCTTTTAATCACTTCCCAAACAGCTCCTGTAAGCCAGATCAGAGTCCTCTTGGACCTGGCAGTGCCCTTTTTCCTTCTGGGTATTAATTCCAATTGGGCCTCTGTTACGGTTTTTGTGAGCAGCCTCCATGCCTCTTGGAGTGTTTGGACTCTCTCAAATTTCCCTTCCAGCTTCTTCTTACAAAGTGACTACACAGATGAATGATAAGTATTATAAGGTGAAATTAAGTGAGACTCTCTTTTTGAGCAAATCCTGTTGCTGATCCATTAATCATTTGGGATCTTTTGAGCAAACTACTTTGTAAATTGCATTGATACGATAGGCCTACTCTAGTAATGACATTTTATGCTATGCAACAGGATTTCAGCAATGAATACAAAATAAAAGTATATAGGAGGGGGAATTTAGTTCAGTGGAGATAGGCTAAAGGATGAGAATTTCAGGCCTTTTATTTCTCCTCATTGTCCTTTGGTTGCTTAAGACATACAACTGTACTAATCATGCTATGCCCCAATACATGCCTTTAGTAGCACTTTACTACTGTGGGTTCTACAGACCAGGACATGTTTTCATTTATTAATATGATTTTAATTTTTAATATGTAATTATATTGTTTAATATATTTATCACAATGTTATATATAATACAATCTGAAGTTACCTGTTGCATAATTACAATAATTTTAACAAGTCCATTATTGTAATATTTTAATATGTAATTAATAGTTATTATATCTCCATTGTTTAATTAATTATGATATATAATGAATAGTAAAATGAATGTGAAACCTCAGCATGAACTGAAATACTTTTGCAACCATCCTGCACAACATATATTTTGGTCATCTGAAGTTTTATGGAGACCAGTACATCAAAATGGTCTCCACTATTAAGATGAATCAAGCGTTCCTGGAACAACTGAGTAAACAAAAAAATATTTTTTCTGCCACAGTTCTGAATAATGAGACTTATTTTGATGGGCTCTGAGCTTTAAGTTGCTAGGGTCCATGGTGGCTGCACATATTTCTTCACACACACACACACACACAAACACAAACACCCACTTTGTGCATGCTTGCACAAGCATGTGCAAGTGTGCATATACCTAATGCATTCGAGTTGTTCTTCCTTCTGTGCATCCATGTGAAATTCCTCAGCCAGAAACAGAAAATATTATTGCATGTGTTGCTTAAGCTCATATGCATGTACAAGGAAGGGGTAATGGTTGAACACAATGCAATGTTGAATGTCCTTCCTGACTGATTATCCACATTCTGATGCAGGTAGGCATTCATCCTTATCTTAAAAGTACTATCCATGGAAGGAACCAGAGATGGGGATGAATTGAAAAGCGAATCCCTCAAAATTTGTCAAATCACATTTGTCCTAAATTGATTACACCACCCCCACCAACAAATATGAAGTGATGAATTTTTGGTAATTTTTGATTTATTGACTTGTCAGGCTATAAAATGGCTATTAAGGCACCTAGAGATGCCAAATATTCAAAGAACTCTCCCCTAACTAATCTCTGCAAGCTCTCCAAGTTTGGAGAAGAATTGACTTCACCAACCCAGTTGCTAAGGGGCACTTTCCTAAGGGCCCTCACTTTGTGGTTGTATAACTCAAATGTCTGAAACACAATCTTCAACAAACTTGCAGGGATTGTATAGGAGAGTTGGAAGAAGTCTCTCTGCAAATTAGGTGGCTCAGATGTCTTAATTCTAGTCCTTTAAGATTTGTTGTCAAGATAGGGGCCGTTTGATTCTGCCTCGTGGCAGAATCAGCCTGAGGCAATCAGGGAATGCAGCTGGTAGACTTCCTACTAGCATAAAGCTAGCAATCGGCATACCCTGTCCCTTACCTCAGCAACTTGAGACTTTGGACTCTTGAAGCTTCGGACCTGTGTTTCGCTTTTTGCTGGGGCCTAAATGGGACCATCAAAGATGAACTTGCCCAGACAGTTTGTCGGCCCTAATTACCTGGTGTGTGTTACGTCGTTATAGACGTGACCAACTCTTCGTGATCCCATGTCCATGGAGTTTTCTTGGCAGGAATACTGGAGTGGTCTGCCAGTTCCTACTCCAGGCGCCTAAAGCACCTGGTATTCCCTGGTGGTCTCCCATCCAAGTACTAACCAGGGCCGACCCTGCTTAGCTTCCGAAATCAGGCGAGATCAGATGTGCTTAGGGCATCTAGGCAGCTAATTACCTGGTACATTGCCATTAACAACCGTCTCACCCAGAGGGAAGCTAAGTGGGAAAGTGAGCGAGCACCGTTGAGAGCTGCTGAGGCCTCGCCACCTGCACACGTAGACTTTGAACCTTGTCCAGAATCCATGGAGGATGATAGGTTCTGGCGTCACCTCACTGCCACTAAAAAAAAAAAGAAGAAGCACTGGCACACCTTGGACCTCTGCCTTTACTGTGGTCTGGAGGGACATTTTGTGGCTACCTGTCCTTCCAAGACACTGGGCCAGGGAAACGTCCCACCCTGGACATGCTAGGGGAAAACGTTCCGGGGCTGAAGACAGCTCAGCCCCAGCACCTCTTGATTCCTATCCATTTCATCTTGCCACACTGGGAGCGCCTCAAGGTCATGGCCATGGTTGACTCTGCAGCCTCCTTGAATTTCATAGACAGGGACTTTGTCAAAGAACATGGTATCATGTGTGTGGTGCAAGGCACCTCCACCACAGTCAAAAGCCTAGATGGGAGTCAAATGGCTCCGATCCTGACACTTGTAGAGGAGAGTTGCAGGAATCATTCCTGTGAATTTGGTCTTCTAGATGCTGGTGTGTGTGTGTGTGTGTGTGTGTGTGTGTGTGTGT
>JAHTLZ010003526.1:34573600-34624775 GCA_023846285.1 Phrynocephalus versicolor
CTTATTGTGACAGCCACAACTCATCTCTATATCAACTACTAAGGAACAAACCATTTGCAAAGTTAATGATTCTCAATTGCCCATTCAAGACCAAGCCACCTACAAAAACTTTGACTTAAAACAAGGATAGCCTACAACCAGATACTGTTCTTGGGGTTGGGGTTCATTTCTGTCCCAGCTACTTTAGATTTTGCATATAAACTCAGAGGGATTGTGGAACCCAGAAGGGGATGGCAGATAATGGCATAGTTCCTGATACTTAGGCACTCCTGAAGCTTTGCCCCCATGAGCCTTGGCTCTGCTATTCCATCGCTTCTGCATTTGTGGGACTGTTATGGAAGAACTAGGAACAAGGCACTCTAGTCTGGCTTCTGTCCTCACAGCTGGTCTGCTTCCAATATGTTTCATGTCTGGATTGTGGTGGTTCTTACCCTTTTCTTTATATCTTCACTGTCCTGGAATTTTGAATTTCTCAGCAGCCAACTTAGATTAAAAATAAATACATGGACTAGAATGCTTATAAAACACTTTACAGATTTGTAGTCAGCTCAAGCATGGGAAACATTGTTTAAAATGTTAGCCAAAATATTTTTAACCATCCTCAGATGAGTTCATAATACATGTGTTTGTCATTTAGTCTAGGCAGCTCCTTATAATGATCCCTGTATCCTTTTAACATGAGTTTTAAAAGCAAAACATGAAACATTGTTTTTCTTCAAACGGACTTAAGCCTAAACTATTAAACCCTAATCCTGACTCCCAGCAATGCTACTCCTGAGCTCATAAACACTTATTAGATTGATAAATTGATGATGATAATTTCACTTCATCTTCATTTATTCAACCCTCTAGCAGAAACCAGCTGGAAAAAATGACTTAACGTGTGCTACAAGAAGAAAGAGGGAAAGAGCCTGAAGAACTACACTATGCGGGAGGGGGAGTCAGAAAATGGTGTAGTTGCAATACTACTGGTAGTGTATCAACACTTTTTGAACAGGCCCACATGACACAGGTCTGCTGGTTCTTTGCTCCTTGGCTTGTTTCACTCCATGTTTCTGCGTCTCGTATGTGAGCTCTGATAGGTATTCGATTTTTTAAACAAGCAATTATATATTCGTGTGTGTGTGTGTGTGTGTGTGTGTGTGTGTGTGTGTGTGTGTGTGCTTGTAAAGTAGTAGTGCCTCTCCAAACATCACCAGCCCTCCAAAAATCCAGTATAAATACTGCCAGAAAAAGCACATGGACTTAACGTTTTTAATCTTAGACGTGTTCCTACAATAAAAGCAAAAACAGACCCGGGGGGGGGGGAGTACAAAAACAGGAAATGCTCATCTGGGTACTTACTGTGTGCTTTTTCTTTCCCTGCCCTCCCAACCACAGAAGTTACTGAGGTGGAGAAGGAGGAAAAAGAAAAGGCGATAAGAGATGGATATGCAAAATGTTGTGTTGCCTGGTATTCAAGAGAGCCCATGGGGTTCAAATAGAAAAGGGAACAAGATGGAGCACAGTGAGCCTTTTATGTGTATGTTTCTACATTCAGAATAAACACATAACAAGGTGGCTAAAGCAAGTGAAGAGTTTATCACATGCAAAACATAGAATATAACCCAATGAGTTATATTCTCACTGTCCCTCTGGCCAATCCAGACCAAGTGGAGGGCTCATAATGTGCATATCACTGACACAGATTCCCACCTTTTCCCATATATGGCAACATCTAGAAGATTTTACTATTTATTAGTTTCTAGCTAAATGGCAAAGCCCTATTGGTTCCATAAAAACTATCAAGCATAACACACTTACTGTGAGCCTAGAACTTAACTTTAACCTTATCAAGTTGGAAATGTGGTGATGAATGTGGCAATGGGGTGCAGAGAGAAGAAGAAGACATACACTCTAAGAGCAAATGGATTATCAGAAGACGGCTAGTAAAAACTAGGAGCTGCTTTTTTCTCTCTCTCTCTGTGTGTGTGTGTGTGTGTGTTAGAGAGAGAGAGAGAGACTTCCCAGTAAAGTCCCTGTTTTATGACTAAACATGTGACTCAGCCCTTTGAATTCTGCACCCTGGTTTTAGAATATTTTTTTCACAGTTTTAGCTTCCTTCCTTCTATTTCTCAGTTATGTGGCCAAATCAGCACTGCCCACTTGCACGAAGCAGAGTGGTCAAATCCCAAAATTTGCTGAAGTACAAAAGAATTTTAGACAAAAAGGAGCCCTCACAACTACCTGATGAGGGCTATAGAAGAAATACAGGCAGAACATATGAGGAATAAAATGGACTATCTTGGAAAAAGAACATGGTTGACTGTCTAGAACAATGAAACTGAAGACTCTGTGCTGTTCTTTCTTTGCAGTGCAGTGCTTCTTAAAACGAATTTAATTCATTCTGAGTCATTTTGTTTTATGAAAAATTTGACTTGCGAAACATAGTTCCCCATAGGATTTTTTTAAAAAAAATGTAACTATTTTTTGTCTTGCAAGCCATCCCATAGGGAATTTTTGGTATGCAAAGCAACCATATTCCCAGATTTTTTTTTCTTACAAATTTTCATCTTCATAGGTATTACTCTTTAGTTTTAGAGCAATAACTTTTAGTTTTAAGAGTTGTAGTAAATGTAGCAAGTCACATATCTACTGTTGTCTCCATACATTTAAAGTATGCAAAGTAATTCTGCTTTACCCTCTGTTGCAATGTTTCCATTAACTTTATGAAGGAGCTCATAATGTGTGATTTTCCAGTTTTTCCCAAAGGACCCTTTCTTTTAAATTAGAAAGGGCTTTCCTTAGCAACAAATTGCTAGCTTTCCACGTACAGTGGTACCTTGTATAAAGGAATTAATTCGTTCCAAATGAAATTATGTTAAGCAAATTTTCCTTTATATAAATTTCCCCATGGGAATGCATTGAAAACAGAGTAATCCCTAATCGCGACCATTTTTATGTTGTACGGCTTTGCCCCATAGACAATTCTGTTAAGCAAATTCCCCCTATCTCCGGATTTTTTTTATGTTGTACAGATTTTATATTATACAAACCATTTGTTACGAGGGTCCACTGTACTTGGTGACAAACTAGAGAAGATATTGCTTCTTATGCTTCTAAAGCCCTGCCTTGATTTCAGAGCTCATCAGCCAATGGAGAGCTGTCAAGCAGGAAACTTTTTTTTTAGGCAATTCAAGAAACTATGAGGAAGACTCAAACTAGACAGAGTTCTTAGCAAGTCACTAGAAGCAGAGTTTCCTTAAGAAGTAAAGGTTTGCCTTAAGTAGGAGCTTTATGCAGCTCCATATGTTGCAAATGAGCTGGCCTTTCTTTGGTGTTTGGAAGATAAACAGAGGTTCCATTTGTGACACCACAAAGTGACAAGTATATTTAGACAAACAGTTCCATAAGTGATTCTAAATTAAGGAAACACACTTAAGATGGCATGTCTTTCAGAAGCAAATGAAGGACTCTGCTGTCTAGTGCTATTTTGAGCTGAGAAGATATTAAAATGTTTTTATTCTTTGAAATTGTATTCTTGGCCACTTATGTTTTTTTAAACTTTGCGTGAAAAGCGCTTGACAGGTGTTGATGCCAGTAAAGTAGATTGCATACATAATGCATGTCAATTCTTGTAGAGTTCCTTGATCTGGAACAAATTTAATCTTGCAGTGACCTTTTTTAGAGGAATATACACTTGCTGACATTGCTAAGGATCAAGTTGCTCCCAGCATGTTGAATGTGGAACAGTGTCTTTATTTTTGCATTAAATGCAGCTCATGTTGGATCTCAAAATCACTATATTTGGATGATCGGAACTTGGTTTAAATAAACTGAGATATTAATAAATCTTTTGTCCACAGTCAACCGCTTTGCTCCTCCCTTTATGTAAACTGGCAAACAGGCCAGGAAGTCTTCCATTAACTATGAATTAATTGCAATTTATTATTTCATCTCAACCAAAAAAACCTACAGTTTACAGTTTTGGAATATACCAGGATATTAAATTGTGGTTTGAATTTGTTTCAGAATCCTGAGTTCTTCTAAAGCTTTTTAATCCTGGTTTGCTGGTTTAAGCAAAATGGAAAACTACAGTTAGTGAAATGCATCTTGGCTTCTTTTCTGTCTTGCACAGAAGTGCAGTGTGCACAAACTGCATTAGACACACTGTGCCTTGTGGAACTGTTATTCAGCCAATCTCACAGGCAGTGAGTGGCTGGGAATACGGATGGGCACCTTATGACAAGTGGTTTCATCATTTCATAAGCTTACAAAATGTTACAAAACAATGAAACAGCAAACAGTGTTTTGTCAAGAATTGAAACAAAACACATTTTTTTGGTTTCAGAAATGAAACAATTCATCCTAGTGGCGAAAGGCCTCTTGATCCAACTGTCTTGAGAACAGGAGGGTTATTTTTAAACTGATGGTTTTCCTTCCTTCCCTGCCTGTGCCTCAGCTGTTGAAAGCTAGCTTATATCTGATCTTGATCTGCAGCTATCCAGGAGCTGAGCTCTGCTGCCTGTCTCTTGGCTACAGACATAGCAGTTTTAAGACCATGAGACAAACTGGATCATGTTTCCCTTCCCTTCCCTGTGCCTATGCCTCCAAGTTGATTTAAACTGATTGTTTTTTCTTTCCTGATTAGGTAGGACTAGAGGTAATTTTTGATGTTTTCCTTCCTTCCCTCCCTGCGCCGATCAGCTGTTGAGCTTATCTCTCCAATCTTGATCTGAGGTGTAGCTAGCCATTAGGTTTCCTGCTTGTTTACAGCGGGTTCTTTGTTTGGAAGCAAATTGATTGGAGGGTCTTTGCTTTAAAACTATTTAAACTTGGGCAGTGGGCTCCCTGTTAAATAAAAATTGGAAAGCTCCCCACTATTTATAGCCTTATTAATTGTTTCATTTCATTTAATGATGTAAATTCTTTTTAAAAATTCGTTATTAACAAAATGAAATGAAATGAAATGAAATGCTATATTTCCATTTTGTGCCCATCTCTAGTTGGGAACACAAAGGGGAGTTTTATGAAGCTGGAGGAATGCTTTACTCATGTTTCCTCTGTGTTCACATAACATTACAAAATAGTGGCCAATATGCCCTTTTAAAAATATGAAGCTGTATATTTTTTAAATGGGCATATCTTCCAAATATAGATGACATAATGAGAAAAAAATCAAGTATAATGTGTCAGTCCATACAGTAGTCCTGTTGAAGTTGACAGCACTTGGATTGGTAATTGTGACTGACTTATTCGATTGATTTCAATGGGTCGACACTATGCACGACTAAGTCTGGGTCCCCAAACCCATCTGGTTCTTCTTGAAAGTCAAACAGATGGTCTGGATGTGCTTGTGATTAATGAACCTGAAACCATTTTTATACTAAAGTGAAGCTAAAAAGGCAGAAGATTAAATCCCCATTTATACATTGCTTCATATGTTCAAATTGTTCACAGATCCAACTTGTAAAACCAAAAAGGGCAGTTCTCAGGAAATGTTCCTGGAAATGCAGATTTCCAAGTAATTGCCTCTTTTTTGTTTGGCTATCATTTGTTTGAGATGCTTGTCAATGGTAAATTAAATTTATCTTGCCAGAATGTTAACCCTTCCTTTAACTTAATGGGGCAGAGACATTATGTCTGTTAAGCCTTCTAATCTTATCAGAAACCTAAGTCAGAAAAAAATATGCATTAATATATTAAGTGCATTCTAGCTGGAAAGGTGCCACTGCCCACCTGTCTGTGGAAATCTTGTTAGTATTGGCTGATGCTAAGTTAGCTTCTTAAATTAGCACTGTCCTTCTGGAAATTGATTGGGTAACATCCAAGAAGCCAAAGTATTCTCTGGCATCTTGTTTGAAAGGAACCATTTTTTCTCCTAGGGGGGAAAAGAGAGGGGGGGAGAGAGAGACTTGAGTTATCATTCATTATAGAGGAAGTGCTGCATGTTATCTAATATAACATCTGAGTACTTGAATCTTATCTTACAACCAATTCAGGATAGAACTAATTAGGTAACTTAAAAGTCGCTTTGACTTTTATTTATCAGTGTAATCTTTCTTCTTATTCCAAGAGCTCTAGACTGGAGCATAGCACAGGTTCAAATTGTATGATATCTCAGAAATAGAGATTGATATATATCTTGCTTTTTCATACTATAGTTCCCACTGTCATCTGAGCATCAGGAAGTTGAAATTCAAAAGGTCTGGAGGGCCTAATAGTATTGTGTGATTGTGTGATAGCAATTGCAGAAACAGTGAAAGGAACTGTGTTGGCTGGCTAGTATATATCTGGTCATCCTCAGGTTGTGTAATTGTAGCATGACCAAATATGCCACTAAGAACTAGCCAAATGTGAAAAGTGCTTCCACAATTACTCTTATATTCACAGTATTTCAAAACAGGATTTTGGCCAATATGCCTAAATTCTCTCTCTCTGCCCCATGGCAGTGGTTAAATGCCTGTACTGCAGGTAAAACTGTGCTCACGACCTGGGGTTCAATCCCAGGTAGCAGGCTCATGGTTGACTCAGTCTTCCATCCTTCCAAGTTTGGTAAAATGAGTACCCAGCTTGCTGGGCTGGGGCAATGTATAGCCTCCATTACTGTAATTAAAACTGTAAACCGCCCAGAGACTACTTGAAGTGGTATGGGGCGTTATATAAACAGAACACTTTTATTGGCATTAAACTAGACATATGATTTCTTGATAATATAAAATAAGCACAACCAGATTACACCAAGGTTCTTCTTAAGGAGTCATCCTTACACACCACAATAGCTAGGTATTTAGCTACGCACTTAGTCAGCTCATGTTTGTCAGCGAAGAGATTTGGGATTAGGCTCTCAGGGGAACCTGAGAGGTTAGAGGTAACAGAATTCAATAATAGTTGTTGGTGCTGGTTGAATTTTTGGCAGGAGAGAAGAATGTGTACAACTGAATCAGGTTCAACTAAACAGTGTTTACACAGTTGATTCTCAACGGGAATATTGTGAAACCTGCCAGATAGAACTGCAGAGGGGAAGATGTAGAATCTGGCTAACATGAATGCCCTGCACTACTCTGCATTACAGATGGGCATGAACTGCCAATTTAGCAGTTTGTACCCGTTCAGTCAATGGTCCAGTAGGCGTTCTGCTGTTTGGCACCCTGCCCACTCCAGTGGTTAACCACTTGGAGACAGTGCTGCAGCTTCCCTGCCCAACCTACCTGCCTCTGATTGGGCACCCACCAAAGGGTCAGGGCACCAAACCATGGGACACTTGTTGAGCTATCAGTTGAACCAGTGGTCCGTGCCTGTTTCTACATCCACAAAAAAATGGACTTAGGAATGGTTGTGTCAGTAGCTTTCTTACCAAAATGTCAAGGATGAAGGAGCCAGTGCCCTTGCCTTAAAAATAAAGCTCAATGTAGAGATCAGATATAAGAACTGAGATGACCAGCTTTATGTTCACACCACTCCATTAAGCAAACAGACGACACTCAGAAATGACTTCTAATTTAGCAGAAACCATTGCTTGATATTTCTTTCAGAAAGTGGCAGCTTGACCCTAGTTATTTTGTTCTGAAATAAGAAACCATTATATTTTCCCAAATGAAGATCTAAAAGTGTGGCTGAAATGAAGCTTCATTGGGACTTTTATGATAAAGTTGTGATATAACTCATATAAATAAATGTGACTATACAGAAACTATCTTGGACGTTTTCTTGCATCTTACTCCTAACGGTCATTTGGAATCACTGATTACTGTTAAGCTCTAGCTGGCAAGTTGCCATTTGGTGTGTTAGACCTCCTGTTAGAAGAACGTTTCATATCAGTATTCCGCAGTGACGAGTTAAAGTCAAATACAGTGGTACCTTGTATAACGTAATTAATTCGTTCCAAATCAAATTATGTTATACAAGTTTTCCGTTATACAAATTCGAATTTCCCATAGGAATGCATTGAAACTGGATTTAATCCGTTCCAATGCATTCCAGTGCGGCGCAGGACCGTGCCGGAAATCCCCCCCGCTCACTTCTTGCTGGAGCCCCGGAGGCAGGAGGGCACACCGGCGGCGGCGGCGGCCTACCACCCCTCCTCTTCCCTCCCGCCCCACGTCCTCTTCCCAGGCGGCCTTGGACGGGACCGCCCGGGAATCCCCCCCCCACGAACCTCTTGCCGGAGCCAGGCAGGAGGGTGCACCGCTGGCGGCGGCGGCCTACCACCCCTCCCCTTCCCTCCCGCCCCGCGTCTTCTTCCCGGGAGACCTTGGATGGAACCACCCGGGAATCCCCCCCCCCCCCCTCTTGCCGGAGCCCTGGAGGCAGGCAGGAGGGCTCACCGGCGGCGGCGGCAAGCGGAGGACCCCTGCGCAGGTGCCAGGTAAGGGCACCCCTCCCTGGCTCGCCCCCCTCCATGCCTGCCGCCTCTCCCCTTTGCTCTTTCCCCGACCGCCCCCCGTCCTCTTCCCGGGCAGCCGCAGGTGGTGGACGGAGGTGGCCGTGGGGGGGAGGGGTGGCGGATTTTTTCCGTTGTACGGATTTTTCGTTGTACAAACCCTCCGTTATATGAGGGTCTACTGTATTGTTTAAAAGAGAATGACCAAGTAACCTTTAATGTCCTTTGCTGCCTATAGGTTGGAAATCTTCCAAATGATTATATGATAGCCCTTAAATATGTCCGGAAGATGGACACGCTGGTATGTACAGTTATTTGAATTATTTCTTATATTTCTTAAATGACGAAGGGTTGATCTTGCTTTGTTATCTTATGAAATGTGAAACATTTTTTAAAAAGAAAAGACACAACCCTGCCAAAGTAGAGACCTGTTGAAGCCTGTCCTCTTCGGTGCAGGAGTTCTACTTCAAAAATTCAATGAATGCCGTTTTGTCTGGATTGTGCCCCATGTATTTTTTTTCCTTTAATTATAAAATGCAATAAATCCTAATTAGTGTGCAAAGCCAGGGAACAATGTGGCTTTTCCCTTGGTTGAATAAATTATTTATCTTTTAGATTATGTTGTACAGTGGCTTTGGCAGAAGAGAAAAACAAGTATACAATTATCCTTTCCTCAAGGGAAACCCGGGCAAGGCATTGCCAAAGATAAAGGGGTGAACAACAACTTTTGTGTTGATAATTATTACTATCATGTCCATAATGAATATGCAGTGTAATCAAAAGTGTACTTTGTTTTCCTGACAGATATGCCTAGCTTCACTGTTTTCTTGCATAATGCTGTAGTTGAAGTTTGCATATGTTACTTAAAAGTCTATTTCTTATCCCTACTCAGAGTTTTTAAACGCTTCGTTTCCTTTTTCCAAGGACAAAGCAAAAGGACACTATTTATCAGCACTCACAGCAGTTCTTTTTCTTAGCGTTTGTGCCACTTGGTGACTTTGCTAAGCTTAATAATTGCCTTAGATGGCAAAAACTGATTAATTAGGTTAGTTAATTTCACAAGTTACACATGATAGTAAGTAAGTTGTGGACAGGTTCAGAAAGTGGCCATTAGGTTAATGACAGATGATATTGGATAGTGTTGTCTTCCTTTCAATCAAAAAGAAAGCTTAACAGGCAACGGGCAATTGACTAAGCAATGATCTACTTCCAGGATGTTTGTGTAGTCAACACTTTGAAAGTTTGCCGCTGTTGGTGGTAATGGCATCTCTCATCTATTGTATTCTGTCCCTACAATGTACACTGTGCATATAAACCTATGCCATGGAACATTGTATTCTATTAATCTGAGGAAGTAGATTGTAATCAGTGAAAGCTCATACTAAAATAAGTCTGTTAGTTTTAGAGGTGTTATAAGCTCCCCTTTCCATTCCTTTATTTTTTTCTTTGCCTCCATTTTGTTTTGCTTTACATCCTTATTTTTCTTAGAAAGTGTATGAAGTCTGGAAGTTGCCTCATGGCAACTGGACTTCTTTTCTTGAGAGATTGAAACATTTTGCTACTCATCCAAGCAGCTTCATCAGTCTGAGGAAAGTTAGTGGCGAGTCCTCTATTTTATAGTTCACCTTGAACTATATTAAAAACCCCTCTCTCAGCAGAGGTGGGGAACTCGGACACATTCTGTCTGCTACTTATCAAGCGGCCCTTTCATCGATTCCCATACAAATCAGAAGCTCTTCACATCTCCACCAGCAAGACCATAGCTAATGAGCCATACTTAATGGGTATTGGGAAGGTTGCATAGGTGGAACTGTCATGCACCTTAGGCCATTGTCCACCTAAAGAGCCTATTCAGGCCATTGTCCAATTTATGAGCCTATTCAGACTAGGGTGATGTGAAATTAAGGTGAATTATAAAATGGAAGACTCATTATTAACTTTCCTCAGACTGATGAAGCTGTGTGGATGGGTAGTGAAACATTTCAATCTCTAAAGAAAAGAAGTCCAGTTGCCATGATTCAACTTCCAGATAAACTCAACTGGATGGCTGAGAAACTTCACAGACATAAAGCGTATGAAGATACTTCTTTTCAACATGCTTATTATATTATGATGAGAGATGGGCATGAATTGAAAAAAATTTGTAAAATTCATTCAAAAATTGCTAATTTATCCATTCTTATTTGTATGAATTGATACCCCCAATAATTGGGAATTGATGAATTTTTAGTAATTTTTTCTATTTTTCTATTTTCTGGGCTATAAAATGGCACCCAAGACACCTCAAGACACCAGATTTCAAGGGAAGCTTCCTCTGATTCTTCCCTGCAGTCTTTCCAAGTTAGGGGAAGAATGGATTTCAGTTGTCCAAGTTATATGCCTCAAAGCCCCCTCTTCAGGAAAGTTCTCCCCAGGTACCAAAAGACACAATTTTTTTTCAGAGACACTCCCTTCAACTCTTCTCTACAATTCCTCCAAGTTTGGTGAAGACACGGCTTCCACAAACCAATTGCTAAATGTCATGTTCTTGGTGGGGGTACTTTGTGAGTGTATAACTCAGGTGTCTGAAATCCAATTGTATAAATTGTATAAATTTACCAATCGATTCAGTGATCTTTCAGGGAAAAAATATAAATTTTGGGGGGTTGTTGTGATTTGTTGATCTTGATGAATCTTCTTCCATTAATAAAAACCTTCATTGGATCAAGGAAGGGGTTTTTGGTTAGTAGAAGAGACCCCAGATACATATATGAGTGTTACTTCTTGTTTGTCATGGATATAAACCAGTTTGTACATAAGTAAAAACTCCTTAGAATACTTTTTTAAAGTTACAGTGATTTTATAGGACAAAATATGGAGCTACATATCTTTTATTACTATAGAATAAATATGGGAATTTAGAAGTAGAATTATTACACTAATAATCATTTGGTAAGGAATAGCAAGATTATGTTACTGATTCCACTTTACTAAGGTATAACCATAGTTGAGTGCTCATAGTGGAATATTTTTGATAGGTATGAAACTGACAGACACAGGAATAAAGCAAAACTTGCAATATCTACCGACAGTTATGGTTGACCTGGTTACGTTAAGGAGGTTTGTCAGGCTTTCTGAAGATGTTGAGAAAACAGCAGGCAACCTAATAGGTAGATGAATTTCAATTTAACAAAGTGCATGCTAATACTAATTGGAAAAGACATTATAATCTGCTTTTACGTGTTTTAAATTACTTAAAACAGTTTTTTTTTGTGTGGCTAAAGTGTAATCAACCTCTCTCTTTTTTCTTTTTATTGTCCCTGACAGCCTACTCATTGTTGGTTGCATTTGATGGTCCCTGAATTGTCAAAGAGTCTGAATAATCTTCTCAACAAATTTACAGAATTTACAGAAATGCCAGATGTCTTGAGTAATTATTCCATCATCAATAATCTCAGAAGGATCATTAACGATCTAATGGCATGCCTGTCTTCTACTAAATATAAGGTAATAGTCTTATTATGGCTCTTCAAAATTTCATGCTTCAAAATTTCCAGAAATTTTACATCTCTAGTCCTCCTGGCCTCTTCATCAAAATGGGCATTGCAAGGCTAGGGATGAAGAAAAGACCATCATTCTGGTTGTCATGTGTTGGATTTTCTGTTTCTCCTCACCCCCATTCATGCTTTGTATATTCAGCCCAGCCTGATAAGTATTCCTGGATGAATCTCTCTTTTGGGGGGTAATATTGTAGGGGTTCTGTTATGTAGTGAGATAGAGATAGCATTGCCTATGAAAGTGATGGCAACCCTTTTAGAGACCAAGTGCCCAAACTGTGATTCAAAACCCACTAATTTTTCACAAATTGCCAATACAGCAATTTAACCTGAATGCAGGTGGCTGTGAAGGGGTGATGTCAGGTGCCCACAGAAAGGGCTCCAAGTGCCACCGTTGGCACCCGTACAATAAGTTCGCCAACACTGGCCTATGAGGCGTGTGCTAATTGCTTGTTGATCAACTACATATAATTGGCCAAAGGGAGGGGCAGCAGGTCTGGGACGTGATTGCATAAATGTGCATGCATGTTTTACTGTTCAGTTTTATCTCCACTGTCCTTGGATTTGGTGAATTATGGCTTGTTGATTTATCAACATGAACCCACTATATAATAATTCCCATAAAGATATTATTTGACCCTAATTTACCATTGCCTGTAGGTTATGTCTCTAGTAATTAAACAAAAATCTGTTTACTATAGAACATAGTGGATGATGTTATACATGGGGGAGACTACATTATTTAGAGTTCATTTTGAAATTAGCTTCTTAATTTTGCAAAGAGAAAGAAATAAGAAATCCAGGAACTTTGTGGTATTCTGTCTGGGAAATGATTTCAGCTGAATTTGACCTTTGTCATTTATACATTTAACTAAGCACCACTTCTACACAATGTGATCACCTAGTCTTGAATTTCTAATCCAAATCCTTCTTGGTGTATGGTCTATTTATACTGCTGTGTGATAGCCTTTGGTGATAGATTTCTCTTAAATTGATTTCTATAATTTTTCACTAGAATTTTAGACTATATCATGACCACCTTTATGAAGAGGGTACATTTATTCCTGAAGAGTTCTTTAAGCACTTTTATAGCACTATTGATGTCTACAAAATCTTTGCAAAAACACCAGTACACAGTGATTGTGTTCTGCCATCAACAACAGAAAGTCCCCCCAATGGTAAGACATCTTTTCTATATGGAATCATCTTGAAATGTCAAAAGGTCTTCTGATGCTTTGAGCCCAAAGACCTTGCATAAAGCTTGAAAATGATTCTGTTCCTCCTGGCATATCAACATCAGATTATTAAACTAGTTATATTGATGACTGTTTTATGGAATTAAGTTGCTTAGTCATTCATCCATTAAACTGTTCAAATAAATTTAAATTATGGTAAGTAGCTAGTAATGAATTAAAATAATGTAAACTATTAATTGTTTCTCAAAATAGACATTGTTGACTTTAGCAGTTAAAATAGCACTGAGGCCAGATTTGGGCTTTGCTCAGCTCTGGGCCAAACAAAGTGTGGTTCCATTTGTTATCAATCTAACCTTTTCATCTGTGTGCAGATAATAGGAGAGGGAGGAGAAGAAATACCCCAGGGTAGGATTGCAGTGTGTGGGGGGGAAACCCTCCCAACTTTCTGCTGTCATCTACTCTTTAGAAACCACTTACATGGTGGAAATTCATATGAATATTGTTATGCTTAGTTTGGCCCTCTGGAAGCTAACTAGAGATGGGGACAAACCGTTTGTTCAGTGGTTCAACACAATTTGTTTATCAGCCAAATAAATGATCCATGGTTAGGTGCTCCATCCAATCAGAGACAGTGACCTGACCTGCATCCTTTGGAAGTGGTGGGGCTCTGAACCAGTGGTCTGGACCAGAAATGAAGCCCCCCCCCCAAATAAAAACAGCCCTTTTACAGCTAACTGTAAAAAGGTCCTCATCATTATTGTATATTAGAATGACATGATTTAAAAGGAGCTGTAATTTGGGTATAGTTGTGTATATTCTGTGTATGAGGATTCAAAACAAAAATCAAATTTAATTATTCCATGTTGTCTGTGAAGAATCTCAGTCACCCATGTGAGTTAGTCTGGAAATTGAGTCATGGCAACTGGGCATCTTTTCTTGAGAGATTGAAACATTTCGCTGCTCATCCAAACAGCTTCTCCAGTTTGAGGAAAGCTAGTTGTGAGTCCTCCATTTTATAGTTCACTTTGACCTCTTGTCACCCTGGTCTGAAATAGGCTCGTAAGATAAACAATGGCCTGAATAGGCTCATTAGGTAGACAATAATCTCAATAGGCCTTTAGGTGAACAACGGCCTAAGGTGTGAAAACCATACTTAATGACCTGTACTTTATGGTGACATGAGGTCAAAGTGAACTATAAAATGGAGGACTCCCAACTAGCTTTCCTCACAATGATGAAGTTATTTGGATGAGCAGTGAAACATTTCAGTCTCTCAAGAAAAGAAGTCCAGTTGCCATGACTCAGCTTCCAAATATCCCACGTTATTTTTAACCAGTCGTACTTGTGAACACTTTTTTTTAAAAAAAAATGAATGCAAGAATCTGTGATTTACAAAACTTAAACCCCTAATCAGTTCTTTTTCTCATAGATTCCAGCATCAGTGTTACAAAACCTTTATTGTTACATCCTTTTGCTGCCAGCCACCTTAGGAATGACAGCATTCACAGTCATGATAAAGGTAAGTAAAAAAAAAATGTGCTCTTTTTAAATTAAACTTATTTATTAAATTTATTCAAGACATGTGAAAAACAAAGGGGAAAGCCCTGCATTATGCTGATTGGACAGTATTTGTTGGCAAATGAGCATCAATGGATGCTCAGTAAAAATCAC
The DNA here is from genome assembly GCA_023846285.1 of Phrynocephalus versicolor. NCBI lineage: Eukaryota > Metazoa > Chordata > Lepidosauria > Squamata > Agamidae > Phrynocephalus > Phrynocephalus versicolor. The sequence goes on from JAHTLZ010003526.1 coordinate 34,588,366, forward strand.
AGAAACTGAATTAACTGCATACATTCAGTACTTTATTAGTATTTGGTAACATTATTAATATTACATCTCAGCCTGGGTACAAAACTGAAAATATCAGAATAAGAAGTACAGTGGACCTTCGTATAACAAATGGCTTGTATAACATAAAATCTGTACAACATAAAAATTGTCGCGACTAGGGATTACTCTGTTTTCAATGCATTCCTATGGGAAATTTGTATAAAGGAAAATTTGCTTATAACAGAATTTCATTTGGAATGGGTTAAATCCTTTATACAAGGTACCACTGTATGTGATTCTGAGCATGACAGTGTGTTGGATATTGAGTTGAAAAGAAGCAGGAGAGGGGGCCAGTATAGGCAGTGGTTGGTGTGGAGATGATCCAGGGTCAGATTTGTATTAATTGTAAATGCATGTTTACTGATGAATGTAAGTTGGCTGTTGGCTGTTATATCATTAGTCGAGAGAAACTTGTCAAAACTACTTTGTGTGTATATTTGGATGTGTGGTTCCTGAACACCAAAACAAGTTGAGGTCACCACCTCAGTCTTTGCTGTGAAATTCCATTCAGTTCTGTAGCCTCTTGAGATGATACAAACACAGGAGATTCCCCAGGATGGTTAAAAATACAGTAGGATAGCCTTATCCACTGGATTAGTAGCCACTGATTCACTTATCCATGGTGTGAAAATATAATATATTAACTGAAAATACTTAACAAATATGGAATGTCAACATGTAATTATCAGGCTGGTACCTATATCACTATGTTATATAGGTATGGCATAGTTGTAGAGTAGTGAGATTGTGCCTTAGCACACACCTGCAAATGCCTACATTAACATCTTAACTTAAGGCAGTTTGCTACTGAGATTTAAAGCCAACAAAGAAAAAACACAGAATTTTGACAATTGTTTTGTAATAAATTTAGCCAAAGCACTGATGCATTTTGCTTCCTTTACTCCCTAATATGCTAGCCGTACACTGTCCAGAAGCCTGTTAACATATTGGGAGGGGGTGTCAGGGAGGGAGGATAAGACACTTCTGGTATCTGAAATTCTTCTTTTAATTTTCTTTTCAATAGATTTTGAGGGATTTGCAGGGGTGGGAATTGAAGATGGGGTTTGTTTATAAGGGCCAGGATCCTGGGGTAAAACTAGTTGTAGGACCACATGCAACCCTTTGGCTGCACTTTACCCAGCCATGTTTAGGGCCCTTGTCTTTCCTTACTAAGGCCATTCACAGACCAAGCAAGTGAACACTTTACCCTTAGAATGCTTAAACATCTCCTTGCACTGGTCACAGATACCCTGTTCTCATTTTTCTATAGCAAAAGGGAGATGCTGTCCTCAGACCTGAGCTTGGCTCTATGACACTTCAGAAGTGCAAACCTTGGTGGGGGTGGGAAGTAGAATTTTTTGGTTCTGTCATGGGAGCCCTGAAGATGGTTAGACAAGTTCCTGTTGCTGACTAGCAGGGATCTTTTTTTCAGGACTGAGTATACACTGCCAAATTTTGTTGTCATCCCAATTTGTTTCACATAACCTCAGGAGTCCTGAAAGAGAAGTGTGACGTGAGCCAGAATGCAGTCCCACAGTGGAAGAAGGCAAAGAAAGTAGGACAAGATGCCATCAAGGAACATGCTTAGGTAGCAGGCTGTAGCACTGGGTGTAGCCTCACCACAACATAGACAGAGTCTTTACTTGTTTAAAAGATGTGTCAAAATGACACATGGTATGGTAGTGCTCAGAGGCTAAGATATTCCTGGAACTGCCTTGTTGGTGTTCAGACACACGGAGGAAAGCATAAACCTCATGCAACTGCTTTTTATGATGAAAACACTCCCTTGTCTTTATGAGGCCAACAAAACCTTCACCTTTTTATAAAAAAAACTAGATGAATGGATTCAGGGACCTCATTCTATGTAGAGTTCCACTCACAGCCAGCTCTCACATACAGTATGAGCTGTAGCTTAGCACTAAAATATCTTTCGAGAAACAATTCTATGAATTATGTGGCTACATGTTCTCAGATGTTCTCAGTTACTGGAGAGGGGAGTGGGAATTCTCAGAATTAAATCAGTAACCCTTCCCCATGTATTTATAGATTTGTGCTTTCTGAATCGAGACCGTGCATTTGTTCTTCTGCCCATTTCTTTAAAATTACAGAACCAAATTAATTCACAGTTGAGAAATGCATTGAAGTAATAAAGATAAAAATCTTAATTAATTTGGAACAATTCCCTGAGTGCCATATGTTGCGCTAGAATTAGTATGTGGTTCATTCTGTTAATCTTACTGGCTTTACCCATCTTGCCTCGCCCCAGTTGGGACATGCTACATACCTAAAGTTCAAACATTATTATGGCTCAAGTGTTAATGATATTCACTTAGAAATAAAATTGACTCTGACCTATGACACCCCTCCCCGTGGTGGCTCAGCTTGGCTAGAACACTGAAAATTGTTGGCTACAAAGTTGGCAGCTCAGCGGTTCAAATCCTGGGTGCCACACAGCAGAGTGAGCTCCCGCTATTAACCCCAGCTCCTGCCAACCTAGCAGTCCGAACGCATGTAATTACAAGTAGATACAATAAATAGGTACTGCCATAAAAAACGGGAAGGTAAAAGCAGTGTTTCCTTGCAGCCATGCCAGCCACATGGTCACAGGCTTCCACCACACTGGCTCTTCGGCTTGAATACGGAGATGAGCACTGCCCCTAGAGTCGGACACAACTAGCACACATGTGCGGGGGGAACATTTACCTTTTTATGACAACCCTCCCAGCATTTTCTATGTATAAAATATTCAGCAGTGGTTTGCCAATGCTTTCTTCTGTTGGTGCTCTGGAACCATATATATGTTGCCTAATGCAGCACATGGGAAGGGACATCACTTCATCAGCCACATATTTTCCTGACGATCTTGGGAGGCTGTTCTCATGGGAAGCATCTGGCAATTGAAACTGGAAGAAACTATCTCTCTAACCCAATAAGCTACACTACCATTTACACTTGTTCAAAAACAGCCCTTAGAAGGGTTTTATGTTTGGGTGAGAAGTGGTTAACTGATGAAAAAAAGGTGTCAACTTCTGGGATTTTCCCTTGTTTTGCATCACTTTGTGAACCTGGTATGATCAGTCAGGATTCATAGCATCAATATCTTTGATTTCAGTTATCAGTGGTTTCTTGCAGCCCTATAAGCAACATATAAGGGGGCAGGCCTTTGGGGCTTTGTCCTGCCTCCTTGTATTTTGTATCAAGGTTTTGCTACTCTCTTTAGTATCAGGCATTTGCAATAGATCATGTGGTTGTTCCCCAATGGATATAAGGGTCCTACTGTGCATCAGTCATTATGTACTGTTTCCCTAGTTCATCCTCTCAACAACACTGTGAGGCAAGTTAAGAGACGTTGGCTGGATTCAAAGTCACCCAGTGAGTTTTATGGCTAACACTGGTTAATTTTGGAAGCTGTGAAGCCCATATTTCCATAACCAGCTCATGGAACAGGCTGTGCCAGATCCGAAATTATCTACAAGAACTGGAAATAAAACAAATCTGAAAAAGCCCAGGCAACCATTTTTTAGGATTACAGTAGTTGGTTGGGTGGCTGATTTTTATGCAGCAATTTGGAGAATTGAGGGCATCCCCAACCTATCCTAGTAAAAAAATAATCTAGGAAATAGTATACATGCATGTGTGTATGTTTACTTAGAAAGTAGATCAGGAAGATCAATAAGATCTATAGACTAGGGCTTTAAAAAGAGGAGGGAGAAAGATAAGGGAGAGTGAGGGAAAAATACAAAGAGTGATCTTGTTTTCTTTGGCCCTAGCCCCACCTGCTTCACGTGATAAGGCTACCCACCGCCACCATGGGGACTCTGACAGATTGTCCCTGAGGCAATTGTATGAGAGGCTTGTCACAGAAAAGATGGTTCACCTTATCCCAGAGAGTGCTACAAAAATGAACTCTGGTCTAACTCAGTACAAAACTTCTTTCCGGTTCTCCTGATAAGAGAGTTTGGAGAAGGGATGTGTAGAAAGAGAGAGTGTGTGAGAGAGAAAGTTTCACCTTTTCTCCGCTATGCTTAGTTTGTGTGGTGTAAAATAACCACCTTTCAATTACACAAGCATGAAGTATCTGTTCTGCTTGACTAAGATTTCCTTTTACCCTTGGCACAGCCATAGGGTCTAAACAAAGTTCAAACAATGTTGGCCAGAAATCTAATTTTAAAAACAAGATTTAGACTCTAGGACAGCTTTATAAGATGTAAATTATCAGGCTCTGTTTGCACTGAAGCTAAAGAAGTGGTTTGAACTGGAGCAAGCAACTTCTTTTGTGGCAGGTAGCAAATAAAATTGCACAAGCAGCAGAAGCGTTTCTATGGAATCACATTCGTTTCCTTGTTTCAGCAAGGAAACAGAGGGGGCAATATAATCTGGGAAGACACTATACTGGTGGGCTTTAGCAGGTGCTTGTCTTTTTTCTGAGTGGTATTTATTCAGTTTGGTTGTGATTGCATTTACACAGAGACAAGAATTTGGTTTGTCATCCACTTGCACTGGGACAGGACAGCCCCAGTTGAGTGTCATGAGTTTCCATGTAGCCCATGAACATGTCCTGTCAGTGAGTTTGCAGATGATGGGCTAAATTTGATGCATGTAATGCTGATTCTTAGGGGAGCCTTGACTCTCCACCCCACCCTAAACTCTTTATGCAACAAATCTGCTTGGGGAATTTTATTTATTTATTTACTTTTCTGCAAATTTTAGGGCACATGGGGGTTTCTGAAGAAGGGAAAAACTATTTCTGTGAGTGCAGTGGCTGTAATAAATGCTGGACACTCTGTAGAGCCGAATTGTTGTTGGAACAGTTATATTACATCATAATAAATTATCAGTGCCTTGAAGGTTCGAAGCCTCACGGCAAGACTGAAAATCAGCATGGTTACCAAAAGCTGATCCTAATAGGCAGATCATTCATTGCCCACCCAGCACAGAATAATGAGATGACACACAAAGGATTTGATTAAAACTAGGCCACAACCTTAATATATTTTAAACTTAAATCTTAAGTTCCCTACTTACAAGGATGCTGGACTGTAGCACAAGCAGGTCTGGGTCTACAGTCTATTGACCTCCAGCTCATGCCTGATTTCAGAAAATTCCTGCTTCAGAAGAGTGCTGCCCACTTGTTCAGCGCTTTTCCAGACTTCAGGGTCTGAATTACACAGAGGCAGCCCTCCAATAAATCATTAACCGTGGTCTCCTGTGATTTCTTATTATTCTTACTCTTGGATGCCTTACTCCTGAGCTATTCTGAAACCTCTACCTCTTGCACTACCCACCAAATTGTGTCTGTAAATTGCCAATTCCTTTTTTAAAAAGCCAGTGAGAATGGGATAGGCAAAAACACACCAGTTTCCTGGTCCAATGTGGGAACCAGCAAAAATTCCCATCCAGCCCAAAGAACTTTGCAACCAGCTTCTCTATTTCTCGCTGAACACAGGTTGGGAGGAAGGAAGGGAAGTTTTAAAGAAAGGAGAAAGAGAGCCACAATCTATTGATTCATTGATTGACAGAAGCATGCTCTTCACATGACTGTAAAAGTAAAGTGAAAGCAAAGTGTTATGCTTATATACCACCCCATAGTGCTTAAGCACTCTCTGGGTGGTTTACAATTTAATTATGCATGCGACACATTGAACTCCCCCCAGCAAGCTGGGTACTCATTTTTCCAACCTCGGAAGGATGGAAGGCTGAGGCAACCATGAGCTGGCTACCTGGGATTGAACTCCAGGTTGTGAGCACAGTTTTAGCTGCAGTAAAGGCATTTAACCACTGTGCCACGAGGCTCATGCTGTAAATTGTAAGATACGAAAGAAGCATGGATGAAATGCACATATAAAATGTGATGGTTGCAGTGTTTGTTGCATAATCAAAAGGCTTTGACAAAAGCAAATACAAAATGAAATGTTGGGCTTCCTAAGTAGGAAAAGAATGTATTACAATGAACAGAGAGGCCTTGCATAAGAATTGCATAAGAATTGGTATTACTTTTGCATTAATTTAGTGTCTATCATTATTTAACATCCTTATTTGTCACATATGTCTTGTGTGTTTGGTACACCATTCATGTGACCTGTAGCCAAATTAACTAACTGTTAATATATGGATGGGTGTATGTGAGTACTGTATTTTGGCCCAATGGTCAGTACTTCACCGCAATCACAGGTAGTGCTGCACTGCTGGCAGAGTAATATGGGACATTCAGATCTATATGTTCAATCTCTGGACAGTTCATAATATGAAAACTGATCAGCATATTTCCCTGCTGAGTAATCTGGCCTGGTTTGTTAAACTCCCTTGAGAGGTGAATTGAGAGAGGAGGTCCTTAAATGAAAACCCAGTGAAGAGTACAGAAGAAAATAGCTTGTTAAATCTTGCGCTACAGATGGTAGAAATGTGATTACTGCAGTTGGCAAGAATGTTTGCCTTTCCGGAGTCAGTGCAAATAAAGCTGTGAATTTCAGGCAGCCCAACACTTCCGAATGACAAACAAACTACTTAGGAAGGTGTGTATTGCAATATATGGTCTCTGCAAAGGTGTTACTGAGAGAAGTGCTTTCAATTAAAAATGTGTACTGTGAGGATTTAAAATAAAACATGGCAACCTCTTGTAAATAAGTGAAAATGTTTTTTTCATTACAGAAACAGAATTGGGCTTCCTCAGCAGGCCCGGCATGCAAGGAATGAGCATAGCATTATCATCACTGGTGACTCTTTGTATTGGCTTTATTTTGGGAGCTCTATGCTGGAAGGTGAGAAACTGACAAGTTGGACTGTGGCTGAAAAGTGTGCTACATTTAAACACAATAAAGTGTTCTGCTTATATATTGCCCCATAGCACTTCAAGCACTCTCCGGTCTGTTTACAATTTAATTATGCAGGCTACACATTCCCCCCCTCCCCCGCAGTCTGGGTACTCATTTTACTGACCTCGGAAGGCTGGAAGGCTGAGTCAACCACAAGCCTGTTACCTGGGATTGAAGCCCAGGTCATGAGCACAGTTTTAACTGCAGAAAAAGACATTTAACCACTGTGCCACAAGGCTCCTTACTTGTATGGCCCATGTATTAGAGCCCTGTTTTTGTAGCCAGATAATCTGTTTCCAAAGCTTCAGTTTTCTCTTAAAAACCAGAACAAAGCACACACTGTTGTATTCTTCTCTAAGGAGAGTTTTCTTTACTTGGGTTTGGGGAGACTGGTGTTTTGAGGAGAAAATTGCTGGGCAACTAGACTTTCCCTAGTCCAGATAAGGCCCATGGACCAGAGGTTTCATTTTACTGCCATAATACATGGATCTGTAGGTAGAAACTGCATAAAGAAATGATCATATAGAAAGGCCTGGGTTTATAAAACTGTTACCGTGGAATCATTCATGAGAGTATGACCCTATGGCTCCACATTCCATACATGTAAAAAGCACATTCCATACATGTATAAAGCAAATATTTCTTTAGCAGATGATTATATCATTTAGTGCTAGGTCATTTGCTTTACATTTTTTGTGATTTATTTGAGCTTGGCTGAAAATTTCTATTCCCCCCCCCCCCCCACTGGATCTGAAAAAGGGTATTGAGGAGGGGAGAGTTTGATGAATTTTGTGGGTTTGGAACATTGTATACATCTACACAAGACAAGTAAACTTGATTTGTCTTTTGGAGCATAAAAATAAAATCACCTAAGTTGAAGCAGCGGTGAGAATCCCTGGCCATAGTCTCCCAAATGGGTTGACAGAATATCCCTGTCAATTACTTTCTGATACAATGAGGATCATTCTGTATCTCCTAAGAACCACATCTGGGAGAGATACTATGTCAGGTAGCCTACCTTCTGATACTATAAGCAGTGATGAAAGGTCTTTTAAAGTGGAAAAGGGTGTGGAATCAGCAAATTTCTATATGTACCAGTTTGACCATATTGGCTGGACGATTCTGAGAATTGAAGTCCAAAAAGGAACTTTCCCAATCTTTGATATGTATCAGCTGTGGTTTCTTCTAACTCTTTCCCACTATTATGAAAAGTAATACTGCCCACCAGTCTTCAGGTGTGTTTTTAAACATACCGCCATAAATGCCTGAAAAGCACTTGTTCAAAATGTTACATCAACTGACCTGTATATCATGTGTGAGTACATTAGAACTTGTATTTCATCATCACCCAAGGATGCTTTTTAAAAACAGCTCAAAGAAAAGTAAGCAATTATCTTTTATGTTGTAAGTGTTTTGTATACATACTCTAAGGCATGCAATGCTATTTTTCTATAGAAAACAGCCCACAAGCATTCAATAGAAAGTGGCCAGAATGAGCAATCTAACATCTGCCAAGAGGATAATGAAATAAGGTATCTTGGTGTTTTTTTGCATTTCTTTATTAATTTGAACTAGTTGCATCTTTTCATCTCCCAGAATGTATCAATTAAGTCAAAACAATATATTACCACAGCCAAAGGGAGTTCCTTGAGATGTATACATTATTATTGTTATACAGTGATCCCCCACCTATTGCGGGGGTTAGGGACCCAACCCAACCCGCAATAATTGAAAATCCGTGATATGAGGATGCAGGTTGCGTGTGGCCTGGGGGGCCTAGCTGGGGGCTCTTGTATTTACCCCCAGCCTGGCGCTACCCTGAACAGGCCTTCCCGGGCCTTCTGGGGGCCCCAAAAGGGCCTTCCTGTGAACCAGAATTGACTTCCGGATTGCCTAAAATCATTTCTGAGGCCTCTGACAGGCCTAGAAAGGCCCTCAGAGGCCTCAGAAATGATTTTTGGCAATCCGGAAGTCACTTCCAATTTACTGGAACTCACTTCCAGTTCACAGGGAGGCCCGGGGAGGCCCTCGCAGACCCGTTTGGGGCAGCACCAGTCCTGGGGTAACTACGGGAGGCCTGAAACAGGCCTTTCCCTCCTTACCCCAGGTGGGCTTTTTTCATATACTGTAGTCCCGCGATATAGCGGGACCGCAGTATATGAACCGCAAAGGGCGGGGGAACACTGTATATATACCATCAAGTTATTTCCAGCTGATGGCAGTTCTGTGGGTTACTTCTCAAAGGTCTTGTCATAAACAGCCTTGCCCAAATCTTGCAAACAAAAGACTTTGGATTCTTTCATTAAACCCATTACATTTTTTCATACTGCCTTCAGCTTTTCATAACATTGTTATCTTTACAATAGCCAAATGTCCTGGAAACTGGAGGGAAAAAACCACATGATGCCTGGGCTTCATTAGAATTAACACATCTCATGTTAGGACCTCTTTTTCCCCCACTGTGGCTTTCAACCTCTCCTAGTATTATTGTCTTTTCCAGTGAGTCTTTTCGCTTCATGATATGTCCAAAGTATGGTAGTTACGGGTCAGTCATATTAGCTTCTCTGAAGTTTCAGACATCATTTTATCTACAGTGCACTTATTGGGCCTTTTGGGCAGTGGGTGATATCCACATAGCTCTTCACCAACACTTTATTTCAAATTAACACTCGACCTCCTCCCGCTCCTGCTTTTTTTGTTGTTGAGCTTACACCCATGTATAGAATAACTGAGAATAGCACACTGCAAAGGATCTTGTCCTTCCGCTCCATTGAGAACAACCTTACTCTTGAGGAACTTTTGCTTGTTCTTTCATTGCTCCCTTTCTAGTTCAATAAAATTCTGATTTCTTGGCTGCTGCTTCCATATGAATATATGACAGAGCTGAGATACAGAAAATATTTCAGCTATTTTTGTGTCATGCTTGTCAGCCTCAAAATTACTTGATTGCACAGTAGTCCCCTTTCATGTGAATCTAATGTAGCCTTTCAAATATATATGTCTAGGCTGTATGATATAGTAATACACTGTCCTATGTGACCTCTGTCTAAAAATAAATATTTTTCTTCCATTGTCAAGCATCTTTTAAGAATGCCAACATGGATTTTCTTGCCTTATGATTCGAAAAGCACTTCTGAGTTTTTTTTCTTTCCCCTTTTTTTTCTTTCAGTATGCTGCAGCAAAAAGACAAATCGCTTCTACAAGTGTAACTGTTGCTTTTTCTACTATACACTGTTACTGTTTCATGTCTGGGTAAGTTCTGAAAAATAATTAACCAACCAATCCATATATATCCCCTACCATCGTTTTCTAGCAACTGGGATGTTAAAATGTATAGCAACTATTCTGAAAGTTTCCTTTGTTACCTGGAGAGCAAACATGACATTTATCTAGACATTTAGTTAATAATAGAGTGACTATATAGAGAGATATGCTTTTTGCTGCCCGACAGAAAGATATGTAAGTGAAAATGGGATGGCTTGGTAGGTAAGTCAGATAAGCCTTTGTACAGTTGTAAAGGCTCAGAGCATGCCCTTCCTAGACTCCAAAATGTCATATATTGTTGGCACAGCTGCTCCTTGGGTGCCACCAGCTTCTGTGCAACATAATTATATGATGCCAGACGGGCTTTCACCACTCTGTGTGGTTTCCCTGCCCCTTGCCCATAGGCTGATTAAGGGCGCTTTTACACGACCCCTAAGATCCGTTGGCCACTTAAATTCGGACCAGAGATCTTGGGGGGTTGTCGCTCTTCCTGTATTCCCACCCCTCCGCACTCCCTTGCTCCTGTCTGCGTGAGGGGAGGGAGAAAAAAAAGGAAGAAAAATGCAGGCTCACCTCCGCTCTGCCGTCGGGAGCTGCTCCGGGAAGCATTCCAGTTTCTTCCAGTCTCTTAAAGGGGTGGGGGGGGCAAGAAACAAACAAACACAAAGCGAGGAGAGCCTGGCACTCACTGCTTTACATCCGCATCAGAAATTTTTCACCTTTGGAGACCAGGTACTTGAAAAATGCGCTGGGACGCGCTTAGGTGGGCGTGGTCGTACTTAATTTTTTTAAAGTCTGGAGCTGGTCGGAAACAATTTTAAGCTCCGTATCTGGGAGCCCTTTGTGTCGGATTTTAGGGGTCGTGTAAAAGTGCCCTTAGACCTACCCTGGCCCCAGGAAGCAGCAATGAACTTCTCTTTGGCTGAGGATGTTACAAGTTTGATTAGGCTCTTCACAAAGAATCTCTAGTTTTGATCATGCTTTTCAGGATCAGCTTCATAAAATACACTATGCTCCCTACAGTGTTGAGTATGTTTATAGTTTTTTTAAAATAGAAGGCAAGCATACTGTCTTTAACCAGGCTTTCCAGGGGTTGAGAGTTTTGATGATATGAGGCTCCTGTGACTAATACATTTCATATGTGAGCTCAGCTGATATATTTAAGGTTTAACAAGTCAAAACCAAGTTTCTGTAAATTGACCTGCAGACAAGAATGTGGCTTATTTAAAAAATCTGTTATCATCAAGTATACAAAAATACACAATCAAGAAGTCATGGCAGAATCCACTTCAGGGATGATGGGTAAACCTCTGACCCGCCAGATGTTGGTGGGCTGCAGTTTTCCCAAGCTATAGCCCCCAAAGCCAACAGAGAAGGATGATCAATGTGGCAGCCCAAATACAGCCAAGAAGACCATTGCCCATTCAGATCTGTCTCTCCCACACCCATGCTGTTGACTTTGGCCATGTTCACATCTGTCGGTCTGCTGTCTGTCTTTCTACCTATACACATCCCAACTCTCTGCCCCCGCCCCCACCCCGCCCCCACCCCCGGTCTACTAAGCAATCATCACTTCAAACTTTCACATATCTCACTTTCTTTACCCTCTCAAACAAGTTCTTCTTTGTTTTCCCCATTTTGTTGTCCCACGATGTTCATGTCCCCTTCCCAGCTTTCCATCTGTTGTGGCAAGGCTTCATGACCATGAACACTAGGTAATACAAGATCTGGTGAAAATGGTTCAAGACGAGATATACTAATTATTGTTAATTGAAAGAAAATAACCTTTTAATTTGTCTAATTTAAAAAATATGTTCTGAAAACCATTGAGGTTTTTTTTTTTCTTCTTCTCAATTTTCCTTTACCAGGCAGCTAACAGTTCCATGTTTGCTTCATACATGAAGCAGCTTTAAGCATATTTGTATTCCTTTTGGAGTGACAGACTGAGTCTGCATCTGTTGTTTGTTGCCCGTGACTCCATATTGAGGATAGAGAGCTGTGCACAAAGAGTGTGCTACTGTGAAACCAACGTTGAATTATCCATCATCAGAGAAGAGTCTGCACTGACAAGGACTGTTATTTTTTCTACATGAAGACAAATACGCGTTTCTTTGCATCTTGGGATTAGCAGCAGATCTTGGCAACAAACCAAACCAAACAGTAAATGCATGTGTAAATGATTTTGGAGTGATGTGATCCAAACCAAAAGTCATAAGGAAGTTTCCATTTTGTATACAAATAGACTCAGAATAGAATAAAAATCTTCAGCACTGTACATAAAACTTGCAAATAAGGTTACGCAGTTGGACAAATGTGCTTGCTTTCATCAGTGGAACTGGGTTCTTAGAAAGGGAAGTTTGCATATGAATATATGAATATATTTCCAATTGTAATTCGTAAGGGAGAAAAGCAGCATACATTTTGACAGAGCTGAAGTATCTGCTCAAAAGGTGTATAAACATTGGATCATGAAAACAGGGCAAGTGTAATAGAATGGAAAACTGACTGCTTGGTGTAGGAAGAGACCCATGAATGTTTTAGAGAGATAAATAGAGAATAAAAGCAAAACATCTGGAATAGAATATTGCAGTGAAGCCTATTTAAAATGTTTTAAAATATGTACCTCTCTTCTTGAGATTTTTTTTTAAAAAATCAGGTCATCTCGAAGATATCAAGGTTTAGTTTAGCTTTTACTGTACGTCATTTACTATTTTCAAATGAATTTCAAAATAATACACTTTCCATCACTTAGCATTCTCCATCAGTTATTATTACTACTATTATTAGTATTATTAGCTGAGTTCAAATAAAAAGGAAAATATCTTAATAGCTGTCAGCCTCTTGATATTATTTGTAACAAAGCTGTGGAAAGTAAATCTGAGATCACCTGTTGTTCATAAACGTTAAAGAAGACACTAAACACTACTTAAAGCCTGTGTAGAATGTATTTATTTTTACCTCTCTTGAAAGCAAATAAACAGGGCTTTGTGCTCTGTGAGATAGTTGAATCGTTTCCCATTCCAAACTCCTTATCCAATAATAAGGTGAAACTGTTAAGGTTAGTTAAACTATTGTTTTCATTTATAGTTCACTGATAAAATTATATGTGCTTTCAAAATACTTTATTTAAACTGAGAAATTTTCACAGATTTATTTATTTTTCATATCTGTCACAAACTAATATATAGAAATTTAGAAGACATATGTAGGATTGATTAAAGTAACACAAATATGACATTTCTAAAGCCCTGCCCATTATTTTTGCTGAGCGGTTAAGTTAATGTCCTAATGACAGCAACACAACCTACATTATTGTGAAAGTAGGAAGAGAGATTTGTGCTTGTACAGAGATCTGTGTATCAATCCAGTCCCAAAGCTGACCCATTGTACTGGTTGGGGAGCTCCTAGATCCAGTCCATTGCATAGCTAGTTGTTTACAGTGACATTTTGGGTCAAGACTTAACCTTGGATCTCTTGACTCATCTTGAGAATCAGATTTTGAATTTATAACTTCAGGAATCCAGAAACATTTGTAGTAATAATGGTCCTGAAATTGTGAAACTGGAGCCTAAATGATTATTTAACATGCCCCAGTAAGTCATTAAATGCATAATACTTATGACCAGTATTTTACATTCCAGCAAGTTCTAAATGAGCTCCTACAGTAGGTGTGCAATGACTGAAACCTGCTTTTTAAAAACTGTTCACAAGGGAACAAAGAATTTTGTTATTTCATCAATACAGCTCTGAAGACATTTGCAAGCTGGTTTAAAATGTACAGTACATCTTGAGTAGAGCTTGATTTCCAATGAAGGGTTTGTAGTGATGCCACGTCCTCTCTAGCCTCAAAACATAGCAAGATAAATTTAAGGTCCAGAAGCATTAGCAGAGCCAACTATAAATTCCAAGTATAATCCTCCTGGCATTACTATTCTTGCATAACTGTCACTGTTCTTGTTTTTTTTTAATGTAAATAACCTCCATTAGCACCAAGTGGAACTGCATCCAATCAAAATTTAAACTGAATAATCATTTTGACAGTTAGTAGAATTTTCTTGGCATTTTCTGCTTAAAGGGTTTGGCTGAGTGTTTAGACCACCACAAAGAAGAAATATCTGGAGAGTACTTTCCCACCTAATTCTAATTCTAAATCCTAATGAATTGGACCCAAATCGTTTCTTCTCACAGGCTAAGTCATTGCCTCCTGTGTGTGTGATTTGACATGATTTATGGCTAGATTTTTGAATTCCAGAATTGCAAGATCAACTGTTGTTGAGTTCAAGGAATCCAAGGAAACCCACAAAGGTGAAGTCCTTCTCTATGATCAAGTCATGCCATCAGAGTGGTACAGTCAGAGTGGCTTTTAATGCCCAGTGGTTCAGAGTACTTTCCCCAGTGTGCTTTACTAATTAAGGATAAGCTGCCTTCCCAGTAGATTTCCCACATCCAGTCTTTTTAAAATAATCAGAATTGTACCCAGTGAGATGCCACCAGCATTCTGAATCAGCAGTGTATAAATATATGTGGAAAGCACAATTTTTTAAAGCAGAAATCCCCTGATGCCGCTGGATGCATGATTTGTGTTTAAAAACAGAGTGTGTGCCCTCGCCATACCTCCTCCTTATAGCAAATACAGCAGTGCCCTGACTTAAGAGCAGCTCGACTTAAGAGCGGAAAACTGTTGGTATTTTAACTGCCACCTTACAAATTTTAGATATGGTCTGCTCAACTTACAAATATTTTTTATCATTTTTTATATTTTTAACTTATTTTTTCAATTTTCTATATAGGTACCCCGACTTAAGAGTAGTTCGAATTAAGAGCATGCATTCGGAATGGATTAAATTCATAAGTTGAGGTACCACTGTATAGCAATCTCTCCAGCAGTAGAGTGACAAATTTTTGAAGAAAAATGAGGTTACTGCCTGTCACTGACTTCTAGAATTCCACAAGGGTCTGTGGAGCATTGTCTCCAATAGGCTTCACATGGCACAAAGCCCTGTGTTTAGAGAGCTAGCAGTACTTCATGCTGGGCAACGCTGGAGAGCTTTGTGAGATACACAAATCTGTTTTAACTTTTGACAGAGCAGATTGTTTTGTGAGGTGCAAGAGGTATTCCTTTACAGGACTTTCACATATAGGTGGAGAAAGGGCAAACACCCTTCAGAAAGAAAGTAAAGGGGCTTGAGGAACACTTAACACAGACTATTGCCCAGTCATACTCTTTAGGCAATCTACAGTACTCACAATGTGGATTGAGTCTGTTAGATTCCTCATGTCCTTTCCATACTTACTAGAAAGCAAAGTGAGTACAGTCATTCTAATCAGGAAAGATTCAGGGTACATTTTTCTTGGACAGAATCAGAGTACTCTGGAAAGAACCAGAGTATGTTTTTTGTTTGTTTGTTTGCCCTGCAACAGTTCTTCTGGATTGTTGAACATCTATCTAGTCAGTTTTGATAGTCTGTCATGATCAGTTCGGAAGTAAATCTTCAGACAGCTTGGATTAGGTCCAGAAAAGTTGTTTGAGAAGGAGAAGGATGTACCCCTGGTTCAGTATAAGAGTATTGTGTGAGAAAGGGTAACACCCTATTGCTTAGCACAGTAAATTACACTAGAGCAGTGATGGCGAACCTTTTAGAGACCAAGTGCCCAAATTGCGATTCAAAACCCGCTAATTTTTCGCAAAGTGCCAATACAGCATTTAACCTGAATACGGGTGGCTATGAAAGGGCGATGTCAGGTGCCCACAGAAAGGGCTCCAACTGCCACCATAGGTTCGCCAACACTGCACTTGAGTAGACCCATTTGAATCAATGTGGATTTAGTGAGTCAATTCCCCTGTATGTTTCATTGATTCAAATAGGCCTGTTCTAACTATGACTTATGTACTGTGCAGTTACAGTGGGCCCATTTGAATCAAAGGAATTTATGGAGGGATTGGCTCACTAAATCCCCATTGATTCAGTGCATCTACATAGTGTGATTTACTGTGTTAAGCAACAGGATTTTGGTCAAAAGAGAAAAAACAGTGGCCTTCTGTTTGCATCTGCAGATCTCTGGTGTAGGGCCTTGTACCTCTCAAAAGTGCGTTTTTGGTATGAAAACAACTCAGAAAAAATAGGACCAGAATCACCTTTTCTTGTTCATCTCTGGATCCAACTGCTCTTTTGGAAGGATGTACTTTGTTTTTTTTTAAAAAAAAATGATGGAGCAATATATGTCTCTAAAATGAGGAGGATTTATTTTTAAAATACAGATCAATTAAAACTCAGTTTTATTAATTCATTATCAAGATCCTGAAAGTTCATATAGTGAAGTCATTAAAATATATGTGTTATTTTTGTCTCTGGAAATGGGAGAATACTAATGACATAGAGGAAAGGCTGATTTGCAAGGAATTTTACTTGAAAAAAATGAATGGTACTCATTTCACCCTAAGATCAATGTTTCATGCAAATGTGCCATACAATACATATTCTGTTCTTTTATGACTATGGTAAGACTTGCCAGACTATATGGTATACACATGTTACATCAAAGAGCTATTTCTATCTTATTTCAGCTATTTGAGTGGCATTTATGTAGTAGTTTTTCCCTGCATCACTAGGAATTCCATTCAAATGTACTTTTAAAATAAACCATGTATAAATAATTATTAAATATATTTAAGTTCTTGGAACTCAAACCTCTCCTTATTGGGCTATTTGTTGGATGATCCATTTGATGTGTATATTTGATGTAAACATAGCCTAATCTTGTGAATTTGTAATCAGACTGAAGTTGACCTGACCAAGTTTATAAAATACAATGTGGATCTTATGTGTTCTCTCTTAAAAACAGATGTATACCTAGTCTTTTTTAATATATTGGTTGGATCTAGAATTCTATTATGTACATTTACATTATTATTATTCTGAACAAAGAATTATATCCATTGAATTCTTTACTTTCATTAATTCCAAGGAGCATAAGATGAGCTATGCTGGGGAATATCAGCAGCCTTTGAAACCCAACAGACAGTGTATTTTTGTAAAGCTCTATCAGCATAAGGAGATCAGTGTCACCAGCAAAGACTCTTGGTGCTACTTTTTGAATTTTCAGGTGCATGTGATATATGTGCAATGAGGCAAAGTCTCACACACTCCAAATTTTAAAATGGAACTCTTTAATAAGTTAGAGCCTGTCAGTGTGAGAGTCTCCCACTGCACTAGCAGAGCTCCGCAAGAGGATACTGGCTACTATCACTTTTCCTGCTGTTCTGTTAATCCAATGAAGGCCAGATGCCTATTGGGTGGTTTTTTTTTACGCATATAGAAAAGGAATTCAGAAGCTAACAAGATGAATGAGGTTATAGGCATGGTATTTAGCAAGCTACTAGGTGTGCAAGCAGCTACATAACAAGCACACATGCAGCACCCTATCAGTTTAGCACACCATTGTCATCAATGGGCATAACAACACTGTTAAGAATCTGGCTGAAATGTTTATTGGCATGGGTCCTTAACAATATTTTGACTCTCAGTGGTTCCTTCTTAATGCCTCAGTTTTAGTGATGTCTCACCCCGTTTTCTTAAAAGGATTTAAAAGGTCTCAAGATACCTTGTGAAGGCCTTTTTTTGTAAAGTAGAAGAAGATGCCTCTTAATTATTGGCATCTGTTTTGATATTTATGTTTTGACATGATTTAAGTACATTACAAAAACCAATTTATTTTATTTTTCAGATCAAACGATAAGGTGCAATGAAAAACTGGTATTCTAATCAAGCTGGGTTTTTCTAAGTGTATGAATCTCCGTGGATTTTTATTGCCAGATGCTTGGATGGCTGCCTGTGCCTTTAAATGGGATACAGAAGGCTCAGTTGTAGTTGAAGCCAGGCAGCTTTGAAGTTGCCACATAGTCCTTGTTCCTTAAAGGAATTACTTGATGATATAGTTGGGTGAACTGGCAGGAAAACTTGAGGATCCAGCCTTGGGGATTTGTAGGACTGTGCCTTTCCAACCATAATGTCATGAGGGGCACACTGGATAACACTGAAGATATTTTAGCTTTATCATCCCCCCCCTCCATGTTAGGGAAAGAACAACACATGAGGCAGGGGTGGGTAAGTTGTAGTCCTCAAATTCTGGACTGCTTTCAGCAGTAATTGCCATAGTCAATCATGAGGGGTGATGAACTGCAGCTCAAAGACTTCTGGTGGACCTAAAATACTCTCTTCTACACATAGGGAGTCTTTTATACCAAAGCCCAATACATTTTGTTCAGAATAGTCGGTAGACTCCCCCTATTCTGAAAACAGAATGGGCTAGGACAATCCTTTGGTGGCCACCTCTTGATGCACATTTGCTCACATGTGCTTGAAACACTGGAGAAACTGGCATTCCTCTAGAGCAGGGATGTCCAACTTTGAACAGTCTGCAGCCTACCTGACACTCCTGCATGCCCCCTGCGGTCGACTCTTGGAGCATGCATGTGCAAGCGTGCATGCATAAATCATGGCGGCGACAGCACAGCCGGCTTGTGAATCCCCAGGAGATCTTGCCTTCCCCGCCCAGGCTTGTTTGGCACCAAATTCAAAAGGATCAAGCAGCCTTTCTCCTCCCCTTTGCCCAAGTGAAGGGGAGGAGGGGGAAAGCTTGGTCATTTTCAATTTCCCACCACATGAGCACCGGCCCAGCTGCTTCTTTGTCCCGCGCAGCTGCCGGGGCACTTGTCATCTGGCCAGGGAGGTGGTGAATGGGGGAGTACACTGCTGGCCCTCCCGCTGCTTCTCCACCCGGAGCACTTGTCATCTAGCTGGGGAGGGGGCAAATGGGGGACTTCACCACTGCCTCTTCCCCTGCTGGTGGTGGTAGCCCCTTCCGCCAGCCACCGCTCCCAGCTCAGTTGGCAACTCCACAAGGCCACCTCCAGAGAGGCCGAGGGTGCAGAGGGTGGCCGGGAGGAGGCTGCCAGCCCAAGAGGGCCCAGTGGGGCCCAGGCCGCAGCCCGACAGCCCCACCACCTGCAGCCCCACCAGGCAGCCCAGCATTGGGCCAGGATCCCGCACACCTCTCCGGTGCACGGGCAGGGGGAAACTACCCACCAAACGCTGCAACAGGTAGCAAGCCAGAAAGTCAGCAGGGACCTGGCATGTGGCCTCTGACAGCACCGCAGCCCGCAGGTGACTGGTTGCCTGTGGTTGATTTGTTGTGCAGGCCTGCTCTAGAGCAGTACTCTAGAGTGGTACCTTGGGTCTCCAAATGTGCTTCACCCACAACTCCCATAAGTCCTGTCAGCACAGCTAATGGTGAAGGCTTCTGAGATTTTTATTGCAAGAACATCGGGGGGGGCAGGATTGGGAACCACACCTCTAGATAGATTTGATTGTGGCAGGGCACAAAGGAAGTAATCATTACCATATAAATATAGATAAAACACAAACGCCAAATAGAAAAAAATAGCTGAGACACAATTACAGTTTAAAAATTAGAGGAGAGGAAGACATGCTAATTCTCCAGTTTTTCTCCTCCAGAATAAAAAAAAACAACACTTTAGCTTATAATTAAAATAGCAAGTCATGGTTTCACCTGAAGCTCCAACCCTCAAGACACAAAACTTCCCAGCTTGAAGCCTTGCTGTACTGATACATCAGTTTACATTAGGTGAAAATCCAGCCCAATGATTCATGCATAATTCTAACTGACACAAAAACAGGGAGTGTTTCCATACGAGCCATCAAAAGCCATTTCCACAGGATATTTTGGAAACCTGAGGATTTTATCTTCTTTAATCGAGGCAAAGCAGTCCAACAATTCAAAGTTATGCTGTAATTTAAGAGTTCAGACTCTCCAGCTGCCTCCGCCATCCACTTCATACTAATGGAACTAGTATGAATTCAAATTGTACATGTGAGAGAGTGAGAGAAAGGGAGGGAGGGAAAGAGAGGGAGGAAAATGTGTTGCAGCAATTATATGTTCCTTCAAAAGAATGGATGTGTTGAAGTCTGTCTCCAGAAACCTTGTGCTCCAATTTACCCATCAAAGCCAAGTCATGTCTGACTTGTTTGTTTCATGTCAAGCTTTCCTTCCCTCCAGGAAACCAAAGGCTTCAAACATAGTTCAGTTAACTCATTAAGCTGGGCGGTTGAGCCTAGATAACCTCTGAGATTCATGACTGAGTAGAAATTTGAGCTGACCACAGATTGTTTTATGGCTTAATGATGCTGGCATTTTGGTTTCAGTTCTTTTTTCACTGATTCCCAACATGGAATCTACCTCTTTAACGGCAGCTGTGTCATCCTCATATTGGCAGATAACTGTTGGTCAATGAAGAGAGAACAAAAAGAAATTGAGCTAGAACCAAAGAGAAGAGCCCAGCAATTTGGACCAAATCTTTAGGGTGGAGAACAGGATAATATAATACAAATGCAAGACTAGGCTATAGGCCAGTGTTGGCGAACCTATGGCATGGGTGCCAAAGGTGGCACTCGGAGCCCTTTCTGTGGGCACCAAACATTGTCCTTTCACCACCAGCTAGATTCAGGTTAAATTGCTGTATTGGCACTTTGTGAAAACATTAGTGGGTTTTGAATCGCAGTCTGGGCACTCGGTCTCTAAAAGGTTCGCCATCACTGCTATAGGTGATACCTTTATAGGCCACTTTTTTACTGAAATAAACAAAAACTCAGAGGTCAGATTGTATTATCCTACTGTCAGTCAAAGGCATAACAAAACTGAGCTTTTAATATGAAGTGGCCCAGCTCCTATTTCTAAGTTGTCAGAGCAACTTGTGTGTCTTTACTTCTTCTTCAACAACTTGAACACAATAGAGGATCAGCTCTATAAACAAGTATTGCTCTTTTGACTTTTAGTCCCTTCTGGTAAATTCCATGGAAAAGGAATAGAAACTCAAAGTGCAGATTGCATTTTTCCAGACATTTGTGAGATAGTGGGTTGTGGGCCAGGCCCAACAAACACAAGAGTAATTTTTGTCTCCCCCCCCCCCAAATGAGGCATTTTCTTGACCTCATGAGAAAAGATTGATTGTGGATTACAAGAGTCCTCTTTGTTTGTAACCTATTGTGCTGTGATGAATAAAGGCGTAATAGTAAATTAGGACCAATTAAAGACAGTGAAAGACAGAATGTGTGGCTTGCATCAGTTGAAGTGTCCTCTGTAAAAAATGTCAGCCTGCATGATAGACATTCTTGTTCTCATTCATACCTTAACATTTAGTTGCTGATTATTCTCTTACTTGATTAATCTGTCTCGCCCATAAAAAAGATGAGTGAATTTAACATTTATTGTTTCAAACAGATAATCTTTTTAAGATGACCAAGGGGAAAAGCTACATTATCTTTGTTAACTGATTACTATAGAAGACCAACAAAGAGAAACAGCCATTCAATCCCTCAAACATTTCCTGAATACTGAAATTAATATGGAGCATGATTGTTTTTGCTACTGCTTTGGCCAATTTTTGAATGGAGATATTAACATTCTGGACTGTGCAAGGTTACAAACCATGATGGACACATGCAATCTCCAGGCTTAAAACCAGGGTACTTCAAGGGCCAGATGCAGGGGAGTGGTATCAGAGACAGATGTCTAGTCTTGTGCTCTCCCAGATGCATTTGGTGGGGCCGCTGTGAGATACAGGAAGCTGGACTACATGGGCCTTTGGCCTGATCCAGCATGGCTCTTCTTATGTTCTTATGACTGAAATTATGTTCTTATGTTCTTATGACTGGAATTACAGTTCCTTTTAGGAGTTATTTTATTGCTGGCTTTATTCTTGCTGTTCAACTTTGCTGATATGCAGAAAAAGTAAAGTCTGCAGAAATTATATTTTCTTTTGTAAATTGCTTTAGACAATCTTTCAGAGGAGAGACACACAGTACATTATATTGTTCTCATATCCACCTTCTGAAAGCCTTAATATAGATTCAATTAAAGTGGTAAGGCAAATTAAAAAGTAAGACTAATGCTTTTTCAGCAACAAATCCAATCACTCAGTTTTTTAATAAACTTAATGCAGAGACTTGCATAGAGTTCAACATGAAAAATAAACACTCAGTATAGGCTGCTTTTGTAAAACCTGAGATGAAAAGTCAGCTAAACCATACTGAAGCATTTTAAATGTGTTTTATAGAAGGATAACATACCAAATAACAGCTATTCTTACCATTTCCAAAAGTCCATGAAGGCCATATTACAGAAATGTGTATAGGCCATGAATTTAAGCTATTAAATTATTCTTTGGAGTGTGTCCTAAAAAGGAAAACACTCACACATATTGAAATCATGTGGTAAAAGGCAGAACAAGCCCCAAATAATAGGTAGAGTAAGGCAGTTGCCTTTGGTAGAAGATGTGGGTTCTAATGTAAAGGCAGCAAATTGTTATATAATTAGTTACTGGGGTGGTTTCTACCAGTGATGAGGAGAGAGATTTGTGGCATTTTCAGTCTCGGGTGCCAACTCAACTTGATCAGGCAGAGGCATCGTTTTTTCCTCTTCCTCAGGCGGCAATCTTTTAATCTAGTTTTAGTTAAAGAATAACACAGAACATGGAACCAAAATGGAGATTCTGATAATTGAAAAGATTGTGTGAAGAATATATTCGGGGAGCTTTCCAGAAGTGGTGTCTAAACAAAGCAAAAACAAAAACAAAAAATTCAACCTTAGAGGACAATCTGAAAGGTATTAAAGGGTGGAGGGACCTCTCTTCAAAAAACAAACCCATAATGCCTGCATGCTGAAGAGGAGTCGGTTATTTATTGTTTTCTATTCCCATTCATTGGGAACCAGTTGCTTTACCTTTTTTCTGAGCTCACACGGGGTTAAACTGCAATGAGGGAGCGTGCTGCAACCTGATCTTTCCTCCTTTGTGGGTACTGGCCAATCAGACAGGGAGGCGGGATGATGCCTGTCCTTGCACAGCTCCTGATTAGGCAGCACCCACAGAGGAGGAAACATGACGCTGCAGCGTGCTTCCTCATTGCAGCTCAGCTCTGTGCCAGCAGAGAGAAAAGTAAAGCAATTGGTTCTGCATGTATCACATGGTTCCAAGCACCACCTGGGCTTGCATGGTTCGTTTTGTAAGCTACTGGTTCTGAAATGAAATGCCCATCCCTATTAGGGAGCTGATCTTTGAAGTTCTGCTTTTTCTGAGCATTTTGCATTGTATTTCATTGGATTGTGGAGTGGCGGGAGCTGAGCCTCAACATTTCCCTGCTTTTTCTGAGTGTTTGCCTTGTGTGTATATAGGGGTGTCCTGCTCTGCATGCCTTTAAAGTGCACTTTATAAAGAGGTTTGAACAAAAAAAACCTGCCTTTTTTACTGTTTTCTGGCCTCTAGAACAGATTGATTTGTTTCCCATTAATTCCTATGGGAAACCGTGTTTCGTGATAATGAAAATTTTGTAATACTAAAATTCCCATAGAATGGACCAATTGTGTATCTTAAAGCACCATTGTACTGTGAATGATAGCCTATATCTAGAATCCTGAATAGGAATGTTGCTGTATGCAAAATGCTATAGCTCTCAGTTTTGTCATAGGTTTTCAAAATAATATAATGAAAGGGTTTAATAAAAGGGAAAGGGGTTTTTGACAATGAGTTTCCTCAAACTGTACAGTATTTAGATAAGTCAGACATTCAGAATGATCAGCAGCCATCAGTTTAGTGGAAGAAAGGAAATATATGGTGGAAAGGAATGGGAATATGTACTCAGTGTGTTCTTGTCTTAATTGAAAGGAAAACAAATAAGCAAAACTTGGATACTGAAGTTTTGAAAGAGATCCCTTCCCTGATCAAAGCAACTACAAAGAAATATATGTTTATGTAAGGCACTCACAGACTCTCCATAGTCCAACTAAAAAGTGGAGGAGAAAGTAGCAAGAAACATAGAAGTATTGACTATTCATAGAACTTTGGTAGAATGTATTTTCCTTCTGGATTTGGCAGAAATATTACTAAAGCCATAATCACAGGCAAGGAAACAATCCTATCTACGTTATTCCTGTGATCGTGAGACCTTGCTGCAGAAAGGGTGCAAGCCTGAACATGTTATTTAAACAAGTAATATGTTTCCTCAAACCAAACTGAAGAATGACATCTTTATAAATCTGAACAAAAACAGTGGCTCAGTCAACTGTGACGTCTGTACAACCTCTGCTGTACAAATTACACAAAACCTTTTATTGTTCAGTTGGGTTTCATTAGGTCAATCCAGTGTTTTCCAGTTCTGTGTAGTAAGGAACTGCAGCTAACACCTCTTGGGAAGACAGAGGAATGTGTGAACCAATCTTCGATATGGCAATGCTCCCCCCCCCACACACACACACATGCACACAAATGTGATCTGAACTTGGTGCAATGGCCAAAGGTGAATGCCAACATTTAAAAGGAAATGCAGATATAAGGTCTGTTCAGGAATGACTGACTCAGTAGCTTTGAACTTGCTACCGTAACGTGCCCAGCCCTGCCTCCTTGTTTTGCCCACAGAGTCAGAAGAGATTCCTGATCGCATGTTGGCTCTCCGCAAAAGCAACAATGCAAGTTTCCCAGGGTTCCTTGTTCATGTAAGAAAGCCCACATGCTGAAACAAACTTCTCTGAAGACTTGGTGATGATTGTGTTTGCAAAGCAAGGATGGAAGGGGTGGGCAGCATAGGCCCTACATTCTAAGCATGTTCAAACCTCTGGATTTAGTAATGCATGAATAGGGCTAAAGGCTTCAATTTGTTCATCCTGGCGATAATTTTCAAATGGGTGGCTGCCTTAGTCTGTCTTAGTCTGAAAGAAACAACAAAGGTCTTGTGGTGCTGTTTTGAATTGGTGTCTAAACCCAATTTATAATCTCAAATAGAGCCAGACACATTGAAGCAATGAGAACCTGGCTAGTCAACAGATCACAAGAAGTGGTTAACGTCTTGCTAGACTTTGCCAGGTCTCAAGAAATGAGCTAAAGTCTTAGGGAATTTCAATGCTTCCTTGGCTCTCCAGCTCAGGGTGAGAAGTACTGTACAGGAGAAGAAAATATTATTCTGGGTGTGATTGCTTTATTGCCTGGCTGCCTGTCTCCTCCCACTTGCAACTAATGGCCTTGTTTAGATGTCTGTTGCATTGTTGTTTAAAGAGGTGGTACAGGAAATCTGTTCTTCTGGGACCAGTAGAAGGAGCATATGTAGCTTGTATAATTAAATTGCAAACCGCCCAGAAAGTGCTTTAAGTATTGCAAGATGGTATATAAACAGCACACTTTGCTTTTTGTTTGTCTCCCTCTTTTATTTATCATACAATGTTAATATAGGCACCCTTCAGACTCAAGAGATTATGATATCATGCTCTGTATAGAAGCCGTGTTGTTACCACACTGCATGGAAAGCTGAAGTGGCCTCTTAAGAGCACAAGGCCTGGGTAGATTAATATGGAGGTTAAAACTGTTACCCAAGCAGCAAAACAAACAAACAAACAAACAAAAACCCTCTCCATGTCGCTGGAGTAGGTTTAAAATCAGAGTTTTCCTTCTCTTAGAAGATAGTTCTTCTATTTTATCTGCCGTTGGGGCATAAAGCTCTCTTCCTCGTTCAAAACCATTGACCATCTTCTCCTGTAACTCTGGAAAGGGGCCCTTACAAGGTACTACCAAGGTTTTTTATGGAGGCACTGACAATGATAAGACAGTAAGTAAATCTAGCAGCAAGTTAAGCACAATGTTATTTTCACAATTATTACACAAGGGCCTATCTCCTGTAACGTCACAAGGAGTCTTGGTCCCAGAGAATCCCGCAGACATAGCAGGGCACTAGTCTATGAAGATTAATTAGAAAAGAAGTAAGGAATTGGCTATAGAATCATAGAATAATTGAGTTGAAACGGGCCTATAAGGCCATCACATCCAACCCGTTGCTCAATGCAGAAATCCTGTTTGCAAAATGCTAGGCCAGCCCTGTATGATGGGGAAGTGTTGGGAAAAGCTGCACTTCATCCCACAAGCTCATAGTTGTCTAGATTGGTTTTGGCGAACCTATGGCACGGGTGCCAAAGGTGGCACTTGGAGCCCTTTCTGTGGGCACCCGCCATCGCCCCTTCACAGCCACCTGTATTCAGGTTAAATGGCTATATCGGCACTTTGTAAAAATATTAGTGGGGTTTGATAATTGCATGTTGGGCACCTGGTCTCTAAAAGGTTCACCACCGCTGGTCTAGATGGTTGTTATACTTAGATATATTTAATATGGCAGTAATGAAATGCAGTGGAAATAACATGGGACTGCACAGACAGGTCCCTTGCCACCTCAACCAAGGACATGAAAGCACCTCTGTAAGACATAACTACTGGGTTCTCCTTGGGTCCATTTCTAAGAAAATAAGTTTTCTCATCTTGGCTGATGGAGTACAAGCACTTGGAGTTAAAGGTAACTGCTATAATCCTGCTATGAGACAGGTTGTCTAATTAAAGCCTATTCTCTTTATTAAAAGATAATGTTGCACCCAGCAAGATTTTTTTTCTGTGGAGTTCTAATGATTTATGAAGTAGACACTCATAGACAAGTAAGAGGAAATTTTGCTGGAGGGCAAACTAGTCACTCCTTCTCAAGCTTTCAACTTGCTGGTAGGGAGATGGGCCACACCCTTGATACCATTAGAGATTCCACTGAAGCACTGACTGGAGCTCCTCCAGCAAATGCTAATGCCAAGAAGTAGTGTATGGGCTCACACCAGCCTTGGAACCCCTGCACAGAACGGCACAGCACAGTCAACATCCGATAGATGCAGTGGCTGGAGCAACATGACTTCAGCCACACTCTCAGTTGGAGAAGCTTGCTGTCATGTTTCCACTTCAAGACAAAGTAGCGTGAATAAAGCAGTTAGCACAGCCCCCTGCGCTCGCTAATGGAAGTCTAAGGGTCACACTGGCCTATTCTCATTTCTCACTGTTGTCTCCAGTTCAGGATCAGAGAGAACACCAGGAAGTCCCTTTAGTTTAGGGCAACATCCACTTTCTTAAACTGGTCTTTTCAGTAGTAAATAAAGTGTTCTGCTTATATACCACCCCATACCACTTCAAGTAGTCTCTGGGCGATTTACAGTTTTAATTACAGTAATGCAGGCTACACATACCCCCCCGCAAGCTGGGTACTCATTTTACCGACCTCGGAAGGATGGAAGGCTGAGTCAACCTTGAGCCTGCTACCTGGGATTGAACCCCAGGTCATGAGCAGTTTTACCTGCAGTACAGGCATTTAACCACTGCGCCACGAGGCTCCTGTAACACCCCATCCCATCCCAACAATGCTTTCCTCAAGGAAGTTTGCTGGTCTTCAATATAATGTTTTTCCCAGTGACTGCTAAGGACCTTTTCAATTTCAATTTCTTTGGACACTTGAGCCATTTCTCGAGTGCAACTTTTATCCTTCTTGCTGTTTGTACTTTTGATTTTATTCTGTGCCGCATTCCTTTTTATCCCAGCTGACAGTTTCATTTTGTGCTGTTTTATTGTACACATACCATTTTAATTGTCTCTAGTATTCCATGTTTTTTCAATTACTTTCTATCTATGATATCTGTTATCTGTTTTCAACCGTTTAAGTAGACTTCTCAGAATTGCTTGAATATTGGGGGGAATCTAAAATGTAATAAACACTTGTAAGTCTTTAAAAAATCAGTTGAGCCTTAGTATATGTTTAATGCAGTGTAAATGTTTCTATGGTACTAGCCTGGTTAAGTGGACCATTTTATTCAGCCAATGCTTTGAATAAAGATGGAATAAAACAGCAGGAAAGTGCTTTCAGAAACTCAGCAGGGGTCATTGGTCTTTCAAAGCGCACTCTAGATTGCTCACTACAAAGCCACAAGCTCAGAGTTATAAACCTGGGCCCCAGATTCTTCTTTTCCCACATGGGAGACAGCTGCAATGTGATGTCTTCCAAATGGTTTGGATTATAGCATCCATCACCCCCAAATAGCATGGCCAATAGACAGGGATGATGGGATATGTAGGGTAAAATTCAATTTCACCAGCAAAAGCTGGACAAGGAACACAAAAGCACCTTGCTACAACAGATATTTTCCAGCACTTTTCTCTTTATTTAGGCTGCAGTCTTGCTAGTGACCGCAGCTGAAAGGGTGACTGCCTTGTCCATTTAAAAAGCAAAAGAGCAATGTGTGCTGCTTATATAGTATATGGCCCCATAGTGCTGAAAGCACTCTCTGGGTGGTTTACAGTTTAATTGTGCAGGCTACGCAATGCCCCTTCCCAGCAAGCTGAATACTCAATTTGCCACCCTCGGAAAGGTTGAAGGCTGAGTGATCTTCAAGTGGGCTACTTGAGTCCTTTTCCAAGGGGAAAGGCATGGTAAAAATATTCAAACTAAACAAATAAACCAGCCTTGGTTGTGAGCAGAGTTTTGGCTGCAGTACATCGAAAACAGCTTCCCCCAGCCTGCAGTTTAACCACTGTGCCAGAAGTCTCCTAGTTTACCTCACAATTTGCACAGAATGGAGTACAGATGAACTTGAAATAAAACCTTGTTAAATGCCCTAATCATGGAGGTTAATTTAAAAAAAAACCCTCCCCCTACATAGCTGGTCACTAATGTTTTTCACTTAGGGTGCAACTACAAAATGGAGAGAACACAGATTGACTGACTAGACTGAAGATTTAAGTGAAAATCAGTGGAGTCCTGGTAGTGGTTTACAATCTCCTCCTTCTTTTGACTGAAAACTCCTATATTTCACCATCTCTGCCCCTGTCC
The DNA here is from genome assembly GCA_023846285.1 of Phrynocephalus versicolor. Lineage (NCBI taxonomy): Eukaryota > Metazoa > Chordata > Lepidosauria > Squamata > Agamidae > Phrynocephalus > Phrynocephalus versicolor. Next base: position 34,617,245 of record JAHTLZ010003526.1, read on the forward strand.
ATGGTTGAGGCAATGAGGAGACCATCCTCCATCAAGGCTTTGATAAACCCAAACTCCCAGAGCTGCTAGAGCTTGGTTTTATAAATATAGAAGAATGGGGGTACCAGGAAAGTTTGGGTTGCAGATTTCTGGGGAATTGAGTTGGCTTCACCAGCCCCCCCCATCAGGTCCAAACCCAAGTTCCAATAATTGGATTTGTGCTGTCCACAGTTTGTGGGGGCTACCACGTCTTCAGTACACGACTGAGTCACCCAACTCCCCCTAGGGAGGACTTGTCTAGCCAGCAGCTCACCAGAATCCAGCCTCCTGCTCTCAGACCAGACATTCCTTTTGATGCTTACACCTACAGCGCTTCTACTGAGTCAGGGTGGAGCCAAGTACTCTGCTGGTTACTGCAGTCTTCAAAGCATGTATGAGCATCAATGGAAGGCTAAACATTGGTGCACCTGATAAATTTTGGTGGTTTTCAGGAAACTGCCATGCAAGGGATTAGTTCATTCAGTTTATTAGACAGATATAAGGATAGATATAAGAGTACAGAGTTTATAACCAGTTTAGAGTTATAGCCAGTACAGAGTTACAATAGACACACAAGACATGTAACACACAACAAAGGTATTAGTGGGAATTTCATCACAGCATGATCTGGGCCATAGACCCAAGACTCTGCTGCTCCCTTCTCCCAGAGTGGTCTCCTTTTTTATACCTTTTTGTAACCGCAGCTTACGTATTTCGTGCGCATGTCATACGTAATCATACCTGGTAAGTTATCATAATTCTTAGAAATGGCTTTTGCCTATTTTTAGTTCGAGATTGTTTTCCCACAAAATGGCGCTTTTGGCGCCATGAGATGGTGCCCACGTTATCTGTGTCGTCTTCGCTTCTCCGTTGGCCCTATCTTGGTTAACCACAAGTATTTGTTACCTCTACAGGCTGGCATCTGCGTTTTTATCTATTTTGTGTTTATGCCAGCATGACCTAATACCCACAGTCAGGTTTGACACTTTATAATAATTTTCGGCTTTTATTCTCATATTCATTAATTCCATTAATTCTTATTAATTCTTATTAATTAATTCTCATCACACCTTTACTATGTCCTCTTTTGTTAGCTCAGGTACCTGTCCAGGGAATCCAGACTGTCACAGCATTATTCTACCCTGAGGTGCAGAATTTTCAGTCCAGCTCCTTGTTCATCTCCCTCCAGATTTTTCAAGTGAAACATTGCCTCCCTTTTTTCTCTTCCCTGATAAACAGCTCCTGCCACCTGGACCCGGTTCTTGCCTCCTCGCTCAGGTACAGTTGGTCTTCCCCGAGATCCTCCCTCACACCTGTGACCATCATATTTGCTCTCCTGCCCTGCCCAACTTCCACCCAGGGGCGCCCATTCAGAGGAGGAGGTGGGGGGTCAGGGAAGCCTGGGATGCTACCATGAGTGGATACCCATGGGGCAGTGGGATAGGGAATGTGGGGTGCTGCCTACACAACACTGGTGGGGCTGATCTGCCCAAACTATGGCAAAGTGCCGAACCACAGTTTGTGTCCATCTCTACCTGCCACCCTTCAGATGGTGCCCTGGAACCCTCCTGCCAAGAGATTGGTAATAACTGGTCACATCAGGGAACAAAGAAGCCTTTGAGATGTATGTCATATACTGGCACCAACATCTGTAGATTCAGTCTAGGCAAGGAAAGTACAAATTTTACCTGGAAAATTTGTCTGCAAAACAAAAACAAAAACAAAAACAAAAAAACAGTAGGATGAGGGCAAAATAGATTTAGCATTCACAGAAAGAAACTCTTTCCCAACCACATTTCAAAATGCATTAGGACTGGCTCCTTGGAAAAGTAAGTCAAAGAAATTTCGTGGAAGCAGAGTTTCCCACAGAGCTCAGGAACGGGTTTGGGAGTTGTTTGGAGTGCAGCTTTCAGAATCTTGAGGATTCTAGTCGCAACTCCGAGAACCATGAGGGAGCTGTAGTCAAAGAATAACTTTTTAAACCTCTGCTTTCCTATTTCCTCACTTCAGATGGGATCTGTGGCTTGGCTGAATGATATCACAATTCAAGGTGCTGACCTTGACCTACAAAGCACTGTATGACCTGGGTCCTAGCTGCCTCAAAGATTGAATCCCACAGTATGAACCGGCTCAGGTGCTAGGGTATCAGAAGAGGCCTTTCTCTCCACCCCACCTCCCTCACAGGTACGCCTTGTGGAAGCCCCTGAAAGAGCCTTCTCAGCTATAGCGCCCAGACTCTGGAACTCCCTCCCACTAGAGGCCAGGACTGCCCCATCTTTGATGTCTTTCTGGAAACAGGCAAAGACCTTTCACTTCAGGCAAGCTTTCCCTGAATTATTATGTATCTTTTATATAAATCTACAGGATCACATAGACTTTGTGTTTATAACCTGTCACGATATGTAAAAGTTGACAAAATATATGTAATGTATATTTAACAGATAGGGAGAGAGAATTGTAAAATGGAGGCAGTTAGATTCTGCAGTCTCATGATGTTATCCACAAGTGCAAGGGATTAGTAATCACCAGCATGTTACGTGATGAAGCACAGGTGGAATAGTTTATAACATCATGGTTGCATCAGATTGTGATTAGTGATGAGTCATATCTGATGGGTGCTAAACTGTATATAAGCACTAGCTTGATTTATATTAGATGGGACTGTTTATGGTGAGAGAGAGTACCCCACACTCTGTTGGTTGTATTGTAAATATTGCTTGGTGTCATGCTGTTTGTATATTTGATGTATATATGGAATATATGAGTTTTTACTCTAATCCATGCTTTGTCTCTCCGTTTACTGAGTTCTGCTATACTTTATATCATTACTATCACTTTATCTACACGCAACGGCAGCGCGCTCTGTGCCACATTCATTTTTATTGTTGATATAACCACTTATAACCTTATGGGTTTACATTGACACTATGTTTTCAATGTTAGTTTCCATTACTCATAACGTTACATGGAACTTTACTGCTCACATTCTCTTGTAGCTTTAATGTAATGTTGTCTATTAATGCTGTAAGATGTCCCTCAATTCCCTGTTCTTAATACTTGAGCATGTCTTAATTGTATTAGACTGTATATTACCCCTCATTCTGTAAGCCACCTTGGGTCTTTTTTCCAAGGAGAAAGGAGGGGTAAAAATACTCTAAAATAAAAAATAAAAATAAAATATCATATGGGGAGTCTGTCTTTGGGGGAAAGAGACAGGAAAGTTTCCCTTCATTAATTTCCTTCAAGTTGCAATCCTGTACTCACATCCTGGAGAATTCAGATCATTGAAGTCAATGGTGTTTACTTCTGAGCTGACATTTGTCAACTTCTCTTTAATTTCCTGAAGCATTCATGTAGAACGGAGGGGGTGGGTCGGATCATCCTAAATCAGTGTTGGTGAACCTATGTCATGGGTGCCAACGGTGGCACTTGGAGCCCTTTCTGTGGGCACCCAACATTGCCCCTTCACAGCAACCTGTATTCAGGTTAAATTGCTGCATGGGCACTTTGCGAAAAATTAGTGGGTTTCGAATCCCAGTTCGGACACTTGGTCTCTAAAAGGTTTGCCATCACCATCTTAGAGTACAAATGCAGATCCCCAAAGAGAAGATCCTGGCATTCAGATCAACACACTCACGTTGACTACATAACAGGCACCCATTTGTTGTTTCATTTTCATATTTCATTTCATTTTAATGCAGAGACCAGATAGGTGTGTAATTTCCTGCTGGAATGGTAGATTATGAACAATAGAAATTCATTTTCCCACCTTCTGAGCAGTTCAACAAGTGGATATGAAATACATCTTTACTGCAGATCATCTGTAGGATTTGCCTGGATGACCAGGAGAAATGCTGCTATTTATATATTTTTTCTTCTTCTCTCCAGTCATATAGTAACAAGAAAATAATGAAAATTGTTTTGCTATCAATTAATTTTAAAAGAGAAAATTCCAAGTTCACAAGTAAATCATTCAGAATTCACCATACAGTATAAGTTTTCTCTGGAAGTAATTAAACTACTAGAAATATTCATGATAATGCTGTGATCAATTGAGGATCAATTAAGGAAATGAGAAATCAAGAAGTAGCCATGTTTTACCAGGTGAAGCCATTTTCACAGACAGATTATCTTATTTGAAAATTGAAAGCAATGAGGCTAGTAGACTAGCTAGTTAAGGTAAATAAGACAGATAGAGATGGTCATAGTCAGTCCCAACTAGAACAGAACCATTAATATGAAGAGAACTTTTGGGATGATATTAATGTAAATCTCATTAATAGAGATGGGCACGACTCAGCGAAATTTTCATTTTCGTTTTTGTTTTTCGTTTCGTTATGTAATGAAAATGAAAATGAATTTTTTTGCCGTGTTTTTCGTTTTCGTTGCGGCAGATGCATTGAACTGAAAAGAATGCTAACGAAACAGAATTTTTTTGTTTTCGTTTTCATTTTTTCGTTTTGTTATGTAACGAAAACAAAAATGAAAAAATTGCAAAAACCCTAATGAAAACGAAAATGAAACAAAATGGACCCCTAAACGACCAAACGACAAACGAAACACCATTTTTTTGAGTCGTGCCCATCTCTACCCATTAATTTCAATTGGATTGCTACAGTAGTACTAAATGTGAATTTAGCCTATACATATTGATATACTATAGTTATTTGTATGAGTTAAACAGTTAATAGAAATTCTACCTATAGACAGTAAGGACAACTATTTGCTACTGTTTTGAGCTAGAAAGTTGCTACTGAGCCATAGTGACTCTATAAATCAATGACCTCTAATTTATAGAGTAGCCCTGGTCAAGTTTTGCAATCTACAGGCCACAGATCTCTTTCTCAAATCAATCATCTTATATTATGATTATTTCCATGCTTACTGACTTTATATTTTTCCCTTTTTTGTCTTCTATTTTTCCTAGGAGTACAGTCTTTTCCAGTGAGTCATGACTTCTCATGATGTTCAAACTTGCATTTAAACATTTCAGCTACTAGTGAAAGTTCTCTATTGATTTTATTTACAACCCATGGGTTTGGCTTTCTGGCAATGCATAGTGCCTTTTATTCCAACACCATATTACAAATTAATCTGTTTTTCTCTTGACAGCTTTCTTCCTGGTCTGGCTTTCACATAAGATGCACCATACTTCTGATGACCTTGGTTTCAGTTTCCATTTGTATACCCTTATGTTTAGGATATTTTCTAGTTTCTTCATAGTTTCCTTTCCAAGTCTGAGTCTTCTGATTTCTTGGCTGCAATCTCTATTTAACTTGAGGTTCAGAAAATCTTTTATTTTAATTTATGCTTGTTAGCATTAAAGTAATATATGTCTTTCTGCCAGTAAGATGGTGTCATCTGCATATCTCAAATTACTGATGCTTCCTCCACGGGTTTCACTCCTTATGCATCAGAGTCTAATCTATCTTTCCCTGTGATGTGTTTTGCGTATCAATTTAACACAGAGATAAAACACTCCCTTGTCTAGTACCTTTGCCAACTGGAACCAATTTTGTTTTCTACTTTCTACCTTAACAGTAGTCTCTAATTATAATTGATTATTCACTCTGTGTGCTTGGAATCTAGATCTTACCAACAAAACAAGCCAAAATGACTCTGTTGACAGAAAGTCTGGTAGCACTTATCTACCATCTGCTATGATATAAAAGGGAAACCAGTGAACACTGAACAGAGTATTCATATCTAACCTGTTTGGGCAACTACTGACAGGTGCTCCTATATGCTTTTATTGGTTTCTATTGTTATATTTGCTTTTCCTTCTTACCATCTCCTTTGCATTGTTTTAGAGATGTATTTATATTTGGTTTCACTTCTGCCCCCTTTCTACAACAATGTACTGTAAATGTGTAAGAAGAGCTATATGCTTCCTGAATAAATAAAGTAAGCAAAGGGTTTTGCTCGCTGTACTTCCACATGCAATTCTTGTTTGTTCAAAGTCAAAGTCACCTTTATTGGCATAAAATAGTCGTTAAAATTGTTACAATAGGCAAATCTCTCAGTGCCTGAGTAGCGACCACATTAATCTGGGGTTACCATAAACCAAACTTAAAAGGAAGCAGGGCTACTCTTTTGAGAAACTAGTAATAAATATTTGGCTACTAGCTCTGTCACGCTTTTATCTTTGTCTGCCAAGAGAGTAGCAGTAATAGTCTCAGGGGTTGTTGATAATTTGGAAATAATGGAGCCAATTAATTGTTGTCGATTAATATGATGGCTGGGACATCGAGTCAGAATATGTACAACAGAATCAGGTTCCAACCTACAGAATTTACAGAGTCTGCTCTTGTAAGGCATTTTAGAGTATCTTCCTAGAGTGACAGTGGAAGGAAAGATGTTCAATCTTGCCAACATAAATGCCCGTCTCTCTTGAGGATTCAAGAGATTCTTGAAATAATTTGAACCGAATTCTGGGTTGGGGGTTAGGCCATAATATAGAGGGGAGCAAATTGGATTAACTCTTCCAACAATATTCTGTCTCTCAATGTCCCAAAGTCTTTGGCGAATAAAGTTGTATAAGAATTGTTCATTGCAGTTGGATAAATAATCTAGATCAATTCCAATAGACGCTATCTTTATGCAGATGTTCTGATACCATTTGGATCTATAGGTGTCACTTAGTAGATCATTTAGCAGAGAATTGGGGCGCATTTGAAAATGAATGCGTAACCAATACTTGATAGTGGCTGTCCACGCTAGTGTTGAGGGCAAGTGGAGCCCAAGTTCACAGCATATTGTTGGTAGGTTGATCGAGTTTGGTACACCCAAGATACGACGTAAAAAAATAGCTGCAATACGATCTACTTCCTGATTGACAGCCTTAATCCAGATTGGAACTCCATACAGGAGTTTGTTAAACCAAGGTGCTTTAGTATTCTGCTATACTGCTGTTTAATGCTTTGGACACATGCATAAATAAATGTTAAACAATCAGTGTTTAGAGTAGTTGAGGCTCATAGGATTGGTGGGTCAGGATATTTTGATTAGCTAGGATGACATCATCTGCTCCACCTCCAAGATTTTCCATCTCTCCTGCAGTTTGCTGCTCTTCTCACAGTCTCCTTAAATGGGAAAGATGATTTTTCTGAGTAATAGTATGTGATGTCATTTGTCCCTGTTGTATTATAAAACATGTCTGGGGTGGCTTGATTTTGATTGGACAGTGGAGACCATGCCCTTGCCTTCCACCTTTCCTTGCATGACTGCTTTTCAGTGAGTCTTGTCTTCTCATGGTAGGTAACAACAACAACAACAACAACAACAACAACAACAACAACAACAACAACAACAACAACAACAACAACAACAACAACAACAACAACAACAACAACAACAACACATTTAAGAATTCGCTGATACATCACTGAGTCCTAAATACTTGGGAAGTGATTGACTAGTAATTGGTAATACAAAATCCAGCGTAAATAGCTGTGTGGTTAATTTAATAATAATAATAATAATAATAATAATAATAATAATAATAATAATAATA
>JAHTLZ010003526.1:34626405-34671296 GCA_023846285.1 Phrynocephalus versicolor
TGCGCATTCGCAATGATGGGCTCGCCCATGGGAGTGGACCATGCAAATTTTCCACCAATCGCATGGCCACTTGGCCAGGTTGACCACAGAGACTTCTGGGATATGCCAATCGGGCATAAACAGCCCACTAATCGTAGCCCAAACCCGAAGCCTAAGCCTAAGCCTAACCCATACGCCAGTACACTGTCCTTCTAAGTGGGTCAGAGAGGCACCCAGAAGTGCACCCCAATACTCACCCTAACCTCACCCATCACTAGCCTAACCCTAGCCCTTGCGCTAACCCCTCTTAACCCTAAGCCAGATCTACTTGCATTGCACAACATGCAAGTACGTGAGACGCAGCGAGTGCAAAGAGTCTGCCAGTCCGTCACTTGTGGCTCTGGCTGACTCCTGCAGCTGCCTCCAGGAGCCCGCTACCCCCCCAAACCAGTACTAACGACAACGAAAAAATGAAAAAACAAACCGACTAATTTTTGCGAATTTTCGCAAAAAACGGAAATGAGCCGAAACGGGCTGCCTCCGACACACGACAACTCGAAAATGTCATTTTCCCTAGTCGTGCCCATCTCTACTCACAAGGCCAGTTTCAAATCACCACTCAGTACTCCGGGGTGTGTTGAACTTGTAAAACCACCCCTGAAATGCCTCACTTACCTTGACAGGTCTTGTAGGGTCACTGTAAGTCACTTCCAATGAACAGTTCATATCAACAAATTAACTTTCAAAATAATGACATTTTTCAAAAGCACGCTTAAAACCTTTGTGTGTACATTTTAAACCAAGCAACACACCCTTTTGGCCTGCACAGCCTCCTTCAGAGAAAAACAAGAGTGTTGAAATTAAAAGTGCATTGTCTCTGGATACAATTTAGTTCTTGATAGATTATTAAATTTACAGCCTTCTTGTATGCTTATTCAGAACTCATGGTGTTTCGTGGACTGAAGCAATAGCAACCTTGTTTCTATAAAAGGAAAGGAAGAGTGTTGTTTATTTGCTTTTGAGTCTGCCTGGCAGTACAATGGTGGGAGATGATTTGTTACAATGTTTCCCACAGACTGATCCCTGGGAGTGCACTTCTATTAAAAATGTGTTCTTGTGGTTCTACAGAAATAGTATCTTGTGCATTCTTTTCCACTTAAAATAATTAAACTGGAGTCCTTCCAGCGCTTTATTTTTCTTAAAAAAAATGCATCCTCACTTTGTTACATCTTGTTGTAGCAAATGATACTTTAATACTAACTGGAGGTGGGGACTCCTATGTTTTTAAAAAAAATCTTTTTTTTTAATTTCTTTTTTTAAAAAAGAAATTAAAATATGGTTATAGCGAAAATGATGGATTGAATGATGATTTGGTTTGAAAGTCTCAGAGAATATTTTTCCTCACATCTTGGATGAAGTACTGCAGCTCAGTACAAAAAGCACTCTATCCACCTATTGTGTTTAATCTAATGCACAAAAAGTTAAGAAATATTTATACAGCTTTGTGAACCATCCATCAGCCCACTGGCACTAAGTGTATACAAATCTGTGGAGTAAGCTACAGAGAGCACGAGGCCCTGCTAATCCCAGAGGCACTAATGTGGGTCCCCACAGATTCTGTAAATTATCTCCTAGAGGCAAAACCAAACCCACTTCACTGCTCCTGTGTGGTATGAACAACATTCCCATATTTTGCGGGAAAACATCCATGGAAGGTCATATGGCGTTATTCTGTGCTACTCTTTTCTCAGGATAAGAGTTTTGTTATTTCCTGTGAAGCTCAAACCTAGTCCCCATGGGTTACAGCTTTTCTTCACATTAACAAGGAACACAGAAGACATAAACAAACATCACTCTTGAGATTACAAATCAATTGCCATCTTGATAAAGACCAGATACTGTGTCATATTTTGACTACAGTTCCCAAAATCCCCTTGTCAGGATGGAATAATGATGTTTCAAGTCTGTGATCTAAAAAAATTAACATTTGCAGGAATAAGAAAACTCTTAATATGTGCTAGTCTTTGGAAAGATCTGTAGTGGTGTTAATACAATTTCCTGCCAACTTGTCTGTGATAAGCCTAGAGGTGGGACCACTGTCTCTTACAACACCTGCAATAGACATGCATTTTCTACTACCGCTGTCACGCTCAAACGTCGGAGCAATATATTTTAAAAGCAATTTGTTTTTGAATTCATTATGAAGTTCCTCAGAAATCATGTGTCACCATCAGCATAGTCCAGTGTTACTGATTTGTTACAATACTTTCAGTATACTTGTCTATTACTTTTCCACTGCCTTTAGAAAAAATAATTTGTAGGACTGATCAGAGAAGAACGGCATATTATTTAAAAATAAGGTAAGATGCCTCTAACAATATTCTTTCAAAGTAATTTTGGAGCCAGAACATTTTAATATGCTACACATTACAATAATTTGAAATGCAACTTTGTTGCATATTTATAAGAAGGAAAAACTTGTTACAGTGTTCTTGTTGATTTCAGGTTACTTTTTAGTGTTGAACCTCCATAGCAGTGTAAAGCTTTCCAGATGGTAGCACCAGCAGCTAAGCTGTCTTGGAAGAAACGTCATCTTCATTACTGCCACTGGCTCCTTGACCCAGTTCTCAGTAATCATAGGATTGCTCCCTAAGAAGTTCAAACACAACCTGTAAGGATTGACGGCACATCCTCTTTTTAAAAGCAAAACAGTCCTCCATTTGAAGAGCTGCAAGAGGGCAATCTTCCTTTTGAAGGTGCACTCAGGCTGAATCATTTCTAATTTGGTATAGCACATCTGATCTCGCTTGATTTTGGAAGCTAAGCAGGGTCGACCCTGGTTAGTACTTGGATGGGCGACCACCAGGGAATACCAGGTGCGGTAGGCGCCTGGAGTAGGAACTGGCAAGCCACTCCAGTACTCCTGCCAAGAAAACTCCATGGACATGGAGTCATGTAGTGTCGGTCACAACTGTAATGACACAACACACACATCGGTACATTGAAAAAATTGAACCAGACTGGTGCAGGGGATAGAGCAACAGACTGACTTAGGAGACCTGGGTTCAAATTAGAGATGGCCACAAACTTTAGTCTGCATGCATAGCACCACAGGTGTCACACATTCTCTTTCCCTGCCTCTCCAGCTGGATCCCCCACTCACCAGCCAGCATGCGCTCATCTCCTCCTTCTCTTCAGCCAATGATCCAGTCCCTGGCAGGAGCAAGGGGTTCCCTGACGCCACCTCCTTGGCTTATTGCCAACTCAGACAAGGAGGCGAAATGGGCAAAACCACACTCCTTCTGGGGACTGGTCAAACAGCTGAAGAGGAAGAGTAAAGGGGTTTGTGCCAGCTGGTGAGTGGATTGCAGGATGGGGAGGTGGGGGAAAGGAATGTATAATTTCTGTGGTGCTATATGTACAAACTGGCACCAACATCCAAACTGAAATTCATGCCCATCTCCACTTTAAATCCCTCATAACTCACAGGGGGCTGGCTTGATATACTGATGTTCCAAAGTCTCATATACTGTACCTTGAAGATTCTATTAGGGTTGCTACAAGTCAAATGCGACCTGGTGGTACATAATGTAACACAACACAACATAACACAACACATGATATAGCATATAAATTAGTACCTGTGAGCTTATACAAATTATTTTCTCTCCTCTTTTCTACTATTGAGCAAAAATACCAGTATTGGTAGATATAGCCAATGACATGTCTGTTCTGATTTTTAATAATTTCCTTGAGAACCATTAAGGCAGGAGGAATATAATGATACTGAACTATAACTTAGAAGGCTAACACCAACTTTCCTTGGACCGATGAAGCTACTTGGATGAGCAGTGAAACATTTTGATCTCATAAGAAAAGAAGTCCAGTTGCCATGAGTCCACTTCCAGATAAACTCACCTGGATGGCTGAGCATCTTCACAGACAACAGCCTACCTAGTTCAGCATTCTGATTAATACAGTAGTCAACCAACGTCTCAAAAAACCGTGAACAGGATAGCATGACACTGGTCCTCTTCTCCACAGACAATCTTCCAGGGAGTGACAAAGATTCACAGAAGCACAACAGCCCAACTGACATGCCCTTTGTGCCACTGCAACACATCATGTCTCTGGGTGTGCATTAAAATAAATTAAACATTTTCAAGGAGAAAGATGTTCCCTTACCATGCCCTATAGATACCCATATCTCCCATCTATCTCTCCCAGTGATTCCCAGGTATCTGGAAGCATGTTATGTGGGTCTCTACATGGAGATAGGCCCCGCTCTCATGATGATTTTGCTGCTCTTTTTGCTGCAAAAGACTGTGCAGCAAGAGATCATGCCTTCACTCCAAAGAGCAGTATTTTGGTACCCCGGCCGACCACGCCCCCGGAAGTGCCCTTTAACCACAGGATTTTGTACCACCACTAGGGGTTGTGTTAAAATACTTATGTTACTGATGCACATTTTTTATGCCTCAAACGAGATGTGACCCTAGAAAATTTGCACCAATTAGATTCATACCCCTTTTTCTGTAGTTCTGCCTTGGTAATTGTTTATGCTACTGAATTGGTGGCATTTCGGCATGCCAGCACAATTTTTACTGGCTTTCTGCCTGCAATTACAATCATTTTTACGAAGAAAAACTGCTACCTGGCTGCAACGCAGGTATTCACCACAAGGGAAAAGATGTGCAGTAAGCAAGTTGGGACCGACACAGAGAAGTAAAATATTCCTGTCGTCGGGGCGCTAACTGTGTGTCAAATGTCACATGACCACCTGAAAAAATAGTATGCATCAAATTAAGATGTGCAGATAATGGTAGTGAGACCAGGGCCATAATTATTTTAACTAGCCTATTCACTATTTAAAGGACTCAACATTGTATGAACTGCACATAAAGTCCTTATCCTGATTGTTCAGGATAACAACTGCCTTTGAAATGAATTACAAGGACAAAATAAAGTGCTGATTTTGCTACATAAGCCAATTTAATAATACAATTTTTGCCAAAAAAAATCATCAGATTTCAGTAGCCATGAGAAGGCTATTACATATGCATAGGAAAAGTGAGATTAAAGGGAAGATTAACACAGGAATAAAATTTTGAATGATTGTTTTGAAAGGAAATGTACATTGCAGTGCTTCTGGTAAAAAACAAATTGACTTATCATTTTAATTTGCTCTTAATATTGCTTATATTCCACATACAGTATGTCCTTTATTTCAAATTGTGAAAAGCTCTTACATGAGTAAAGACAGAAGAATGTTTACGTCCTCAACAATGTATTATTTTATGCTGTAGCCTTATGATCACACCAGAGATCAAGTTCTATCAAACTGTTGTATATATTATATATCTTGTACATAGGATCACAGGTTTGTATTGTTTGACCGTGTGTGCGTATGTGTGCATGCGTGCGTGCGTGCATGCATGTGCCAATAAATATTCTTGAGGATTTTAACTTGTCTTCTGTATAATAGATCACTCTGTCCAAGGGTGGGTAAACTGGAGCTTTGAGACAATGATGCTTTCCCCTATTTCCATTGACTCTCTTTAGTGCCCTTCGCTGTATGAGATGCTCCATCTTCCCAATTGGTTTTTAAAAAGTTATTCTGGAAAGCTTCGGAAGCAACACTCCACCTCTTAAATGTATCACAGGGCTCGCTTGTGTCAAATATCCATTTTGCAAAACCAGGACTAGATTTCTGCCCACTTCTCTTTCTTCCCAATTTTAAAGTTTGGCTCCTCGGCTTCTCGTGACATACCAGGCATCATTGAATGACTGATAGTTGGTCCTGCAGCTGCACAAGGCCATTTGGAAGAAGCAGTGGCAGGGAATCCTCTAGTTTGTCTGATGCTGTTTGGTGGTAACCATGGCGCTGCTTGAATGTGATTTTTTTTTCTGTTTCTGTGCTTGCCGGTGTGTCTATGCCTGCACAGTTAACTTTGTTTCCTCAGTTCACCATGGAATCGAGATTTATACTAGAATATGCTATCTGGAAGATCAGATGTTTTTTCTTTACCAATTGTTAAATTGCAGATGCACTCTCTGCAACTGCCCTTGCCAGATCTGTCACGTGACGACATGTCAAACAATGGTATCCATTTTGGCACAGGGCGCTGGACCTCTCTCACATCCTTATTTTCCAGGTTTAGAGATGATAGCTGTTTTGTGGTTGTCGTGGCTTTCAAGAAAACATATCTATGAATGCAGCACAGTTCACGGAGAGGGTAAGTGGGGATAAATCTAGGTCATTGGCATTAAGAGCTAGTGGAGATGATCACAAAAACTGAAGATGATCATTGGGATTATTCATTTTGCTTAATTGGCTTTCAGCAAAGGAGATAAGTGCCACTTCTGCAATCTGATTAGAATAAGGCATTTATCTGAGGGGGTGCTACCTTTGCTGAAGCTGCAAGTGTAAAAGCTACAGCTTTGTACAGGGCGGTAATGAGATTACTTGTTGCACTCTGTGAAGACCTTCTTGGAAAGTCACATCTGCATTCCTCAGTAGTTGTTTGGCTAGAGAGCTGCATGCCTTCAGCACTTTGCATATTCCAAAGATGGAGAAACAGCACACGCCAAGTCATTTTTATACTGAGCTTTAGGGAAGCAGGGAGTTTTGCAATGTAAACATAACTCAGTCGGATAAGGATGAATACTTCTTCTACTTGAGAAGAAGCAGAAGGCAGGAAAACATCAACATCTAAGGGAGAAAAACCAAAACAGTACCAGTATATTTGGGGATTCCTTTGGCGAGTTTCCTTGCCGGAGCACTGACTCAAATGAATAATGGTAGGCATGCTAAACTATTATGCTTCTGCCAAGCCACCGTGGTATGTTCTAAGAACCCAGGACACCTTACAGTATAAATAAATGGGCTCTGAAAGCATACTTGGGAGGGAAAAGACTAGACACTCAACAACCATAGCACAGATTTACATGGATATCAAATTAGCTCCACTATTTTACACCTAAGTAAGAAACTTTTCTACTTCTGGCTCATGTGGGAAGCACCTGACACTCTCTAAGGAACTATGAGTGTGAGACCACCCAAGGACATCCATTGCCTTCATTAACTGAATTCTGGGCACATGGCAGGGAAGACATTTTAAAAGCAAGCTACAGTATGTGCTAGGTGCCAAAATGATCGCTTAACTTCGATCAGGGCAGAAGACATTAGCTCCTAAAACATGGGGCCACAGATGTGCCTTGACTACAACTTCCAGAAGATTTAGCTAACACAGGGCATCATCTAGACTTCTCAGAGTTCAACTCCAAGAATATCTGAAGCTCCAAGTTTCTAAACCACTGGACTAAGTGTTATCCTGGTCCCAGTGCAGATTGCTTGCAAAAATTTGTTTTGCTTAATATTGTTGTAAAGAATGACAATATTATTTGGAATGCAGAGATTTCTGTGACTTAGGGTGGGTAATGGCACCATTTTCAAACCAGTGTTTCTGGCCCACCCTGCCCATACCATGTGGGAAGCAACTTGTTTTGTAATGTCCCACACAGCATGGAAAAAACCCAACAAATAGTAATGTGGTGTCTGGTAAGACTATCAGATCTGTAATACAGCAGGACTCCCATATCTGCGGGATTGGTATTCACATATCTGCGGGATTGGTATTCACAGTTTTCTTATACATGACCTGAAAATATTTAAAATATTAAAAGAAAAGCAAAACTGGAAATACATATTTTCATGATGTATTTACCAGAACTGGCCACTAGAGGGGGTTGTGCTATGTATTCCTGATATTGAAGAATAATGGACTCTGACACTCTCTAGTGTCCAGTTCTGGTAATACATGGTGAAAATACTTTTTTCTGGATTTTTTTTTCATTTACCATGTTATCTATAGGGGTTGTGAGGGGCTGAGTTCAGACATCTATAGGATCCCTTCCTGCTTTACAGTTTTATGAGGAGGAGGAGATTGTATTGCTACAATAAACTAACATAACCACCTCTATGATGTGAAATAGGATGATGGCCCACAAGATGCATTTATTGATCCTTTGGCTTAGTGATGCCACTGAAAACATGAACTAACTGAGAAAGAAATACTACTGTGGCAAGCCATCGTCATTTGAAAAATCAAAAACAGAAACCTTGCCAGTCATACATAGCTTTTGGTTTTGCCTATTCTAAAAGAATTTGACAATAATGTTGATGCAAGCAGTAATCTGTGCAGTCTCTCTCGTTCACTGTCCAATTGCATGTGTGAATTAATTTACAGTTGCTGAGAACACAAAGTACAGTGCTACTTTGTATAAAGGAATTAATTCGTTCCAAATGAAATTATGGGGGGGATGTTATCTGGGTCATGGCAACTGAATTTCTTTTCTTGTGGGATTGAAACATTTTGCTACTCATCCAGCTAGCGTCTTCAGTCTGTGAAAAGTTATTGGGAAGCTTCCAATTTATAGTTCACTTTGGTTTCACCCAGCCCTGGTCTGAATAGGCTCATTAGGTGGACAATGTCTTGCGGTATGTGAAAGTCACACCTATTCCACCCTTCCAATCACCTATTATTTATGGGTTGTTAGCAGTGGCTTTCCTCGTGGTGGTATGATGTGGGTCTGATTTGTTTGGGGATCAATGAAAGGGCAGGATGGGAGAAAGCTTGTGCCTAAGTCCTCCACCCCTAATGGGAGAGGGATTTTCAATACACATATGACTGGCTTCCCTGACTCCTCTCTCAAACCATCTATCTTCTCTGTATAATGTGTACACATCCTCATTTTTGAGTGTTTCTGATGCATTAGGTCACAGCACCATATTAAGGATGTGTGGTAATTTACAGCAGGGCTGTTCAACTTTGAACAGTCTGTGGCCTACCTGAAGCTCCAGAACATCCCCGCAGTCAACTCTTTGAGCTCCTGGACATCCCTGTGGACTCTTTTTAGAAGTGTGCATGCATGTATGTGCACAGTTCACCGGTGCTCCGAATTAGGAGGGTAGAGAGCCCTACAGAGAAGTCGAGCAAGGAGGTGGGGCATCACGGCGGCAGTTAAGGGACATACCTGTCAAGTTTTTGCCTCTGCCACCCAAGTTGGGAGGAGAGAAGCATAATGCACACACACACACACACACACACACACACACCTTGGCGGCGGCGGCCGACAATGGTTATTGGGGGGTTGGTGATCTGGCTGGGAGGGAAGGGAGGGGTGAGCCCCAGGAGCACACCGCAAGAGCTAGTGGCGCCTCTCCTCCTGCCTGCTCTGGGAGAAATGCCCATCTTTCCCCAACAGCCTCCTGGGCTCGAAGCCTTTCATTCCGAAGAGCCCTCCACCTTACCGAGATGGCTACTGCCTGCACTTTCTCGGGGCTGATTCCTCTTACCTCTATCAGCTTTCTTCCCTCCGCCTTCCCCTTCCAGGGGGGTTCACGAAAGCGAGGTAGACAGTGAGCACTTTGAACAACGTTGAGAGGTTCCTCTGGTTCTGCCAGTGTTGGAAGCTGCTGCACCTGGCGCCCGTGCCCTGTCACCCCATCCGGTTAATGGACCAAATGTCTGGGCAAGCAGGAGGGCCTTTCCCCCCAAAAAAACATGCCACTGGTGGTGGTGGATTGGGAGACCTGGTAGGCTACTTTAAGAGCCCCTGCGGGCTACTGGTCACCCGCAGTTGATATGTTGTGTAGGCCTGGTCTACAGTATATTCAAGCCAGGAACAACATGAACTCTGCTCAGCACCATTTTGTCCTCATCAACTGTGATGGCCACTTCAGCAATGATAGCAGACCTGGCTGCCATTTACCTCTGTTGACTGGGTGCTAATATTGAGCTAAAACAGCTGAACAAATCAATTGTGGGTTTTGAATACATTTAGTTGGAAGTCTGTGGTTTTACTGATAGCCTAATCTGTTTTAAATGATCACTATTGAATTTTGGAGTAATTTGATTGTTATGCTTTTCAATGTACTTCATTATATTGTGTTTTGTAAGTTCTCTTTGGTCTCTCAATATCTTTAGGGGCAGAGGAGGAAGTCAAAATAAAGCATGCTTAATTCAGTGAATTGGTTTCAAAACTCTGCTCGTTCTGTACCTTCAACTATGGGTACCTAAAATGTTTCTCATGTCATCGGTCATCACTATTTTATTACTGCCTTTGTTTAAGAACAAAAGACTTGATTTAGCCTGAGAAGGGTTGCCTTTTCAGTTTTTCAGGAAATGTCCACATTAGCACTGTGCACCACTATCAGCTACATCCTGAATCCCAAACTGAATTGGCCTGATTCATTTGTACAAGGCCAAGTTCCAAAATGAAATGGCTAGATTTAATTCCACCCATTGTGAAACTGTCCAGAGAGAACACATCAGACTAATTTGGAAATCCTGACATCCAAAATAAGCAGGGAAAGCTAGTCAGTCCTCAACAAATGGAGACTGAAGCCAAATAATCAGTAGTCTGAGAAGTTGGTTGCATTACTAAAACCAACAAAAACCCTGCACACTCCTATTTAAATCAGGCTTAGCTTCATTTGCATTGCTTTAGAAATGGGTGAATACATGTGTAAGAGCAGGTTAATTTGACAGGATTCATGTTTTTGGAACAGCAGTGAGTTTGTTGTTGAGGAGCCTCATGGTGCAGTCTTTAAACTGATGTACTGCAGTTAAAACTGTACTCACATCCTGGGGTTCAATCCCAGGTAACCAGCTCACGGTTGACTCAGCCTTCTATCCTTCTGACATTGGCATAATGATTATCCAGCTTGGCAGAGGAGGGTAGGAGGCAATGTATAGGCTTCATAAATAAATTGTTAACTGTCCAGAGAATGTTTTAAGTGCTATGGGGCAATATATAAACAGCACCCCTTGCTTTTGTTTGTTTGTTTTTACTCTTCCACCATTAAAGTCATTTATGGTCATGAGGGTTCAAAATCAATTCATTTAGATCAACTCCTCCTATGTGTTAACACTGGGGAAGAAGCCTGACAGCTTAGGAGCCTGCAGAAGCCTCTTTCCACTCACTCACCTGCCCAAACCTTCTTTTAGCCTTGGGGAAGGGGAGAATGGGTGTGTGTGTGAACAAATAAGGTAAGAGTAACCCGAGGAGGTCCTTTCCCCCCAACCTGCCATGCAAATCCCAGAACTGGCATGTGGATAGCAAACAGGCAGGCAAAATGCTGCTTCTGCCACTGCCACCGCCTCTACCCCTCCCCCCTCTCTAGCCAGCGAGTTTCAGCCTGTGTCTCCTCTTTTGTCCCAGCTGTAAGTGCATGTGTTTTGTTTGTGTATTTGCAGGATGTGTCTATGTAAAGATTCTCAGTCGTCCAGGTGAGTTTATCTGGAAGTTGAATCATGGCTACTGGACTTCTTTTTCTTGAGAGATAGAAATGTTTCGCTGCTCATCCAAACAGCTTCATCAGTCTGAATACAGTCTAAATACAGCTAGTGTGAGTCCTCCATCTTATAGTCCACTTTGACCTCTTGTCACACTGGTCTGAAATAGGCTCATAAGATGAACAATGGCCTGAATAGGCTTGTTAGGTAGACAACAGTATCCATAGCCATAAAGTGAACAATGGCCTAAGGTGATAAAACCTATAAAGTATGGGTCGCGTTAGCGATGGCCTTGGTGATGAAGGCTTTTTTATTTGTCTGGGTATTGTTGACAGCAGATAGACTATGCCTGAGGCCCCCACCTCTGTTGAGGGAGGGGGATTCAATGCTAACATGAATGGCTTCCCTTACCCCTCTCTCAAACCACCTATCTTCTCTGTCTAATAATATGTGTACATCCTCATATTTGAACGAGTGCCCTTTGTCCTTCAAATGGCAGTGTACTGCTGATTCTGGTCCTGAGCTGTTACCTCACCTATGATGGGCCATCCTTCTGTTTAATGGCTGTTTAGTTTCTCCAATGTAGAGGTCTGCACACTCCTCACTGCATTGGACCGCATATACTGTATTGCTCCTTTTGTGTTTTGGTATCGGGTCCTTTGGGTGGACCAGTCCCTGCCTTAGTGTGTTTGTGGGTTTGAAATAAAACCACATCATCAAACCCGACTGTGGCCTGGGAGTAGAAGTTCACAGGAAACCCACCCACACAGATCAGTACTTCCTGTTTTACTCCCACCATCCATTACAGCACAAATTAGGAGTCATCAGAACCCTAAGCCACAGAGCAGAGAGCATCCCTACCTCCACAGAAGCCAAGAAGAAGGAAGACAGTCACCTGAAGACACTACTTAAGGCCTGTGGATATCCAAAGTGGGCCTTCAACAAAGCAGTGTGCCGACCCAGAAGAACAAGGTATCGGCCTGAGACCCAGACCTGATGGAAGAACCTGGTCATTCCCTACATGGCTGGAGTGTCTAAGAAGCTTAAAAGTATTTTTGGAAAACACCATGTCCCTGTTTGTGTCAGTTGTTCTTGCCTTGTTGCTATAAGTCACATTGCTGAAGAATTATATCAGACTGTGGGATGATTTATAGAGAAATAAAGGGAATTCACCTGAATAAATATGGAGGAAACTGGAAGGTAACTGCCTCCAGTGAGACCAAGATACAGTGAAACTGTATCATTATTAAGTACAATTATAGCTCTGGGATAAAAACTGTTCAGAAGACATGTGGTCCGAGTTTTAATTGTTCTGTGTCTTCTGCCAGAAGGCAACAGTTCGAAGAAATTGTGAGCAGGATGAGTAGAGTCTCTCAGAATGTTGTGTGACTTCCTCAAACAGTGAGATGTGAAGATGTCATCCAGGGTTGATAGAAGAGAAGAAGAGAAAAGTGATAGAAGAGAAAAAGAGACTGGAGAGAAATATGGAAACATCAAGTACGGGTGCAGATTTTTCACTATCACAATAAATCTAAACCCAGAAATTTAGAGGAGCTCTTTCCTCATATTGGTTGTACATGGTGTTGCAAAGGGAAGGAATAGTTGATCTGGTGCCTCGCCTTCCCCACTAGATTGGAGCCCAGTGGGCAGATGTGTGGCAGCAGGCAATCAGCTATGGATTCTTTAGTGGGCAAATGCTCTGAGGAGCCAAATGGAGCCGGTTCCATTCCTGTGTTCCAGCCAGCCAATTAGGTGAAGCTTAGACAAAGGGAAAGCAGGGGTACATAGGGCAGACCCAGGGCCGGCGCATCCATTAAGGTGAACTAGGCAGTTGCCTAGGGCGCCAAAATGGACAGGGGGCGCTGGCCAGCTTGCTGCCCCCCCGCTGCCCCCCGCCACCGGCCACCCATTGTCCATCCCCCCACTGCCCGTTGCCCACCCACCCCCGCCCCCGCCCTGCCCCCCTCGCCTACGGCACAAAAAACCCTAGCGCCAGCCCTGGGCAGACCAAAGGGAAGCTTCCTTCTGATCTGCCTGTTCAATGTAAAAAGGACCTCTCCAACACCTCTCAGGTCCTCCTAGGTGTGTGCTAAAATTAAGACAAAAGAACTCAGCAAGAAAAAATTGCATAGCTTAGCTTTTACTTTTAAAAATGACCTCAGTAGAGCGGCATCATTTTAGCCATAGAATAATTTGGTTATATTCTGTCCAAATGATAACCTTAGAACTAATGACAGAGCCAGAGAGGACCCTTTGGATCATCACATTCAGCCCCCCGACAAGGAAGCACAGGGGAAGGGGATGATCAAACTCCCAGCCTCTGGCATTGCAGCCAGAAACCTAAACTACGGAGCTATTCAGCAGTTACAATATTTACAAGATTATGAAAGGAAACATATTTATAGTAATATCCATGTACTAACATCATTGCAGGTCTGTACAAATGCTATTCAGGATAGATTGTTCTCCCAAAGTACTTAATAACAAATCTTCCAAGTCTTATTAAAGAACTTTGAATAAGTAAAAAACCCTACCACTTTAAAAAGGGCAAACATTCAAACAAAAGCGTTTTGACACCACACCATTTGTATTAACACAGTGAGAAGAAAACTATCAAAAGCAGCTTCTTATCTGTTGTGATTTGCATTCAGTATTTTATGACTTAATGGGTTTTTTCATGATATAATTGAAACACAGAGTAATGCTTTAAAGCTTCTCCTCTCATTCATTGATTTTCCATGTGTGTATTGGCACCAGTGACTCTTATGTCAGCACAGAAGAAACAGAACATAAAATAGGCTAACAAGAAAGTTAGCTCAGTAAGCATATTATGGAATACAAATATGTCTCCCACCCATTATGGTAAACTCATACTAGTCATAACCTGTAACTTCTAAAGTGTAGTTTGTCTGGCTAGGAGGATTGTGCCAACATGATATCAAAAACTCCTCCAGCCATTAATCATACTGGCCAAAGTTATTTTTCCCCAGGTAAGAATACTGCAATGAGAATACATAACAGATTTAAATGAATAATTTCCTCCAAAATATCTGCCTGGTAGGTACAAATAGCATCCAAAAGCAAATAACAGCCTGTAAACTTTTGACTGCTACACTTACAGTATATAGCAACAAAGCAGAACTTAAAGTGTAACTTAATTAACTTCAAAATTGCATATGCACCCTCTGTTATACCAGTGTGTTCTGTAAATGTTTAAATACAGAAAACTTATAATCTGTGGACATGCATTTGTGAACATCATTGAGTACACATCAGCAATATCAATATATTAGATGTTGTTTTTTACCTTTCTTTTCTCTTCAAAAAGGACCAAGGTGGTTTGCATAATTAAAATACAATATTAAAGCTAACAGTGAGTATACAAATAATAAAAAGGATCAAAAACATAAGCAACACTAAAACACATTCCAAGTGATGAGGTACAACAATCCTTGTTAAAAAAAAACCCACTCAGAGAGCCAGTCAGAGAAATCCTGCCTGAAGAGAAAGATCTTCACCTCATTACAGAAGGATAATAAAGAGACCCAGAACTCAGACAAGCTGCTCTTTTTTCAGAGAATCTGCCAGAGCTGTAGTTCAAATCCCAGAATCAAGTGAGACTCATTTACAAGATAGAGGATATATGTTTGCATTTACCAACAGCTGGAAGGCCTCACACTTCTGCATAGGAACCCTGTATATACAGTATAGTCTGAGATAAATATGTGGAGAAACTGGAGAGCTGAACAAAGTTTAAAGTTGTACAAAGCTGTACTAAGGAAGAAGCCCGAAAGCCAAAAAGCCATTAGCCAGTAAGTGCAAGGCACACTGGAGCAATAAATCATCCCATTTTTTATTATTCATAGTAACTATAGCATTCTGTACGAATCTGCATAACGTGCACAGTATCAAGGCTGATTTGCTATGGAACCAGTAATCTGGAGTTTCTTTTTAGTCTTGGAGTTTCTGGGCCCAACCTGACTATTTAAAAGATTTTTAATGTCATTTTGTTCCCTGAAGTATAAGACAAGCTATCCATCCATACTTCTTACACAGCCTTGGGAAACAAGGAAAGGCCCCGGGGCAATATGCCCCCTGTTCCCCTGTTTCTTTCTCACAGCACTTTTTGTCAGTGTCTTTTTTTCCTTATCAATAATGAGTAATTGTGCATAAAATATTTTAAGATGTATTTGACATCAGCATCTTAAATTTTCATGACCAAAGTATTCACAATATATTTGAAACAGTCTTCTCTACTTTTCTTGACACTAAATTTAGAAGTGAGATTATTGGAAGATACTTCCCTTAGAAGGTACCATTCTGTGGGTGGAACACATAACTATGGTAGCTTTGACTGTACAATGGTACCTCTACTTATGAGTGGCTCAACCTAAGAGCAATTTGACTTAAGAGCGAAAAATTGTTGCCGTTTTAACCGGTGCCTTACACGTTTTAGATGCAGTCTGCTATTACATTTTTTCCTATTATTTATTTATTTATTTTTATTTTTTTAGATAGAGCTGCTCTACTTAAGAATTGTTTGACTTAAGATCATGCATTCGGAACAGATTAAACTCGTACATAGAGGTACCACTGTACTTTTGTGGAATCTAACTCATTTTTAATAAAGTAATTTGGAAAATCCCAGGTCAAGGACTAACTTAAATTAGTCTGAATTTTTTACTTATTTATTTATTTCACAGAATTTTTTTAGCTGCCACACTACCAAATGGTCCCTGGGTGGCATACAACAGTATATTAAAAATTGCAACATATTAAAACTATCAAAATAGCAAGCAGTTTAAAACAATTAATATACAGATAATAAATAAGAGAATCCTGTTGCTCATGTGCCCAATTTAAAAAACATTATGTAATGAACAGGCTGGCTAAATAGGAAGGTATTTGCCTGGTGCCAAAAAAGCCAAAAGTGTTGGCACCAGGTGGGTATCTCTTGGGAGGGCATTCCAAAGTTGAGGGGCAATGACCGAAAAAGCCCTGTTTTGACATGCCACCCCCCTCACCTCTTTAAGGAATGGCACCTTCAGCAGGGCCTCCTGGCCTGATCTTAGGGTACGGGCTGGCTCATATGAAAGAAGGTGGTCCTTTAGTTAACCAGGTCCTACGCCATTGCATAGGATTGGACCCACAATGAGGTCTTTATTCTGGTCTACCTCTTCAGTACAAAAAGAACTTTCAGATGCCTTATTAGGTTGTCATCCCGACTTCTCTGACTCAGAATACCCAGCAACTGAACATTTCTTCACAGGCTGGTCTACTGTGAAGTGAAGGATTTTAAAAGTGTCACAGCATTATTTCGTTAGGTATGGTAGTTGTGTGCACACAACTGGACCTATGTTAGGGAGGCAGGGCAGAATATGGATCCCAATGGTGGAAATCTTATGATGAAGTCCACTAAGAAATGTGCCAGGCTGAAGGGTAATGCTCTGGGTCTTGGCAGGAAATGATAGAGATAATCCAATTAGCAATCTTGTCCCATGCGTACCAATTCCATGCCATTTCTGCAATTCCATAGATTGCAGTGCCCATGGAATCTTTGGAGGGTGAATCAGACAGGGAATGGCTTGCCCAGTAGTTCAGATTTGGAACTGCTTGCTGTGCTGAAACCACTATTGCTATAGCCAATGAACTTGGTGGCACCATTACTTCATTCACCATTTCCAACAAAACTCCTAGGTATGATATTGTTCATTCTGGGGTGAGGAGCTACACATTACTTAGGCTTCTCCTTTACAAGTTGAAACTACCAGAAATAAGTTAACCGACTCTCTAGAGCCAGCTTTGGGAGGTAGCTGACTTCCAAACACTTCCTCATTTTGGAGGACAGTGCTTATGGCATGCACCCTAAGTTCTCAGAATTTTCACGTTGAAGTGCCTATGGTGCACATTATATTTCCTTCCCTAGACCTTTATAGGCCTGCCCCCTTTTTTGAATCAGAAATGAGCAGAAGATACTGCTGGTTTTGAAAGAAGCTCCATGCCCTATAAGAAGCCAGGGGACATCTACTACTGCCTTTGCCAATACCTGTGCTGGCTAGGATTTTGGGGAGTTGAAGTGGAAGAAGATCCAAGGACCCAAGATTGGGAACCACTGCGCTAGAGGGAATGATTCTCTCTCTCTCTCTCTCTCTCTCTCTCTCTCTCTCTCTCTCAAGAATTGAGCCTCTCATGTTGATGCAGTTTTCTGCACTGCCACATTTTATAGGACATTTGCCTTTCTGATTCCAATATGAATAACTCAGCCACAACTTAATTTTCATCATTTTCATAATCCAGTGTACATTTGGTATCTTGCACTTCATCTGAAAGAGTGCTTCATATTAATTCAAGACATATAACTAATCACTAAAATATGCTCCTGGCATGAAAGATGGTATTTTCCCCCTTCATTGCATAGCATTCAAGAAATAAGAGTGTGATCAATTACTAGATAAAAACCATACTATGAAATATACCACTCTGTTGGGGAGCTAACAAAATTGTTCGTTTCTGATCCCTAAAAACCCAATTTAACCACTGCATTGTCTGGTTTATAATTAAACACAATTACAAGATGCTATGTCAGAATGAATAATTAGAATGAATAAATAGATCTAAGAGGAGGGTGCAAAGGCTCCCTCTCCCTTTAAAATCCAGCGCTGAATCATTTGTGTGCAATGCCATCTAAGAAATATATACAGTATTTTTTAAAGAACTGTAGCTTTCCCCACTCACCCATAGAGGAAGAGACAGGAGCATGTAAAAATGTTTGTTGGTCGGGTTGGTTTTTGCTTATTTGTTTTGTTTTGTTGCATTCAATAGGACCACATGAGGTGTGGTGTGGTTTCTTGCCCTGAAACCACCCAATCCATTTATGTGTGCTGCAAGGATCTCTCCAAATGACATGCCATATCTTAAAGGGACTCACTCCACTTGGTACGGTTTGGCACTTCTTTTTGCCTGGACCAGCTAACTTCATGCCTACCTCATTTGTCCTCTAGGAGCAGTCTTGCCCTTAACTGCCCAGTGGCTCATTCTTATTTGGACTCGTCTTCTCCTCCATTCAGAGCCTTCCTCACTGTACAACATGCCATCTACAACAAGACAGCCAAAGCACCAGAACAAAATGGCCCACCTTGATCTTTTCTCCTTCTCTATTCTATTGTTCACTTTGAACACTTCCTTCCCATTTACTCCCTCTCGGGGAAATACTTTGTTTTTATTCCTCTGAACAATGCTGAATTATAACCATTATTAACATTACAGACAGAAAATAATCCACGCTCAGTACTGTAAAATGTAACTCATTATAAAAGTGACTTGATCAAAAACTGAGTTACTTCCAAGATATCTGAACCTACATCTTCTTCACAAATTTATGAGCCTGTTGTGGGTCCCAATATGCCCTTTCCATGAAACATAGTAATTTAGAATTCTCCTTAGCCAATAACTAATTAGAGACACCTGTTTTTTCCACTTCAGAGAAACTAAAGTTTTCTCTAAACCACAGAAATGAAGCTGAGAGAGTGTCAAAACAGATTTAAAAAGCAATATTTTCCTAAATTTCTGGATCTACTTTCTTGCAGAATTCTGGCCAAAACCAAGCACAATTAAAAAAAAAACTGAGTTGCCATGACTCAACTTCCAGATAAGTTGAGGAGTTGTTTGGACAACTATAAAAGCTAGCAATAACAAGTTTTCTTCTTCATTCCAGTAGAACCTTACAGTAACTGGTAAAACCCATGACCATGAGTGTCAGCTATAGTCAGACTGACATTTTCAACTCCTGACGAAAGCAGCAAAAAATGTTCCCGGGGTATGAGTCAAGAGACCTAACTTGTTTGAACTAGATATCATCCAACACTAGTTTATGTTTGTATGTACTTTGATACTGATTTTCAGTCAATACTGAGAACAATACTGAAAATCTTGTTTGCATTTATATTATAAAACTGGCATCATTTATACACACAGAAGTTTTTGTTGTAACATGACACATTTTCTCCTTTGGAAACTGGAAACCCACTTTTGCTATATCATTCACACAGAGATTATACTCTGTCCTTGAAGAGTATGGAAACCAAATTCCTCTACCTCCTTGTGCATCTGCCTTGGCTTTTTCCTTGCAGATGACATGTTGTACAGTGAAGAAAGAGTGTGGAAGATTTGTTAAGGCAGTTGAATTTATCTTTGCAATGGTAATACAGTTCTGAAAAAATAGTAAACATATATCTTTTTAATCGCTTTTCCTGACCCATGAAGGTAAAGGTTTATGCTGTGAATGCACATTTAACAGCATTGAACAACTCAATAAATAGTAATGGAAAGATTCTGCTATAAGGGAATCACCCGCGACCCTCCCTTCTTAAATGCTACAAGTAGAGATGGGCACGACCAGGAAAAAAATTTTTCCGAGTTGTCTTTTTTGGGACTGGTCCGTTTCGGCTCGTTTCTGTTTTTCGCAAAATTTTTCAAAAATTTGTCATTTCGTGGTGTCGTTTTTTCATCTGTCATTAGTACTGGTTTAGGGGGGATAGCGGGCTCCTGGAGGCACCTCTGTGGGGTGGGTGCCTCCTCTGGCCCACTATGAAGGGAAAGCGGGCTCCTGGAGGCACCTCATGGGTGCCTCCTCTCCTCACCCGCTACAAAATGGCATGCATAGCCAATTGGATATGCATACCAAGTTGAGTGGCAGAGAGGCACCTCTTTTGGGTGCCTCTCTGTAGACCACAGGCCCACTGCTGATATTGCATCGATCTGGCCACTTTGTGGTCCACTAAGAAGGGAAGTGTACTTGCGTGCATAGTGCAATGCGAGTACACAGGTTTGGCTTAGGGTTAGGGTTAGCGCAGGGGCTAGGCTTAGGGTTACGGGTAAGGTTAGGGTGAGTTCGTGGGGTGCACCTCTGGGTGCCTCTCTGACCCACTAAGAAGGACAGTGTACTGGCATATGGGTTAGGGTTAGGCTTAGAGTTAGGGTTCGGGCTAGGGTTAGTGGGCTTTTTATGCCCGATTGGCACATCCCAGAAGTCTCTGTGGTCAAAACCTGGCCAAGTGGCCATGCGATTGGTGGAATGGCTCCAAAAATTTGCATGGTCCACTCCCATGGCCAGCCCATCATTGCGCAGGTGTAAAATAAATAAAATAAAATAAAATAAAATAAAATCAATGGAGAGAAGGACAGGAGACATTTTGTTGCAAGAAAAACCCACTGCTACTGTAAAAAATCTGGCAGTTTTAAAATAGCAATTTTCACATGTTTCTGTGATGCTTTGGTGTGTTTTTGGACCACGATTTCAAAAAAAAAAGATTGTGGTTGCCCGCCCCATTTTGGATCCCCCACCCGCACCGCATGGCAGGCGAGTTGGCAAGATGACAAAGAGGAGGATGCCCCACCAGAGCAGCCCAGGACAGGAGGGGGAAGGCCGGGGACCCCCCCCCCAGAACCCCCCCTCTAGTAGGTGCACTCTCAGGCAGGCAGGCATATTTTTGCCTGCTTTTTTGGCCAGGAATCGGGGTTTTTAAAACTTTTTTCTGTGCCACTTGAATGGCGGCGGCCGGCGTAGAGTCCGGCTTGTTGCGAGTTGCAACTCCAGACGACGAGGATGCCCCCCACGCCACCAGAGCAGCCCAGGACAGGAGGGGGAAGGCCAGGGACCTCTCCCCCCCAAAACCACCCCTCTGGTAGGTGAACTCTCAGACAGGCAGACATATTTTTGCCTGCTTTTTTGGCCGGGAATTGGGTTTTTTTTTTTTTACTTTTTAAAACTTTTTTTCTGTGCCGCTTGAATGGCGGCAGCGAGCCAGCGAGGCGGCGAAGTTGGTGGGACAACGAGGATGCCCTCTGCCGGCCGCCACTCCACAAGAGCAGCCCAGGAAGGACAGGAGGAGAGGGGGGAGGCCGGGGACCCCCCCCCCCAGAAACCACCCCTCTGGTAGGTGCACTCTCAGACAGGCAGGCATATTTCTGCCTGCTTTTTTTGCCGGGAATCAGGGTTTTTTTAACTTTTAAAAACTTTTTTTCTGTGCCACTTGGCATCGCGTGATTGCTGCGATGCCAGGAACGACAACACGACAAATCAGACCCAATTTTTCTTTTGTCGGTTCGAGTTCGAGTTCTGGGGGAGTAATTGTCGTTACTGTTTCCGTTGCATAACGGAAACGAGGAACGGAAACGGAAACGAGAATTTCGCTAAGTTGTGCCCATGTCTAGCTACAAGATTCTCCTAGATGTATATATCATGGAGTAAAATGAATCTGATAATTTAAGCCAAAGCCACCCAGACTTGGTTTACAAGAGTATTTCTTAGATAAGAGATGTCCAAACTTTGGCCCTCCAGATGTTCTGGCCCACAACTCCCACAATCCTTTGTCACTGGCAATACAGTCTTAAAATTCTGGGAGCTGTGGTCCAAAACATCTGGAGGGCCAAAGTTTGGCCACCACTGTCTTAGATTGTTTGGGAAAGCTACTTTTGTTGATTCAAACTCCTGGGTAGCACAACTAGCAGAAGATTCTGGTGGCACTTTGACTTGTGCATGGAAGCTAACAGGAAGCCAGTGAAGGCAAGCCAAGACTGGGGATATACGCTCAAATTTATGAATCCTAGAAATCAATCTGGCTGCTGCATTTTGGACCTGACATTTTCAAGGGCAGCACTATGTTACAGTACTGTAGTCTATTTCTGAGATTACCACTGTGTGAAGCATTGTTACTACTAGGTATTTCATATCCAGATAGAAGCACAACTGAGTAATCAACCGGAGGTTGAATAAGGCAACCCTGCCTACAACCACATTTCTGAACCTTCCTAGAGTGCTTGTACTACCAACCTGTGGACCTGATTCTTCAGTGGGAGTATAACTCCACCAAAGTCAAGCAAATTTTATTCTGCCTTGTCTAAAATCCCACTTAACTATAGGATACCTGTTCTCTCTGGATTCAGTTTAAGATCATTGGCTCTTGTGCTACCCGTTATCGATTCTAGGCCTTGCTCAAAGACCTTTATAAAGGCTAGGGAGTTTAGAAAGCTGAGACAATTTTTCATTGTTTCTGCTGCTACTTAAATTAGCATGAGTACGAGGCCAAATTCAGGCACTTGAAGCGCCTTAACACTTTTTCTCACTCTTTTCGAAAAGCAGATGAAGAATTAAGAAACAAAAACAAACAAAAAACCCTCAGTAACCACGATGGAACAGTAAAGGAAAATACCATCTCTGCTTTACATTTATACTTAAGATGAAAAGACTGGTGGGAATGGTTTGAGCAGTTCAGTCTGATTCCAACTATTCTATGTATTTATTAATTATTGTTCTTAGCATTTTGTAATAAACAAGCTACTTCATTAATCATCAAAGAAGCAACACATGGATTCATTTTCGAGTTCAGCCATGACATTTGGAAGAATGCTTTCAACACACCATTATTTCTCAAAATTATTTCTGTAAGCAATAAATCATTTCACCAGATTTCTTTAGAAATTGTCATAGTAGCACAGAAATATAGAACTGGAAGAAACCCAAAGGCCATTGAGCCCAGCTCCCTGCAAAAGCAGGAAATTTACCACTAAAGCAACACCAGCAGGTGGTCATCCTGCCTCTGTTTAATAACCTCCAATTAAGGAGAACCCACCACCTCCTGAGGCAGTCTGTTCCACTGACAAACAGCTCCCAGTGTCAGGAAGTTATACCTCAGGCTTGGTCAAAACTACCTCTTTTGTAATTTGGATCCATTACTGTAAATCCGACCTCTGGGGTCAGAGATAATACATTTGTTCCGTCTTCCAGATAACATCTGAAAATGAATATCATATCAATCTTCTCTTATCTAGGTAAAACATCCCCTAAGTTTCTGGTATCCTCAATAGTATCGGGGGGGAGACACCATTTTTCAGGACAATTAGTTTTTTTCTAACTCATCTCTAAAGAAGTAAGCCTGGCACAACCATCTGCCATGAATTATTAGGACTCTCATTTAGCACATTTTTCTGCACTATTTTGTAACATTATCCATAAGTTCATAGCCTGATGAAGTGTAGTTGAATCAAGAAAGCTTACTGATTGTTTCCTTGTTTAGTTATCTAAGGCCGTTATTTCACGTCCATCTCATCCCTCTTTGCTGTCCCACTTGGGACCAGTATGAAAAAAGGTTACTTCACGTCCATAGTGTGACAGCAGAATCTCATCCCAACCACACCCCCTGAACCAGGAACAGAATGTGATGAGCCGTACCTGCCCCTGGGCTGGGGAATTCTGTTGTCATGCTTTTTTCCTGGTTCCTGTTCTGAGACAAGGGACGTGAAGTAACGGCAATGGCTGTTTCCCCCTTTCTCTCTAGGAATACTCCGACAACTGAGAAAGCCGACTGGAACTCCTGCACCAGGCCAGGCTCGGCTGCCCGCCTGTCCCTGCAGGAGAAGGCGGCTCTTGAAGGGACAGGCAGAGAGCCACTGTCAGGCATAGGTCTGTCCTCTTCAGATCCCAGAGGCAGGGCTGAGCTTTCCTTGCCTACTCACCTGCCAGCCTGCAGACTGCTGAGTTCAGAGCGAGGGTGTCTCGCCCATGCAGCCACCACCACCACCGCTCGCCTGCGGCAAATAGTGAGGGCTCACCCGGCTCCTCCTGCCGGGTTTCCTGAGACAGCCCATGCACCCCCAGCAGGGATTCGAAATATCGAAAAACAGAAGCTTGACAATTTAAAAAAAGGCTAAACGAAGCCATGGAAATCCAGTAGTCACGAAACAAGGACATGAAGTAACAGTTGTCACGAGACGAGTAATCATACCCATGGGTAAACAAAAACAGGGACTGAACAGGGACAAAACCACGTGAATACGAACAATGCTGTCATGGAATGAACGTAATCGCAGACCGAAGTAGCACATGAAGTAATTGCCTAATAGTGGTATCACCTGCTCCTGCATTTGTATTATGAAAGAGAAGTGGGTCTTAAAAGGCCCCAAAGGGGGACAACACATTACTTATCATCACAATTAGAGATGGGCACGACTCAAAAAAATAATTTTTCGTTTTTCGTTTGTCGTTTTGGGGTCCATTTCGGTTCGTTTTTGTTTTTTGGGGTTTTTGCGCATTTTTGTTTTCGTTTTTGTTACGAAATGAAACAAAAAACAAAACGAAAACGAAAATTTTCCATTTTCATTAGCATTCTTTTCGTTGGGATGTGCCTGCCATAACAAAAACGAAAAACAGGGCAAATTTTTTCATTTCGTTTTTGTTTTCATTTTGTTTTCTGGAAAATTTTCATTTTTGTTTTCGTTGCATAACGGAAATGAAAAACGAAAACGAAAACGAAAATTTTGCTGAGTCGTGCCCATCTCTAATCACAGTACATTCAGAGAACAGTTTGGTGAAGGCATTAACATAATGTGTACATTATATTCAAACATCTAAACTGTCATTTTTCTTGTCTGTGAAGATTCTCAGTCATCCAGGTGAGTTTATCTGGAAGTTGATTCATGGCAGCTGGACATCTTTTCTTGAGAGACTGAAATGTTTCGCTGCTCATCCAAGCAGCTTCATTAGTCTGAATCCTCCATGTTATAGTTCACCATGATTTCACATCACCCTGATCTGAATATGGCAGAATATCTCAGTAAATGAGTAAAGATAGGCATGGTTTGTCCCAAAGCGGACCAAGACTTACCAGTATTGGCATCTGCACAGCACTACAACAGTCTGGCTCTTGAAAATGGCGTCCTCATAAAAGAAATCCTTGTACATTCCTTGAAGTCTGGAGTCTTAAAAAAGTCAAAGTAGAAATGAATACTGCATAGGAATTGCTGTAGTGCCAGGACCTTTTCCCAAATCAAAGCCTGATTCAAAATAAAAACAAGACTTCTTGGGATATCAAACAGAGAGAGGGGGGGAGAGGGAGAGGGAGAGAGAGATCAAGGGAAAAGCATTGATTTGATTCAATTTAGCCTTACATAATGTGGTGGGGGGATGGAAAGGAATAGTGCTGGACCAGGTATCTTTGCTTCCATATGGATAAGCTTTAACTGTGCAGTTCCAGAGCACAACAGAGGTGAAGATAGGAGGTTAGGATTCCAGTTATATTTCTTCATTCCATAGAATTCTCTGTTGCTTCAATAGATAGAAGAGGCTTTGCTTCATTGCTTTTCAGAAGCTTTTGCTTCATTGTTTTTCTTAGTCCAGTAGCCAGCAGCAGCAGATTCCACCTTTCTCTCTTCCAGGTAAGTCATTTATCCTAATAAAACTTTATTGTTAATAAAGTGAGGGCTTTGTTGAAAGTTCCAAAAATCTGCTTCCATGGAAGATACCAACAGTATCTGTTCAGAAGGGAGTCCTAATGAGTTTGATCAGGTCTACTTCAAAGGAATGTTAGACCTTGGCCCTTTCCCATCAAGTTCCACTCTTCATCATATTCATAATTAAATAAAACCAAACAGGTGACCCACAATTGCCTATATCAGTTGTTAGCCAAGATCTGATTGAATATTTTTGCTGGCATAAGACCAGTGGTATAAATGTCACTGATGCACTGCCACTAGTTAAGAAGTCAGTGCTTGTTCTTCGAGATCTGTGGCATCACTTGAGACATGAGTGAGACAAGAAATACAACTGCTTCATAACTACAAGCAATTTGCCATTAAGATTTCTTCTGTTGAATTTGCACTGGCAGGTGCAAGTAACTAGATTCTGGTCTTTATTTTACTTCAGCAGTTGCTCTAGTCTAGACTATTGCTCATGAATGAATGCCACATTCTTATGCATGACAACTTGGGAGTAAACACTACCAGACTCAATGGAACATTTTTTTGTAAAGGACACTAGGGCTGGACTGCAGATTTTCCTAAGCTTTGGGAATGTTGAGCCTGGTGAACGATGCATTCTACAGCTGTTTGTTCTAAAAGATGTTGAAGCTCAGTTAAAAGAACTCCAAAATTACGCATTTTAATAATTCCAATTCCAAACTTGATTCCTCTGTCTTCCCAGTTTTACTTGATGCCTTACTTGTTGCCTTTTACACAGAAACAGACCTCAATCCGACTATGGATTTAACATCAAGCATAAAAACTGCCATTCATTTCAAGCCAAGACCAACATCAGTTATGATGATGTTCAACGTTTAAGAAACTTCTGGTTTCTTAAAGGCTGAACATAAATAACAAAAATAATATTTCTGTTTTAAGGCATGAAAGCATGCACACATGGTAGCAGAATGGCTAAACGGAGGACAAAAGAAGACACTGACTTTACTTAAAATGGCACACCTTAATTTGCAGATACAAATACTAAATGAGTTCTGACATGTGTGGGGAAGACTGTGGTCAGCCAACCTATGTACCTCTAATGTCTGCTTTCCAGGTAATCTTTAATCTCTCTCCCAGTGTTTACAGGTCGAATATAAACTCCATCTGGCTTTCTTTGCAATCAGGTTTCACGAGCCAAGAGCAGTTCATCTGGCTTAATTTTCATAGAATCATAGGGTTGGAAGACAGCTCAAGGGCCAACCAGGCCAACCAGGCCAACCCCCTGCCATGCAGGAACCCTCATCAAAGTATTGTACTCACAGCAGATGTTCATGCAGCCTCTGCTTAAAAACCTCCAAAGAAGGAGACTCCACCCAGAGGTGTAGCTAGAGTTTTCAGCACCTGGGGATAAAATCAGTTTTCATGCCCCCTCCTCTTAAGTGCCTTAATAACCTAGTAACAGCTCAATCTGGCCTTTGGTCAGGCAATGCCAGCTGAGAAGCTGACAGCAAGATGGTTGCCGCTAATTGGAGAAATCATCTCAGAATATCTGGCTGGGATGTCTCTCCCCCGACACACCTTAGACCAGCACTGCGAGGGCATAGGTCCTCTTTTCCCAGGTAGGGATCCCCTCCCCTCCCAGTCCTGTCCTGTCCAGCCTTCAGAGCTCAGCTGGAGCTGAACACACATCAGCCACCTTCTTCTCAGCCAGCTCCAGCCAGTATATCTTAACTGATATACAGTACATATTAAAACACACCCTTGGCATGGAGGGGAAAGAGTGTGCCGTGAGAAGAAAGCAAAGGGCAATTCTTGGAAATCAAGAACAACGCCTCCTGATTTCATATGAGTTTTGCATGCGATTCTTCCCAAATCACCATCAAATCATACATCTCATTATACTTGAATATCCAAATACAATGGACCTTTGTATAACAAACAGCTTGTATAATGTAAAATTTGTACAACATAAAAAATTCCGGAGCTAGGGGAAATTTGCTTAACATAATTGCCTATGGGGAGAATCCGTACAACATAAAAATGGGATTACCCTGTTTTGAATGCATTCCTATGGGAATTTGTATAAAGGAAAATTTGCTTAACATAATTTCATTTGGAATGAATTAATTCCTTTATACAAGGTACCACTGTAGTACACAATAATAATCATGGGTCTGTGAGCTCATGGCTCCACAGTGGTGCAAAAACATGGATCCGTGGCACAGATCCACACAGATCTACCTGATTTTAGCGAGGATCACCTCCAAACCGTTCTCCCATCGTAGGCACAAATCAGGGCTGGCACTTCCATTAAGGCGAACTAGGCAGTTGCCTAAAGCACCAAAATGGAGAGAGGGTGCTAGCAAGCCTGCCATCTCCCCCCCCATTGCTGGCCACTGCCGTCTGTCCCCGCACCCGCCAGCCGCCCCTGCCATCCATCCGCCACCCCCCACGCCCATCGCCACCCACCCCCTGTGCCCGTTGCTGTCCGCCCCCCTGTCCATCGCTGTCCCCTGCCATCCCCTGCTCTACCATCAATTTAGCACCCTAAGATCACTGCACCCAGGAGGATTTCTCAGTTTCTCACCACCACCACCACCACCTGTTACTCCACTGACTCCACCATCCTCTGTGGCAGCATATTGCACTGCCAGATAGCTCTAACCATCATGAAGTTCTTCCTAATGTTCAAATGGAATCTCTTTTCCTGTAGTTTGAAACCACTGCTCCAAGTCCTAGTCTCTAAAGCCATGGAAAACAAACCTGTCCCTTCTGTGATATGACATCCTTTCAAATATATAAACAAGGCTATCATACCCCCTCTCAACCTTTTTGTAAGGCTAAAAGTTCCCAGCTCCCTAAACCGCTCCTTGTAAGACATTTCTTCAGACCTTTAGCCATCCAGGTTGGCCTCCTCTGGACCCATTCAAGGTTGTCAACATTGTTTTTAAATTGAGGTGCACAGAAGTGAATGCAGTACTCCAGGTGGGGGTCTGACCACAGCAAAATAGAGTGGTACTATCACTTCTCTTGACCTAAACACTATGTTTCTCTTGATGAAACCAAGAATCACATTGGCTTTCTTGGCTGCCATGTAGAGATGGGCATGAAACAATTTTTTTTCATTTCATTTTTCATTTCGTTCCCTAATGAAACAAAAAATGAACTGCCCCTTCAAAAAAAAATGAAACGAAATGAAATGAAAATTTTCAGTGCAATCCATTTCATTTTTCATTTCCCTATAGGAATGGATTGAAGCTATGCATTCCTATGGGAAACCATTTTAACCCCCCCACACACACACACACCCCTATGTGCCTGACTGGGTGGGGGAATTGCACAGGGTTTTTAAACTTTTTTTTTTCTGTCAAAGCCCTGTGCACCAGCTGCTCAGCACTTTCTTCGGTAGCAAAAATGTTTTAAAAGTCCATGCCATTCCCCCCTCCCCCGCAAAACGTGCCTGATTGGGTGGGGGAAAGTGTGGGCTTTTAAAACTTTTTTCTTCCCCGAAGCAAGCACTGATCAGCTGGCATGTGGGGCTTGCTTACAGGACTTTAAAAAAGTTTTAAAAGCCCATACTTCCCCCCCATGCGCCTGATTGGGTGGGGGAAAGCAGGGGCTTTAAAAACTTTTTAAAGTCCCCAAAGCAAGCCCCGCACGCCAGCTGATTGACACTTGCTTCGGGGACTAATAAAAAGTTTTAAAAGCCCACACTTTTCCCCACCCAATTGAGCACATTGGGGGGAATGGCATGAGCTTTTAAAACTTTTTTGCTGCTGAAGAAAGTGCTGAGCAGCTGGTGTGCAGGGCTTCAATGGCAAAAAATAGTGCACTTCCCCCCACCCCCAAAACGCATAAAAGAATAAAAAACACATACACACATACACACACAATAGTTACATAAAACATGCACATAAAACACATAAAAGACATAAAAATGAAAAATGAAACAATTTTTTTTAAAAAAAAATCATTTCAAATGAAACAAAATGAAATGATGATAAATGATACAAAAAATGAAATGAAATGCCATTTTGGCATTTCATGCCCATCTCTACTGCCATGCCACACTGCTGACTCATGTTCAATTTGTGGTCCACCCAGACTTCCAGATCCCTTTCACATGTACTCTTTCTCCAGCCAGGTTCTCCCATGCTATATCTGTGCATTTCATTTTTTGTGTACAGCAGTACCCTACATTTCTCTCTGTTGAAACCCATTCTGTTAGCTTTGGCCCAGCAGTTTAATCTGTCAAGGTCATTTTGGATTCTCATCCTATCCTCTAGCGAATTAACCACCCCTCCCAATTTGGTATCATCTGCAAATTTAATCAGCCTACTCTCTATTCCTTCGTCCAAGTCATTAATAAAGATATTGAATAGCACTGGACCCAGAACAGAACCCTGGGGCACTCCACCGGTCACATCTCTCCATACTGAAGAGAATCCATTTATGATCACCCTTTTGGGTACAATCAGTCAATCAACCAATTGCAAATCCATCTAACAGTAACTATCTATCCCACATTCTACTAACTTATTTGCAAATATATCATAGGAACCTTATCGAAGGCCTTACTAAAATCAAGATAAGCAATATCCACAGTGTTCTCCTCATCCACCAGGCCTGTAACTTGATAAAAGAAAGAGATCAAATTAGTCTAGCATGACTTGTTTCAAACTATATGTTTCAGTCCCAAGTTTTTATACTGTCTTTGCCAAATAAGTATCTCTACAGAACTTAAACACTCTTCTTGTTTATAACTCATTAGTGATCCAATTAAGGTATGCGCCAACCACAGACTCAGCTTTCTTCTTCCAATTCAGAACATCAAAAGAAGGAATTGCCCTCTGAACACCCTTCAAATTTTGCATTCATGATTGAGAAAGGTTGTAAATCTCTAGACTAGAACTTACACAAGCTTTGTTCCAACCCGACAATTCAGTATAAACTACATTGTTTGGCAGCAAGCAGTACTTTGTGGTTTCAGATGGGAGTCTCTCCCAGCCTTACCCACAAATGATAGCAGGGCTTGAGTGTAGGACCTCCTGCTTGGGAAGAATGTATTCAACCACTGAGCTGCAGTCAGTGGTTACTCTTAGCAGCCATCCTCCTACTGAACTCAGGGTGAAACTAATGAGCCACACCTGTGCACAGTGTCAGGCTTAATTAGTTGGAACCTTCCAACCCACAGCTGCCACAGTGGTTAATTAAGTGATTACACCAAAGTATCCTGGCATCTATTTAATGCTCAGCCTGCATTTTGTGCTCTGACACAATACTGTTGCTGAGTACTGGAACACTGTGTAGTTTTGCATCACAGTGGAAATCAAGATGGTATCAGAATGCAAGATTAAAGCTCCAATAGTACAGAAATAATAACCGTCTCTGTGAGGCATCCAGGCTGGGAGTACTGTTGGCAAAGTTTAATAAAATGCCATTTATTTAATGACTCAAAACTTGCAAAGAAAAGCCACAGATATTTAAGAGTTCTTTGTTCTCTTATTTGAAAGAAGAGGACTAGAACAGGAAGGTGAAGGCAGAGTTACCTTTCAGAGTGAGACAACACTATTTAATTCTAAGAAGTGCAATGATTTATAAAAGTCAGCAGTTCTTCACCTGTATCCAAATTTGAGGAAGAACAATAGATCATTGTGCAATAACATTTCAATGTAAATGTAAAACCTATGAGTTTGGAAAGTTTACAGATCTCATGATAAAAGGCAGGGCTGTTTGAGGAATTATAGCCACTGCTTGAAAGAGCAATTGTTAAGAAATCCAGGCTTCATTTTAATGGAGACGACAGAAAGGACACAGTAATGGTGCCAGAAAAAAAAAATGACAAGATGAAATTACAGAAGGTCATAAGAAGAATTCTGCTGAATCAAATCAATGACCCTTCTAGCCCAGCATCCTGCCTTTCAGAATGGCCAGTCAAGAGCCTCTACAAACTGGCATGGAGCCCACTGACAGCACCACCCCCAAACCGCTGATATCAGAGTTTGGGAAGTTTGTGGGTTTATTATTTTTTTCCAATTGCAACTTTCAGAATCTCCTAACTGGGAAAGGATTATGGAAATTGTAGTCAGGAAACAACACTCTTTCCTAAGCTGCAATTCAGAACAGGAGATTCCTTATAGTCATAAGGACTATTAATCTTTGACAGATACATTTGAGGTAATGATTGGTATTGGGAATATAATACTGTAAGTGGTAGTTTGGAGTTGCAAGTTTTGGACTTGCAATTTCCATAATCCCACCTCCAGCATGATAGCTGCTTTCCCCATCTCCAATTTGAAAGCATCCATTTGTTATAGAGAAAAGAAACCCTGTTTTCCTATGGTTCCGTAGAGTTAACCTCGTCATACAGTGCTTAAATTGTGGTACTGCAGCCAAAGCTCTGCTTATGACCTGGAGTTCAATCCTAGGTAGCCAACTCAAGGTTCACTTTGCCTTCCATCCTTCAGAGGTCAATAAAATGAGTACCCAGTTTGTTGGAAGGTACAATGTGTAACCCGCATAATTACTTGTAAGTTCCCAAAGAGTGCTTTAAATGCTGTGGGGTGGTATGTAAGCAGCATGCTTGCTTTGTGTTGGCTACATGGATATTTTGACATAATACTTGAAGAAACAGCTATCATCCTCATTTTTAAAATCTATTGTAACTTCAATACTGTTCTCAATCGTTCCCCTGATAGTAAACTGGGTTACAGACTTGAACACTGTCTGTCTCTAGTCAATGCCAAACACTTTCTATTCCATTGCCTGCTGTAGTGATGATTCAGTTGTCTATAAGAACACTTTGCTTCCTGGGACTGCATGTTCATTATTGAAACAAAGCCATTTCCAAGATCTTTTCTAACATTTCCTGTTCTAAGTTAGTTAATCTAGATGCTATTTTCTTGGAAGAGGAAAATGTCTTGTCCTCAGAAACAACTCAGGTTGATAGAAAATCTATCCTTCTAGAAGGCCAGCCAGAGGTAATGATTGTTATTGGGAATATAATACTAATCCTGTACAAATGAGCCAAGAATAGTATGTTTTATGGGTGACAAGGGATTAGAAATATCCCCACTGGTATTACCATCCATTATCATTTTGCCGTCATTCTTCCAGGGCACACAGAATATATGCATACAATTAAACCAATGGCTAAAATATTTGTTTTTTAAGAAAACACAAATAATTACTTTAAAAGAATGAACTCTGCTTGATGTTTTTTGGTTGAAGGTAGCAGTTTTTCTGCTTCCTATTGAATAAATAGGGTTTTTGTTAAGATGTTTTTAAAGGGGCCAACTGAAAATAGAAATAATTGCAACAGACCAGTGGTTTGATGAGCTCTAGGCTCTTACCAAGGAAGTCAACTTGACATTTTGTCAATAACTATGTAGTTTGGTAGCCACTGACAATTTCTTGTGTTAAGTGCAATTCCTTGATGTTGTCAAAGTTAAAAGGCAGTATAATTGTCTCAAAACTGGTATGTGCTATTGTAGTCCAATTTGTTTATGGTCTGTCAAAATCTGTTTTTCATTCTCCATCATATTTTCTTTATATTGCTTATGTAGTGCATTTATCATTGATGTTAAGAACTAAGCATGCAATCCTATCTGAAAAGAATTTGGAACAAGAAATAAGAGTATGTTAACATTGACGAAAGATTCATTGTAAATATTCTTGTCAAAGAAATTTTAAGACATTTGGTTTTTAAAAATGGATGTAGTTGATCAGCCAATGGCATTAGAGAATTAGACCCAAAGTTTGACAAGTTATTGGATTCTATAAAAATAAAACCTCTAAGCCATTGAGGGTTTTGTAAATCAAAACCAGGACCTTGAATCTTATTCAGGACGCAATGGGTAGCCAATGCAAGTGGGCAAGAACTAGGGTGATGTGGTCATATCGACCCACACCAACCACCAGTCTGACGGCAGCATTTTGCACCCGCTGAAGTCTCCAAACAAGAGTCAAGGGCAACCCCACGTAGAGAGCATAAATACTTGCTTAGCTCTTTAGGCATCACACCCAGCATGCTGATTACCACTGGGACCACCTGTACCTGTTTATGCCAGAGTCTCTGAAGTTCAATTTTCAGATCCTGATATCGGGTAATTTTTTCAAGTTGTTTCTTGGTGACTCTACTATCACCTGGTATAGCAACATCAATTATCCACATTTTTTTCTTCTGCACAATCACAATATCCGGGGTATTATGCTCCAAAACCCTGTCTGTCTCTATTCAGAAGTCCCAAAGTAAGTTTGTATGCTCATTTTCAATCACCTTTTCAGGCTTATGATCCCCCCAGTTCTTTGATACGGGCAGATGATAGTTGTGACACAAATTCCAGTGGACCATTTGAGCAACTACATTATGATGCTGTTTGTAATCAGTCTGAGCAATTTTCTGGCAACAACTCAATATATCATTGCCGTCATCATCATAAGAACATAAGAAGAGCCATGCTGGATCAGGCCAAGGCCCATCTAGTCCAGCTTCCTGTATCTCACAGCGGCCCCACCAGATGTGTTTGGGAGCGCATGAGACTAGATATCTGTCTCCTGATACCACTCCCCTGCATCTGGCCCTTGAAGCACCCTGGTTTAAAGCCTAGAGATTACACATCTCCATCATGGTTTGTAACCCGTGATGGACTTTTCCTCTAGGAATCTGTCCAATCCCCTTTTGAAGGCATCCAGGTCAGATGCCATCACCACATCCTGTGGCAGGGAGTTCCATAGACTTACAACGCGCTCGGTGAAAAAATATTTTCTTTTGTCAGTTCTTACTCTCCCAGCACTCAATTTGAGTGTATGTCCCCTAGTTCTGGTATTTTGTGAGAGGGAGAAGAGCTTCCCTCTATCCACTTTACTCCTACCCTGCATTATTTTGTACGTCTCAATCATATCCCCCCTCAAGCGCCTTTTTTCCAGACTAAAGAGGCCCAAATGTTTTAGCCTTTCTTCATAAGGGAGGTGCCCCAGCCCAGTAATCATTTTAGTCGCTCTCTTCTGCACCTTTTCCAGTTCCACTATGTCTTTCTTGAGATGTGGTGACCAGAATTGTACACAATACTCCAGGTGGGGCCTTACTATTGTTTTGTATAACAGCATTATAATGTTGGCTGTTTTATTTTCAATCCCCTTTTTGATAATCCCTAGCATGGAATTGGCCTTCTTCACTGCTGCCACACATTGGGGAGACACCTTCATGGAGCTGTCCACCAACACACCAAGATCTCTTTCCTGATCTGTCACGGATAACTCAGAGCCCATGAGTTGATAGATGAAGTTTGGATTTTTTGCCCCAATATGCATTACTTTACATTTGGTTACATTAAAACGCATTTGCCATTTCTCAGCCCATTCCCCCAGTTTGGAGAGATCCTTCTGGAGCTCTTCACAATCTTCTCTGGTTTTTACCACATGGAAAAGTTTTGTGTCATCTGCAAACTTGGCCACCTCACTGTTTATCCCTGTCTCCAGGTCATTTATGAACAGATTGAAAAGCACCGGTCCCAGGACAGAGCCCTGGAGCACACCGCTTTTCACTTCTCTCCATTGTGAAAATTTCCCATTGACACCTACTCTTTGTTTCCGGGATCTCAACCAGTTCTCAATCCATAAGAGGACCTGCCCTCTTATCCCCTGACTGTGCAATTTTCTCAGCAGCCTTTGGTGAGGGACTGTGTCAAAAGCCTTTTGAAAATCCAGATAGACTATATCCACCGGTTCACCCAAATCCACGTGCCTGTTGACCTTTTCAAAAAATTCTAAAAGGTTTGTCAGACAAGATTTACCCTTACAGAAGCCATGCTGATTTTCTCTCAGCAAGGTTTGTTCTTTTATGTGTTTTAAGATTTTCTCTTGGATGAGGCTTTCCACCATCTTCCCTGGGACAGATGTAAGGCTAACCGGCCTGTAGTTTCCTGGGTCCCTCCTCCTTCCTTTTTTTACAAATTGGTGTGACATCTGCTATCCTCCAGTCCTCCGGCACTGTGGCCGTTTTAAGAGACAAGTTGCATATAACCGTTAAGAGATCTTGAATTTCATTTCTCAGTTCCCTAATAACCCTTGGGTGGATGCCATCTGGGCCCGGTGACTTGTTAATCCTCAATTTATCAATTAGTCCTAAAACCTTCTCTCTTTTAACCTGTATTTGATTTAATTCTTTAGTCAAGAGGGGCGGCTGAGGCAGCGGAATCTGCTCAAGGTCCTCTGTCGTGAAGACAGACGCAAAGAACTCGTTCAATTTCTCTGCAATGTCCAAGTCCTCCTTAACCTCCCCTTTTCCTCCCTTACCATCCAGAGGCCCAACTGGTTCTCTGGCAGGTTTTCTACTTCTAACATATTTAAAGAAGCTTTTATTATTACCCTTTATATTGCTAGCCATTCGTTCCTCAAAGTCTTTCTTTGCCTCCCTTATCATCTTCTTACATTTCTTTTGCCAGAGTTTGTGTTCCTTTTTATTTTCCTCATTTGGGGAGGATTTCCATTTACAGAAGGACCTCTCCTTGTGCTTTAGAGCCTCTCTAACTCCACTCGTTAACCATGCCGGTGTCCTCTTGGACTTAAATGAGCTCTTCTTTCTTTGTGAAATGAGCTCTTCTTTCTTCTTTCATCATCATCATCATCATCATCACCATCACTACCACCACCACCTAGAAGTATTTTCAAAAAGTTTATTTCTTTAACATTCTGTTAGAAGAGAATTTATTTCCTAGCAATTTGCTTGGGAATGGTCAAATTTGTCATGGGAGAAATTTTTTGGCATGTGGTTAAATTGTGTCAAGAATTTTCAAGAGGC
Organism: Phrynocephalus versicolor; assembly: GCA_023846285.1. Classification (NCBI taxonomy): domain Eukaryota; kingdom Metazoa; phylum Chordata; class Lepidosauria; order Squamata; family Agamidae; genus Phrynocephalus; species Phrynocephalus versicolor. The sequence continues at coordinate 34,662,718 of JAHTLZ010003526.1, forward strand.
AATTTTGGCCACAAGAGGGAACCAGAGTATATTTTCTTATATTTCTTGGTGCAAGGCATTAATAATGCACAATGTACCTGATTACTTGTGAAAATGGAACAACAGTAAGAATAACCTGGCTACAACAAAATAATGACCAACCAGTGAATTATTTTGAAAAAAATGGTGTTCCAACGGGAGGCTGAATTGTAGATCTCAGTACAGCTGCTTGTGAGATCTCTGGTGACATATTTTCTTAAAGCAAAGGCAACTGCATAACTGAGTGGTTGCAGTAGAATCTATGTGGTTTTCCCCTTCTGCACAATGTCCTTGGAAACAAAGATGGAAATTATTTTTTAAGTTTTCCTGGGGCTGTCTCAGTTCTCAGCATGAGGTTGGTTTAAGTTAGTCTTCCGATGTGTCTTTTAAAATATGTTAAAGTTATTTTTGTTTTTGTTTTTCCCTAAACATCACCAACTGGGACTGCATCCTGCCATGCGAAGAGAATTAGGTCAACTCCATTTATTCTTTGAATTTATTTGGAGGGGGAGTGAGGACATGACATTAATAAATGGAAATAATTAATGACAATTTCATTTTGGATTTTGGAACAGGGTGTAGATAATGCAAGGGGAAAGTAAGTTGGATAAATCTAACTAGGGTAAATAGATTAAAATTTCTTAGTAATCAATTCAATAGCAAATTTAGTAGACATGGAATCAGGGGTTATTTCAGCATTTCCACATAGGCCTACATAATATTGCTGTCTTAGCTCTATGGACTCACAATTTAAAATCAGTGATACAAGCACCGTTAACTTTGGAGAGACTTTAAAATTTAAACTGGATGGCAAAAATAGCAACTACAATCATAGAAACATAGCCAGTTCTGGGTATAACATCCAAATATGCCTTTGGAGTCCTGTGACTAGAAAGGCACTAAATCAGGACGAGCTTGCATTAATTATCCCAGAAGTCTCTATACATCCAAAGTCAATAATCAGTGACAGGATGTTACTGACCCTTGGTACAGTCCAAGACACATGGATAAGCAGGTCCAAATTTAACACTTTTAAAGCCTAAAATAAAATACAAAGACAGAGAGATGTACATGATAACATCATATGGAATTTGCCCTTCTCTTTCCAGGAAAACAAATCAACTGAAGTTCATTACATAAATAAGGCTGATAAGACTGATCTTTCCTATTGAAGATTGCTGATGGAGACAACACAGAACCATGGTGGTTTGTTTTGATTAATCATTCTTCAAGGTCAACAAATAAAAAAAAAGAATTTATTTTTTCCTGATGAATTTATGAATTGATTCAGAAATTATTCTTTTTATTTTACTTAAAAACCCTATAATTTGGTCTACAAGACACCTAGAGGCACCACATTTGCTGAGAAGATTCCCTTGACTCTTCTCTACAAGCCTTTCAAGTTTGGTGAAGATTGAGTTTTGTAGCTCCAAATTGGTGCCATCCAGGAAAGTGCCCCCAGCACTTAGAGATACCAATTTTGCTGAGAAGCTTCTCATCACTTTCTTCTACAATCCCTACATGTTTGGTAAAGGTTGAGTTTTAGATATCTAAGTTAGACAACTCTAAGTGCCCCCCCTCCAGGAAAGTGCCCTTTAGTAACTGGCTTGGGACAACCCAGAACGTGGAGGTATGAAAGAGGAGAGTGAGAAGAAGCTTCTTTGTAAATTGGGTGTCTCTAGATATCAGGGAAGAACTTTGCTGAGGAGACTGTCTTCGAAGGTGAATAACTCGGACACCATGGATTCAATCTTCTCCAAACTTGGAGGGGCTGTAGAAGCAAACATTTGGTATGTCTATGTGCCTTGTGGGACATTTCATATCACAATGAACTGACAAATCAAAAATTGCTAAAAATTCAATTAGTATTCATTGAGGGTATAAATTCATACAAATACAAATTGACAAATTAGCCATTCTTGCAATTCATTTTTAATTCACTCCCATTTCTACTGTTGATCATAGAAAGTCTGTAGATGTGTTCATTTGAATGCGTCAGTTGAATGCATCCTTTCCACATCCTTCCAGCATCTTTGCAGTCCATTCTGCTAAACACAGAGGAGTTTGTGGAACATCTGGGTGCTGTAATGATGTGGGAGTAGGAGTAACATATGCACCTTCATCCTCATCAACCTACACTTTCAGGCAGAATACCTGCACAGGGCCTAGAACTGCAGCTTATTACTGCTTTTCCTATTACAGTCTGATGGACACAAAGGCACTAATTTCTCTGAGAAATGTTCTAGGTTCTCATATATCACTTTGATGATTTAATTCTCTTTTAATATCTGTATATCTCTTGTTTTTAGCTTTTAACTATTGTTTTATGATGTAAGCTGCTGTGTCTTTTCACAGAGAAATATAATCTCTTTTCTTGAAGCATTACTCATGAGGCAATTGAGTTGTCCATTAATTTGGAATACAGTGGCACCTCGGATAAGGACGGTAATTCGTTCCCCGAGGTTACTCGTTATCCAAAGAAATCGTTATCTGAAACATGGTTTCCCATTGAAATGAATGGGAAACCATTTTAATCCATTCCGGATGTCCAGAAAAAAGGCCAAAAAAAGCCTTTCCCCCCTGAGACCTCTTTAAAAAGTGCACTTTCAAAATGCACTCCTCCCCCTCCTCGTCCACCCCCCTCCTCCCCAGGGCCCCCCGCTCTCCTCCTTTGCCAATGCTGCTGCTGGGCACCCGGGCGGCGGGCACACCTGGCTGAAGCCGCATACCTCTGGCGCTTCCTCTGCCCACCCCCTCCTCTCTTACTTTGCCGGTGCCGCCGGTGCCAAGCACCCGGGAGGCGGGTGAGCTGGGAGAAGCCGCTAGCACGGCCTTCCCCCCACCCCCACCTCTCTTCTGAAGATGGCGCTGCTGGCGCTGTAGACGCGGGAGTCGGGGGAGTCGGGGGAAGCCCCGCGCCACTCGCGGGGCCTTCCCCCCACCCCTGGCCCCCACATTTTTTTCTTCGCCAGCGTTGCCGGTGCAAAGCACCCAGGAGGTGGGGGAGCCGGAGGAAGCCCCTCGCCACTCACGCAGCCTTCCTCCCACCCCCGGCCCCCACCTTTTTTTCTTCGCCAGGACTGCTGGTGCAAAGCACCCGGTAGGCGGGCGAGCCAGGAGAAGCCCCACGCCACTCACGTGGGCTCCCCCCTCACGCCCTTCCCTCCGGGTCCCGACCTCCCAGCCTCATTGTTGCTCTTCGCCTGGGTGCACAGGGCTTCCCATCTCCCACCCCCCTTCCCTCCTGGCCCCGACCTCCCAGCCTCGCCGCTGCTAGTCACCTGGGTAGTGGGCAAAGCCGCGTGGTTTCACCCCTTCCTCCCCCCCATCCACCCGGCTCCCACCTCTGCCATGTCTGCCGCCGCTGGGAACCAGGAGCCGGTGAGTCAAGGCTGAGGGGATCTCTCCAGTTTGTCAGGGATAGTGCCCCTGGCTAGGGCTGAGGTCTGTGGAGTGGGGGGTGGAAATGTCCAATCATTATCCAAATTATTCATTATCTGGGGCAGTCATTATCTGAGGTACTGCTGTACTTTTAACAGGTCTGTGTGGTGTTAGTTGAAACCCAGTTGAATATCTTCTCTTCTCTTCTTGATTATTTTGTGCTGTTTTTGTAGCTTGTTTTATTTGTTTGGTCCTTTTCCTTTTGTTTTGCAGCTCAGGTCCTTCCAAATCTGTTATCAATGTCTGTCTTGAACAAGTCTAGTTCCTTGTCTTGAACAAGCCCTGTATGTGGGCAGAGTACAATTAGAATCCCTGTGAGTCATTTGTGAGAGTGCTCTCCGCAACACAGAATCATAGAATAATGAAGTTGGCAGGGGCCTATGAGGCCTTCTAATCTAATATGGACCAGGGCTCCCTTTTGCAGCTTCTCTAAATGATTGTGGGGGGAGGAGGGGTGTTATCTGCAGCATGGCTCCTCTTGTCCTCTACCACTTACCTGACAGGATCAATATTACACACTGTTTTACCCTGCAAGTAAAAATGAGCTAATAGCTCTAAAGTTTCTTCAATGTTTCCTGTACCTCTCCATTAGAGATGGGCACCTTATGAAAAATGATGTGCTGTTTCATCGTTTTGTAATGTTTTGAACCATTTTGATATGAAACAAAACAGCAGATAGCATGTCATCCCAAACCAAAATGAACTTATATTTTCGGTTCAGGAGGAACCAAACTGGGAAGCCACCACTAGATTTCACTTCAGCAGCGAGATCTCCCAGATGTTTCCCTTCTCGGTTCTTGCCTGCCACTGCCTGACAGCTCAAGCTGTCAAAAAATACACCTTGCTGACAGCTCAAGCTGTCAAAAAATCCCAGCTGGGAGGCGGGCAGCTAGGGAGAACAGAGCAGCTAGGTGGCAGTAAATTCACTGCCTGACTGCTCCTTTCTCCCCTGCCACCACCCTCTTCCAAGGGGGGTGTTTTGGACAGGGAGTGCCTGCAGCCCTCTCTGTCCAAACAACCTACCTTGGGGGAGCGGGGAGCATGGGAGAAGGAAGGAGGCAGCAGTAAATTCCTTCTCTCTTGCTCCCCCTCCTCCCAGGGGGGATTGTCTGGATAGGAAGGGCTGTGAGGAGGGTCTCCACAGCTATCCCTATTAAAAAACAGTGGGGAGGTGCTGGAAGACCAGGGGATTCCCTGCTGCTGTGAGCTCAGTGCTGGCAGCAGCAGGGAATCTCCTGGTCTTTCTCAAAACAGAAGGGGTCTGAGAGAGGGAGTGTCGACATCAGCACTCCCCCTCTCAGACCCCTCCTGTTCTGGGAAAGACCAGAGGATTCCCTGCTGCTGTGAGCCCAGTGCCTCCCCTCCCCCACCTCCCAGCTGGGGCTTTTTGACAGCTCAGGGTGTGGGGGAGGGGACTTGTGGTGGTCTGGAGCCTTTTCAAAATATCCCAGTACAACAGTGAGTGAGGACATTTTTAAAAGCCTCTAGCCGACATCAGCTACAGGCTTTTTAAATATGTCCCTTGCACCCCCGCAAGAGCACTGGTAGTGGGACATTTTTTAAAAAAACTTCCAGCCAACCACTCCTGTCCTGTTTTCTGATGATCAACAGAGGGGTGGTGGTGGGTTGGAGGCTTTTGAATCCCCTGCCACATCAGCGCTCTTTTGAGAAATTGGTGCGGTATATAAAAATAAATAAATAAATATTCATTTCATTTCTCATTTTGTTTCGTAATGATTTTTTAAAAAAAATTGTTAATTACAAAACCAAACAAAACGGAATGAGAAATTAAATGAAAACAAATGCCCATCCCTACTCTTCATTCATTTTCTTCCCTATAGACTTCTAGAAGGGATTCTTCCCTTCCCATTGTCCATACAGGGCCGGTGCTAGTTTTTTTGGGCCCTAGGTGAGGGGTGGGGGCGGTGGGGGGGCAGGGGGGGCAGGGCGGCGGCGGGGGGCGGGGCAGCAGGGGGGGCAGATGGCGGGGGACGGTGATGGGCGGTGGTGGGCAGTGATGGGCACGGGGGCAGCGGGCTGATGGACGGCGGTGGTCAGCGGCGGGATGGCAGCGGCGGGTCACCAGGCTGGCCAGCGCCCTCTGTCCATTTTGGCACCCTAGGCAACTGCCTAGTTTGCCTTAATTGATGCGCCAGCCCTGTGTCCAGAAAAAGGAAGAGTCTCTACATAATCCTTCGAAATGGCAGAGACAGAACAGAGAATAGTTTTAAAAGAGGTAGCTGTAGTCTGTGTTGGAATGCCAGGCAAAAACAAAACAAAAATAAAAAATAAACATAAAAAGGACAACAATGTTATGGCACTGGAAAGACTAACTGCTATCTTTTAATGTGAACTTTCACAAACAAGTCCACTTCTTCAGACATCTGATGAGCATAATTTGGAAGGAGAGGGAGAATTGAAAAAAGAAAGGCAATTACATGTTATAATGTGGAAACATAGCTCAGATTATACTCAAGAAATTTATTTTGAAGATATGGAAGGTTGGAGTGAAGTATTCTAGATCTGTGGGCCTAAAGGATCACAATTCTAAGTTACAGCAATCCTACCCATACACTTTGCAGGGGCGTATCTGGGGGGGGCAGAAGGGTACATCTGCCCCGGGCACAGCAATCTGGGGGTTCCTTGAGGGGGAGCAGGAAGAAGAAGCCATGAACCCTCCCGCCACCCAGCAGTCCTCCTTTTCCCTAAGGCTTGGTAATGGCACCCCCTCTGCCACCACCTGCCAGGTGAGCAGGGAAGCAGACAGGAAGGCAAACAGGAGCATGGTAGCAGCGGCATCCTCCTCCTCCTTTTCCTTGCCTTGGTGGGAGATGTGTAAGGTGCGCATGCACTACTGCATGCGCACACGCACCCACCCCACACCCGCAGAGTTCAGCCCCCTGTTGCTGCGTGGGTGCAATTTGGGGGACGGCAGGAAGGGCACAAAAATGAACTTTGTCCCCAGGCGCTCCTAATCCTGGCTATGCCTCTGACACGTTGTGTAGATGAGCCCTAAGATAGCTTTGTCATTACACCCTAGCAATTCATATGCTGGAATGTAACCTTTCTGTCCACACTGTGGTCTCCAGACCTTTTTTAAGGTGCTATTTTCAAGAAAGCTCTCTCTGTATATACTGATTATGGTAACATATTCAAGGATTCCTAAACCACCACAGGCTGGGGACATAATATTCTACTCCTGCAGGTAGACTTCTTATTTATCAGCTTGGCTGCTGAACCATCAACCTTGGTAATCAACTTCTGCTGTATATTCACATTCCACTTCATGATCCTTTGTTTTAAAATGGCCCACTTCACAGCTTCACAAGGACTTGCCCCCCTCATCTCAGTCTTATGGGATAGGAACTGCTGATGTGACAACTCTGGGATGAAGTGGGAAAGGTTGTCATTGTTACTGGCACTTCAAACATGCTGAGTTGTTTCCTTTCATCAGCTTGCTGGCAAAAGATATTTGGCTTGCACCATGTTTTTGATAGCTTAGGCCGATACTTCGTCCTTCTCATTGCTGTTTGCGCTCCCGCTGTGGACCGGTATGTAGGAACGGAACCTCACGTCCATGTCGTCACGAAGTGAGTTAGTCCCAACCCCCAGAACTTAGCCCCAAGTGGGGTGAGAGATTCTCCTCCTTGAGTTCGGGAATCTCCTCGATTCGCTTCTCGTTCCACAAGGAGGGGACGTGTGGTTTCTCTTAATCCGCAGCGAGATAATATCTTATGTTATTACGTCGTTAATTTTTTTGAGGTTTTGACAGCAAACGATTGATGCATTGAACGGTCAGACTTATTACTCCGTTTCTGGTACCCTTCCCCCCCCCTTTTCATTTCAGAAACTTGGGACAGGAGCTGGAATGCTGATGGTTCCTCCGTAAAGTACTGCTGCCTTAGGGAAGAAATGTACTAGTCTGCCCCCTCGCCTCACGGCAGACACCCCTCCGAATACCTGAGAGGGTTTGCAGGCAAGATGCTGCTGGCTGCCCCCCCGCACCCTCCTCTTCCTCCTCCTCCAGGAGCCGAGGTGAGGACCACAGGGCTTGCCCGGGGGCCATGGAGAGAGTGAGTGGGAGAGGGTGAAGGCGGGCGGGCGGGTGGCGTCTTTTCCCGGGGAGGCGCTGCAAAGCTAAAGCACCGCAGAAGGAGAGGAGGGTGCAAGTTCTGCCCTCTGGCGCGCCTGCCTGCCCTCGTCCCTTCGGGTCCCGCCGCCACCATCCGCCAGGGCCATGGTGCTGCTGGAGCTGGAGAACGGGGACGCAGTGGCAGTACAACGCGCATTGAGGACATGAGGTTACAGTCCTGCTGGTTCCATTCATCATGCCCATGAGTACAAACAAACAGGGGCAGAACCGGAATTAGATCACGTGACAACAACCGATTTCAACCCGGAAGCAACTTCACCTCAGCACGAGGATGGATCTGAAGTAACTGTCTTAGAAGCATAAATTAGTGTGGGTTTTCTTGGATTAAAAGTTTCTGTTCTTTGTTCAACATGTAACATGCATGATTAAGTTATAAACTTCCCAGTGAGTGCTTCAAGCACTATCAGCTGTATATGAGCAGCACATGATTTGTTTTCTCTATCTTCATTCATTTCAATCAAAGTAATTGCAGGCTGACAACTCATTTGCCTTTTTGATACCACACAACTGAGTGGGCAGTTTTTAGACAGGTCCAGGACCTTTTAGAGAATAAGGGTTTTCTAGACTCATACAAATCTCACTTCAGGACCAGGTTCAGAACAGAAACAACTTTATCTTTCTGCAAGCCCATGAAAAACTTGGGTGTTTTGAAGAATATTTTTCAAGGGCTTGTTAGAGGTCTTGCTATTGCTTGGCCCAGTTACCCCCAACAGAGCAAATAATGAGTCACATTAAAGTAAAAAAAGGTTTATTAATCTTTAAATAGAAATTCCACATTAAACAGTATTGAAGAATGTCCCTATACGTTACACCATCCCCTAAAGCTGGATGGTGTGAATGAAGGTGAGACTCTCCATCTCAATAGCCATGAGAAGACATTAAAACTGTAATTTTCCTGTCTGTTTAACCGACAGACCTTTCAGAAAGGAGGGGCATAAAAGAATGTTAGTATAGATAGACAGACCAA
>JAHTLZ010003526.1:34671306-34690028 GCA_023846285.1 Phrynocephalus versicolor
TCTGAAACTATTGATCTGCATACTCTAACAGGGCTGACATAAAGTGAGACCACAGCATCAGTCATTTGCTGCCAGTCAGTTGTTTTCATCTTTTTGTTTTGTTTTGTTTTTGCTGATATTTTAATGTGTTCATGCTTTTGGTGTTGATTATGACAAACTATTGTGTGCTGATAAACAGTGCACTGATACGCCGTCCAGAGATAAACAGAAGACAAAGGGCAAAGGAAAGAAGCAAGACAAGGGTGTTGAAACTTGGACCCTCCATATTTTTGGGAACAATTCTCATCAGCCTCAGCCAATAACGCCAGTGCTTAGGGATTGTAGGACATGTAGTCCCATATAGCTAAAAAGTCAAATGCACTTCACCCAGGTTAGAACTGGACTTGGACTGGCATCATATCCAAAATAAGTGAACAATCACAGTTTGACTTTCATCCATTGGCCAAACCTCCATTATGAGGCCTGTTGCTTGTTACTATGGAAACCAGTGTAATGTAGAAGATAGAGTGGGACTATAGTTTAGGAGAGTTGGGTCCCCCTCATTCAGCCATGAAAACTCACTGGTGGGGTAACACTAGTTAAAACCACTCCTTAAATAGCTCACATTCCTTGAAACTATTACTTCAAAAGGAAAAGGAAAAGGTTTACATGCATGAACTTGTTTGTGACCCCCCCCCCCTTTCAGGCAACTTCCATACCATACCACAACGTTTGGGATGTTAAAGCATTCTACTTTTTCCTGATGAAATGCCTATGAAATTACAGTATGGTAAATAAATGATTTCCACACAGCTTTTTAAACAGAAGCTTCCTTCATTATTCATTTTTTCTTTTTACAAAAGGAATGCATTATTGACTATGTTTACTTACTTTAACAGGACATGAAATGAAGAGTCTGCCAAGGAGCTGACCTTTAAGAAAGCTTCATGGTCTGTTAAAAGCTATAGAAAGGTCTCTGTAGTTTTACCTCAAGGCATGGCCACAAAGACTCTGATGAAACTTCAGTGCCCTTACAGTGGGAAAGGATGGTAAAGGCCTCTAGCACTAAGTTGATTTTACTTTGTGTTACCAATATTGGAAGCAGCTGTGGTTCATTTGCACTTCAATATCTTTGACAACTGTAACAAGGTTTTTTAAAAAGGCCTGAACAGACCTCTCCAGTGTTGTTTGTTAGACTACTTCTGCCTGGGGCTGACAGAAAGTGGAGCCCAACAAAATTAGAAGCAAACATGTTCAACAGTCCTGATGCCAAGTTTTTCACATGATGGAAGACAAGTAGGACAAGGTATATGATCTTCAAATCTTCAATAGAAGGATGGTCTTGAGGAGAATTGGGGAAATTTTTTCAACCCAGGACGTGAATTCCAATTTAGGAAGCACTGTATTCCATCAGTGCTTAAAGCTAATCTCACAGGCTAATAACCAGAGTAGATGCAGCCAAAGCAAAGTAGATGTTGCATCTGCAATCCATGCCAGTTTTGGGATTTCCCCACTGAGCATATAGAGTATAACAAATGCAAAAATAGGTATCAATAAAGGTACTGTAGCACCAATTTCTGCACTTCTATTTCCCCAAATGGTTTATTATTAATAACCACCACTTTAGTCATGAACAAAATGGCAGGAGGTAGAGTGTGTGTAATCCTTTCATATCTAGTTATTTTTGTTCTCAAACACACCCGCAAGCCACTTTCTTCCTACAGCTTGAGGGTGAGTTCAGGGCTATGTCTTTCCTTCTCTCCTGTCTGCTGTTGCTTATTAAAATAAAGTCAGTGGAACTTTACACAGAATTGTTTAGTCCACTGACACACACAAACATTGTGACGGCTTTATCAATGCTAACTCAACTTCAGCAATTAATCACTTAGAGTGGCTAATACGAGTGGACAAGAACTAACTTTGACCACTGCAAGTGACTATTGTATGTTTTTTATTACAAGGAGATAATAAAAAAATTTGGATACCCCCTGGTATATGACATGATTGTTTGTTTGTTCTTTCATGTATCAGCTGGCAAAAATAACAATTGCTCTTGCTTTTACCCAAAGTTGCCTTTAACCATCTCTGATTAGGAGTGATGTGTCATCACTGATTAACGTGTGACCCACTCATTTAATGCTTATACTGTAATTAGAAAACATGCCTTGGATACATGCCTTGTTGAAGAGGATGGATGAACAGAGAGCTACTAAGTGCCCATCTCTCAGTTGACTGGATAGACCAATGATCAGGCTGCTTGACTGTGGAGTAGAAGGTGAGGAGTAAAACTACCTCCTGTATCTTGTAGTCGAAGAGGCAAACTTTGTAGCCATGGGCAACCTGCACAGTCCCAAAGCACTCCAGGAAGAAAGGAAGAATGAACCAGCTCTGCATACTTCATACTGTACTTAGAAAATCGTGGAAAAATTACCATAACTCAGAATCAATCTGATAGCATAATATTATTATTACTAACTTCTTCGTTTTCCTGGCAGTCTCCTGCAGAGGCTCAAGGTTCAGGAAACACCCCTGAATGTCTATTTGCAGTTCTGAGGAGATATTTGGGGGGCACTAAAATCATGCAGGGGTGTTCAGTGGGAACTGCACTTTACCATTCAGGGAGAAATAGGCAGGGCCACATCCAAATGTTGTGCTGCCTAAGGTGAAGAGCTAAATTTTCCCCACACAATCCCAAATACAAAAAAAGAGGCTAATCTTTGAAAATGACATCTGACCTAGCAGCAGGACAGTGCCTTCTATTGCACCTAGCAGAAGCAGGCTAATTTAATACATATCTTGGGGAAGTTTCTTCTTTTGGGTTTCAAATCTGTATCAGCTGGACAATACTGAAAGAAGTAGTCCCAAAATAACTTTCATAGGGTCTGAGAAGTATGGCATATTCTGTTCTCCCCCACCCCCAAAAGGAGTGGGCTGTAGGACTTCCTATTAGCAAGCTAGTGAGCATACTTTATGGCTGTGAATTAAAAGAAATAATTTAGGATGTTTATTGTTGAGTCTGCAGCAGGCTATTCCTGCTGTATGCTGCTGGGCCTCAGAATTATTCCCAAGAAAGAGTCCAGCAGGAGAGAGATCCAGGAAAAATACTGCTTTTATTGGGCCCAATAAAAAGAATAGGGCCAGGACAGTGCTGAGATGTTCGGCTCCGAAGACAATGGTGCAACACATTTTATATCCTTCCCTTTCCCTCCCTCCAAGGTGGTGCCTCCCCTGGGGCGGGTAGGGGCAGTCTTCGGGGGATGTCCAATGGATGCAGTCCGGAGGCTGGTCCAGGGGTGGTCCCAAGGCACTCTGGATGATCTGGGGCTGGACATCTGCCCAGGTGTGACTGGCCTAATCTGTCCCTTAATGGGCCATCTGGGGTGTGACAATGAAAAGGAGAACCAATGTATTGTCCTTGAGTCCAGGTAAACTTGGGGAAATTGAAAAGTCAATGGGGGGCCGGAGCGAGTCAATATGGGAATCAATGGAGAGGTTGGAAAGCTGATGAGATAAGCCTGGGGCTGTCAGACAGTCCTTGGTGAGTGTGGAAGCGGAACAATGGAGAGCTCTAGGCTGTGGCTTAATCCGGGAAGCAGCTGCGAAGAACGTGCCGGGATCCTGGTGGAAGATGGAGTCTGCTTTTAGGAGTGTGATTGTCTTGTGGAGCCGCCATGATGTCCTTCTTTCTGTGCCATGGACCCTTTGCCCAAGATTGTACAGGTATAGGAGCCATAGGACAGAGTAGGAAGACGTTTGAAGCACATCCAGGAAGATGGGCTAAAGGGAGGAGAGCAGGAGAGAGAAAGAATGAAAAGAGAAGAGAGAAAAAAGAGAGAGGGAGGGAGAGAGGGAGAGAGAGAAGGGGGTTCGGTTGGCAGGGGGGGTCTGAAGCCAGGGAGCATGGTGGAAATAAACCCTGGAAGATTTTCCTGGGCTGCGTCTCTGACTGAAACAGGATTCCAGATTAACCTGTTTGGCAGGTGTGGCCAGGCCTTCTTTGTTCTTTGATGGGCCATTCAAGGTGTGAGAATAGGGGAAGGGGACAGAGAATAGAGAGAAGGAGAAATAAAGCAGAAGAGGGAGGGGGGCTGGCTATGGCTAAGAGCCAGGGTTCATATAGATAGAGGGGCAATGGAGGTAGCTTTGAGAGTAAAAGGGGTGTCCCCGAGGGTTGGAGATGGCGATCTGTGGCTGTCACTCCATGAGCCATGACCACAGTAGGGATAAACTGTTAATTCAGGGAGATTCGACCTGAATTGTGTTTGGCTCTTTTGAATGTCCTGGAAATGAATTATTTTATCCTGGCCCAACAAGGAATGTTTTGGGAGGGGTCTCAGGGGCCCCCAAAAGCATCTCTGAGAATTTCATTATGCCCAATTATGACTTCACATTATGATATGACTAAAACAAAAATGTAGGTTTATTGTTCCATGAAATCCATAGAGGATAAAACCTAGAGTACAAAAGCACTGAAATTGGCACCAACATGGAGGCACTCTCGTGGCCTGATCTCCACTGCAGAAGAAAGATAATTATTTCAATGAAGTGATTAGTGAGCATTTACCCAAGCCTACCTGGCTTATTTTCCCACTGCTTACTTAAAATAAATTCTGACCATATTTACATTAATATGATCAAGGGTTCAAAGGGTCCCCAGAGCACAGAGAGAACTCCTAGCTCCCTGAGCTCCTGCCCTCTAAAGATGCTGGTAACAGAGACTGGCAAAATGTCAGGAAGAAAAACTTTCAGACCACGGCCAAACAGCCCAAAAAACCCACAACAGCCATTGTTCAAGAAAAAACATTTGGGGGGACTCTCATTTGTGCCACCCAGCATCTGGCTTCTTTCCTAACCCAGTCTCATCTGAATGCTTTGCTAACCAAAACCTATCTAAAACATATCCATCAGTTACTGTTAACCTCTACATTGTAAATCTTCACAGTCATTTGGGCATAAGCTCTTCTCTGAGTATGTTGCTAAGAACTGAGCAGGTAGCAACTGCACAAGACTCTTTTCTTACACAGTTCCTTGTTGATTTTCCATGATTTGCCATTGACAGGGATACCTTTAGGAAGCTATTTCATTTATCTGTGCCATGTTTCCTAGCCTTGCTTTAATGAGAGATCTGGATGCAAAATTACTTAAAATATATTTAAAGACAGAGAACAGTTCATGGAACCAGAACCAGAATCAGAATCAGAGCCCTTTCTCTCCATCTCGCCACCTTCGCAGGTGTGTCTCATAAGAACACATGAAAGGGCCATCTCTGTTGCTGCTCCCAGACTTTAGAACTCCCTCCAGCTGGAGGCCAGGACTGACCCATCTCTGCTGTCTTTCCGGAAGCAGGCAAAGACCTTCCTCTTCAGGCAAGCTTTCCCTGAAGGAGGGACTACTTACTATGTGACTTTTATATGGATTACCATGCATGATTACATTGACTGATTTCATAAAAACACCAGTGTTTTCCACGTTACTTTCTACCCCTCATAATGGATTTTTTTTTCTTTTGGCATGGTCTTTGGAGCTTTAATATTACCCTTTAATGTTCTAAGATGCCTCTTCTAATTCCCTGTTCTTAACTTGAATATGTCTTAAATGTTCTGGGCTGTATATTGTCCCTCATTATTGTAAGCCACCTTGGGTTCTTTTCCAAGGAATACATTCAATTAAACTATATGCATTAACACCCCCGATAACAACAGATAGATTTGTGGCTTCATTAATGCCAAAATATGTGTTTTAATGTGAGATTTCAGTTCTGTTCTATTCACCCAATATGACATAGTGTGAGGAACATGGATTTATACTGAAATATACTGGGGGGGGGGGGGAGACAGATTTTATAACAACACTTGAAAAAGCTATGCGTACTATGACTTCAAGGAGTTTTCACACAATTCTGGGAAGATCAGCTTTGCCAATTTTTTTTAAACACAAGAAACCAATTAATAAAGTCTGTAAGTAGTTAATAAAACGCCTGCCAAGATTTTCAAGAAGCCTTCCAGCTAATATCCTGGCTTGCTTTGGAAATCATCACTCCTTCTGCGCTTATGTGGAATTTTTCAATTACTCCTTGCTTTAGCAACAAACATAGAGCTCTGTAGTGTTGAAGCAGATAACTCAAGTGTGCCATCACTTTCCCCATCAAGGACAGCTAATTAAGTCTGAATAAAGGCTAGACCCCCCTTTGGCATCCCTCCTTTTTAAGCTGTGGTGATAAGCATGGAGACCATTAAATCTAAATGCTGTGCTGAATTGTGTTTTTATAGATAACTAGAAAGTGGCACACATGATGAGTTTTAAGTTTTCCAGAGCTTCTTTTTAGTCTTGGATAATATAAATTTGGTGGGTGGGGGAAGCCTGAAAATTGCTCTTGAAGGCCGACCAACTTTCTAGATAGAGACTGTAGATTACATAAGTAATGAAGGTGCTATGGTATTAATTTCAAGTATGTTTCCTTCCCTGTACCCCCTTTAGATTGCATGTTGCCTTTCTGGCATGTCTTCAGGGCAAATGTAACAAAGGGTATAGAACTGTCCAGATTTTGTACCTTTTAGTTTGAATTAAGTTATGGTGTCCACATATGTTTTGATTTAGATTGCTCTGTCCCACCTCTTTTTAGAATCACTCCACTCCTTTCTGACATAATGAAAGGCTTCTGTTGTGAAGCCTATTGGAATGGTTAATTCCCACCCAAATGAAGTTGTGGGCAGCATAATCTCAAGTGACAAGCATGTGGTGTATTAGATCAGTTGTGACATTAAAAGGAAGGATGGATAAAATCCTCTCCTCTGTTTTTGTCTTCTTCTCTATAAGCTCCAACCCCGTAAGGAACCACATCCCCAGCTGGGACCTGACTGAGGCAAACAGTGGGGAAAAGAGGAGCTACTTCTCTTCCATCTTCCCAAACTTCAACCCAACACTTTTTCCTTGTGCTGGTATTGCCATTGCTGCAAGTAAGCCAAGTAAACCTACAGATGAGTAAACTGAGTAAATATTACTTGTGAGTAAAACAGAGATCCAAAGACCTATCTGACAGGAGAACAAACTTCTCCAGTATGAACGGATCACGCAAGTTAGAGATAAAATAGATTGCACTAAAGAGAAGAATCTTTTAAGCACAAAGTTGTTGTTCATTCATTCAGCCATGTCCGGCTCTTTGTGACCCCATGAACTAGAGCACGCCAGGCCCTCCTATCTTCCACCACCTCCAGAGTTTAGTCAAATCCATGTTGGTTACATTGATGACACTGTCCAACCATCTCATTCTCTGTTGTCCCCTTTTTCCTGTTGCCTTCAATCTTCCCAACATCAACTTCTGGTTCTGGCTACACCGTGGTGACACAACTTGATAAGTGCTTCAGCTTATCTCCAGATAAAGGGGGCCCTAAGGGGGCAAGTTTCCCTGGAGGGAAAATGAAGAAAAAGCAGCACCTGCAGACACAAAGGGATCAGCGGTGAACTTCGATAGAAGCAGGAAAATGCCTTACCACCCACTGGGGGAAGACCGACGCCACACAACTGTCAGTGCAGGACGCTGTAAATAAGCTGTATATATTTGGCATGGCATGAGTAGATCTGCTCCCACACACACACACACTTATATACGTGAAGTCCCTCCTTGGATTATGGTAGCTTTCTTCAAATAAGTATCAACCCTCCTCTTCTTCTGGAAGCAGCTCTTAGCAAAGAGTGAATATTTTGAAAAGACAAGTACAGAAGAAGTATTTTTTTCCACACTACATTATATCCTCTCTGCTTTATTGCTTTTCTTTTGAGGAAATTTTCTGCTCTTTGGTATGTGATGACTCTAAGATGCAACCCTAAAGGAAGTTACTTTATGTTTTTTGTACTTTTGGTATCTGCAAGAATTAATGATGCAGTTTAAAGAGCAGTGTTGGAGAAGCTGTTTGTTAAAAAAACTATTTTTGACCTTGAGATAATGTCATGTTTTGAAAACAAAGGCTGAAAGAAAGCTATTCCTTGCCTCTAGGGCTTTAATTCAGTCATTTCCTTCTATACCCCTCCCTTTTGGAAATTAAACAGCAGAAACTATAATTACAAGCAATTTTAACTTTTAATTGTGAGTTTAAAAAAGCACAATGGAACACACAATGGATTGGGAAAATATCGCAGAAGAAGAATTCACAAATATACTGTTATCTGGATTACAAAGAAAAATAGATATCTTGGACTCAACCTCTAAAGATACAAAGATTTCCAATCCTGATAAAGTAACAGAAATAGAGCAAGCACCGGACTCCAAGTGTCATGACCCCCCCCCACAGGTAAGTTCAGGCTTTTTACTGGAAACTCAGAGCCAAACCCCAATACAGTAAATCAGAAGCATATCAGAGTCCAGGAGAACTATAGCAAGATCATGCCTATTTAGAGAGCAAAGCAGAGTCCAAGATAAACAGTCCAAAGGTCAAAGCCAGAATGCCAATGGTAGCTTACGCCATGTCCACTGGAAAGTCCAGAGCCTAGGGAGACAAGGTCCAGGTTCACACCAAGCAGGAACAAGAACTGAGCAGGAAGGCAGTAGCAAGTTGTCCTATCAACGTGTTGCTCCCACAGTTTGCCTAAGCCCTGAATGCTTAATTTATGTCTCCAGGGAGCAACAAAACTTCCCCAGAAACTAACTCTGTCTAAACCCAGCACTCCCTGAATGCATACCTCACTGGCTCAGATAAAGCTTGTCTCTGCTTCTCCTAGTTGTAAGTCTTTGCTGACTTCGACAAGCAGCCCTCTGTGGAGGTGGAGACTCTCCTGAAGATGCTGAGTCACTCTCCTGTGCAGCTGCTGGAGGAACTGACAGCTCAAAAACCCCTTCTGGGGCTTCTTCAGGCATTAACTCTTCAGCCTCTGGAATAGGTTCTGGCAGGGGCCTGACACCAAGCTACAGATGACAACAGCAGGAACTATGCAAGATAGACCTCAATATGAACTCTTGGATAACATGAAATCCCTGGGGGAAAATGAAATTAGCTCAAATCAAAAGATTATACCAGAACAGAGGGCAGATCTCAACATGAACACAAATATGACAAAAATTTAGATGTCAACAAGTCAAAAGAGACAAAGTCTCAGGATGCTGAGCAAAAAGATTCTTTATTGAAGAAGAAGCCCAACACTCCAGTCAACAGTGTTTCAAGAAGTAGGAATGTTATTTCAATATAATATGTGATACTTTCTGTGTTAAATATAGCCCCTGAAGAAGGCTTCCTAAGCCGAAACGTGTTGAGCTTCTGTTTTAATAAATAATCTTTTTGCTTAGCATCCTGAGACTTTGTCTCTTTTGACTTGTTGGCTCCTTTGGATGCTCCAGTTCTTTTGGCTCAAGAATTTAGATGTGCCAAGTCCATGAAATATGTTAGGTGCATCTGTTTTACTTAACATGGGTGCCAAAGGTAGGAAAATTTGGGGCTTTTTCAGTAGCAGAGTGGCCATCAAGATTACTATCAAGATAATACAATAATCCATGAAGATAATGGATTGGACAAGGTAAAAACAACTTGTGAGGATAAGGGGCTTGGCAGGAAAAGGAAAAACTGAAAAAAGAATTTTGGCTTAGTGACTTTATTACATAAAAATGTTTTCTGTATTCTGATATCTAAGGCTACTAGATAATTGGTATGGTATGGGAAACTGCAAATGGAAATGTGAAGACAAACCTGATATATAAATAAATATTAATGTGTTAGATTTTTAAAATAATAGTGGCAGTTAGGCATAGACAAGAACTTCTATGCACAAAGTGAAACATGTAGACCAGGAGGTAGCTCTTTTATAATAGCCCATAAAGTAGAAACTTGAATTAGAGATGACTAGAGATGATTGCTAAACTTAGGCACTCATTGGAAGAATAGGTAATTATACTTTGGATGATATATAGAAGATATATAGTTAGCCAAATATATCCTAAATTGCTTACTATTGAAGAGCTAAACAGTGAGATTGAATAGACTGTTGAGATTAGACAGGCTATATTCTTTGTATTAAAATAGATGTAAGTAAAGATAGAATCTGGATGAGATAGTAAGAAAACTATGTATGAAAGTGTGCTTATTCAAGCTGGAAAAGGAGATATGAATTATACTGGGCTCAAATATTGGGGGAAACTGTAATTGAATTGGTAACACGACAGGAGACAAAGCAATATATTTATGTAATTTAATGTAGAAAATAAATAAAATGTATCATTAAAAAATCTTTTCCAACACCAGGGTATTTTCCAAGAAGTCCTCTCTCCTCATGTGGTGGCCAAAGTACAAAGTAGACCACCCCAAATTCCCATGTCTGGACAGGCCCTAAATGGAAAGGGAATGAGAGCAGCAATCCTAAATATAAAGATAAGCATGGCATCTCAGCTTAATTTGTGGGGAAGGATTCTATTCCCCACATTTATTTCCAAAATGAGTGGTAGTTTCTGATACAAAATAAAAACTGTCCAACCTTCCCTGAAGCAATGAGGTCAGCTGTCCATGACAACACTAAGAGCAATGCTTACTACCAAAGAAATTGGGGGTTGGGTTGCAATAACTACACATTTTTATTAGCAGAATGCATGCATTTATAATGAATTGCATCTAAGACTTCACTTCCCCTTATTGTCCCTAGTAAAGGAAGATCACTCCAGCTAGAGACAGTAACCTTCTGTTCACATTAATGCAGAGGTGCCAGAATAAACTGGGCATAAGGAGATACCCGATGATAAGATGACTTTGGCCATCTATAGCAAAAAAGCAATGGTAATCACAAATGAAACCACTGACTGAAAAGTGGAGCACCAGCTATCCTGTGCTCAAGTCTTGTACACCGAGTCTGCTCTCCTTAACCTCCCCTCCATTTTTAAAGGAAACAGAATCCAGTCATCTGAATAGGGAAGTGAGGTGGGTGCATGTGAGAGAGTGTTCTAATGCCACATGTATCAACCCAACAGAAGTGCTCAAAGTAGGGACAGTGTTATGCCTCACAATTGATAGCGGTCTGCTTGCCACTACTATATTTTGCTCCTTTTGGAACCAAATGCATTTATGTATTTATTTTCAGTTGCTAGTTGTGTTCCCAGGCTGTGTGGAGCAGCAGCTGAAGCATCTTTTGACTGATTAGAATCAGGAAGGAAATTTCCAGTCTGCCTTCTTAGAGGTGTCCCATCAGGCCCACGGAGCTTGTTCTGTGCTTTGAAACTTTGAGCCGAGGCCAGAGATCAATGACATAAAGTGTGCTGCTTATATATCGCCCCGTAGCACTTAAGAGCACTCTCTGGGAAGTTTACAAGTAATTATGCAGGCTACGCATTGCCCTCCCTACCCCAGCAAGCTGCGTACTAGAGATGGGCACGACTTAGCGGTATTCCCGTTTCCGTTTCCGTTACTCGTTTCCGTTACTCAATGAAAACGGTAACGGGAATTACTCCGCCAGAACTCGAACTCGAACCGACGAACGAATAATTTGGTCTGATTTGTCGTGGTCGTTCCTGGCATCGCGCGATCGCGCGATGCCAAGAGGCACAGAAAAAAAGTTTTTAAAAGTTAAAAAAACCCCCGATTCCCAGCCCTAAAAGCAGGCAAAAACTGTCTGAGGGCACCTACCAGGCCAGAAGGGTGTTTTATTTGGGGGGGGGGGGTTCCCCGCCCCCCCTCCTTGGCTATTGCTACTGCTGCGCTGCTGTTACCAGGCTGGGAGGGCGCATCCATTTGCCATGCAGTGCGGGGGGATCCAAAATGGCGACCGCAATATTTTTTTTGAAATCGTTGCCCAAAACCCCACCAAAGCACCACAGAAACATGCGAAAATTAGCTATTTTAAATGCTTGAATTTTTACAGTAGCAGCAGTGGGTTTTTCTTGCAAAAAAAAAGTCTCCGTTGATTTTATTTTATTTTATTTTTTTACACCTGCACATTCGCAATGATGGGCTCGGCCATGGGAGTGGACCATGCAAATTTTCCACCAATCGCATGGCCACTTGGCCAGGTTGACCACAGAGACTTCTGGGATGTGCCAATCGGGCATAAACAACCCACTAATCGTAGCCCAAACCCGAACCCTAAGCCTAAGCCTAACCCATACGCCAGTACACTGTCCTTCTAAGTGGGTCAGAGAGGCACCCAGAGGTGCACCCCAATACTCACCCTAACCTCACCCGTAACTAGCCTAACCCTAGCCCTTGCGCTAACCCATCTTAACCCTAAGCCAGATCTACTTGCATTGCACTACATGCAAGTACGTGAGATGCAGTGGGTGCAAAGAGTCTGCCAGTCCATCACTTGTGGCTCTGGCTGACTCCTGCAGCTCCCTCCAGGAGCCCACTACCCCCCCCCCCAACCAGTACTAACGACAACGAAGAAACAAAAAAACGAACCGACTAATTTTTGCAAATTTTCGCAAAAAACGGAAACGAGCCGAAACGGGCTGCCTCCGACACACGACAACTCGAAAACGTCATTTTCCCTAGTCGTGCCCATCTCTACTGGGTACCCATTTTAACAACCTTGGAAGGATGGAAGACCACTGTCCATCTAACGTGCCTATTCAGACCAGGCTGGCATGAAACCAAGGTGAACTTTAAATTTGAAGCCTCGTAGCAATTTTCCTCAGACTGACAAAGCTGCTTGGATGAACAGCAAAACGTTTTGATCTCTCAAAAAAAGAAGTCCAGTTGCCACACATTTATAGGACAACATGTTTCATGCTCCCTGGTTTAGAATGAATCATTTTAGAACACCAACACTAGCGCATATTCAACCCTTATCCTAGGACCACCCTGGCCTTTCCCTACCAGCCTTTCCTTTGAAAGCCACCTGTTTAAAAGGAGACTCTGTTGTAGCTGTAGAGGCTCTATATACAGTCATAGTTCTGGCTTGCATACAGAGTCTGCACAGAGAAAATGAACTAATAGAACTCGGTTACCACATGCAAAACTGTCAAAATGTTCATATCTCTAATACATCACACTTCTCTGTATGACCACTCTTATTAATATCCTGAAAGAGAACACATTGTTCTCTATATGACTCTGCCACATTGTGGTCTCTCTGAAGTCTTTGTGGTATTCTCCTCTGACTCTTCATCCATTTGTTTGTTGTATTGTGTGTGTTTGTTTAGCCAACACAGATACAGAAGCCAGCTGGCTCAAATGAGTTCCTCATGTACAAATTAAGTGGAGTGTGTTTCTTTGTAATAAAATCTCATGATAAACATCCTATTAAAAATAAATAAAAACTTGGCTATGCAATGCACAATACCCTGTAATTTAATATATTCCAGTTCAATTGACAGTTCAGTCCAGTGTAAATACAAGCAAGGCAGGACAATGGTGCAAAAGATTAATTTTCCTTAACAGCCCCCTGAACTCTTACATATTTTCTTGTTATTTCATGGAACCAGCCTTTACCTTTTTATCTGAGAATCTCGGAAGTGACATTAATTGAAGTTCATTGACTCCCTTGATTTCGATTGAATGTTGGCGCCATGCATAACAGACATCTCAGTTACATCATGGCTTATGTCTGCTCAAGCCATAAATTAACACCACTGCGACTAGAATAAACATAAGAACATAAGAACATAAGAACATAAGAACATAAGAACATAAGAAGAGCCATGCTGGATCAGGCCAAAGGCCCATCTAGTCCAGCTTCCTGTATCTCACAGCGGCCCCACCAGATGCGTTTGGGAGCGCATGAGACTAGATATCTGTCTCCTGATACCACTCCCCTGCATCTGGCTCTTGAAGTACCCTGGTTTCTCCATCATGGTTTGTAACTTGTGATGGACTTTTCCTCCAGGAATCTGTCCAATCCCCTTTTGAAGGCATCCAGGCCAGATGCCATCACCACAACCTGTGGCAGGGAGTTCCATAGACTTACAACGCGCTGGGTGAAAAAATATTTTCTTTTGTCAGTTCTTACTTTCCCAGCCCTCAATTTGAGTGTATGTCCCCTAGTTCTGGTATTTTGGGAGAGAGATAAGAGCTTCCCTCTATCCACTTTACTCATACCCTGCATTATTTTGTATGTCTCAATCATATCCCCCCTTAAGCACCTTTTTTCCAGACTAAAGAGGCCCAAATGTTTTAGCCTTTCTTCATAAGGGAGGTGCCCCAGCCCAGTAATCATTCGCTCTCTTCTGCACCTTTTCCAGTTCCACTATGTCTTTCTTGAGATTGAGTGACCAGAATTGTACACAATACTCCAGGTGGGGCCTTACTATTGTTTTGTATAATGGCATTATAATGTTGGCTGTTTTATTTTCAATCCCCTAGAATCAAAGAGCTGAGACCAGAAAAAGGAATTGGAGATAGCCTGCACATATTGCAAAGAGGAGACTGAGCCAGTTTTTCTAGGTATGTGAAATCAGGATTCAAAGGAATCCCATACTTAAGTTCTAAGGAGCAATTGCCAAATAAATCAAGTTAAGTTGCACATTCCCTATAGATGAAGGAAGCTTGGGCTATTACAGTGAAATGCTCACATTTGTTAATAGTTTCTTCTCGGCAGGGGGTATCTCTAACAACTATTTCTGGCTTGAGTTTCCACAAGGCTAATCAGAAGTATCTTTAACCATCATGATTCTTTTGTTGAGCTGCAGCAGCACATTGTCATAAAAACTGTCAATTAACAAAATTGGCATACATTTCAGATTTGAGTGGGTTGTAATTTGGCCAGTAATCCCTAACATTTTACATAAATTTCACACCTTGCCCATTTCTGCCTGTCTTGATCGTTGCCTACCCAGTAAGAGATAGACTTCACAGCTGCAGAAAGTGGAACTTCTTCACACAACATGCAGATTTTAAAAATGGAATTATATACCATAAGATATAATTATGTCCCAACAACAAGTCTCTATAACATGCAAGGAGGCCAGGAGCAGCAACAGAGCTGGGGGCTGGTAGGCTGGGCAGGTGGCTGGGGGGATGGACAGAGTCAGGGAGGGCATGTGTGTGTTGTGTCGTTACAGTCGTGACCGACTCTTCATGACTCCATGTCCATGGAGTTTTCTTGGCAGGAATACTGGAGTGGCTTGCCAGTTGCTACTCCAGGCGCCAACAGCACCCGGTATTCCCTGGTGGTCTCCCATCCAAGTACTAACCCGGGCTGACCCTGCTTAGCTTCTGAAATCAGGAGAGATCGGATGTGCTTCCAGGCAAACCATAAAAATGCAAGCTGACGTCTCCATCCAGCATGGGGAGTGGCCAGCTGGTAGGGATGCATGCCAGGCTGAGCAGGTGGGGAGAAGAGGCCGCGGGCCTCTCAAAATTTGAAAATGGGCCGCATTTGACCCCCGGGCCTGATTTTGAACATGCCTGCTCTATATAGATTTAGTTAGAACAATAGAAAGACATTGTTTTACTCATGTCCTTCTAAAGGGCAACAAAGCACACAAGATGCTGAAGCGATTAAGCCTTTTGATCTTACCCAGTGTGGCTAGTCTTATATTCCTATGGCCCTCACTGAACAAACAGGGAAATCTCATTTACCCAGTGACTGGAGCCTACTGAGTTCATTGCTTACCTCCAGGCGCACTGTTGCCATTTGAATTTAACCTGCTAATGATAGCCCATTACTACTTATTTGGAATGGAGAAGGAAATGTTTGTCTAAATCAATGCTGAAACAGTTAACATCAGACTGTAACAACTATAGCAGCTGCTCCTATTAAAAGATTATTAGACCAAATAAAAGTACTAACCATAAATTTTCCGGGACTAATTGACTTATGCTGAGGATGAACTTTGCTGTAATTGTGCCTTAGGAAAAACATTACTCCCAGTTGGTTGATAACAATATTTATGACCCATAAGTCGTGTGTCTTATTATCAGTGGTATTTGTGGTAGCAAGCACAATCTTTCCGATGAGGCTTGGTCTCGTGGCTATTGTCATGAAAGAGAATTTCAGTAAAAGACACTATAAAATATAGTATAAAATAGAGTAAGATTGTGAGCCAACGTTTCAAAGGTTCTAGGTAAATATTTACATGTGATCAATAGATGTACACTCAGACTAAGTTCTAACGAGTTTAGCGAAAGTAGATGTGCTTCCAGGCAGAGCTCTCAGTGGTACCATAGAAAAGCCATTGTGCTATTATTACATCTTCCCTCCCTTGTATTATTATTTTTTTGGTGGTGTAAAAAAGAAAAAAGAAAAAGATGGAGTACTGGTAGGAAACAGAAGATGGTTACAAATGAAAGAAGTTAACAATCTTGATCTCACACAAACTTTTGTGAATGGGCAAGCCAAGACTGTAAGCCCCCCTTTTTGGAGTACCTTATTCCTGCATTTTCTTCTGAATATGATTTTAAAAAAATAAATATACCCTGAAGCAGTCCCCTGCTGGATTACATTCCAAATCTAATCATAAAATGCAGTACCTTAATTAGTTGTCCCCTGGACATCAATGGTACTAAATCAGCTAAAGTCAAAGTGATCCCACTTAAATGGATTTCTAAATTGCATGTTTCATCTCTTTGGGATGAGCTAACTTTGTTTTATTCAGGCTGGTTGTACTAAATAAGTTATGCTGTCCCAGTTCATCTTTTTAAAATCAGGTGGAGATTACACTCAGCAGCCAGAAGAAGATCAATTTTGGTTTGTGCAAAGAATAAAATAAATCAGGAAAAAGAATGAATGATGAATGACTAAAAGCCATCGTTCAGCTGAATGAGAAGTCCTGGATGCCATGTTCATGAAGACAGACTCCAGATACTTGCTCAGTACCCATTATGTCAACAACAATGTGATTATTGGAGTTGTGTGTGTGTGTGCATGTTGTGCTTAAGTCTCCACCCTCTTACCCATGAGACCTGGGTTTTGTTTGTGCTCCCTGCCATTGTTATTTGCTAAGCTGCTCTTACATCATTTTATTGTGCTTTGCTATACTTACTGGCTCTATATTGTTTTATAAATTGCTTTTATGTTGGCTGCCTGGGGTTTCATTGTTGTGACAGGGCATGAATATGTAAATAGAATACTTTTGTAATTGTCAATTGTTGGTTGAGTTCCAACTATTCCGGCTTCCGGTGTTGGCTTCCGGTGTTTTATTGGATGAAAACAATATTTAACCGTAGTACTCACCGTATTTTGTTACTGGGAAACTTGTGAATCCATACTAACCTCTAACTAGAGTTGGTTCTGAGTAGGAGAGGCAACTTTTTCAGTGGCTCTACCTCAGACCGACTTCCAAGGCCTGTTTTGCTGACCTATTAATTTCTTTATTTGGCTTATATATCACCCATCTGACAACACGGTCACTCCAGGTGGGTTAGAACATACATAAAATGACATCAGTACCAACTAACAACATATAAATCAGTAAACATATCACCAGGCAATTCACTACAATTGAAATATGTAAATTAACTTTCCAAAAGCAAGACAAGATCTTATTAGGAAGGCATTCAACACTACATTTTAACGTGCTATTGTAATCCCTCTCTCTTTTTAAATCTTTTTATTCGGCTTATGGATTTCTTCTGTAGTTTTTATGCTCTGTGTTATGTCACAAGTTGTGTTCACAAGATGAGAGAGGAACAATGCTATTAAAATTTTATCTAGAATAGTGCTGTGTAGACACATGGGCTGTTAGTTTCACAACGTGAAGTAAAAGGTAGTTAAAACAGGTGCATTACCTGTATTAAGAAAGCTATATTCAGGGTTTGTGTGTGTGGCATCATTACAGTCGTAACATTACCATCTCTTCGTGACTCCATGTCCATGGAATTTTCTTGGCAGGAATACTGGAGTGGCTTGCCAGTTCCTACTCCAGGCGCCTACAGCACCTGGTATTCCCTGGTGGTCTCCCATCCAAGTACTAACCAGGGCCGACCCTGCTTAGCTTCCGAAATCAGGCGAAATCGATTGTGCTTAGGGCATCTAGGCAGGGTAGAAATTAAAGCCTAAATTCAAACTAAACAGGCCCATGATTGAGAAGGCATGCAACAGAGGTGCAGCATCTGCTTTATTCCTGTGAGAGTCAGGGAAAAAGAGGAGATGAGAGTGGCAGGCAGTGCCTGAAAAGTCAAGTCTAACAACAGATGCAGGAGATAGACATCAGATAATTCAAAAGAACTACTTTCCAATGCTCCTTGTAGTCATCTGAGCTGGATGGAATATAAGATGCCAGGCCAAAAAACTGGGCAGGTGCGACTAAGAATTTTTGCAATCTACCAAGAATTCTATGAAGATAAAGAGGGATATTAAAAAGACACTCAAATTAAGTAAGGGAATAAGCACAGGTCTTTGAAGTCTCTAGTTCATTTTTTCCAAAATATTGGAAAGTTATTTTTTTGGATACGTCTGTGAAGATTCTCATTCATCCAGGTGCGTTTATCTGGGAGTTGAGTTTTTTTGGATAGCAATTTCCATAATTCCCCATCCAGCAAACCCAATAGCCAACCGTGTTGCAGGATTGTGGAAGATGTATTTTTTTAAAAAGAAACTTGTCCAGCCCCTGATCCAGTCATAGCTTAATGATAAAAGTCTGTACATTGAAAGATTGTAAGGATTGCATAAGGTAGCAACTTCATTCTTGGCCTGAATAAATTTCAGTGTAACTGAAGTATAGTTTAAATAATGGGTAAGGCCCAGTTCACATCAGAAGCAGTATGTAAGTGAAAGGACTCTGTGCAACCATCCCTTCTTGCTGGGATTATACGATCATTTTTTTTAAATCTTAAAAGCCTGCCTACACATGTAGGGCATGCTAAACTCCTCCAAACTTGACTCGCTATAATAATAAT
>JAHTLZ010003526.1:34690038-34733308 GCA_023846285.1 Phrynocephalus versicolor
AATAATAATAATAATAATAATAATAATAATAATAATAATAATAGAGATGGGCACGAATCAAAAAATTGTGTTTTGTTTGTCGTTTGTCGTTTAGGGGGTCCGTTTTGGTTCGTTTTTGTTTTACAAAAAAATGAAAATGAAAATGAAAAATTGCTGTTTCGTTAGCATTCTTTTCAGTTCAATGTATCTGCCGCAACGAAAATGAAAAACATGGCAAAATTTTTCGTTTTCGTTTTCATTTTGTTTGAAAAAAAATTCATTTTCATTTTCGTTACGTAACAAAATGAAAAAACGAAAACGAAAATGAAAAATTGCTTGTTTCGTGCCCATCTCTAATTAATAATAATAATAATAATAATAATAATAATAATAATAATAATAATAATAATAATAATAATAATAATAATAATAATAATAATAATAACCTTAGATCTGGAAGGGACCCTTTGGGTCACTGGGTCTCGCCCCTGTCAAGGAGGCCCAGTGAAACTAAACTCCCCCACCCTCCGGCTCCACAGCCAGATGCCTAAGCCACGGAACTATCAACCGGTCCATAATATAATCAGCTTCTGATAGAAATTTGGCTGGTTAGATGAAATCAAGCATATCTTTATGGGAAACACACTAAGTGGAGACTGGAAAGACTATCCAGCAAAAAACACAATTCAAGCCAATAGCTTTAGTTAAAAAAAGATGTAGTAACAGTAAGCAGAGTCATTCATTCTGGCAGTTTTAATTCTATAGTGTTCTTCGTACACTAAGAAAATTAAACTGTAAAAACTGACTCATCTGGCAACCATTTATTATGTAGATGACTGCACTAACTTCCCTCTTCATACTGGGGCTGTTGTTCTTTTTTTCTACCACTGCAATGAGAAGGCTGCCATCCCACAAGCACATCTCACAGCTCAGCAAGGTTTTCATTCAGTGGGCTTCCAGCCACCACACAGGCAACAGGTGTGTGGGAATAGCAAATACAGTATCTGACATGAGGTGGTAATTAAATAAAACAGTGAGAAAAGTCACAACTTCGTAACAGGCTTGATCAAAAGCATTCCTCAAAGCAAAGTGAGGGACCCTGTTAGCAAGAGCTTATATACGCACTTATAAGTTTGTGACTTTGCTGACCAAGGAGATGAAAGGATTTTAGGACATCAAGTATGCAGAGAATGTTGTTCACACACTTGTTCTATATTTGTCAATTCTAATGGTAGAAACTGGAGATCTCCAGATAAGAGAGCATGGAGAGGGGGTTGGACTATAAATGAAAGTTGAAATAAATAAGCAGATTCTGAAAGATTCTCGTCAAATTGGCAGAAGGCAGCATTTTTCCATTAACAGCACAATCTTATGCATGTCTACTTGGGGGGGGGGAACTAATCAATAAAACCTTCTTCCAGGTAAGTACATTGAATAAGAAGCATTTTGCTGGAGGCCTTCTAGGTCAACAATCTGCTCCCTACAGTGGCCAACCAGATGCTGGTGATATACAGCATCACTCCCATTTCTATGGCCAAATATTAGATGAGTTATTTATAGCCACCAAGATTTTAAACCAGAATGGTTGACATTCACCTTTTGTTCTCAACTTCTGGCCCTTTGGATTTGTGAATTTTAACTTCTGGACTCTCTGACCATTGATCACACTGGTTGGTGCTTCTTGGCATTGAAACCCAACAACAACTGGAGACTCGGTCATTGAGAACTACTGCATTAGAGAAAGTGTGGGTGTTGCTGATGAACATCTCCAAGCCTTTTATGCCTGGCTGCCAACGATTAAATGTGGTGAAATTGTTTTGAACATTCCATAAGCCCTTCTTGGCAACATCTTTCCATTCCAATCTGATTTCCCAGCCAGGAGTACTGGCAACATAATCCCTTACACATGCCATTAGAATAGCTCTAGAATCTGCTCCAGGCTTACTCTGCCTCTGAATTATTACATTAGTACTACAGGCAAAAAAATCAAAGAAAAACAAAACAAAAGACACAAAACATGTGGCACCTTAAAAACTAACTTTCATATTTTAATGTAACGTTTTGTGGACACATCCACTTCTTCAGACATATAGCAGCAGAATGAGGTGTGTAATATAATATATTACACACCTCATTCTGCTGCTATATGATGTTCATTGGTGGATAGGGGAGGGTGAAGAGGAGGGACAGATGATTAGTTGTAGAAATGGTGGGAAGGAAGATTTGGCCAGGGGTCATAGATATGTAAAATATTGTTAATGGCTGTGTGGCCAGCGTTAGTAGATATGTTAAGTGTTGTTTTAAGGTAAATTCCTCAAGAGGCAGAAACCAGAACCAGATAGACTGGGGTGAGTGGGGTGGAAGAGAGGAGGAGAGAGAGAGGGAGTTTTTACCTTAGATTGCAGGTGGGAGATAAACTTCCATGAAAAATGGTAATATAGTAATATTAAATTTGATAATAACTCAAGAAACCCTGACTTATGTTTAATCCATTTTTGTGTGTGTCCATCATGCATATGAATTTTATCTCAGCTTTTTCTCTTTGTATTCTGGATTTGTAATGATTCTGTTCCAAAACGGTGATCTTCAAATCCTTCAAGGAGTGTCCTGGTAGTCTGAAATGGTTTGAGACAGGTTTCTGTGTATCATGGTTTCTTATGTCAAACTTGTGTCCATCATGCATTTTCTTAGAGATTGTCCTGTTTGTCCAATGTAGAGTGCAGATGGGCATTGTTTGCAAAAGATGGCAAAGAGCACACTGGTTGAGGAGCAGGGGACGTTGCCCTTGATATTGTATGTGACATTGTTAGGCCCTGTGATATTGTTGCCAGAGTAGATGTGTGGGCAGAGTTGGCATTGGGGGTTGTGGCAAGGTTTAGTTCCATTGTCCATGTTGCTGTATTTTAATCTTGTGTCCATTAGCTTGAAGTTGGGAGGTTGTATTTGCTTGAAGTTGGGAGGTTGTCTGTAGGCATGGATCTCCCACCAAGAGCTTTGGAGAGTGATGTGTTCTTGTCAACAATACTACAGTGCAGTATTTCTGTAATACTACAGTATTACATTGCATTGTTGTTGGAGTCATGAAAATAACAACTCGACAACATCTCCCTCCAATGATTATTTTTTCCTTTAGTTTCTTAATTGCAACAATTCCTTTGCCATAATAGAGAATGTTGTTTGACAATTTACTTTCATGTCCTTCTAGTCACTCTCTCTCTCATACACATATGATATCCAGACCTTCACTGACTGCTAATAAGGGGATGCACATGTTTAAAACAATTGTTAAAACATTCACAGAAGGCTTCTAGAATTGGCACAATTTTTATTTTTTTAAAAGCTGATCCACAGCAATGCGCCCACACACCAGAAGTTGCTATGCTGCAAGCTGGCACAGAGGAACTAGCTCCAGTTATTACAGGCTTTTAAAAACAAATGCCTATTGATTCTAAGAACCTCTTTCAAGAAAGATAGCAGGAAGCTGCATGGATAAGAAGTCTTACTTTCTGATTATACCCCGGTCTGTATAGACTTCCTGGGTGTTTTGCTTACAGTGTAGAAAAAAACCCCTCATTGTGAGTCTTGGTCCTCTAAAATCAAAATGTACTTACCATTCATTCCCATCAGAAAAAGGTAAGAATGCCCTTAAAAGACTTGAAAACTAAATACATGCACAATATGTTCCTTCCTTGAATTGTAATCCTTTCCTCCCCTATTGTGCAAACAAATAAGCACAACATTAGAGATCCCTTGGTTGTCATAGTTTAAAAGATTTCAGTTCTCCAGAGACTGATGAGCAGGAAAGCAACATGCCCTACAGGAGGTATCGGTTACAGGTAACTCATGTTTTACAGCTTGATTTTACCCCAAAGGTGTGATGTAAGCCTCAGAAGCCATGTCCCTTCATTCTGTATATGTGTGGCTAGAAGAATTCAAGCAAGCTCTAAGACTAAGGATGTTAGAATGAAACTCCACCTAAAATGCATGGTATTTTTGATTTTATTTATAATCGTCTTTTCAAAGCTGCAGTTCTTCAATACGTACCATGTAGTGCTCAGGAGATACATGGACAGTTAACACTTATGGTTCTTTGTGCCCAGTTGATTTAAAGCAATGGATTCAAACCTTGGGACTCCAAGGTTAAAATGCCCAGAAACCTACACCGCTAGCTGTGTTGGCCAGGATTTCTGGAAAGCTGGTTGGGTCTGTGGCTGTGAATAAAGATTCTATTGATTTCTGGAAGGTGTAGTCCAAGGACCATTGAGGGCCCAAGGCAGGAAACCACTGATTTAGAGTCAGAGTGGTGTGGTGCACAGAGTGACGAACTAAGACTCAGGAGACCCGAGTTCTACACTTGCCTCTGTCTAATTATAGGTGACACTCCTTTTACTGCTGTCCTCTATGTGGATAGCATCAGTGAACAGTTTGCCCACTACATAGTGATGGATTCATTTGTGTCTTGGGGGACCTGAAATGTACAGAATAAAAACAGTTGTTCTGTTTTCATTCAAGAGACACAAAAGCTTTGACTGGTTTCCTAACTGCTGCCATCTTCTAAGCCAGGAATGAAAACACACCACATGCTGCCAGATCTGCTTTGATCTTCAATGTGAACACCAAGAACAAACAACTAGAATCTGATGCAAAAGACATGTATTCTGAATGCCAGAATGGAACCAAGCTCCCAGTACATCGTTATAAAAATCCACCCTTGGTTACCTCAATTGTTTTTGATAACAGAAACATAATTAAAAAGTGGAAGAGGGTGGGAGTTCTTTTATTGCTTCAGTAGTCGAACACTAGAAAGTGTGATGATGCCTTTCACTGTACGCCAGTGGTTCCCAATATTGGGTAACCCAGGTGTTCTTGGACTGCAGCTCTCAGAAGCCTTTGCCACCAGCTGTGTTGGCCAGTGTTTCTGGGAGATGCAGTCCAAGGACATCTGGGTTACCCAAGGTTGAGAACTGCTGCTGCATTCTGTTTACTCTTATATGGTCATTGGGAAGATGCGTAGAGGAACTGGAGAGCCATTTCCACTGCCTTGGGCTCACAGGAAGAAAGACAGAATGCAAATATAACTTACATACAATGTGCTTGTCCCTGCTCTGTGCTTACACTCACACCCTATTCCACATAATTCAGAAGGGTCCTTCTTTCATTTTTAGTGCATGAGCTCCAACCTCTATAGGTATATATACAAAGTTTTTACAGAGATATGCACCCTCTCAGAATAAGCTTCAGAACATCATTTCAATGTTGATTAGGAGGTGTTTCACAAAAGACTACAATAAAACCCACACAAAGTGAAAATATATGATCACATTGAATGCAATTAGATTTTTCTCAACACAGTGACTACAGGGTGCCATTGTAGCGCTACTGTGAATTTGGTCAATTTAAATAGCTTTGTGATACATAAACTTTTTCTTTTTATATTTTTAAGAAAAGTTTTACTGAACATTCAAGCACTGGGCTATTATTTGGGATTGTAACACCTTTGAAACCACACTGAGAGGCTTGGAAAAAGTTTTTTTTCTTTCTGTCTTTGTTTCCAGATTTCCCTTCGTAAAAATGTACCTATGACTAATCCACTCGTCAAGAAAAAAATGGCTGGTATTTAATCCTAGAGCCAATGAAACCTGTCTATTTCTGCTGCAAAGTACCCACCTAGATTTCTGAATGCCTTTTCCCCCTAGAGATATGTGCTCTACCTACATGATCACCCTAGGCTGGACAGTTGACTACATTAACCTCGAGAGAGGCCAAAAAAGAGGGCAGGAATCCTTCTTAGCAGTTGCGCTTCATCTTTGGCATTAGCTCCCACCTGAAATTTGCCTGGCTCATTCACTAGGGACTTTTAAGATATTTCTGAAACCACGGCTATTTCTTCTAAGTGCTTTTTCTTCTAAGTGCTATTCTAAATAGAGAAGTTGTACCCACTGTGAACCATTGTCTTAAACTCTTAAGTCATAATGTTCTTATGGCTATTTAGACAGGCATTTCATGATATCACATCAAAAGAGTGCAGAAATTCTTCGAGCTCTTACGTTATCAATTCAGTCATCTTGCTTTTATTGTTTTCTATATTGCCTTTTAAGGTTTAATTTTAATAGATATTTGTTTATTTGATTTTTTAATATTTTGTTTGTTATTATTATTTACTGTATTACTGATGTTTTATTCTGTTGTGAGCAGACCAGGGTGGCCTTAGTAGCCAGAAGGGTGGTATATAAATCAAATCAGATCAATCAATAAAATAAATATTCCAAGCCTTTCTTAATAGGCATTCTTTGTGATTATCAGTGTCCTTCCCAAATTATAATTTTCTTAGAAATATGTACTGTACCTTGAGAAACTTGCAAATTAGGTTTGTTTTGACCAATCACAACATGAAGCATACTAAATGCAAGACACCCATTTCAGGAGAAAATTGTGCTCTGACAGACATCTTTCACCACTACAGAGAGGACTGTTTCCAAGCTTACACTAAGAATATTATTTAGTGTAACTCTTTGAGCGAGCTCTTAAAGGGCAAGTTTTTGTAAGTGACCAGTTAGCAGTCTATTTGATACTTCCATGAATGGCTACTAATAGGCAACTCCCACATCTAGAGTTTGCAGAGTCAAAGTAGCTTTATGGGTGGAGAATAACTGTCCTTCACCAGATCTCAGATGGAAGGTGTGGAGAACTGTATTCTCACTTCAAAAATGCATGTGTGTGTAAAGGGGGAGGGGCATTGGCCTAGTACTGCATTTACTATGACCTTCCTCCAACTCAGGGCACAATAATTTTTATTAGTCCAAATGCTTGGCTATTATATGAAGACTCTGCCTACCCCCCCCCCCCACCGCAGCACACCAATACAACCCAACCACGTGAAGGGAGTCGTGATTCAGAAGGCTCCCATGCCACATGCAAGAATTGTACCACCCACCCACCCACCAATGCAAGCACGAAGCCTTTGGTCAAAGAAGCCATGTGTGTTTGGTAACAGGCTTTAAACCTAAATATTTGTTAGCTCTAATCAGAATGAGTCTATTCAATGAACTACTGAACAATGACTGAGTCACTTTGTAAATCCCACAGACTGGATCTACTCTAAACTCCCATTTAATGTAGGTTTTAGTCTACACAACCCTCTTGCAACATTCTTTTCCCACGTGTCTACTGTCCACGTGCATGTGAAGGGTTGTATAACTGTGTTTCTGGAACTTTGTACAGGGCTTCCTTATTCTTAATGAACCAAAACGATGATTTTTGTGATTTTTTATGACCAAAGGAGTCAGAAGGCCAGCTCCACATGTCTGTTGGGACTTGGCATTTTATTTTTCTCCCACAACAGTTCCATCAAAGAACATCACAGATGTCTTGTTGAACTTGTAGGAACTCTAAAGCCAGTTTGTGTTACAGTCATGACTGAAATTCTTGTCTGGCACTCACACGCTGTCTGGTCTTGAGTCCTGGTGTGGGTATGCGCACGCGAAAAATCCAGATTTTTTTTGAGCCCACATTAAGCACAAATCACGCGGAGATTTTTCATGCCAAGAAGAGGGAAGAAACGACAGACAGACAAGAAAAAATGCAACACTATAACTGATTGCCAGTTTATGTTTCTTTTGAGTTCCCAGGGAGTGGTGCCATCAAATTAAAAACAGCCTCCCTGCAACATTTTATACAATCTAACAATATATTTAGAAGGGATAGATATAAAATGTAGACATATTAGTGGAAAGAAACCATTGTGATTCTTAGATGGAATAAATATTTAATTAAAGACCCCACAGATTTTCTGATAAAAAGATGGCACATTTAGTGTTTGGAATTAAACCGGAAGCCAACAGTTGAGGATGGAAGTAGTGCAGATACTGTGCGTGTATAGGAAATGACACAGAAGAAGGATGTGAATGATGTGTATGCAATCCTCACCTGACAACTCCTTTTTTATGCCTGATGTATAAGGCTCATGCACCATCTCCTACATGGAAATCCTTTCTGTGCAGGCATTAGAACACAATCAATGAACTCCAGCTGTTGCTTTTCTCTAGCGCTCAGAATTTATCACCAGAGATTATGTTGGCATGGCTCATGGGAGTTGGAGTCCAACATAATCTGCAAGGAAACTGCCCACTTACTTCTGGATTAGATGGGGCAGCCCTCAGGTTTTTAATTACTTCTTAAAGCCATGATTCAGGAGGTGACATAACAATCTCATTCTATGGACAATACGCTTGATTTTCTGCCCTAGGAGTATAGGAAGCTGCCTTATACAAAGTCAGTATCATTAGCCCTGCTTAATTTGCTCTTGCTCTGGCTGGCAGCAGATCTAGACGGGCCTTTTGCTGCATCCTGGAAGATGCCAGGGATTGAAATCTGGAATTTTCCTGCAGGCAAAGCACACATTCTACCATAGAGTAATAGCCCCACCCAACTAAATATGATAGGGGCTCTTAATAATTAAGTGTGCATAGCAGTGCAATTTAAATTACTGTCCTGAGCAGCAGCCATTTTGTAATTTACTCTAGTCAATGTACAAATTCCCAAGAATAATAATAATAAAATTTACAATGAATGTAAAATGTAGCATCAGTTTGTACTCTAGTGGATGAGGGACCCTATTATCAACAGGAAGCTTAAAATAAGAAATGCCCCACATATATTACTTAATTGAAGAGCAAAGAAAATGACCATTTTAGACGTCTAACATTTATGTTCTAAACATTAACTGGGTGAGAAATAAACACAGAGCATTTGGATCAATTGATCTCTTATATTAGGGAGAGTGTCAGTTGAAACATAATACAGTGGACCCTTGTATAACAAACAGCTTGTATAACATAAAATTTGTACAACATAAAAAATTCCGGCGATAAGGGAAATTTGCTTAACATAATTGCCTATGGGGAGAATCCGTACAACATAAAAATGGGATCACTCCGTTTTCAATTCATTCCTATGGGAATTTGTATAAAGAAAAAATTGCTTAACATAATTTCATTTGGAACAAATTAATTCCTTTATACAAGGTACCACTGTACCTGTTTTAAAACATAATGAAATAACCAAAAATTGTAAATCTCATCAGAGGGAATTTCAGATGGTGTTATTTTCTGGGGGTGTTGTGTTTTGTATTCCACCCACAGGATCAAGGGGATCATTGCACTTTTAGTGTTATCTAAACAAGTCTGCAAAAATCCTATAAAATGCATGCATGCACATACATAATATTAGCAGTATTAGCTAGTTAACTGTCAATATATTTTGGGACACTTTTTTGTATATGTGTGTGTGTGTGTGTGTATGTGTGTGTGTGTGATGGAAATGTAGTGTGTTAATATATAGGTAGAAAAACAATCAAGGACTCAATGAGCAAGCTAAAATAATGTTATCCAGATGAAAGTTCCATTCCTACAGCACTTGAATTCCACGTACAGTCAGCCTAGAAACCATCATACCTGAAGAATCCTTTTAAAACGAAAAACAAAAATAACCCTTCTAGCATTCCATAGTGCTTTAAGATGATACAGAATGGAAGGTATCTGGTTCCCAGTAATTTACAGCTTGCTTCAAAATAAGTTTACTCTCAAGCAGACACCCGTGAAGTTCAGTGCAATCTGCTTCCCACAAAACAGGTCACAATTTTAAATAATAGCACTGAAACAACAATTCCCACTGCTAGAGAAACCCATGCTGGTTAGGGAAGCTCAACCTCTTAAACCATGACCCCAACACATGATTTTCCAGAACCAATTTGTTTTTTGTGTGGTAGGAATAACTTCTTGCTTCATTTTTCTCCCTCATGATATGCTTTCAAATATTATCTCCAAAGTCAAAGAGCACCTAATGGTCATTTTGACTGAACACACAGAACCTTGGAAGTAGGCATCAACCTCCTGCCTTGGAGGTATACTAAGAAATTATTCACCATTTAATATACGTTCAATTTCTTCTAGTCTTTTCAGAGCAGCAACCCTTTTTTTCTCAATGTCTTTGATTTCTTTTGTTGATTTCTTTTTTGTCTCTTTATCTGTGGTATTTTTGTCCACTTGTTTCTTGGGCTTTGTCTGCCCTTTGTTGCTATTACTGTTTGTGGTCCGAGAACTTTTCTGATCATTTTTCGCCCCTTTCAAGTTTTCAGAAGTTTTTTTTTCCTCCACAGCAATGGTCTTCTCTGTGGGAATCACAGATGCTTCCCCTATACCAAGTGAAGCAATTTTACTTCGGACTATGCTTAAATGACGTTGGATGTATTCCTCATGGGGGGCTAAAGCTAGTGTCTCCACCAAACATTTCTCTGCCTTTAAGAAGTCTCGTTCCTCAAAATAAACTACACAAAGATTGTGTTTTCCTTGAACGTTGTTGGGGTCCATTTTCAGTATTTTCTCAAAACACTCTTTAGCTCCCCTTATATCTTTCTTTTGGTTCATCAAAATATCTCCTTTCAGAATCAAACCTTTGGTATGATCAGGATAGTACCTCAGTAACTCTTCTAGAACGGGCAAAGCCTTCAACTCCTTTGCAGTCTGAGAGTAAAGTAGTGCTAAATTGAACAATGCACTTCGGAAGCCCGGTTGTAGTTTTATGGCTTTTTTCATCCAGGTTTCAGCTTCTGCATCTTTCTTGTCATCCATTGCAAGCATGCCCAAGTTAAAATAACCATTGGCATCTTGAGGTTCTTCTTTCACGTAACTTAGAAGTCTTTTCCTAGCTTCTGGCCGAAGTCTAGCATCACCTAAAGCAATAGAAGACGTGTATTAACATAATAGTATTGCACAGCTTTACAGATACTAAAATAAACTATGCATCAATAGCTTCTCGATTACAATCATCATTACCAGGGGGATTTGTGTTAAACTGAACTGGAATAGTATTGAAAGCAAGATATAGTTTACAAGGGATTTAGAGGCTATTTCTTAAAAGATATCTTCAAATATAACACAACTTGTGTGCATTTCATATTCCACACACAAATAACATAAGAAGCAATAGTAGTCAGTCAGTAAGTGGGCATGCGTGAACAACAGAGAATATTTGACACACTTGGGGGGTGGTAAGGGAAGATACATACCAGACTCTTGCATTAGGAGTGCAGAATTAAATAGTGCTAATTTATGACTGGGATTTAGTTCTAAGGCCCTGTTGAAATTGTTCAGTGCTTCAGTTGGATCTTTCAGTTCAATGTAGACAATTGCCAAATTATACCACAGGTCGGCATTGGACCTATCCAGTTCGAGAGCTCTAAGGTAAGCTTCCTTTGCTTGCAATGGCTTATTCATTTTTAGAAGCAGTTCTCCCCTGTGAAGGAATCAAAGTGTCAGCTGTGTTCTCATCCATCTGTCTGCAATTAAACATTTATTTGGTGCCAAGAGTGCACAGGCATCACAGTGTTTACTACAGTGAGGTCAATGTTGTGTCAAGTGGGCTAAGAGGAAACCAAATATACATTGAAGAGTGGGGTCAGGTCTTCATATATTGACAGTTGCTCTACAGAACCCAAGGGAACTTAAATGAGTTGTAACTAATTTGTTCAACGGATTTTGATGGGTTTATGCAAGCATAACTAACAATGCATCTCTACTACACCATTATGGCAGGTTGATTCCACTTTAACTGCCAGAGCTCCATCCTACAAATTCCAGGGATTTCTAGTCTGGTGATGTACTTTGAACTCTCAGCTAGAGAGCGCTTACATGCTCCCTTGAACTACAGTACTAGAACTCTCTGGCAGAGAATACTATGTACATCACTAGATTCTAGATTTCAAGCTTCCATTGGATGAAGACATGAAAACTGAACTGTATCTAACTGTTATAATGGTGACATGTGGATATATTGGGTCAAATCTGAAGCATAAATCTGAAGCACAAGTCGTGTTTGCCTGCTAGAATAAGCAGCGTTTTACAGCAATGCTGTCCTGGAGATGAAGCTGAAGTTAGGTAGACCAAAAAAAAAAAGGGGGGGGGGCACGTCTTCTGGTTAATTTTGCCAGATACACAATGGCTTGGGACATGCTTCAAGACATACCTTGAGCTTTCTTTTTGGCAGAGAGATGAACAGTGGCATAGGTCCATAGGATACATGCAATGAAGAAGGGCTACA
The DNA here is from genome assembly GCA_023846285.1 of Phrynocephalus versicolor. NCBI lineage: Eukaryota > Metazoa > Chordata > Lepidosauria > Squamata > Agamidae > Phrynocephalus > Phrynocephalus versicolor. Next base: position 34,702,114 of record JAHTLZ010003526.1, read on the forward strand.
GCATTTGAAGGGTATATTAAAATATACAAGTACAATAATAGTGACATCAGAAAGCCCTTGTGTACCTAACTGGTCTCTTTGCTGTCACTCACCATAACACTCTATTCAACAACTATCATCCAATATTCTTTCAGACTGGTTGCTGAGGACAGGAGAAGCAAAAAAAGATAATCTCTTCACTCACTAAAATATAAGCCTTCTGACTTTGGACACCATCTGTCCCTAGATGAGGCATTTGAAAACCTTGGGCCATTCAGATGTTGAGGTACATTTCCCATCATGTCTTAACACTGCCCTGGCTAGGCTTAGGCTGGGTTAGGAGGTAGAGTCCAACAACTCTGAAGGTCAGATATCCCAATCATATCTTAGGTGGAATATACCAAATTCTTCAGGTTGTTTAGAATGGGGAGGGGCATACTCTGGTTATACAAAAGAATTCTTCTGAACTTTCTGCCATACTAGGTTTAGTATGGTACTGTCTGGCTCAGTTCCATTTTTTTTAAAAAAAAGGTCAGCCATACAATACCAATATGTTAATATTTTCATTTAGCATTTTCCATGAGATCTTTTTATCTTTTCTTACATTGTGAGGAATCAGACTGCACACAAATATACACATTGCCAAAGTGTGGGGAAAGTTGCAGAATGTGTTATTTCATCATTTTAAAGGGGTGGAGTGGCTGGGGAGTATTGATGCAGATGCTATATAAGGCTCATGAACCTATTACACCTTGGTGTATGTTCAGTGTAATCTTTGTGATGAACACTTTTCAGCAATTTTTTAAAAAAATGTCCTTTAGCTAGCACCCAAATGCCTTCCACATGTAAAACATGACTTTAATCAGGGCAATGCACACCATTGGGAGGGGGGTTGGATATAAGTGACTAATCGCAATGTTGAAAATGAAGCAGTACAGTCCCCTAAAACTTTTCCATTGAAGACTTAACTGCACTATAGTACTAAATTTTATCTCTTCCTTTCTTTAATCTCATCATAGGCCAGGATCTTCTTTCATATGTCTTCCCGTACAATGGTCCATTGTAAAAGCACTTAAGAGCTTTCTGGAGCTGGTGCGAAGCGGCAACATGCAATCTCAAATTGGAAAATGTGATGAGTGTTATGCTTACACAACATTACGTTCCACAATTTCAAAGCCCCAAACATTTCTCTTAAAAAAATAGAACACAGTAGCACTTCTGTTTGAATCGCATTTCATTAACTGTTTTTAAAAGTACCTAGCGATTTCAGTACTAACAAAAATACTAATTAAACAAAAATCCTGCCGAGTGGCCCCATAGCATTCAGCTTATAGTGAATGTTTCCTGAGAGACAAATGGGAAGCAAAGGACAACAGACTTTCTCCGTCTTTATCCACAACAGCTCTATGATGTTCATTGCTATGGACAGAACACCATGGATGAACACACAGAAAACTAGCATTGTTTTCCATAGTGGAAAAATTTGCTTGCAGTTTCCATCAGAACAGTGATGACTGGGGCAATCTAGTGATCAGGGCTAGAACCCTATCCTAGTTCTCTGAAGTCCTTGTCCTCTGAAGATGCCAGCCACAGGAACGTCAGGAAGAAAAACTTCCAGAACACAGCCAAACAGCCTGGAAAACTTTCAACAACTATCAGATCGCGGCGGTGAAAGCCTCCAAGAGATAACTGTGGTGTTAGTCTGTGCAACTCGCTGTCGCAGGATGTGGTGATGGCATCTGGCCCAGATGCCTTTAAATGGGGACTGGACAAAGTGGACAGATTTCTGGAGGACAAGTCCATTGCAAGTTACAAGCCATGGTGGGGATATGTGTCATCTCCAGGCTTAAAAGAAGGGTATCTCAAAGTGCCAGATATAGAAGAGTGACATCAGGAGACAGATATCTAGTTGTCTCATGTGCTTCCAGAGGCATCTGTTGAGGCCACTGTGAAATAAAGGAAGCTAGACTAGATGGGCCTGTGGCCTGATCCAGCAGGGCTTTTTTTGTGTAACCATCCTACACAGCTTTTTGTCACCTCGTACACTTCTCTAGCTTGCAGTTATACAAAAAGGCAATTGCCCCACTGAAAACAACCATAGGTCCAGATGCACAAAGTTGTAAATACCTCTGTGCACATTGGGAGGTGGGGGTGGTTGAACATGGCATAGTGGCAGAAGGACAACTGCAGATGAAATGGGCAACTATTTGTGCAATTTCTTTAATTATAGCACTGGAATCATTTCTGGTTTTAAAATATGCCTTCGTTGCTTAAGGTTAATTTGAAGGCAAGGAAATGTTTAGCCTTGTTGTATAACAGGGTTCCAAACATTCTGAAAGACCATATTTTTCTAAGCTTTGATCTTCCCATCATCCTATTTATAAAATGCACTGAGGAAAACAAAAAGACAAAACAATAAACTAAACTCAAAGATCATGTTGGCTACATCCAAGTACTACATGAGGCATAGTTTGTACCTGTGCAAATATTTCTTATAAGACTGCACTAAAACTCTAAGACAGATTTGTATGCATAATAAATGGGAGACAAGGCATTTATAAGCCTATTCCTGATCTAGGAGCTTGGTCTCAGCTTTCTCATGGAGAAACAAATGAACCTGTCCAACAATTGGGATCCCTTACTTTCATTTCTCAATGCCCAAGCAGAACCTGTTATCTAGACTTTCTGCTCAAAGATTACTTTCATTCAGCCCAATCCCCACATTAATTAGAATGTGCAAAGGACAAAGAACTATAACTATATACAAAGGATACAACCACCATGGGAATCTCTACTAATACACACCTACCCAATTTCAAACCAATTATTCTTTGCTATCTCTGTATGGTTGTTAGACTGAAATTGGACCCAAATACCAAGCCTCTTAAAAGGAAAAGGAAATAACACATGACCAGATAATTTAAATAAACAAATAGACATTATGATAAGCCCCTGCCTACAATGTTAAATATGGCTATGTCCAAAACATAACTCTATTTATTTTATTTATTGTTGGAGTTATACCCCGCCCATCTTCCCAAGGGAACTCTGGGCGGCTTCCAGCAATCTGACCAGTACAGCAATGGTCAGGGTACAATACAAGATACAATACAAGATACAATAAACGGTGTCAATACACAATACAATACGACAGACAAACAGGAAATTAAAATAAGCACTGGTAGCACCCTTTGCAGGCATAATAGAGGCCTCAATGGTCCAACATCTTTAAAAATAATGGCAATGATGGCAGATGGCGGGTTTAAAAAAAACAAAACTGTGTATAGGAGGGTGTAATGTTTTAGTCATCTGCAAGTATATTTGCTGAAAAGAGACGCTGGAGTAGAACTATGCATCTTCATGGCTCCTGAACGGTAAGGTCAAATGTTTGCTGTAACACATATATCTATATAAGCCTGGCAATCTAACTCAGTGTCCCGGGAATGCAATGAAATGTGGGATGCGTTCTGCCTCTGGTATCTTTGAACCATTCATAAGTGTTTCCTAAGTTGCTTATTACAGTGGGTAGCTTCTGGAAAAATGTTTCCTAGTAAGGTACACATCACTTTGATATATGTTCATTACAATTAGTAATTGAGTAGAGGCAATGTTTCTGTTGATTTTATGGCATTATTTTTTTACTGTGTAAGGTGCCTTGATAGAGTTATACCCTTAATTGAGACATAAAGTATTTAAAAAGACAAAGAATGAACAAGACCTATATGCCGCAGAAGACAACCCTGGACCATCCTATTAAGGACTCATTATGAATTTCAAAATGATATCACTGTCAGTGGGGAGAGGCTTTCTACTCATGGTGTGTTGCTTTGCTTCCAGTTTTATGAATGCACTGAACATCTTCAAAAGAAAGTACCTGCTAATGTATGCTTGCTTGAAATCCGGCCTCATGCTAATGGCTTGGCGATACAGCTGGTCTGCTTCTTCTAGACGAGACTCGTTTGCTCGAATCAGGTTTGCAAGGTTAATATAAACATTGAGATGGTTGGGAGCAATTCGTGCAGCATATTTTTTACCTGGAATAATCTAACAGTGGAAGAAATTTTATCAGGCCAGGAAGAGCATGGGTTGGAAGTTAAGAACCATATCAAAAAAAACACAATGTCATAAAAAGCCGCAGCCATTTTTAAGAAATGAGATGGAGTTTTTGCGAACAAACCTCTAAAAATGCCACAACTGTGAATGAAGGATAACTTTTAGGGGTGTGTCATTCAGGTGTTTTTTGTTTGTTTTCAGACTTCAACTTCTGAAACTCTCCGCCCCTAAATATATACTTATAGAAACTTTCACACACACTTCCATTTCACTCACCTGGAACAGGGCTGTCTTCCACATTGTAGTCGGCCTATAAAAAGGAAATTGTCCCTGTATTTCGTGGGAGACCTAGGTCTTTGTGGGACATGTAGCTCTTTGGAGGAGAGCCTTCTAACAGAGCCAGACAAGCAGTGAGACTATAATCTCTTTGCATCTCTTGGCAAAGATGCAGGCCTCCCAGGAAGCACAGGGGCCCTTTCCATTTTGCACAGGAAGCAGGCCTGAGAGAGCATGGAAGAAAATCCTTTCCCAGGTGAGTGAAATGTGCTGTAGGTGTGTGTGAAAGTTTCTGTAGGCATGCGTCTTTGGGGGACCTTCCTTATGAGGAAAAGCTAAATCATTTGAGGCTCTTTACTCTGGAAGAAAGGTGCCTGAGGCGTACAAAATGATGCAGGGCATGAGTCAAGTGGATAGAGGGACGCTCTTCTCCCTCTCACAAAACACCAGAACTAGGGGACATCCACTCAAATTGAGGGCTGGGAGAGTAAGAACAGACAAAAGATTTTATTTTTAACCCAGCATGTTGTTACATCTGTGGAACTCCCTGCCAATAGCATTTTATACAGAGAAAAATACGGCATTTCAGAATATGCAGTGACTAAGAAAACTGAGCAGGAAGGTGTTCAGTACTCATGTTTGGGCTATGGGTTTCATACAATTGGCTGATGGGGAAACAGAGTGCTGGACTACACAGGTCTTGATGTTGTGAAAAAAGATCTTTTAAAACCAAATCCTTAATTCTCATTAGCACAGACTTTTGCTGCTGGAAGAGGAGTTTCACTGGATATTTTCAAAGGCATGGCTTTTTGAGAAACTGTCTCTCTACTTACCTGTGGCATCAGTGATTTTGCCACCAAATAGGACTTCTCAGCTTCTTTGGATCTGTTTAAATTTTTGTATGTTCTTCCCACATTCATGTGGGCACCAATATCATCTTGAAATTTAAGACAGAAACACAGCACATCATTCTTTTCATCCTAAAAACCTAGCTTTAGAAGCAAAACCTCAACAGTTACAGCTATCTTCAATGGCAGCCGAAGACACAATAATGAGTTAGGGATTCGACTCAAATTGCCATACAAATCTGAATGCCAATACAACATCAATCCACATTGATTCGATAGAATAATCCAGAAAAGTTTACTCACTGTGGCAAGTGGAACTACGTACATTTTTGGAAGTTATTGACTGGAGAATTTAATCCTGTCCTCCCCCCCCCCCCAGACACACATTATATTAGAATGCTAGGTTTCTTAAGCATATTCTTAAGATAAAAATACCCTACTCCATGGCAGGAACACAGGTTGCTGCCTTAAGCCTAGCCAGATTCATAAATACCATCAATTCTAATAACAGCAAATCCCTAGGGTCTTTAGTTGAGCTCTTTCCCAAAACCTGTGTTTTGATCCTTTTAATTGGAGAGGCCTGGAACTGAAGTTGGACCTTATGCACATAATCTAAATTGTTTACCACTGAGCTTGGGAAATTTACTTTTTCAGAGTATGGTTGCCAGCTGGTGTAGCTGATGACTATGCTGGCTGCAGAGTCCTGAGATGTGTAGAACAAAATCATGTCAAAGTTCTGGTCCTTCTCCTTAAGACAGTTAATGTTCAAAGATTAATACCTAATTTTATCAGGCCTGCCCAACAGATCGCCTGCAGGTGACCAGTCGCCCGCGGTGCCTTCAGGGGTCGCTTGCCAGGTCCCTGTGTTGGGGGAAGAATCCCCCCCCATCTCCAGCAGCGGCATTTGGGTTTTCCAGCGGCACACATGACAGCCGCAGAGGTGGACCCAGGCCTGCTTGCTGGGCCCGCTTGCCAGAGACACCAAACAGGCCCAGCAAGTCAGCCTGGGCCCGCCTCCGTGGCTGCTGGAGCCACCGCCACCACTGCCGTCGCCGCCCTGCTGCTATCGTCGCCACCACCACCACGCCTGACTCTGCCCCCGCCGCTATCCCACCACCCCCACCGTCATTGTCGTCGCCGCCCCCTCCACCACGGCTTGTGACTTTTGTGCATGCGCACGCATGTTACGCACACACCACGTCAACCGCGGGGGGGGGGGCTATAAAAGCAGCAGGTAGGCCATGGGCTGTCCAAAGTTGGACAGCCCTAAGCTAGATGAAGCGACAAAAATGTTTCCATCCGTATCTAATAATAATGTTTCTAGTGCTGGATTGAGGATTCAAACAGATCAAAGCAAGAAAGCAAGCAATCATACACACATGTAACAATTTAGATGCCAAAGATTCCACTGTATTATAAAGGCTTCATTTTATTGTATTCAACAGTCTGGTATCTAGCATAAATGTTGGCTGAATCTTCAATATTCTGGCTGAGCACTCTATACCACTGTTTCCAACTCACCTGGTTGCACTTGGGTGGCTTGAATGAAGAATCTCAATGCTCTTTCAAAGTTCTTTTCATTTTCCAAAGCATGACCCACATTATTCCAGAGTTTAGCATTGTTTTTATTCACCTGGCAACAGGAAAGAAATATAAAACTGTAGAATCTATCAAACAAACGTGCACCATTAAAGCAGAGGCATTTTGTTGAAGTGTAACTTGATACTTGAAGCTCTTGGATTTTGAGAAGTAGTGAGTGTCTTGATACCCTGATGTGCAAATATACTTTGTCTTTGCGGGTCTTCTGGGTCTAGGTTGGCATTTTTCACATACATATTGGAACTCCTAATGAATCTTGGAACTGAGTAAATCACCTTAGAAACAAATCTACAAAAAGGAATGCTCTAATAACCCAAAGCAGATTATCTGTGAGCTGAGTCATATCTGTGCACATATCTCCCTAGGCAGAGGAACATTCTGTTTACAGCTGTTCTGGCTAATTCTTAGCAGCCCCATTTGATGGAAATGGATCGTAGCAGTCCAGAACATCTGGAGGGTTAAAGATGTCCCAACTTTATTCCACAGGCTGCTGTGAGAAAATGCTCTCCATCATCATTTAACCATATACCAAACTACAACAATTAGGAAGAAGAATTAGCTGTAGCTATTGTACTCCATTGCAGAAATACGAGTACATGTTGGCTGGACAGCTCAATGAGTTGTGTATCTGGCTGCTGAGTCCTACTGTGAGTTTGATTCCATACTGTGCCTTCAAGGAGGACCGCCAGCCCTGTGTAGTCTTGGGGAAACTGCACACTCTCAAAACACTCCCCCAAAAAGGCAATGATAAAGCACTTCTGAGTAATCTCTACCTAGAAAACCTTGAAAGGGTAATCATAGGTCAGAAATAACTTTATACCACAACATTAATATTAAAGTTTTGCCAGGAAAGTTTGGTTATTCAGCAACTTCCTTCACCAGATTCACTAGTCTTAAATTGAAACTTACATTTCTTTAATACCTATAGCTTTACTTATCCAAGATTAGATACTGCCAACATAGATCCATTTATAGTTCAAGTTTATATTACGTGATAGAGATGGGCACGAAATGAGCAATTTTTCATTTTCGTTTTTTCATTTTGTTACGCAACGAAACAAAAAACGAATTTTGTCTCCAAAATGAAATGAAACGAAACACCAGAAATTTTGTCGTGCGTTTCGTTTTCGTTGTGGCAAATACATTGAACTGTAATGAATGCTAACGAAACGAGCAATTTTTCATTTTCGTTTTTTTGTTTCGTTACGTAACGAAACAATTTTTTTTCAAAAATTCACAAAAAACGAAAACGAACCAAAACGGACCCCCTAAATGACAAACGACAAACGAAACACCATTTTTTTGAGTTGTGCCCATCTCTATTACGTGATATGAATACAGCCCAAGACCCTTTGAAAAGTTCTACACATAGCATCTGTAAGAATTTGTTCTTCTGTGGATACTTCATGTTACTCAACCATTCAAATTGGAAGAAAAAGTCACTAGAAGAATTTAACAGTGGAGCCTACTCTGAGGAGCAATCCCTTCCCAGGAGAGTTCTGTCTATAAGCTTCTTCCCAAGAGTGCAGAATAGTAAGAATCAACTATGGAATTTGAATCATAATGTTGTACCTTCAAAGCAGACATAAATAGTGTATATTCTGATTCCCAGTCCCAGTTCCTTTGGAGTGTTTTTAAGGCATGAACACACAGCACCAGAGATAGACATACCCAGGAAAGCTTTCTTAGTACACTGTTGCAAAAAGAGAAAAGAGCATGCATTTAACATAACTCTTGACTTTTTAAGTCTATACAGGATGCCAACATTTGCCAGTTTTCACAAAAACAATCCTTGTTTCTTTTTCAGTCACCCAGATTTCTTTCCTTCATTTATACACAATTAACAGTTTATTGAACTCTTCTCCTGTTATGCTTAACAACTGTATATGTAATGTGCAGTTTAAAAAGAGGTACAGCAGCTGCTTTTGGAGGGAAAAATTAATCCATATCAATGACAATTTATTTTTAAGAACCAAAAATGATCATGTCTAAACTCTTCCCCATTTCATGTGCATGAATATATAGCAGGAAACACCGGGGGCTAGAAATATTCCAAGCATAAAGATGAATTTAACTATACAGTACTTGAAACCTAGGATTAAAACTTTCTGCAAATAAACTGTTTCTGCTACTGATGTTGTGATTACATATATCTATTTTTATCCACTACAAATTTGAAAGACTTTGTCAGCAGCATTATACGATAGGTTTGAATTTACTGTGTCCAGTTAAGTTCTTTAATTGTAAGTAAATGACATATCCTTAATCCTCTGTCAGAAAATAGCTTTCAAAGATCTGGAATCCAGCCTTAATGGTCACATGACTCAATACACCCACCAACATGACTGTACATAGCAATGTGGAACGATTTCTACTTATGGTTTACTTCCATGAATAATAATCATTGGATGGCATACTGCTGCCACTGAAACATAACAGGAGATTAGGAAAACAGCACTGATTTTTGAAAGCTATGAATTAAGGGAAACTGAGTTAAACCTGAAAGGCAGAGCAGGGGATATGCCAAATTAGTAAATTAGCAGGCCTCCAGATATTGTAAGATTATAACTCTCATTTTCCCTGCATTCTGGCCATGTTTGCTGATGTCAAAAGGAGGTGGAGTTCAACACCCTCTGGAAAGGCACGAGTTCTCCATTTTTCTGAAATAAAAAACAAGTCAGCTCCCCCACCATCTGATTGTTAACTGAATAAAGCCTAAAACCAGGTGGCAGGCTCAACCAGGGTATGCCTCATTGGCCAGAATCCTATTTCCCTAGGTCACGCATGTCCAAACTTCAGCCCTCCAGATGTTTTGGACCACAACTCCCACAGTCCTTTGTCATTGGCAATCTAAGCTTAGAATTCTGGGACTGGTGGTCCAAAACAGCAGGAGGGCCGAAGTTTGGACATGCCTGCCCTAGGTGATCACACAAAAGGAAATCACACAAGTGATCTGACCTACTTGTTGGGTCATCCGCTGTGTGCCCAATACAATATTACCCTGATTGCTCAGGTCATTATGTACCTGGTTATGATAGGCAACTTGGAAAACAGAAAAATGTTCTCAAGCACATAGAAAAATGAAAACAGGATTTCTGGCTACAGTGGTACCTCTAAAAACAAATTTACAGTAATTTGTTCTATGGGTCAATTTGTTTTATGAAAATTTTGTTTCCCAAAATGTGGTTTCCCATAGGAATGCATTGGGAATGGATTAATCTGTTCTGGAGGCTAGGATAAAGACAAAAATTCCTGGGAATATGCGGAATGGTTTTCTTACAAGGCATTTGTCAGAGGTACTGTACTAAGTTAGTTTCTAAATAGTGGGTCAGTCCCTAGTATATCCCATTGATTCAATGGGTTTACTCTAGTGAACAACAGCAAATGGCTTTAGGCCATTGTCATTTTGGTTTGTAGCTGATACATTTAATGGCTGCTACTATGCGATTATGGGAATTAAAAATTCAGTCCATGAAAAATGTTTGGTTTATGAATATTGTTTTTGTATGTATTTGTTCAGACCTTATGTCTCAACACCAATAAAAAAGAGGGGTCATCTGAGGCACTCAAAGATTATTGCTTTTCCTCTACAGCTCTTTTTAAATCTACTTTAAAACGTGCTGCTAGTTATTTAACACATAGTAAATCATTCAATAAAAATGTTGAAAACAGCTAGCAGTTGGTAGCATTACCCTCCCAGAAATTCTTCCAGTCATGTTGGAACAGATTCTTCTTCAACACAGCTAATTTGCATTTTCTTTGTTCTGATTCTTACAAGGGGAAAAAGGGCTAATGCCAGGGAAGTAAGAGCAATCATCTGATTCTTTGATATTAAAAAAGAGATGGGACTAATTATTAGAATTAGGGCGGCTAAAATGTAATTAGTAACCTGCAACAAACACTTTCACAGCAAATACATTCTGCTGCACAGCAATTACAGCTGTTTCAAAGGAGGTGTCAAAAACAAATCTGGATTTCTGTTTGAGAAAGCAAAGCCACACACCCTGATATAGATCTCTGTGGGCATCTGAGCAGATAAGGATCTTCTGATCCTTTTCCCCGATCTAGGAACTCCTGCCTCCACATGCTTTGGCTGTAGGCAAAAGCCCTCCATTAATTCCAAGGGGGGAAAAAAACTTTGCATGAAAAAAGAAGGGATGAAAAAGCAATGCAGTGTATTTCCTATAAAAGTAAGAATTTTAAATTCTTCAGTACTGGCAATGGTATACAGTGCACCTTGCATCTATATTTCTGAAGTCTGTAGTACATTTTGGTGAAGAAAAAATGGACAGAAGCGTGCACACATTTGGAAAGCATGCACAACTACAAAGGTAAAAGTAAATATTCCCCCGGCACATGTGTGCGAGTCATGTCCAACTCTAGGGGCGGTGCTCATCTCTGTATTCAAGCCAAAGAGCCAGTATTGTGCAAGTCTGTGGCTACGTGGCTGGCATGGCTGCAAGGAAACACTGTTTTACGTCCCACTTTTTATGGCGGTACCTATTTATCTACTTGCATTTACATGCTTTCGAATTGCTAGGTTGGCAGGAGCTGGAGTTGTCAGCAGGAGTTTGCTCCGCTGTGTGGCACCCAGGATTTGAACCGCTGAACTGCCGACTTTGCAGCCAACAGTTTTCAGAGCCTTAGCCCACTGAGCCACCACGCCTCTGCACAACTACAACTACAAAACTTGATATTAAAAACAATATGCAGAACTGTGCTTTACTGAGCGGGAAAATGAGCATGAAACATGTAAATTATAAAAAAACTTGTACAAAAGTGACAAATCTGCTCAAATATATGGGTGGATATATGGGTGGGAAGATGCCTCTCCTATTGTTTCAACCTGATATGAAACCGGGAGGGGATGAGAATGCTGATAATGATAAAGAATTTTTCATCCCTATCAGGCAGATTCTATCGTTTAAGAGAAACAATAAATATTTGAGCAGAAGTTGCTTATCTGTTCATACACTTTAAAGTGCCATTTCATATGTTGTAGCTTATGACGGCTGGATCCCAAAAGATCTTCTATACGGAGAACTAGTGCAGGGAAAGCGCCCCAGAGGGAGACCAGAGCTGCGGTATAAGGATATCTGTAAGAGGGACCTGAAGGCCTTGGGAATGGACCTCAACAGCTGGGAAACCCTGACCTCTGATCGCAGTGACTGGAGGCAAGAGATACAGCATGGTCTACATAAATTTGAAGAGTCATTTGTCCAACAGGCAGAGGAAAAGAGGCAGGCATGGAAAGAACGAAACTCGAGGACCAGGCAAGAAACAGAATACATCTGTCCCCAGTGCGGTAGAGACTGCCATTCCCGAATTGGTCTATTTAGTCACATTAGGTGTTGTTCTTAGGATCTCTACTCCAGGCATGATACCATAGTCTTTCGAGACTAAAGGATGCCAATGACTTTGCCTGTAATATACTGCTCATGTAAAACCTGACAATTCTGCTGCTTTTATCTAACCTATGGCATTTGTGACTTACCTTGGGATACAAAGAGGTGAATGGAAGTAATGGGATCTCTAATAATCCACAGAGAAAACTGCCAGTAGTGCCAAACTACCAAGGGGAGATTATGTGACTGGTATGCTCAATCTAACTCTTGGGCCAGAACCAAAGGTCTTCTGCCACACTGCCAGAGTGCTCATTCCCACCTCTAAACTTCTCCACCTTGCCAAGATAAACTGAACTGTTCAGCCTTGAAGAAGGGGGAAAGTGGTTAGGATCCTTTAAAAAAGGCTCAGAAGGAATGTTCACAAAAGCCCAACTCCTTTGAGACAAGGGTGGGACACACCCTTAAGCTGTCCTTCAGGCCAGTGGTCTTCAACTTGCTTTCTATGGGACACAACTGCTTTCTTCTTGTTGTCCCCAAGGCAGAGGTATGTCCTTCATGCAGCCTTGCTTCAGAATGACTTGCAGCTCATCAGTCCAGTAGTTGGAAAAGTAAGCCTCCAAACAATTATTTGGAAGGAGCAAATGAACCAAAGTCTCAAGCATTTGGTACTTCATGCTGATATAGCATGGTTTACTTATCTGGTTTATGATAAAGACATAGGAATTGGCAAAGACCTGCTACTAGTTGCCTTCCAAAATGAGAAGCAGAAGCCTAATTCAATTAATGTTTTCCTACAGCAGTTTCTAACCTCAGTGTATTAGTTCAGATGTCATGCAAATCCATGGCATGTGTGAAATGAAAAGCAAGAGGAAAGACACAGGAAAATGAAGAAAACAACGAGTCCAAGGTTCATCCAAGCTGAGCAGCTTTGCACAACACAGCTCACGTACAACTGAATTCCACAAACTGGGGAAAAATAATGTGTGCTGGCAATGAGCTACATTTAAGCCTACCAATAATATGCTAAAAACAAAACAAAACCAATAACGAGTTCTACTCTTAGACGAACATAAATTTAAAATAATCTCATTAATGCATTCATTAGAATTTACTATTATGACAGTTCCCCATCTACTTTTTCTCATGCGTTCTAACATATGCAGTGTATTATGAATAATTCAGAAAACCAAGAGTTCCATTTTGCTCTCATATGTAAACCAAAAATAAGATTAAAGTTATTAGTAAATGACTAGGTGATGTTTTTTGTTATACTGAAATGCCAGTATTGATGTATAAATATCTTGGCCCATCTCCCCAACAACTGTGAATCTGTAAATCAATCAGACATTAAGGACACAATAGGGTCATTCCATGTCAAATCAACCAATGCATGGAGCCTTGATGTCATGGATTTGGTTCATTTTTGGTACATTTGTACTTTACCATGATGTGTTTAAAAATATTTTTTCAGATTTGTTTGGTCCACTTATTTCTGAGATATTGCATTTTCTCAGAATCAGGTGGACCAAAAATCTGATTTTTTTAAACATCCAATGTTAAGGTACAAATACACCAAAAATGAACCAAATTCATGACATCAAGTTCCAAAATGGATTTTTCATTTGTTGATTTGACATGGAAGGTGCAGCTAACCCAGGAAAGCTCAGGTTATCCATGCAAGAGTAAGAGTGTGAATGCCAATTATTTTGTACCTACTGCACTGAACAATGAAATTAGCCTCCTTACTGGATTTTAGAAAACCTAATACCACAGATATGAATGAGCTCAAACTTTAAAAAAAAAACTTTGTAGCTCACTGTACATACACACAATTTGAAACTTTCAGTTTTAGTAATGTACAAAGCTCAAATCTCTACCCAAACAAGACTAATATCCAAGTCAGCATGTACAGGGCTGAGTAATCAATGATTACTTTTATGAAAGCGAAATTAATTTCAGAAAACATTTCACCACCCCCTATGCAACATAAAACCCTAAAAGAGGTACTTGACAATTTGTTGACTATTTTAATTTAAGCGAGTCGAGAAATTAAGCCACTGAGGACAACTGTGTCATACATGCAAATTTACAACAATAAATTGCCACCAGACCTTCCCCGCTCCCACAGTCACTTTTAACCTACCTGTTGCTTGAAAGCTTTCTCCACCCATGGGCTATCAGCATACAAAATCCCATACTAGGAACATATAACACTCGTTCTGCCACCACAAAGCCAACTGGGAAAAAAAGGTTTGATGCTGGGATGAAAGGCAATACTATTAAACAAAGTGCCTGAAAGCAGAAAAAGAAAAACGTCACACAAGACTCTAAAGTAGCCCCAAACAGAGGGTCAAAGAACATCTAAGTATTGATGTGGATATGGATGAGAGATTATTTAATATAGTTGTGTCCCTACTTTGCAGACTTCAAATGTGTTTGCAATTCATGGGCAGTGGTGGGTAGTGGTGTAAGGAGTCTCCAGGGCAGCATCAGGAAGCTGTGCCAGCAACGGACCTGGTCCCCCCTGGCATTTTGGACTCACACTGCCAGGAGGGGGGAGGGTTGTGTGAGGAGTGGCTGCAGGAGCTCACTGGGCAGGATGATCCATGTGCCCCAGAATTTTGCACCCAGGAGAACCACCCATCTCCAAGCCCCCCCCCCCCCCGCATATGCCACTGCTCCTTAAGGATCTTCTTTGTTATTGCGAAGCTCTTAAGACAGGCACATCCAAACTTCGGCCCTCCAGATGTTTTGGACCACAACTCCCACAGTCCTTTGTCATTGGCAATCTAAGCTTAGAATTCTGGGAGTTGTGCTCCAAAACATATGGAGGGCCAAAGTTTGGACATGCCTGTCTTAAGATCTTGGGATGGTGTGAGGGAACCTTGAATAATGAAACTTTGATGCTGGCAATCTCTATCCTTCCATCATTAAAGGTTCCTTCTCCTGAACCCAATGCTCCCAGAAGATTCCCAAAGACAAAAGGGATTCTTAGGGCATCTTAGAACCTAAAGGGTGTAGGGATTAGAAGTTTTAAATTAAATTAAATTAAAGATATCTGATGCTCAATTTTATCAACCAGCTGTCACAGCGTATGTTTATGCCAAGCAGATTTCAGGACTTTATTTAAAAATAAATGCATAGGGAAAAATCTGTTAAGGAAAAAATGGAAGGCTATGTGTAAGAAGGGGTAGTTGTCTAGTTTCCTGAGATAAGCTTTGGTTCCTAAAAATTTCCAAACATGTCAAAAAGTGCTAGTCTTATAACATGCTTGATCCACCATGCTGCTTAACCTTGAAGCAGAATCTGAATTTTGGTAAGTCCTCAATGTTTACATAGCCCAGAAGGGGCTCCTAAACACATGGAAATGTTGGTCACGTAAAAAAATCTAGGATTTTCAAATGATGTTCTTGTCACTGAAAATGCCCCATACAATCATTTCACATAACCTGAAGACACTGAATCAGTTTGAAGCAAATAATTACTCGGGCTGTTGAAAATGTAAACAGTACAGAATAAGTGAACTGCAAAACTAACAAAAAGGAAAAAAATCTCTCAAGTCTTCAGATGATCCAGACTGACAGACATGTTTACTTAGAGACCCATGTCACCTCGAGGGACTGCTCCTACACGAAGTTTTGTTTGCCTTCTCACACCTTTGCTATTGACAAATAAAAATGGTTTCTAGCGATCTCACTGTTTCAGATTATTTTCCCACTCATTCTCTATGATGATGAGTGTTGTCCGGAAGGGAGAGTCATCCTTTTCCAATGCTTGTTCTGTCCTAGCGCTACTGACATGATGTCGTTATAATCTGAACCCCTCCCCCCCCCAAAAAAAAAATTGCCAACCCCCCACCACCACGTAACAAAGTTTTAAAAGTGTAGAGAGAGAAAATCTAAAACTACCAAAATATGTGCCAAAGTAAATAGCACCAAATTAAGAGATTATTTTGGCTGGTTCTTACCATTTAAAACTAAATTAGCACTATTATTTTAATTGGTTTTAAAGAGTTTTAAAGAGACAGTGCCAAAATGAATTATTTGTAAGTGTAATCAGGCTGATTTTTTTTCCAAGCAAATTTTGTCCACAGACTTTGTTCTAGTATTTCAATTCTAGCTCACAGCTAAATGTCAACTTACCATTAGTACAGTCTTGGAAGAATCCCCAGGATAACGGAGACTGAAGACAAGCAATGTTCCCAAAAAACAGAAAAAGGTGATAGTGGCAATATTTCTTATATCTAGAAGAGACTCCACAAGAGGTATGGTGCCCATTGTCCAATCGCAACATAGTTCTGAAGGATTTAGAAGCAACCAAGCATTTACAGGAAGGAGGTAGTTGAAAGTTAGTTGCCTTGTAGGGGATGGGCTTACAGCAGCAGGATTGTCAAACCTTTAAAACAAAAATGAGTAATTGCAGTTTTAAAATCTTTTTGCCTAACAGGCATCCCCATGACACAACACACAATAATTGTGATCTTAACATGTTTTACTGGATCCAGAGATACATGGATTAGCCTCCTCCCAATTGGATACACCTACAGATAAGGAGCAGAAGCTGGTTTTCTCTGGTCTTTTGCCCCTCTGCAGCTCCCTGGACCCCTGAAAAATGCAGTTGTGGACTGGGGACCCTCCAGACTAATACTGGAGACATTACTGAAAGCTATAAAGTGAAGGAGAAATTATTGCTGCCATGCCCATTTTCTCCCATAGTTCAACTGGATCCTGGTTCCTTTGGCCAACAAAAAGTGTCCTTTTATTCATAGATATCTAATTCTGGATCCAATGCATAGTAATCTATTGCATGAGCAGTGGTACAATGGAAAGTCTTGAACAGGACTTCTCAAATTCTGGTTTAGTTAGCTAGTATAAGTTTAAAAAAAAACAGTTCAAGCTTTATGAAGATTCAGCAATATAAACCATGACCCATTACCAATGTTCTCTTTTATTTCTGCTAGTGCTGGGTGGGAGCCCCAACTTCCCCATGCAGGGTTTTGGCTATGACTGGAAGCAAACTGGTGACAACACTGGCTTGACAGCATGGGACTGAGGCAGTGCTGTGTGGATAAGCAGCTTAGAGGGAATGTTGCCCATAAGCCAGGCATACCCAACCTTCGGCCCTCCAGATGTTTTGGACCACAACTCCCATAGTCCTCTGCCATTGGAAATACATGCTTGGAATTCTGGGAGTTGTGGTCCAAAACATCTGGAGGGCCGAAGTTTGGGTATGCCTGCCATAAGCAAACTTACACACACCAGAATAGATCAAAAGCAAAGTTCTCTTTGGGAAATGAGACTAAAACCATAGAAGGCTACAACTGTATTATAGAACAGGGAGCACCTTACCCTCATCCTCCATGCTTCAGAATTTATCTCCTGCAATTCTTCATGTGTGAGCAAAAGCAGCAGTTAGGGCACGATTAAGGGAAGGGACATAAGGTGATCTTTGTAAATTCCTACTATAGCCCCCTTCCCCCTCCAAGCAAAAAGCTTATCCAGAGGTCAACGTGCCACCTTGGTAAGTGACTATGTGCATGGAAAGGTGGGAATACTACCAAGAAAATATTCTGTTGATCTCTGACCCTTCCATGAACGTAAGCAGTCCTTCAGTTCATGGCCACTTTATCAAGAGTATGAGCTAGTTAGGCAACTTAATTTTAAGTCTACATTGAAAGAACATTTTATCCATGTCATAAATTTGTCATCAAGAATGAGTTCAAAGTCACACTGTAGCACACAATGTGATTTCTTCGAAATACAGTGGCATACTTTTTAAATACAAGTTACTTTACCCCCTTTTCCAGTAACCATTCACATAATAAATGCCATAAAATAACTCTATACACACCAGAGTTCTTGGTCACAACTGTACTCCACTGACTGAACTGGCATTACTTGAGCATCCAAACCCCAATTAAAAGGATGTCTTAATTTGTGTGAGGGGAAAAAAACACATTTTTGATCCATCCACAATGCAAAAAAGACAGAGTATTCATGCAATAATAAATTCAAGACAGTTGGCAGAAAATTTTCTTCACCACTGAGTTCTAAAATTCAATAAACATACAATGCATTTTACCTTGTAAACACTGGCAACTGAGATTGAATAACCTGGACTCTGATCACTACAAGGAGCAGAGTACTGAACATCAGAACGATTAGTTTCAACAGCATCTGGAGCATACAATAGGGAATACTGCCTTTGCCTCGGAGAATGTGCAACACTGTATCCCAAAGAATGGGCAAGGTATACTGTGGATGAAAAGAGAGATTTACGGGTTTTCAATGGACCAAACCCTTAGCCAAATGTACCTAACTCAAGCCAATGTATTTATCACTAGTTCACATTTATAGGTTTCTTTTGACTAAATGAATCTCCAAAGTGGCTTACGGCGAACCCTAAAGCCAGGCATGTCCAAACTTTGGCCCTCTAAACATCTGGAGAGCTGAAGTTTGGGCATGCCTGCCTAAAGCAGTGAGAAAGGGGGAGGGTAAGAAGAGACAGTGTCAGACAAAATAAGCAACACAAAAGTAGATAGGGTCAATGACTGTCACTCACATACATCTCTCAAAAAAAGTCACTATTCAATCTTTTAAAAAATGCATTGCAGCTCCAAGGAAATATCATGCCTGTTCTAAAAAATCAAAGTGACTTCATTGAAGAATCCATGGCTGCTGGACCATGTGCCTTCTTCAATTTCACAGACTCTTAGCATTTGTCACAGCTGAATGATGTCATAAGTGAGCCTTGTGGTGCAGTGGTTCAAAGGCTGTACTGCTACCAAAAGTGTGCTTACAACCTGGGGTTCAATCCCAGGTAGCCAGCACAAGGTTCACTCAGCCTTCCATCCTTTCAAGGTTGGTAACATGAGTTTTCAGCTTGTGGGGCCAGGGAAACATGTAGCCTGTGTAATTCAATTGTAAGCCACTCAGACAGTGCTTTAAGCACAGTATATACACATCATACTTTTTTGTTTTTGTTTCTTTTTACTAGGACAGTTCATAAGAGAGCAATGGGATATGGCTGCTGCTATGGAGCTTACACTTAAGCCAATGTTGGATTATTTAGGACATTATTCCTTTTCTTTTATTTCTAAAATGCAGTGTTTTATAAGATGGAGACTGACCTTCTTAATGTATGATAGATACATACAGTACATACATACACACACACACACACACACAGAGAGAGAGAGAGAGAGAGAGAATCTGGTATTTTGAAAAATAAATCTTTAGACAATGGTAAAAGCTTTAATACAAAATGTTTAGGGTTATTAGAAGGGCAACCAATGTGTAAGACAGACATAATTTCTAAAAGGATATAATATTTGATGCCTGTCAATTACCCTTGATTACTGATAATCCATTATCTAGTTTATGATTGCTATGCAGAGGCTTTAAAATACATTCAAATATTACAAAAAGTCTAAGAGATTCTTTCATTATGAAATGACAGGCCCAAGAAAGACTTAAGACAGGCATGTCCAAACTTTGGCTCTCCAGATGTTTAGGACCACAGCTCCCACAGTCCTTTGCCATTGGAAATAAAAGCTTGGAATTCTGGGAGTTGTGGTCCAAAACATCAGGAGGACCAAAGTTTGGACATGCCTGACTTAAGACATTCTAGAGCAGCCATTCTCCATGTTTGTTCTGGCCCTGGCCTTAAACACAATATGAAAGAAATATAGGCTGAATCAGGATTGCATAAACCACATAGCAAACCTTGTAAGATGGTATGTGAAGAATTGTTTCCAGTCTGTGGCTCCCTTCAAGTGTGCCAGGGCCCCCAGGGGACTATAGGGCCCCCCATTAAGAATGTCTGTTCTAGAGAATGTTCTTTTATTTAATCTGAAGAACATCTTTTGGGAAAGGAAAACAATTTTGTGTTTCTCATTCCTTGCCAGAAATATAGCTTCCAATACTTGAGTAAAAGAAATAAAAGTACACCAAATTAGAAATCTGCCAGGCTTTAATGCAAAACACTCTTGGTTTGAGTGCTCATATGAATTTGGTCCTCTTCTCAGCTGTTAGCTGTGGAGAGCAAGGAAGGCAACTTCCTTCTTTCCCCTACTGCCTCGAAAGAGAGAGTCTGTGTCTTCTCTTGTTTCCTGACTATCCTCAGAGATATGGCGAGTGAAGCCAGGAATTTAGATCGGCATGGAAGTATGCTCAGAGAATCAATGAAACAGTCCAATAAACTATGATTTTGCCCCCTTTCTGTGCTGAGGATACATGGCAGATATTTTTAAAACTTCTACAGGTAGTCAACTTTTCTAGCAAGTGCTTCAGTGTGGCCCACAGAATGTGGTATACCCTTCTACAAGATAATTCTTTGTATCCCAAGTTAAGAATATCAAGACAGTAACTTGATTTATATAGAAACAAACCTCTGAGATAGACAATACTGTACTTGAAATGGATCACTAAAAAGGGACAAACAAGGTGTTATTTTTGAGTCCTCCCAAACTCTTCATAAAGTGTAGGTGTCATAAAATTTAAATAAGAGTCTACTATCACATATAGCGGCCTCTACAACTTGCTTCTTCTCCACTTTGAGTAAATATTTTTTCTCCTTTAGTAACTCAAAATGTTATAAGCTATACCTGCGAATGAGTTCTGGTTATATTGTTTGTAACTTTTAAAAAATATATATTAAAAAAGCATGTTATCCCCCTTAGACCCTTTTATTCCAGTTATCTCTATTTTAAGACCAATGCAATTCTGGCTTCTGTTTCACATTAACCACCACATTTATTTAACAGACATGATGATCATGCAAGAGACCGCTAACAAGACTTCCAAACTGAATACAAGTACAGAAATAAAAGTGGAAACAATGGTAATAAGTGGGAAATCTTATGTTTATGAACAGTCTGTGTCTGTGGATATATCATGATGCAAGCTTAGGTTTTGAATTTGTTTACATATGTGGCTTACCCCTTGTGCTATAAATACTTCATAGACACAGCATATTCCCACTACTGTTATTCCCTGTTCCTTGCATAATGTAGCAACAGCAACTAGAAACACAGTCACTGCAATAGGAGTCCACACTGCAATGCAAGACAAAGAGAGAAAGTTAGCACATACAGCATTTGGGAAAATATACAGTACAGTGGACCCTTGTATAACAAACAGCTTGTATAACATAACATTTGTACAACAATTCCGGAGATAGGGGAAATTTGCTTAACATAATCGCCTATGGGAAGAATCCATACAACATAAAAATGGAATTACTCTGTTTTCAATGCATTCCTATGGGAATTTATATAAAGGAAAATTTGCTTAACATAATTTCATTTGGAATGAATTAATTCCTTTATACAAGGTACCATGTATTTCAAGGGCCAGAGTAAAAACATTTTTAAACTGAGAGCCTCGCTCTTTTGTAAAATGGTTGTGATGAACAATCTGTTTGGGAGGTCAGAGATTTTAACTTATATATTTTTTCCTCACTGCAGTTCGCCATTGCATGATAACAGCAGTTACATGCCATCAAGACATTTCTGACTGGTGGTGTCCATTTCCAATGTTTCTTAGGTAAGAGAATAATAACTGCACCCCTCAAGTCAATCCAATTTATGGTTCTTTATTTTTATCAATCACTCAATTAATCAACCAAGCAACCACTCAATTAGCATTCCTTTCTTCTGCGGGCACTTGGGCCCATAAAGCAATTTAGGTGCATAAACTATGAACTGAAACTGAATATTTCAAATGAAATTGAGTTATCACAAGAAAAAAAAACTGTTTGCTGAGCTTGGATTTTTTTTAATAAAAAATGGAAGTAAAAACCACTGTTGTCTATCACACAGCTAAAGGAGAGGAGGCAGTGGGAAAGCAGGAGGGTTGCAGAGTCCAGCTCCAGCGATAATAACCAGTTGTTTGACATAATACCCAAATGGAGCCAAGGATACAGGCCCAAAAGCACACACTTTCTTGTAGGGTTCTATTTTCGAGGGGGAGGAAATCCCACAAAGTTGATTTTTAACAGCTATACGAAGATGACAAAAGCATCCCAGGAGCTACCTCCCTATTCTCTAAAAATAGTCTTCAATGAACAGCGTGCTGTTCATTCCCCAGCAGGTTCTCAGATGGTTTAGGGCATTTGCTGAGACATATCAACGGCATACTTTTATCTTTTCAGATCCTGCACTGTGTGGACACCCATGTAGAATCAATTGTTCTGCAGTGAATTCATCCGCCAAGTATATATTGCAAGGAAAAATGAGATTTTGCCTTTCTCTTGAACTAGAGTAGAAACAGATCACTTTTTATTTATGTATCTTAATCCACATTTGGTTACGCCCAAGGAAAGTGCTCAACAGAACAACGTATATATAAAATATCCTTTATCCCAGAATATAAGTGCCACGTTTCCTTTTTTAAACTAGGTATTGTTAAAGAATGACGCAAAAAACACAATGGGATTGGAATCAGGAATCTCTCTTTTAGCAGCCTATTGCTAGCATGCGTTGTTTTAAGAGTGTAATGTTCCAAAGCAAGTCGGAATAGAAGGAGGCAAAACTGCAACCTTTTGAATCTGCAAAAAGGCAAGCACCCTGCATCCACGGGGAGCAGGCAGCCCATAACTTAATTTCCAATTTCAAAAGCTTTTTGCAATCATTTCAGACTTCTGGCAAGGGTGAACTGTCTTTTCTCTGACAAAGTGTGCCTGGATACATGAAAGCTTGTGAAAAATAAAAACTAGTTTGTCTTAAAGGTGTTACAAGACTTCAGGTTTCTCTTGTGCTACACAGCAGGCTAGCATGGCTCCTGGCCAGCTTACCTCTTCTTTCTCTGACAACTCCCTGAGTGGCAAAGAAGAGAGAGAAGGAAGAATAATTGGGGGGGGGGGGGAGAAAAGCAAGGACGGAAGAGAGGCAAGGAGATGAGAAAGCCACCAGTCTTGTTTCTGGCCCTGACAATTTTCAATCCTTGACAGTTTACCCATCAAATAGCCATAGCCTGCAAAAGGAAATATATATATACAGTCACCCCCTGCCATTTCGCGGTTCAGGTACCGCGGTCCCACTACATTGCAGGATCGCAGTACCTGCACCGCTGGGGGGTGGGGGGTGGGGAGGCGATCGGGTTGCTCCGTGCCACCCCCCGGGCCCCTCCGAGAAGTCTCGGGGCCGTGCGGCGGGGCAGTACAATCTCCATTTAAATGCATTGCCAATGGATTCCAATGGCGAAATTTTCCCCACTGGAAAGCCTTGAGCCAATGTTTTCCAATGGGGAAATTTTTCTCCATTGAAATGCATTGGCAATGCATTTGAATGGAGACGGCCCAGGACAAGAAGTCTCGGGTGGCACAGGTGGGCGGCAGCGGGTGGTCAGATCCCCCTGCCGCCGGCGGAGCGTGCCACCCCAAGACTTCTGCGATCGCCCGCCCGCCCGCTTCCGCATATCACGGATTTTCATGGATCGTGGGTGGGGTGGGTCCCTAACCACGATCGGCAGGGGGTTACTGTATCTTCCTTAAATTAAAAAAGCATATTATAGATCAATGCACACTGTGAGCTGTTTTTTTTTTAAATCTTGGTTTTTTGAACTATTTACTCTGATCAGCTGTTGGATTCTTAAACAAAGAGGAAAATGTATAAAACTGAGGATAGGTGTTTACCTATAGTGTTATCTGGCCCTCGGGATCTGGTATAGGACAAAAAAGCTGCTAGGAAGAAAATGGAAGAGAGAAGTTCTGCTCTGCCCACCACACCCGTTACCTACATAGAAAAAAGAAGAAGAGAGTTAGCAGGGTTCATATTGCCAATACCCCTTCTGATGATTAGTGTTCCAGTTTGTCCCCTTGCTAACACCTGATCCTGATGGACAAACTGTCATTTGGTGAATGGGCTGCCTATTAAAAGGCAGATCTGCAAGTGAAAACAAAGAATACAGAGCACACACCTACCTTTGGAACATCTCCAATACTAATGATGAACCTTAAAAGCAAACTCAAAGAGAAAGAGCTCTTCATTTGCTTGGGTGGCGCATATCACAGACAGGGCTTAGGTGCCCTCATGTGGCTAACAGGTGGAAATGCCCATACTCTAAATCATTTTAATTTGATATTTACTTGCATGATCAGGCAAGCAAGCACGCGGCCAGATTACTCAAATTAATTCATTATAATTTTGGCATGCTATACAAGATGGGAGTGCAAGAGACAAGGGAGCCAACAATCAGCTTCAAATGAGAAAAACATTGCAGTGCAGTTTGGTGTTTTACACTGAGTCAAAGCACTGGTCCTTCTGGAAAAGTGGTTCCCAACCAATGTTCCCTCTAAGGTGGGCAAACCATGCAGAGCTTCATTGAAACAGAAATCAGTGCCTATTTACTTTGGATTTTGCCTGAACCCCTCTCCCCCGGTTGTGCAGATAGACAAGGCTCCCGTGCAGCAGATATAGTGCCCAACCTCAAGTCCCCAGATGTTACTGGACTGCAACTCCCTAAAGCTTTCACCACTAGCTGGGAGCTGCAGGATTTCTGGTAGCTGCAGTCTGATGACACATGGGGTCCTAAGGTTGGGAACCAGCGGTTCAGACCAATGTTTTTGTCAATGACTGGCAGTGGCCTTCCTGGCTTTCAAACCTGGAGATGCTGATCAAAGAACATGGGACCTTCTATATGTAAAGCGTGCATTTTCTCACTAAGCTAGGGTCCTTCTGTCTAAGGCACATACACGCATCAGAGACTAATCCAGATATAACTAGAGCTTGACAGCAATAACCATTACTTTCTCCATGTCAAGCACTGATCAGCTGCACTTTAACTTGAACAGTAACTTCAGAGTTAAATCTCTGTGGGTTTTTTATCTTTTGGAATAAATTAGGCCATACAGTACTGCTATTTGAGGATTCAAACTCAACACCAGAGATGGGCGCAAACCTTGGTTTGGAAGTTTGTGCTGGTCTGTATGCACAGCACAATAGGTCCCGTGTGTTTCCTTCTCCCACCTCCCTAGCTGGATCCCCTCCCCCTCACCAGACAGCACACACTCTTCTCCTCCTTGGCTGTTCCACTAGTATCTGGGGGAGGGGGAGCACAGGTTTCCCTGTCTACCTGCCTCTGATCACTCATTCAGAAAATGAGACAGGACGGTGAAACCCATGCTCCTGGTCAAACAGCCAAAAATGAGGAGAGGAGGTTTTTAAGCAGAGGCTAGATGGCCATCTGTCGGGAGTACTGTGATGGGGGTTCCTGCATGGCAGGGGGTTGGACTGGATGGACCTTGAGGCCTCTTCCAACTCTATGATTCTATGAGTGCACTGGTGAATGGGTCATTGGCCTTGGAGGCAGCGGGAGGGAACACACGCCACCAGTGGGGCGGTGCATACAAAATGGCATCAACCTCCAAACTGAGGTTTGTGTCCATCTCTACTCAACATCCAAAACTAAATCACATTTTGCAAAGCTACCTCCTTTTATAATTATATCCCACAGAGAAATAACAAACTGATATTTTAAAATAACTGTTATTGCATTCTGTCAGATTTAATTTTTGGAACCAGAACAGCAAACATGGCTCTTCAGCCCTGCCTGTACAACATGTAATGAACGTGTGGACCTTCAAGCAAACACACTTCAGAACTCAAGGGAAAACAAAAACTCTAGCTAAAATGCACAATGCATACATTATCCATTTTCCTACACATATTTACAAAATAGCGAGCTGTTGAGATAATAACTTTTCAAAATGCTTCCAGGTTTCAGACATAAATTTTCTCAAACAGAATCCAGACTAAACCCAGGACCTTTTGAATGGAATGCATTTACGTATTCTCGTTTTTACATCTCCTGATAAAGACAAGAAAGAAGCAGGGAGAAGCAAATTATATATGAATCTAGATCATTTGTTTGCAGGAGCCATTTATGCACACAGACTAGGTAGGCACACAACATTGTTTGTTATTTCCTTTGTAGTTGTCCCTCTTGGAGTTCCCACCATCAACCAGGAAGGCTCCTTTGAAGCCAAGAAACAGCTTGCCTCAATGTCTGTGTGAGCCACAGAAGGAAAGCCTGCCACATGCCTTAGATCTTCTGCATATGCCTAATAGGCTCCTGGAGATGGCAGCCTTTATTTTTACCTGGCAAGTCAAAAACATACACAGAAAATCCACACTGCATCTCCTTTGAACTTGGCTCACTCATCTCAGGTAACTTTATTCACATAAATTCCATGTAATTTCTTCAGTGCAAATAGAACTTGGATGTTAAATACAAAATCCTATTTCACTGGGCCTGGGCACTGTAGTCATGTTATACCAGTCTTTATTACCTAAACTCACTCTCACCTCCATCCAATTCCAATTTCATGTATTGATATTTGATCCTAATATCCAGAGCCCCTAATGGCTAGGTGTGAGTTTGATCGCCTTCTTCTGCGTATACCTGCTGCTTCCTAAAGATCTCTTGAGGAGTGATTAGGTATCATGGAGAAGGCCTTGGTAGCTGTGACCATCAGGATTCTGAACAGCCTTCTCAAGAAAGGTCCACACGACACCCTCTGTATTGTGCTTCTTCTGCCAAGGGAATCTTTTTAAAATCACTTATACCCTTAAAATAACTAATCTTTTGGAAATAAAAATGTTTTAAGTTTTAACTTTTAAAGTATGAGATGCTAATTGCTCACATCTGTCTGTCTGTCTGTCTGTCTCTCTTTCTGTCTGTCTGTCTGTCTATCTATCTATCTGTCTATCTGTCAATCAATCAATCAATCAATCAATCAATCAATCAATCAATCAATCAATCAATCAATCAATCAATCAATCAATCAATCAATCTATAGCTGGGCCAACAGCCCAAATAAGACAAAAATACTGCTGGTTGGCAGACTGATCCAAGAAGACATACAGGCTGTTTTGGACAAGCTGTGTTTCCCAGGCTCATGGCTTGAGATGCACTGTTCTTTCAAACTCCAGAAATGGCTGACATGACACTAGGCCCTTCCGTGGAACAGTCACATAAACCTTTGTGACCTCCTTATGCAGCAAGCACTCCTCACTTAACAACGTAGTTCCATTCCTACAGTAGGTCATTAAGGGAACTGGTTGTTAAGTGAGGAGGTTAAGGCAGCTGTCTTGTGCTGTGTTGAGGTTACCCTCCTTGCAGGCAGGCCAGAGCAGGGAAGGCTCTCCGGTTGGCCATGGGAGAGGCCGAACAAGGAGGGAAATATATAGAGAGAGGTGGCCAGTGCTCCCCACTACTTAGTCATTCTTCTCCCTGGCAGGGAGATTGTGACACTCACAGCAATGCCCATCCCTTGAAAGCAACAGAGGAGGCGGAAGGGGGAGAACAGGATGCTATAGCCCTGCTTCCTCCCCTCTGAGCTGCTGACAAGATATGTGCAGGCAAGCAGAAGAAGGCTGGATGCTTTGGCCCAGGTCCTGAAGCAGCAGCAGTGGCCACTGCTGCTGGTTGTAAGTCTGAGCGGTCATTAAACAGATACGTTGTTAAGTAAGGAGTGGCTGTATTGTAATACAGTGGCCAGAATCCTATTACCAACCTATATGTGCATGAGAAAAATCATGTGAGTTTTGGCAGCAAATAAGTGCTCATTTCTTAAGAGCTGGTTGCTTTCTAAAACTTATCCCATTTTTCTTACTCCATTGCAAGCTAACAATAGGATTGTGCCCTCTCTATGGGAGTAATCTTGAAACACATTTAGGAAATCCAGTTACCTAAAATAGCCACTACAGTGACACCCCCTCTGCCGCCTATTGCGGGGGTTAGGGACCCAACCCGACCTGCGAAAATTGAAAATCTGCAATATGCGGATGCAGGTCAGGCCGGGCCTGGGGCGCCTAGCTGGGGGCTCTTGTACTTACACCCATCCTGGCGCTGCCCCAAACGGGCCTGCGAGGGCCTTTCCAGGTCTCTTGGAGGCCCCAAAAGGGCCTCCCTGTGAACCAGAAGTCATTTCTGAGGCCTCCGACAGGTCCTCCCTCCTTACCCCAGGCCTTTCCCCCCTTACCCCAGAGGATCTTTTTTCATATACTGTGGTCCCGCGATATAGTGGGACTGCAGTATATGAACCGCAAATGGGCAGGGGATCACTGTACTAGGTTATTAACCGGAAAAAGAAGTCTCTGAACAACACATGTTCTGGGATAGTTTGATCTCTACTGTTTATAGATCAATGGTGGCTTTTCCCACCCCCACTTCACTTCCATGTTACTGATTTTAACATATAAACCTACAAGGGTTTTGGAACTAGGGTAACTTATGGTTCTTTGCCCATTCACACTCATGTCTGTTTTGCTCAACATCTCTTCTATCCAACATCTGGGAGTCTTGCTATTTTCAAAACATTAAAAGCCTTTTCATCCCTACTTCAGGAACTTTATATTCCCTTCCTTAGTAAAAAATAAAATAAAATAATATTTAGACCCTTGTCAGGTGTACTTACTGCTTCAGTATGTATTGGATGTACAGCAAAGAGCAAGGATGCCACCAAGCTGCTCCTGTTGTCCAGGAAAAGCTTACAGACCTTGAGGAAGACTATACACACAATTGCATGAAAGACAACGTTCAGGAAGTGGTAAGAAACAGCATTTAACTCGCTGAACAAGTAGTTCAAACGGAACGTAAGGACAGTGAGCGGCCGATATGACTTATGACTCCTCTCCTAAATAAAAGAACACAAAAACAGATTTGCTTACATATATATATACACAGTGGACCCTTGTATAACAAACAGCTTGTATAACATAAAAATTGTACAACATAAAAAATTCCGGAGATAGGGGAAATTTGCTTAACATAATTGCCTATGGGAAAAATCCGTACAACATAAAAATGGGATCACTCCGCTTCAATGTATTCCTATGGGAATTTGTATAAAGGAAAATTTGCTTAACATAATTTCATTTGGAACGAATTAATTCCTTTATACAAGGTACCACTGTATATTAAAAGCATTACTGTCTGTGGAAAATCAAATCATAAAAGACTATTTAAAAATAGCAGCCAAAGGCTATTTAGATCAGCTTAGAAAAGGCAGAATCCTATTATGTGATGTCATTCTGTAAGGGGAACCTGCATGCAATTTTGTTTTGAAGGGCAACCTCTGCACTCCCATATATCCACCAGCTTGGGAAATGGCTGTGTATGTAAAATTCTCAAAGGATTTTGACCAAATAGTTTAGTTAATTGTTTAGTAGTTAATGGCTAAAAGGAAAACCCAAACACCCAGATTTAGTCTCCACAAATCTGCTGAATGTGTGACAAGTAATAAGAGCCTTTATCCACTAGCAAGTCCATGCTCTTCTACACACAAATCATCTCCCTTAAGTTCTCAGTGTCTTGAATGTTCTTTATTAAGCCAAATGTGTGGCATTTATTTCTTTAGATCAGTAGTGCCTGCATTTTCTAATGACTCAATCAAATGACTGCAATCCCCTTTTACTAAAAACTCAAACTGACAATCAAAAGTGAACACACATATGAACCTAATAGAATATATTAAAAGTAAGCACAAAGCAATTTTTCTTGAGATATTCTAACTCTAGCAATTATATCTATTATATAAGTGGGGATATATCTCTGACTGCAACGGGGGTACCTATGTTCTAGACCAGTGTTTCCCAAACATCTGTAACCCAGAACACTCAAAGTTGGGAACCACTGCTCCAGATGTTGCTGAACTGCAACTTCCATAGCCCTATAGTTAGTATATCTAGTGGAGAGGAATTACAAGATCTGCAACTCAACAAGAGGAACATGACATGAGACCCTCTTTCCTGATATACAGAAGATATATTTTTATGCCATTTTGATATTTGGAAGAACTTCTACTGTTTCAGTTTCACAAGAGGCTCAGTAGGATATTTTAAATTCGAAGCAACTTTCCTGCAAGTCTTCTGTGAATGACAAAGGCTTTAGGTTGTTCATTCCAAATAGTTGCGGAATAAATATTAAAATATGTTTATTTTGTATTTAGTGTCTCCATGATACAGATTTGCAACTGGGAATTATAAAAAGAAGGTACAACACAAATTCATCAATATCTTGTAATGTATCCTCCCCTGGTAGTTTTTAAGTTATAAATGTGGCTGTTATGAACTAACTTGACCACAGGCTTGGAATCAGTTTAGATATTTTCCATATGTACAAATCAGTTACCTCAGACATAGGTGTCCCCCAGAAGTCATTCAGAAAGAGGTTTTTTAAAGGCGTAGAAGGATGCAGGTCTTTATTGTCCAAAATTGCTGAAACATCATCAAAAACAAAGCCACAAAACAAACTGTTCCAATAGCAAGCTGCCACCACTCCGATAATTAGTGCAATTTCCTTGGGACGAATGAACGCCATCTTCCCCAAAACTCACAGAAACAATATCTGGAAAAGAGAGCCAAGAATGCTCAACACAATTGTTATCATTAAAACAAGCATTTGAAGTCAAGATTACCTATGAATATGTCGAGTTTAGCTTGAAGAATGAACACCCAATTCCTTTGATGAAAATAGGTTAGAGCACATGTCATCATAACTTTTATGCAACCCAAATAAACCAATCTACAGACTACAGTTAAAACCAAGCCCTTTCGTTCATAATATTTGGGATTATGAATGAATCCTTTGCCTTATCTTAAATGAGAGTTAAAAATGCTAATTATAATAATTATTATATTTTAGACAACCCAAGGATTTGCATTACAGTGGTCCCCCGCCCTTTCGCTATATCGCGGAACCACAGTACTATGAGAGTGGCGCACTATGTCGGGGCTCCAGCTAATTAGCGCTGGAGTGGGGGAGAAAAAACTTTATCCCCCCACCCCAGCGCCAATCAGCTGGAGGCCAGGTTGTGGATAAGGGGAACAAAAGGTTTACTATACAACCTTTTCTAGTCCTCTATTATTGAACAAAATCATGTTTCTAGGACAGAAAGATGATGTAGTCATACATCTTAGGAAATAAATTTGCAGTGCAAGTGTAGAACTCACCTGGTCTGTTTAGCCCAGTGATGGCGAACCTTCAGCACTCGAGATGTTTTGGACCACAACTCCCACAGTCCTTTGTCATTGGCAATCTAGGCTTGGAATTCTGGAATTTGTGGGCCAAAATATCTGGCGTGCCGAAGGTT
>JAHTLZ010003526.1:34733318-34760344 GCA_023846285.1 Phrynocephalus versicolor
GATACAATATCATAAAACATGGTTTGTGGACATAATATTCCATGCAGCTAGAGAAAGAAATGTAACTCAGGCAGTGGATATATCAGACAAAGCAATTCAGCAACACAAATTCCTTCTCCTAATTTGAGTAGGAATGCTTGCTTTTTAGCAAAAAAATAAGAGGAAAATATCATGTCACTTCCTTTGCAATGACTGAATGGACGTACAGTACAAATAAATTTCTGCTGGTTCAAAACTAAGTTGTCAGATTTTTATCTGGTGATTGACAACAGGATATATAATTTCAACCTTGCTTTAATTTTTCAGTTACTTGTTTCCACAATTTGTCCCATCATTAATCTGGCTACCTCAGTATTAGGCAAGAAGAGCTGCCCAGATGTTGCTAGAATGCAACTTTCGCCATTCCTTATCACCAAACTATGCTGGCTTGGACTAAGAATGAACATCCAGCAATGTACAGAAGGCTGCATTTTGCCTAGCCCTGTTTGAAGATGAATCCCAGAGATGCTATTTCTATGGCATGATTTCAAGTCATTAGGCAAGTGATAAGACACAAAGCCCTTTTAGTGGCCGTGACATGGTTCTGAACATACTTGTCAAGTTTTCTCTCGTCCCAGCTGGGACAGGAGGGAGAGGTGTATGTAATGTGCGCACACACACAAAAAAACCCAAACAAAACACAAACAAAGGCAAGTTTTGGATTTGAAAATAAGGGATTGTAGTCACAGTATCCCCACTCCTACCACCTATTAAGCATGTTTGATGCTTCAAGCATGCTCGCAGCAACTCCTAACATGGCCACTGTCACCCATGCCATTCAGAGGATTTTTTAGTAATAAAATCCGGGAGATATACAAGAAAATACTATTACAGGACGATGGCGGGGAAAATGCCTAAAAACGGGACTTCCCAGCTAATAAAGGAGACTTGACAGTATGGCCCTGAAGTACCTCCTTTAGAGGATCAACTGCTCCCAACTTTGTTGTCTTCTACAAAAGTAAAATTTATTTCATTTCCCAGGACTTAAATCTATACCTTTTGTTCCTATCTTGAACTGATTTATATCCTCAATATTGCTTTCAAATCTGCCACATCAGGCTCTCCATGAACAGCAAGGCCAGATACAAAACATAAAATAACAATACTATACCATAATATTTGGGTGACTGAGCCTGTCCATTGACAGTGAAGACATAGGACAAGTTTCTGATGTACAGATAAGAGTTAACTTGAAGAACTGCACATAAGGGGTGTGTGGAAAAATCTGCTTCATTCCAACTGTTGTTTGGAGTCTACTTTCAAAAGAAACTGACAGCAACACTGATGGGGTGAGAAAAGCTATATCAGTGGACTATTCTTCTTAGCAAATTGTGGGATTTGGAGACCATGCCCAATTCAGATAAGCTTTCAAAGAAGTTTTTAATATGGCATTTGAGGCTCCTTTTCAAAGAAAGCAAGTCATTGGATCACGACCTGAATCACTGCAAGTGAAAACAGTAGCTCTGAAAAACCGGAATGGAGTCAAATACTACTTTTGCTCTCGTTGCTGGATTTTCTGCATTGCATTAATAATTTTAAGATGTTTATTCTTATGCACTTGGACATTTAAGCTTCTGTATCAACATAAAAAATTACAATAATGCACTCATGGAACAGCTATAATCCATCTAATGGTACTTAGAGACAATTTGATAAATGACAGGCTGATGATATCAATAATATTTACATATACTATAGCAGAATGGTATTTCTGATAATTATGTTCACAACACAACCAACAGATGCATGAAAAATGAAACTAGACCAGTGATGGCGAACCTTTTAGAGACTGAGTGTTCAGTCTTTACCCAGTTTGAACCAAATTGCTATTCAAAATCCACTAATTTTTCACAAAGCGCCAATACTTCAATTTAACCTGAATACAGGTAGATGTGAATGGGCGATGCCAGGTGCCCACAGAAAGGGCTCCGAGTGCCATGTATGGCACCTGTGCTATGGGTTTGCCAACACTGAACTAGACCATTAGAAAGAGGGGGTTGGTTCAGCATTTTTCAGTAGCTCAACTGCTAGTCAGCCTGTCAACCAAACTGCTCAAGGCAGTTTAAAGAACAGGACAAACAAAAACAAAGAAGCATTTCTAACTGTGACTCCTGGTCTCAAAGACATGTATGGGGCTGGGGAAGAACCATCCATCAGAGCTACGTTTGCAAAAATTCACGCGCGCGGTTATTACTTTACTCCCATCTTATTAGGAGCCTGCGCCGAAGGAACGCAGAGAACCTGCGACAGAACTCGGATTTTGACACGCGTCACGTGTCAGAAGACATCAGGAGTGCTTCCTGGATATGGCCGAGTCTGACCATCATAACAGCTGCATTCAAGTATCACGGTGCAATGCTAAAAGCAATGGGGGGTGCATCGTTTACATTGCTGAAAGGTTTGCTCTGGCTCCTTGTTGCACACTCGGGACGACGCCTAAGGGACCCTTCCTCCTCCTACTCTCCATTCCTATTCATTCATCCTCTCACGGTTATCATTACCTACAGGCGCGAGCCACGCGAGGCGGGACCCCGACCCGACACTCCCTTCGTCTTCCTTATCCCGCCGGAGCCGCTCGCTAGGCGAGCCGACGGATGAATGCCTCCTCCGCCATGTCTCGCTCCGCCGCTCAGCCCTTCCTCTCCCTCGATGGGAAGAAGCATGAGCGTGAAGCGGGCGAGCAGGAACTCCCTCCGCCACTACGCAGGCGCTTCCTCGGCCACCCATAATGCTCCACCAGGATGCTGGGAAGCCGCTCAGCAGGACTTCTTATCCCAGCGTTCCAAGCGGCCTCCAGTCAGAAACAGTACTCGCTTCGGCGGCGCACAGCTCCTTGGGAAATGTAGTCTTTTTGCCTTCTTTCGCGTGAAGCTTTTTCTTAAAATCCTTTATTCCTCCCCGCACACACTTTTCCCGAGTTAACTCATAAATTCTTGCTCGCAAACTTAGCAGCTCAGCCCTCCTGAGCTCCCGTCAGGAGGGGCAACTTGTTGCTCTCACTCCTTCTTGCGACCGGCGCACAAAGCATCCTGGGAAGTGTAGTCTACCACCGAGACCCTGCAGGAGAGGCAGCGCGGGGGGGGGGAGTCTCCTGAGGTCGGAGTCCCGCGGGAGTTTTGACTGGGCAGCAGCAGCAGCAGCAGTGGCTCCGTTTCAAAAGGCGATCCGGGTCCTTCCGGCCGCCGCCGGGCCAGGAGGAGTGTTTTGATGGCGTCGCCTAGCAGCGGCCATCTCCGCCTCCTCTCCCGCCGCGGCGACGGAAGCTACTAGCGAGGAAGGAAAGAAAGGAGGGCCGGAGCCCGCGGGGGGAGCCTTCCGCGAATCAGGGAGCAGAGCCGACCAAGCAAAAGGTGGGGCCGCGGAGGGAGAGCGGCAGGCGCGGGCGAGGCGGAGGGGGGGGGGAGAGGCTGGGCGCGGGGGGGGAGCCCCGGGCGGTGGCGGTGGAAGGGGGGGGGAGAGATTGCCCATGGAGCGCAGGAAGGGTCGAGCCCCCCCCCCAACCCGTTTGGCTTCCGTTAGCTGAAGCCGCACTCCGTGGCGATGGTTTTGGCGGGGCTCGGCATCCCCCGTTCGGCATTGAAAAGAAAGCGGACGATCTCCTCCTTCTTTCTTAGTTGGCGTTGCTCCTGAGGGGCGGGCGGGGGGGGGGAGCGGGAGGCAGGGGTTGTGCGCTGTTTCCTATGGAAAAGGATGCTTGAAGCTCCCGAGGAGATGGTCGCGCCTGCCCTTTAAGTACAGTGGACCCTTGTATAACAAACAGTTTGTATAACATAAAATTTGTACAACATAAAATATTCCAGAGATAGGGAAAATTTGCTTAACAGAATCGCCTATGGGGCAAATCCGTACAACAAAAATAGGATTACTCAATTTTCAGTGCATTCCTATGGGAAATTTGTATAAAGGAAAATTTGCTTAACATAATTTCATTTGGAACGAATTAATTCCTTTATACAAGGTACCACTGTACAGTACTGTTGCGGTCTGACACGGATTTGCCACGAACTCGGCCGTGGGGGAAAGGGCACGTTGGTTTGGGATGTTTCTTTTGGTCCCTACTTTGGTCTAAGAGGACCGTAAATAAAGACTTCTTCTTTTGGTCCTCAGTCCTCCAGTCGGTACAGGCGCCCAAGGAAGTTGGATTTAGTGTTGCTGCAGGGTGTGTGTCATGAAGTAGGAGTGCTCTTCGGGACCTGAACCCATTGTGGCACAAGGGTTCACTTTATTTATTTTTACAGCTTATATGCCGCCCACTACTCAAAGGTCTCTGGGTGGCTTACAATCAAAAAAAGAATTAAAACAGTTAAAACACTAAAATGTCAATTAATAATTAAAATAATAAAAACATTACACTAAAACAGTGGTGGCCAAACTTCGGCCCTCCAGATGTTTTGGATCACAACTCCCACAGTCCTTTGTCATTGACAACACAGGCTTGGAATTCTGGGAGTTGTGGTCCAAAACATCTGTAGGGCCAAAGTTTGGACACCCCTGCACTAAAATTACCATCAGGACCCACAATCTATAGTATTTCAATTAAAAAAAAACAACTTCTGGAACAGGAAAGTTTTTACCTGGTGCGGAAATATCATCAATGTTGGTGCCAAGCGGATCTTACTTGGGAGCCCGGTCCATAGCCTGGGGGCAACTGCCAAAAAGCTCCTGTGACTACAAGCCATCCCTCTCACGTCCTGAAAGGATGGCTCTTTCAAAAGGACTCCCTGGCTACTTAAGCTGTTGGGATGCTGCTGGCTGTCATATTGCATGGCCTCAGCACGATGAGGTTCTGCCTCTATTGGAAAAGAAGGCAAAACCCAATGTCCGCCAATTTTTAAATTTATATGCTACAAATGCTGCCATCACACTACTAAGTTAAGATACGAGATTCAAGGAGGGAAGAGTGCCTAGTAGAGATGGGCATGACCAGGGAAAATGACGTTTTCGAGTTGTCGTGTGTCGGAGCTGGCCCGTTTCGGCTCGTTTCCGTTTGTTGTGAAATTTTTCAAAAATTTGTCGTTTCGTTTTGTCGTTTTTCCGTCTGTCAGTACTGGTTTGGGGGGGAGCGGGCTCCTGGAGGCACCTCTCTGGGTGGGTGCCTCCTCTGGCCCACTACAAAATGGCATGCATAGCCAATTGGATATGCATACCAAGTTGAGTGGCAGAGGCACCTCTCTTTTGGGTGCCTCTTTGACCACAGGCCCACTGCTGGTATAGTGCAGTGCAGTGTCACAGTGCACACTGGGGGAAGACTCCCTCAGTCTGGGCGCTCTGTGGTCCACTAAGAAGGGAACTGTACTTGCGGGTGTAGTGCAATGCGAGTACAGATTTGGCTTAGGGTTAGGGTTAGCGCAAGGGCTAGGCTTAGGGTTACGGGTAAGGTTAGGGTGAGTTCGTGGGGTGCACCTCTGGGTGCCTCTCTGACCCACTAAGAAGGACAGTGTACTGGCGTATAGGTTAGGCTTAGGGTTCGGGTTCGGGTTCGGGCTACGGTTAGTGGGCTTTTTATGCCCGACTGGCACATCCCAGAAGTTTCGGTCAAAACCTGGTCAAGTGGCCATGCAACTGGTGGAATGGCTCCAAAAATTTGCACGGTCCACTCCCATGGCCAGCCCATGATTGCGCAGGTGTAAAAAAATAAACATAAAAATAAAATAAAATCAATGGAGACGTTTTGTTGCAAGAAAAACCCACTGCTGCTACTGTAAAAAATCAGGCAGTTTTAAAATAGCTATTTTCGCATGTTTCTGTGGTGCTTTGGTGTGGTTTTGAACCACCACGATTTCAAAATAAATATTGCGGTCGCCCCATTTTGGATCCCCCACCCGCACCACATGGCATGGCGAGTTGGCGAGACGACGAGGATGCACAGCCCAGGAGAGGAGGGGGGAGGCCGGGGGCCCCCCCCCCCCCCCCAAGAAACCACCCCTCTGGTAGGTGCCCTCACTCAGGCAGGCATATTTTCACCGGGAATCGTTTTTTAAATTTATTTTTAAAACTTTTTTTCTGTGCCGCTTGGCATCGCGACAAATCAGACCCATTTTTTCTTTAGTCGGTTCGAGTTCGAGTTCTGGCAGAGTAATTGTCGTTCTTCGTTCCGTTACATAACGGAAACGAGGAACGGAAACGGAAACGAGGATTTCGCCGAGTCGTGCCCATGTCTTGTGCCTAGATTCCATTAAGCAATGTCAACTTGACTTGGGTGCATGAGTTAAGCCTACATACATTCACATAGTTTGCCAACTTCCTTGGCAAAATCCATCTCGTTATGAACTTTTGGTCATTAAGTTCTACTCATTGACATGTGCCAGACAAAGTTGTTCTGATCCATGAAAGCTGATATATTGTATAATGGGTTTTTTTTGTATTTTCTGGTTTTTTAAAAATTAATTTTGTATTTGTAAATACAGCTGGTGAAGATGCTCCTATTTTGAATTGTGCCAAACCGCATAAATCACAATAAAATTACTGTAACAAAATAGCAATCATTAAATATGCTCATCAAAGCAAAAAAGGGGTTGAGCCGTGTGGCCATCAAAAAACAAGTGCAAAACTAGGCTACAGGCGATACCTTTATAGGCCACTAATAAAAATAAAAAACAATGCAAGCTTTCAAGTGCAACACACTCTTCTTCAGAGGACTTGGCTTATACACCCCCCACTCACTCACCCTTCATCTGCATTTGGCTCTATGAGACATACAAGTTCCCCCCTGAGAAGGGGAGGGGGAGGAAAGAAAAGGGTTGATGTAGAGGACCAGCGTGCTGTTCAGGTTGAGCTTGAGTACCAAAAATGCAGAGAGCTTATACCAGGTTCCTGAATCTGCATGTACTGGGTTCCTCTTTGAGTGGCTGGCTGCCAGAGGAAGTGGGATTGAGAAGTGGCCACTCTTCCCCGAACTGACAAGCCACTTTGACAAGGAGGACTCTGGCAGTGTGTGCAGGATGGCGGGGGTGGGGAGACATGCAACACCTATGGTGCCCCATGTATGAAGGTAGACAAAGTGGGCTGAATTGCTTCATGCTCATCTCCCAATACTGAGTTAAGAAATTATTGTACATATTGTTAGTTCGATGTAAGGGCATACAATTTTGTATGCAGCTGAGAGTGACTACAATATTATCTTAACCTAGGAAAGTTTGCTTTCATAAGTTACATCATTTATACGATACCATGTAACTAAGCAAAAGGATTTGGATCAATATCTAATAAAAGTTTAGTTCATTTCTAAGTTGCTATGGCTAACCACTTTCTAGTATAACTATATTTTTGTTCTTTTTCTTATACAAAGATACATGAACTTCCAAGATGGCACCCATTTTAGAATGGAAGAAGATTATGAGAATAGATCCTGATGCTTTGCCTCGTCAAGAGGAACTAGCGGACAATTTGTTGGAGACAGTGGCCAAGGTATTTTGTGCTATTTTTTAAATATTTAGTAGACTACAGGGATATTGTATGTTTACAGTACCCAGCATTGTTAATGTTAAAAAGTACTTTGTGAAATTTATGTTTAGGTTGATGGAAATGACCTGAGAGATGAGAACCCAGAACGCTTAATTCAGCTCTTCAAAATTTCTCAGTCACTAATGAAGGTCAGTTTTTTGTTTTGTTTTTTTGGGTTTTTTTGGGGGGGTTGCTATCAAAACAAGACATTTCAGGCAATTTATAAACCAGTTTGGTTGGTAAGCAGCCATTTAATTAATTGGTCATGGTGCTCTACTCCTGTTGTGATAACTTCTTACTGTCCATGGAAGCACATGAAGCATATTGTGGGCTACTTGTGGCTTGAAAAAGGTGGTTTCTTGGGAACAGGAGCAAAAGTGAAAAGAGCACACCCTTGCAAATGAAAACTTTTCCTACCATGCTAGGCAATGATTCAGAATCTCTTCAGCTAACTCAGAGCAAATGCACTTCTTGTAGCATTCTTTTTAAGAAAAATTCATCTTAAGAGGCACGGTTTCCCATAGGAATACATTTAAAACCAATTAATCTGTTCCGCTTCACCTTGAGCTCCACGCCCAAAGCCCTTTAAATGGGTGGTGGTGGCAGTGGCGGCTTCGATCCTGGCTTTCCCGACTTTGTAGCATCTGATGGATTGGGTGGTACATGGCCTGGAACACCAGGATGGAAGCCCAGGCTTTTGAATTTCGCATGCCCATAACCCCTCAGGTTGTGGGCGCACAAAATTCAAAAGCCTGTCCTGTAAGATGGATTTTTTGCAGGACATCCGGTAGGCAATCCGTCGTCTTGCAAAAAACGCTTATACAGTGGACCCTTGTATAACAAACAGCTTGTATAACATAAAATTTGTACAACATAAAAATTCCGGAGACAGGGGAAATTTGCTTAACATAATCGCCTATGGGGAGAATCCATTTTCAATGCATTTCTATGAGAATTTGTATAAAGGAAAATTTGCTTAACATAATTTCATTTGGAACGAATTAATTCCTTTATACAAGGTACCACTGTACCTGGAATTTTAATTTGTCTTACAAAGAATTCGTCTCACAAGGTACCACTGTATTTATAACCAATACATTGGAGAATAATGTGACATATATGCCTTTATGTTGTTATAATACTGTAGTAGAACCCCTTTGTCTTAATTATATTGGTCCTGAGAAATTTGAAGTAATCCTCTCTGGTATACAAAAGGTGTTAATCCCTTGGAAGATTATTCCTGGGTGAGAAATGTGTTATTTACTCCTTCTGGCGTTAAACCAAACAGCATAATGATCATCCTCAAACAGCTGCTGGTTAACATGTCAGAAGTTATATTTCTTGTCACATGTTAAATCATGTGACTATTTCACAGTAATAGATACAAACGCTTAACTGGTGGCAATTTGCTGCTGAGATTTAAGCCATTGGACATGTGCCAGTCGTCATAAATGAATCCTAGTCTTTGGGTAGTATAATTTATTAAGGAAATAATCTGGATAGAGATTTTGTTTTACTTCTAACATCCATTTCATAGTTCATGCCATGACTTAGCTGGAGGTAGACCCCTTTAAACTCAGTGGGACCTATTCAGAAACGGATTTGCATACAATTGTATTGATAGCTGATTTCTGCATCAAGTGTGAAAAAAATAAAGACCAATTTTCACAGCAGATTTGAGGATACATGCAAAGGTAGGGCTAAATAGTTCAACACTGATTTATATTGCCTTTTAATGTGCTGAGCAACATAGTGGATTATTTTATTTTATTTTATTTTATTTTATTTTATTTTGACTATTTTACCCCACCTTTCTCCATGGAAAAGGACCCAAGGCAGCTTATAGTAAGGAGAGACTGTACAGTCCGTTACAATTAAGACACAATCAGTTTGAGAAACAAGGTATGGAGGGGCATCTTACAGCATTATAAGGCAACATTAAAGCTAACAGTTGGTAACATAGTGTCAATTCAAATCACACAAGGAGAGATATAAACACAAAGTTTTAAGTGGTTATAAACACAAAGCCTGTGTAGCCATGTATGGTAGATTCATAAAAAGGCACAGTAGGTAGATTACTTAATATATATGTGAACAAATCCCTGTTATAAAAATCACTCCATAGCTGTATGATAGATATAAGGAATTTGTCCGTGTCTCATCTGATGTCTTAATGTAGATTACATTGTCTTCTAATTTGCTTGGATATTTTTTTGCTCAAGCATTTTTTTATATTATTTGTATTTGTAATTTAAATTTTTGTAGATGAAAAATCAAGAAGTAGAGCTGGCTT
Organism: Phrynocephalus versicolor; assembly: GCA_023846285.1. Classification (NCBI taxonomy): domain Eukaryota; kingdom Metazoa; phylum Chordata; class Lepidosauria; order Squamata; family Agamidae; genus Phrynocephalus; species Phrynocephalus versicolor. The sequence goes on from JAHTLZ010003526.1 coordinate 34,743,094, forward strand.
TGGAAGAAGTTGAGAAAGCTGGAGAAGAGCAAGCAAAATTTGGTATCTGCCTTCTGTGGAAACATAATGTTCTGCATATTGATCAATCTGTTAATCTGTTTTCACAATATATGATAAAAAGTTCAAACATGACTTCTGTGATCTCTCATCTCCATCTCCAAATTGTTGATAACAAGGAGCTCTGCTCAGGAGTTATGCTTCTATCTGCACAGGACCAAATGTGTGGTGGGGCCTGGGGAAGGACAATAAGCCCTACCCATTGCCTCCTCATTTTTCCAGCAAGCCCTTCATGGTTTTAATGCAGATGTTAATTGTAAGTACATTTGGATGAAAGTAATTGCCGCACTCTTGTGACCAGCAGCTCTGCTTTGTCAGTGCTCCTGATCATGGGAGTATTATAAGTGTGTTCAACTGAACAAACTCAGAGACTGCTTCTCATTAAATTCACAAAGGTCTTGCTTGGGAATTTAGCTGGTGCTCCTTCTATTTCCTCCACTTATTTCCTTTTTTTTTCCTGTCAGGCAGAATATGAGCCTAGTTTTTGTTCACTTGTTCCCAGATCTATGAATTATTAGCACGTGTCCAGTGCTGTCCAAGATACAAGATTTTATGTTTGCTTTAAAAAACTGCATTTCAAGACTCAGGAATAGAGGATTTGCTGAGCCAAAGTATGTAGGAAGTCTCTGAATGTCAGTTTTCTTTTACAAATAAGGGAAACATTTTGATTAGAAAATATAGTAAGCCAATATCCAGTTAACCTTAAAGTCTTTTTGTGTTGGTTTACTTATAAAGTTAATTATAAACCTGCTACCCCTTTAATAATGTACTCCCATTCATTTCTATTCTGAAGTAAAGTATACTTTATTCAGATAATTAGCCTTCATGTTAATGTCAATTGGGTTGTAAGCTGCTGTCTTGAATTATCTTCAGCTATACTGTAACTGTACTATGAGCTTTCAAGATGGCACCAACTTTAAAAAGGAAGAAGCTTATGAGATTAGATATTGATACTTTTCCTTATCAAGAGGAATTTGTGTCTTATTATCAATTTCCAAATAATACAGTTTTACTTAAGTAAGAAATCTTTGTAATTTTAGCTGATTATTACCACGTTCAGTTGAATCTTTTGGAAAATATAGTTTGGTAACTTTGCACTGTTTTTTCAAACAGAAAATAAGTTAAAAAGTAAGGTGATTAAACTGGAAAAAGAATTAGAGGTATGTTGAAATTTCGAATATACTGTTTATTCTGTGCATTCATTTGAGATTAATTACATTATAGCAGTTAGTCAGTCTTTTAATAATTTTTAAATATATGCAAATATATGCTTACGGTGATAAAATGTAAATGAATGTGCCTTAAATCCAAGAGTATCAATTGCCTATTAAAACCATTGGGACTCAAAAGTGCTTCTGTTTGGTAATATCATGCTCTCATCTTTGAAAAAATCCATTATTTGTATCTATAGCTAAATAAGATTTTGAGGATGCAGCAAACACAAATACTGTACTGGTTACGCAGTTTCTTTGCATAATATACTGCACTAGAATAAGTCAGCAGAATCTGTTGGAGTTTAATAAGGCAACACTCTGTTTAGCTGATTCAAATGGCCCTACTCTGATTGCAACATATCATGCTTATTAAAATAATTTCCATTCAGTATAGACCCACTTGAATCAACACCTACTTGTTAAGAAGGAAAATGGCAAAAATCTGTCATCCTGTCCAACAGCTGAGGGTAACAATTCCTCTGGGAATTGCATTTTTGGATAACATAGTAATGAGCAGACTTTTAAATTTCTTATATATTTTAATGTGATTCAACAGTTATGTTTCAAGGCATTCAGTTTTATTTCAAAAGCTGTTGGCATAGCTCTGTGTACATAAGGATAATGATGTTATCAGACACAGCCTTTTATCTTGAATTGAAGGTTTCTTATTTCTACCGACCCCCAGTTTCTGAGGCCCCCTAGAGATCCTTTTCAACCTGAGAAAACCAATGGCGAATATTATTGCCATTATGACTGCAGAGCAGAGAGTGGCGATTTTTAGAATTAAAGGGGTGGCTAAGAAGCCCTGGGACTGGAATAAGCAACAGAATAAGAAACTTTTAATTAAAGGTGAAAGACCATGGCTGACATCTTCAGCCTCATGCACATGGAGCAGCGGCAACAGGATTTCTTCCAGTGTTTCTTCTGATTCCTACATTTAATACATTTTCATAAATTCAACATCACTGACATTGACATTGATATGCACTGTAATTCTGACTGAAATTGTTTGCATTGTGGTCTGCGCACTTACTTTGGATGTACATTAATGAGTGTTTGATTTTGATGCCTTAAGGCAGCACAGCGATCTACTGGTGGCCGCGATACTCGCTTTTTGCGTGATGAAATCCGTCAGTTGGAAAGACAGCTGGAACAGAAAGACAGAGAACTGGCAGATATGGAGAAAGAACTAGAGAAGGAAAAGAAAGTCAATGAGCAGGTAGACATTTAGAAATCTGAAGGCTTGTATTGAATAACATAGTTTTGTAAGTATCAGTTGCAATAGGAAAAAGTAACAAAATATTATTTTGTATATAATGCATATTTTGTACAGTAATACCTCGGATAACGAATATCCTTATCCTTAAAATTAAATGGAAGATATGAAAGCATTATTTAAATACTTGAATGAGTGTCATAAAGGGGGTGGAGGGCGGCATTGTCTGTTTCTGATCATCCCAGAATGCAGGATACGTAATATTGGGCTCAAAGTACAGGAAGCCAGATTTTAGTTGCATATCAGGAAAAACTTCCTAACTGTTACAGCAGTTTGAGAATGGAACCGCTTACCTCAGGAAGTGGTAAGTGCTCCAACACTGGATGCATTCAAGAGAAAATTACTCTGTAAGATATAATTTGATTTAGATTTATGCATTGAGTAGGGGGTTGGACATATAGGGCCCTTCCAGCTCCATTATTTTGTGACTGATTCATTCAGTCAGCCTTGTGTCCTGTCCACTGAAAGATGCATAGATGCATGGACTTGTCTTTTACCTTACCCCAGAAATTCATTCAAGGAGAAAATATCCGAGTCTAATCAAGAGAAAGCTACATAATGCTTTCTGTTCACTAGTATGGAGGATTCTCTGCCTGGAAACAACCTGTGTTCTTATAATATAACATGAACCTTTTGTGTAATCTAGCAGTACAGCTATTCTTTGAAAATAAAGAATTCACAACTTGCATCATTTTTCCAATTAACTCAATTTGCCATCCTAGCTTGCTCTTCGAAATGAGGATGCAGAAAATGAAAACAGCAAGTTGAGAAGAGAGGTTAGTAAGAATTTTGAAATTTGTTCCCATGAGCATATGCATGTGTTCAGCACTAATGCATTTTACATATTTTGAAGTAAAATTCTTCAGGAATGTGTCTAAGATTCAGACATTAAATATTTTGAACTTTCCTTTTATGCCTTGTTGTTGATGGAAACACTGCCTCTTCTCTCTTCTGAGTATTCTCTACAATATACAGTGACACATCTTTCCTTTGCCGCTGTTGTTTTATGAGACACTATGCTTCATTTTATTTGTACTTGTCATATTGCTAAACTTTGTCCCACTTATAAGAATATTTTCCTAAAAGTGACTTCTGTTAATTTGTTTTGATTAATATGATCAATTACTGGTGCTTAATTTTGGTGGAGAGAGGAAGGAGTTCTCATCTTACCACCCAGAGACCCTTCACTCTTTCTTATGACCTATCAGTATAAGCCCATAGTGATTATGCTTTGTTTGGTGCACTGCATTATATTGTTCATTGTTCTAAAATGACTTTCATGTTGTTGTTGTTGTTGTTGTTGTTGTTGTTGTTGTTGTTGTTGTTGTTAGCATTAGCATTAGCATTAGCATTAGCATTAGCGTTAGCATTAGCGTTAGCGTTAGCATTAGCATTAGCGTTAGCATTTATAAATGACTCGACTTTCCCATAGGGAACTCTGGGTGGTGAACAGCATAGGTGAAAAACATAAAAAGAACTATAACTATATAATATTCAAAGAGATAAAAACTAATAAAATGCCCAAAAAGTGCAGGATGGTGGCAAAAAACAAATAAACAAACTAACAAAACAACCTCAACCTTAGCGATCTTCAAAAATGTCCTTATATAACCAGGTTTTAATTTTCTTCTGAGTATTACCTACTAAGTTATGGTCTATTAATGTTTCCCTGATTTTATTTTCTTAATATGCTTTACTTTTTGGGAAGAAAAAACGAATGAAGAAGAACGTGAGTAAATATCTAAGTTAGTATAGGTAGTCATTCCTGGATTATATTTTAGCATAGTGTGCTAGTTTTTTTCCAGAGAATCTAATTGAAAAATTGATTCTGTGATGTTCATTAATGCAGTCTTTTCTGTCTTTATTGGCGATAGTATCTTATCTGCAGAATTCCTAAACTCACTCATCTTTCCTATTTTTGTGCAGAATGAACAGCTTCGTCAAGATGTAATTGATTATCAGAGACAGATAGATACACAGAAAGAAACACTTCTTTCACGAAGAGGAGAAGAATCAGATTATAGGTCTCAATTATCAAAAAAGAACTTTGAGCTTGTCCAGTATCTAGATGAAATTCAGGTAAGCTTCAAGATGTTGCTCAAAACATACAAATCACAGACTCTTATTCTGTATTTGCAGAATTAGAGCCTATAGACTAAATTCTGGAACAATTTTTTCCTGGCTTCCCTCTTCATTGTAAGATTATTAGTTTGAGAAGAAGAGCAGAGTATATGTACTCTTAAAAATGCTTAGTTAACTTTTTATTATGTGTGGAATAGGGATAGACATTCAGTCATTTGTGCCTCTTCATCGAAACTCATACATGCGATACTACAGATTAAGAGGCAGGGCAGGAATTCCTGCCCCACAACTTTTGGGTGGGTGTCTGCTGGAGGAGGCAGGGAAGGGAAATCCCTTCTCCTGTCCAAACTGGACAGCTGGCTGAGAAGGAGGGGGGCTTGAAATATAGTCAGAATGATAGAAGTAAAATACATTTTGATACTTGCAGCTTATTGTATCTTAAGCCTAAGTTCTCTTGTATGCAATCCTGTTTTTGAAAAATTGCTTTTAATTTGTAGAGTTTGACTGAAGCTAATGAAAAATTAGAGGTTCAAAACCAGGAAATGAGAAAAAATCTAGAAGAATCGGTACAGGAGATGGAAAAGATGACTGATGAGTACAATAAAATGAAACTTACTGTGCAGCAGTCTGATTTTGTCATGGATGAGCTAAGGAAAGAAAAGGAACAATATAAGCAACAGGTAAGCAATAATTTGCAGCCCACCCTCTTCCAAACGCTGTGGCTAAAATAGCATTATACAGATTCGGAAGGCATTCGAAATTATCTAGAATTAAGTCAGATAGATGGTATTTTCTGGGAAACTACTGAATAATAAAATAAACTATGTAAGTGGAAATGAGACTCCATTGATTTCTAAGGCAAAGCTGTTCTTAATTGGTTTGGAGGAATGTATACAAGTTATGTTTTCATGAATCTTATGCCAAGGGTGTTTGACAGGTGCATGAGCTAATGGAACAGCTTAAAGCCAAGAATGAAGAGGATGATCCTGTAATGGTGGCTGTCAATGAAAAAGTGGAAGAATGGAAGGTATTTTTGTCTATTTTTAGCTAAACATTGGAAATTAAGGTTTGCTTTCTAATTACACTTTTTGGTTTGTTTGTTTCTGACTTCATTCTGCCTTGCAGGAGATCATGGCTTCCAAAGATGAAGAAATTATTGAGTATCAGCAAATGGTGCTCAACCTGCGAGAGAAACTCAAAGTGGCCCAGCTTGATGCTGACAAGAGTGGCGTTATGGTGCTGCAACAGGTACTGGACTTTCCCTGTATTTTAATAACATATGATACTAAGTTGAAGCAGGAGCTTTTATTGGGTGTATTGCAGGAAGGAATAGGAAGTGACTAGGAATAGGCGGCCCACACTCATAGGAACCGGTAGAAGCAGCAAGGTTTTGGGATCTGCAATGGAAAACTTGTCACCTCACAAATGTAATTGGGATACAACGAGTACCTGTCACCTCTGGCCATTTTGGTAGGAACTTCAATCCAGCAACATCTGTATGACCACAAATAGCCCTAATGGTGAACTACACCAATAGCTTCCCCCACCAACACATAATTAGACCAGTATTGATTCTTAGACATGGAATGCGTTAAAAGCAAGGGAAAGATCATGTCAGTGGTTCTGTTTCATGATAATAGCCTAGAGATATGGCACTGCTGGCTTGTGGTACAAAAGAGAAGAAATCAGTGATCTGAAATCAGTGATCTCATTTTTGTAAGATTAATTTAGACAGAAATGAAGATATGTGGAGAAGAATGTGTGCAAAATATGATTTGTCTGTATGCAAAAGGGGTGGTAGTAGCTGGAGAATCTTGAGTGCAGAGCAGCCTGCATCAGATTGGAAGGGAGAAAGGTATGAAATGACAAGTGGTTAGAAAGGGTGTAGGAACTAGTCTGGAATACCCAGGGACTCCTTGAACTGTTAGTACTCTTTTAAGACATAACGGTTAGCAGAACTTGCAACCTGGCTTGAACAATCATATAGGGAGCTATTGATGTGTTTAGAGCTAAGTTCACATGAAGTTAACAAGCCAAATTTAACTTGGAACATACAGTGGTACCTTGTATAAATGAATTAATTCGTTCCAAATGAATTTTTTTGTTTATTTATTTATTTAGCTTGTATGCTGCCCACTACCCAAGGGTCTCTGGGTGGCTCACAATCAAAGTCAACAATTCAGACAATTAAAACATCATATTGCAATAAAATTAAAACAATAAAACATTTAAATACAATAAATACACTATATAAAAACACTGCACTAAAATCACCCACAATAACCAGTTAAAAAGACTTCTTGGAGAGGAATGTTTTTACCTGGCGCCGAAATGACATCAATGTTGGCGCCAGGCAGATCCCGCTTGGGAGGGCATTCCATAATCTGGGGGCAACTGCTGAAAAGGCCCTGTTCCTACAAGCCATCCCTTTCACCTCCTTGAGGGATGGCTCTTCCAGGTGGGCCCTCTGGCTAGATCTTAATTGCCGGATAGGTTCATATGCAAGGAGACGGTCCTTCAGGTATCTAGGTCCTAAGCCTTTTAGGGCTTTATATGTAAAAACAAGCACTTTGAATTCGGCTCGGGCAGCAACTGGTAACCAATGAAGGTTATACAGAATCAGTGTGATGTGTTCCCTGGCGGCCCCACCACTCACCAGCTGTGCAGCGCGATTCTGAACCAGTTGCAATCGCCGGACTGTCTTCAAAGGCAGCCCCACTTAAAGCGCATTGCAGTAATCAATACGGAATGTTACCAATGCATGCATAACTGTCACGAGGTTCCGTTCATCCAGGTAGGGGTGCAGCTGATATATTTTCCGCAGCTGGAGAAAGGCACCCCTGGCCACCGAGTCCACCTGGGCTTCCAGAGTTAGACCGGGGTCCAGGAGTATCCCCTAGCTACGGACTCTGTCCCTTAGGGGGAGTGCAATCCTGTCCAGAACAGGGAAGTGGCCCGCTAACCTGTCCGGCAAAGCACCCACTAACAGCACTTCCGTCTTGTCTGGATTGAGTTTCAATTTATTAATCCTCATCCAGTCCATTATCTGGTCCAGACACAAGTTCAGAACCGAAACCGCCTCACCTGGATTGGTGGAGAACGAGAGGTAGAGCTGAGTATCATCAGCATATTGCTGACTGCTCAGCCCAAACCTCCTGATAACCTCTCCCAGCGGTTCCATGTAGATGTTAAACAGCATGGGGGATAGTATTGAGCCCTGTGGAACCCCATGACATAAACGCCATGGGGCAGAGCTACTACCCCCCAGCACCATCTTCTGGACACGGTCAGCCAGGAAGGAGCGGAACCACTGCAAGACAGTGCCTCCAACTCCCAACCTGGCCAGCCTATCCAGAAGGACACCATGGTCGATGGTGTCAAAAGCTGCCGAGAGGTCCAGGAGTATCAACAGGGTCGCACTCCCCCTGTCTGTCTCCCAGCAAAGGTCATTGTACAGGGTGACCAAGGCAGTCTCTGTTCCAAAACCCGGCCTGAAACCAGATTGAAATGGATCCAGAAAATCCGTTTCATCCAGCAGCGCCTGGGGCTGCCCGGCCACCACCTGCTCCAACACCTTGCCCAGATAAGGGAGGTTCGCTACTGGTCGGTAGTTACCCACCAGCCCTGGGTCCAGGTTGGGCTTTTAAAGGAGTGGTCTAATTACTGCCTCTTTCAAGGCAGCAGGGACCACTCCCTCTCTTAAAGAGGCGTTTGCAGCTTCCTGGACCCAGGTGCGAACCCCCTTGGCTGATCTTTCAATTAACCAGGAAGGGCAAGGGTCGAGCAGAGTAGTGGTAGAGCGGACAGATCCAAGCACCCTGTCCACATCCTTGGGTCCCAACAATTGAAACTCATCCAATAACATTGGACTTAAGCACGGTGCATTGGACACATCCCTTGATTCTGTACTAATGCTGGAATCCAATTCACTGCGAATCTGAGGAAATTTTCCTTCAAAGTGTACAGCAAACTCATCACAGCGTGCTGCCGAATGGTCCAGGGCCTCCACTGTATCTCCCGGCTGAAGAAGTTCCCAGAGCACCCGAAACAACTCCGCTGGATGGCCCTCTGAGGAAGCAATGCGGTTGGCGAAATGTTGCCTTTTCGCCAACCGTATTGCCACGGAATAGGCTCGATAATGGGCTCTAAGCTGCGTTTGATCTGACTCACAGCGATATTTTCTCCACTTGCGCTGAAGCCGTCTCCCCTCCCGCTTCATTGCCCGCAACTCAGGTGTATACCAAGGAGACGTCTGGGCTCTGCGTATGGGAAGAGGGCGCTTAGGTGCGATCATGTCAACTGCCCGGGTCATCTCCCTATTCCATAGGGCGACTTGAGCTTTGACAGGAGCGCCGACCATATCAGCCGGATAATCCCCCAGAGCTTTCAGGAAACCATCTGGATCCATTCGTCTCTGAGGGCGGATCATCTTAATGGATCCCCAACCCTTGCAGAGTTTTGGAGTACCTAATAGCCTAAACTTGACCAAGAAGTGGTCTGACCATGACAATGGGGTCAAAGCCAACCCATCCACATCCAGACCACCATCCCCCAGTCCCGTTGAGAAGACTAGGTCCAGAGTATGGCCCTTCTCATGTGTTGGGCCGATGAAATGTTGAGACAGCCCCATGGTTGTCATGGCGGCCATGAAGTCCTGAGCTGCTCCCGTTAAGGTAGCCTCAGCATGGATGTTGAGATCCCCCAGTACTAACAGTCTGGGGGTCCTCAACACCACGTCCGAGACCACCTCTGTAAGCTCAGGCAGGGAGATTGTTGGAATGCAGCAGGGTGGGCGGTACACCAACAGAATCCCCAATCTGTCTCGTTAGCCCAACACACAATACAGACCCTCCAGACATCCTCCCAAAGAGACGGGAAGCCTGGTCAAGGAGATAGAACTCTGATAGACTATAGCAACTCCACCTCCCCGGCCCACTGGGCGACACTGGTGCTGGACTGAGAACCCAGGAGGGCATAGTTGGGAGAGAGGAACCCCACCTTCCTCTCCCACCCAGGTCTCAGTAATACATGCCAGGTCGGCACCTTCATCCAGAATGACATCATGAATGAGGGCAGTCTTGTTTTGTACCAACCTGGCATTCAACAACAGCACCGTGTGGCTCATGGGCTCACTGATATGGTCACCTGATACCTTCTGGCTGGGAGTAGAACCAGAAGAGGGGATAGATGTAAGATATCTAACCTCTCTTCTCCTACGCAGGCATGTTCTACTCCCACCCGAATACCTTCCCCTACCCAGCACGAGCTCAATAGTTGCCCCCTCCATTGCTCTCCCACCTTCCTGTTCCCTCAGCCTTATTGTGGGTCCTTACCAAAAAATAAACAAAATAAAAAACAAAAACAAAATAAAAACAATGCAGAAACTATGCCCCTCCCCTAAGCCACACCCCAAGGCCCTCCTTCCCTAAGCCAGGTGGTAGATGATTGGGGAGGGAGGCGGGACAGCTCAGCAGCAGAGCAGCCAGGGGCCTGGTCCTGGAATTGCCACAAGAGTCCTTAGGCCCAGCTCCCCCAGAAAACCCTGTCTCTCACTCAGGGGCTGTCGGAGCGGCAGATGACACCAGACTCTTCACTCACAGGAACGATGTTCTTCAGGTCCCAAGCAGCTCAGCTTTTCAGTCCTCCCTTCCCTCGGCCAGGTGGTAGATGATTGAGGAGGGAGGCGGGGAAGCCCGAGGAGCAAGGAGCCTGGTCCTGGAATTGCCACAAGAGTCCTTAGGCCCAGCTCCCCCAGAAAACCCTGTCTCTCACTCAGGGGCTGTGGGAGTGGCAGATGACACCAGACTCTTCACTAACTTTTTTTAAAGCAAATTTTCCCTTTATACAAATCCCCATAGGAATGCATTGAAAATAGGGTGATCCCATTTTTATGTTGTACGGATTCTCCCCATAGGCAATTATGTTAAGCAAATTTTCCCTATCTCCAGAATTTTTTATGTTGTACAAATTTTATGTTATACAAGCTGTTTGTTATACAAGGGTCCACTGTAATTCTTTTTCTCATTACGTTGCAAGCTATAAACTATGTTTTTACCTCTCTTGTTCTGTCTGTCTGTCTGTCTGTCTGTCTATCTATCTATCCATCCATCTATGTTTGACATTTGTATACAGTCATACCTCGTATAACGTAACACTTGTATAACGAAAAATCCGTACAACGGAATTTTTTTTGCCCCCCCCCTCCTTCCCCCTTCCCTGTTTTCTCCTCCTCCCGGGGCCGGGGCGCCTCCTCCGGAGGGGTGTGTGTGTGTGTGTGTGTGTGTGTGTGTGTGTGTATGCGCGCACAGCTTGGAGGAGAGTCACTGCCAGGAAAGGGGGGGTGCCAGAGCTGGAGGGGGCCAGAAGAAAAGGAGGAGAGGAGGGTAGGGGGGCGCCTTGGTCCCCCCTGGGAGAAGCGGTCCCTTCAGGTGGGCTCCCTGCCCAGCCTCCCCTCCCCTCACCTGAGGTCCTTGAAGGGCTGGTCCTCCGTCTGGTCGCGCCGTGGGCTGGGACGGGATGGGACGGAGCCGCGGCAGCGCGGCAAAGCTCCCCCGACCGTCAGCTGCTCTGCGCGGTAGCGCAGCAGCAGAGGCCGGGAGCCTGGCGGAACAGAGCCGCAGAAGCGCGGCAAAGCTCCCCCGACCGTCAGCTGTGCCGCGCGGTAGCGCAGCAGCAGCGGTCGGGGGGAGGCGGTTGGGCAACGTCCACGTGGCGCCCGGGCTCCCGCTGGTCCGGGCCAAGCCGAACTGCTCCGGCTAGGCCCCGACCAGGGAGCGGAGCCTCGGTGCTGGTTCTGCCGCCGCTGCGGCCTTCAAGATGGCGCCCGCCTCGTGGCGCCCGACGCTCAGCCGGCGTTCGGAGGTCTTCCCCACTCAGTGCCGTCGTTGGTGAGCCGGCTGGACGGCTGCGGCTCCCGAAGGTCGGATTCCCTGCGCCGGGTGGTGGTGGGGGGGAGGGAATTCCCTGCGCCGGGTGGTGGGGGGGGAGGGAATTCCCTGCGCCGGGTGGTGGGGGGAGGGAATTCCCTGTGCCGGGTGGGGGGGGAGGGAATTCCCTGCACCATTGGAATGCATTGGAACGGATTAAATCCACTTCCAATGCATTCCTATGGGAAATTAGGGTTTGTATAACGTAAACCTTGTATAACGTAATTTAATTTGGAACGAATTAATTACGTTATACAAGGTACCACTGTATGTTTATAGTATGCCAATTGTGCTATTTATTAGGTACAAAATTTCATTTTTGCAGGCTCTACAAGAAAGAGACAGCGAAATCCAACTACTCACTGCACAGATTGAGCAATATACAAAAGAAATGGAAAAGAATGTATTGATTATTGAGAACTTGAAAAGTGAATTGGAAAAAGGAAAAGGTAACTATATTGTATTATTTTTGTACATTTACATGTATGTAACATACATATAAATATCTGGTTAAGATGTTTGGTTGATTAGAATTAATAATGTTCATTCCTTTGGTAACACATCCTAATGCTGGAGCAAAAGAGGGAGCACCTGTTCCAGTGCCACATTTTGCTTGCGTCTTCTTAAAATAATATCTTAAACTTTCATGCACATTTTCTTTTCTGTGGTATGTCTTGCAGTTTTTGTGTGTGTGTGAACAATGACATATTAATAATAGATGAGCAATGTAATGGAAAATCTAAGAATGGGTTGTCAGATTCACAAAGTCCTGGGGTATATATCAAGTAGAAAGTAAGCCATGATTGTTTGAATATGCCTGGTCTTGCTTTCAGTGAGGGTGAAGTCAACCCAGTCCTTCTTTTGATCAATAGCAGCTAATGTCTTGTTTGTTATTTATAATGCTGTCCAGTGTATTAAAGCAAAGGTCAATTTTTCATTTCATGGTTCTCAGTTAATAATTTAAAACTGGGAAAAACAAAAACAAAACTAAAAACAAATCATCTATGGACACCCGTTTTTCTCTCTCCCCAGATCTGGCATCTGTTACACAACGGGATCATTTTGAGGAAATGCAAGAAAAGTTGTGTATGCTGGAACAGAAAGCCAAGGAAGCTGAAAGAGTAGCCGAACTGGCAGAAGCTGACGCGGAGGATAAGGACAAAGAGCTTATTGACACCCTGAAGCGAATGAAAAATTATGAAACCGTATGTACTTTGCCTTAATAGAGTGCTGTTGAAGGCACAAAGAGCACTCACTGAATGTACTATCAGGAAGCAAAAAGAACAGGAGCACCCTTAGTTCTCTTTGCTTGTCTCTTGGTCCTTTTTGCTCTCCACTCTTTTCTCTGACACACACATTCATTCAAACATTTAAGATCTCTGTATCATCTGTCTTCTTCCTAGTGTCTTCTTTTTCTTAGCATCTTCTTTCTTTTTCTTAGCACCTATCTCACTTGGTGGTGGAGTCTGTAGATGTATGATCTCTGTATCTGACTGTTTATCCCACCCATCAATTCCTTCTCATTTTCTCTTGCACACCTCCATGCATTTTGATTCCCACACATCTGGCTGTATCTCCTATTTCCACAAGGGTTGAAATAAATGTACAGTGGTACCTCGATTTATGACGCATCCGACATACAAAAATCCCGACTTACGAGCACTCTTCAGTGCCCCCCCGGCTGCTTACGAGAAAGTGTGGGATTCCCCGTCTAGCAAGTAGCGAGTGGTGTGTTGTTTCTCCCTCCCCCCATAGGGGGGGGAAGAAACCGCACGTGATTTGAAATGCCTTCCAGTCATGGAGGCAGCACTTGCAGGCATTTCAGACATCACCCACCACTTCTCCCAACCCTCCTGCGACAAGAGAAGCGGAGGGCAATGATTAAAGCGGTTTGCCATAGGATTGCATTGAAATCCGTTCCCTCCAGAACGGATTAATTTACTTTCAATGCATTCCTATGGCAAACCGCTCCCCGACTTACAAGTTAACCCATTTATGAGCCTTTCCTTGGAAGGGATTAATCTCGTAAGACGGGTTACCACTGTAGTTATATATATATATATATGCTTCTAGGTGTTAATATTAACAGTATTGACAAAAATATTTAATTTTTTTTCTTAGGGAATATATGGCTTGGAAGATGCTGTTGCTGAAATAAAAGATTTGAAAACACAACTTAAAATAAGAGATCGTGAAATTGAAACATTAATTAAAGAAATCAATAGACTTGAACTTAAAATAAATGACTTTCTCGATGAAAATGAAGATCTTCGGGAGCGTCTAGGTAGCTATTATGTTAAATATTCATATATTTAATTCTGCGATGGTTCCAAAAAGAAAGTTCTTAAAAATTCTTAACTACCTGTGGTTTTTTTTGTCTCTATCAAGTTTCAATTACATATATATAAATATTAAATCATCTAGTCCCCTGGTTCCATTACAGGAATAGTACAGAGGAGTTTTTTAAAGCTCTTAGAAGCAGTTTGTTTGCCTCTGCAGGAATAAGTCTGAAGTTGCCATGTAGTACAAAGTTAGAAGTGTGTGCTATAAGACACTTGGAAGATTTCAGAACACTTAGCAGTATTTCCCTAAGGAGCAAGTAAGCTTTGGGCAGTGACTGTATTTTTCTTAGTATTCGTTTCTAAGCTTTTAAAGTGTTGTTTTCTTAAACCATTTTAAACTACTTTAATTCAGTGAGTGTTTTAATATGAAGATATGTTTATTTGAGTTGAAATCTTAAGATTAATTTGCTGAAATTACTTTTTTGCAGTTACATAAATGGCATAATTTTTCAAAGTGCTTTCTCTGTAGACATTATTTTTGCATACTGAAGTGCATGATTTGGCATGCAGCAGACATGTCTATTGAGGTTTTTTGAACTTACCGCAATTTGTATTTAAATGTTATACCAATTGTGTAACAGTGCAGCAGGATTTCAGTCTATGTGTAGCCTGCTCAATTAAATTGTAAACCGCCCAGAGAGTTCTGTAAGCACTATGGGGTGGTATATAAGCAGAACACTTTGCTTTGTACTTTAGCCATATCAATTCCTTATCTATGTTGTGAACTTTCTTTGGTTCCGTAATTGGAAGGAAGGGAACATGTAATAAAATGCCACATTTTCCCATTTATAAGGCTTCCCCATGTATAAGACAACCCCTACTTTTCCATCCCAAAATTGCAGTTTCACAACTGCAGTTATCTCCTTGGCTTTCTTCCATATAGAAGATGAACCTCAATTTTTGGTCTCAACATTTTTACACAAAAATATAGTCTTGTACACAGAAAAAAATACTGTAAATAAAAAATAAGACAGGAGATGGCAAAAAGATATACAGCAGGATGCTGTAGAGAGAAAATCTTCTGTCATTCTTTTGTATCTCAGTTCATCATCCTGACCAACTTTTTCCTAATTAATTATATAAATATTTTTCTAATATATATGTATGTTGCATTTCAGGGCTTGATCCAAAGGCAATGATTGATTTGACTGAATTTAAAAATAGCAAAGCACTAAAACAGCAACAGTACAAGGCTGAGAACCAGATACTACTTAAAGAGGCAAGTAACATATTAAATACGTTATTTACTGTCAAAACTAATTTTGCTGAGAAATAAAGGATTTTTAAATGTATTTTTAGATTGAAAGACTGGAAGAAGAAAGAGTTGCGCTGAAACAACAGATTCGTAGACTTGCTCAGGAGAAAGGAAGGAGAGCTGCAACTTTAGGTAGGCCGTCTTGCTAAAGTGTGATTATGAGGCAAAGAGTATATTTTAGAATAATCTTGTTTATTCCTTTTCTCAAATAATCTGAGACTTTAAATCCAAATGCCAATTTAAACAATTCTACCCACATTTTATTGAACTTTTCCATTATTGTGGCCAGATTTGTCCATATTCAGTTGTATTGTAGAATTAGGGTGATGATAAACAAGTGACCTACCTGATCAGCTGCCCAGGACTCTAGACAATCTGTACTTGTTGTTTCATGCATACTTTGAACATCATGGAGGTCAGAAGAGAACCCTGAGAGGACTCCACAGGCCAGTGGCCATGTTGTTGAAACGAGTGCTTCAGTGTCATCTTTTGAACTTTTTCTCTTGAAAAGAATAGAACCATTGTAAGGCAATTATCTTCCAGTAACATCTCAAACAAATAATTGAGACACATACTGTAGCTGCTAGTTTAGAAAGCCTCTGATATGTCCAGCAGAACTAACAGGGATACAACCCCCTTGTCTGGTTTCTGACATAGCTTATTGACTGAGGCAAACAAATTTATCTCAGCCCTATAACCTTACCTGAGGCCAGATTTAAATGTATCTAGATTGCTTTATATTGTTCTCTCATTTTCACCCTGTTGTCTACAACAATTCCATGGTCCTTCTCACTTGAAATATTACTGGGTGAAGTGTCCTCCATCTTTTAACTGTGCATTTGGTTTCTTTTTCCCTAGATACATTATTAGAATTTGATTTTTAACACACTTTTAAAAAATTTGCCCTAATTAGGATTGGATACAGATGACCTGCAGCTGATTGATACCTTTACAGAAGATCTGAAGATGAAAAGAGGGAAATCGGAGTTCATGAGTACTGCTAACATTGATGAGATTAAAGCAAAGGTAAAGACACAAACTGTGCCTCTCTGTTGTAAATTCCATTTTAGCTTCATTTTTTAAATTAATGGCAGTATTTTAATAAGACATTTAAAAATAGTAGTTTAATGAAACACTCTTTGATTATACATGGTCAGCCTCTTAACTGCTTCTGTTAGCAAGTTGAATACTTAAGCTTCTTTTTTATTTGTAATAAAGGGTAACAGTTTATATAATACTAAGGGAGGCTCATGAAATGTTAAACTATCATCAGCCATCATCAGTTTACCCCTCAAAAGTTAGAGGATGCTGCAATAAACAGCAAACATTTCACAGGATGGATTGAGAAGAGCTAGAATATTTAAATGTTTGTCTGAAATAATTTATATTTATTTCTTCCCTCTTTTTTCAGTCGAGTCCTCAGTTGGCTTCACAAGTAGAAGTGGAGAGTAATAGAGATAGCTCCAAGGCTTTAACAATAGATGAGCTTTACACTTCTCTAGGGAAAAAGTCATCAGAAATGCTAGGAACAGCATTATGTCCAGTCAATTATAAGAAATCGAGTGAACTACAAGTAGACTGTCCAGTTTCATTTTCTGCTGTGGGAAGAGAACAGAGTCCTAGTATAAGACAACACATACAAAGGCAGGAAAGACAGATGAAGAAATCTGAAGCTCATTCTCAAATCTGCATGCAAGGACATACTGCAAAGACATTGTCCTTGGATTTCCAGGGCGGGCTGCCTCTTACTCTGCTTGGCAAGCCAGTGTCGTCTTACATAGTGCAGGAGATTCTGCTGAAAGATGAGAAGGACAGTTCTGAAATAAAATTATTGGACTTGAGAACTGATTTACAAGACACAGGAAAAGATGAGATGTATTTTCCAGAATCATGGCCAATAGATCACATGGAAGAAGGATTTGGCTGTGGTCAGACAGTAAATGCATATCAGATAGATCGAGTTGAGACTCTAATAAAGCAGCTGAAAAGTGAATTAATTTTTCTTAGATCAGAGGTGAGGCATCTTAATTGTATGTGCTTCTACTATAATTTGACAATTATGTATATGCTGCATTTATGACCAGGTAGTCAATACATGT
>JAHTLZ010003526.1:34760354-34773470 GCA_023846285.1 Phrynocephalus versicolor
GCCTTTGAACTTTCTGTTCAGGTCCCAGGTGGAGGATCAGAAGTTTAAGCTCGAGCAGGAAGTTCAAAGGCTGGTTGGCCAGGCGGGTCTTTTAAGTCCCCACCCCACCCCTTTGGAGGGTGGCTGGCATGTGGCGGCAGTGACAAGGGGGGAAAAGAAAAAATAAGAAAACTTACCATGCCAGCTGCCCTGGAGGGGTGGAGTGGAGACTTAAAGGACCTGCCTAGCCAACCAGCCTTTGAACTTCCTGCTCATGTCCTGCGTGGAGGATCAGAAGTTTGAGCTCGAGCGGGAAGTTCAAAACTTCTGGTCGCTCTCTGGGACCCGAGTGGGAAGTTCAAACACCGGTTGGCCAGGCAGGTCTTTACAGTCACCACCATACCCCTCTGAGCAGCCTACCTTATAACTACTTGAGAAATCCACCAAAGGTCCCAAAAGTCCCTAAAACTGTGCCAAATATTTCCAAAACAGGGCACTTTGTGCAGGTAATTGAAAAACAGAAGCCTGGGTTCCCATTTTCCCTTTTCAAAATGGCTCCTTCTTCCCAGTTGCAGCACTGTAGTTCAGTAGCCACAAGATGGCAGTACAGTGTTACCTTTTAAAATGAATTTAATTCATTCTACGTGTCAATTTGTTTTAAGAAAAAATTGTCTTACAAAACATGGTTTCCCATAGGAATGCATTGAAAATGGATTAATCTGTTCTAGAGGCTATGGGTCTCTTTGTTTTATGAACATTTTGTCTTATGAAACATGGTTTCCTGTAGGCTAGAATAAGACAAAAATAACCAGAGTTTTTTTTCTCCCGGGTACGTGCGGAATGTTTTTTTTTGTCTTGCGAAGCATCCCATAGGGAATTTTTTTGACATGCAAAGCATGCCTATTCCCAGAAATTATTTTCTTTCTATGAGTATTTTGTCTTACGAGGCATTTATCTTAAGAGGTACCACTGTATTGCTGTTGCAAACAAGAAGGGGCCATTTTGAAAAGGAATATTTCCTTTTCCCTTCCATAACTAAAAAAAAAAAGCTTTTTTCGTAACTCAGAATTTTCCTATGCCAGTGGTTTTCTATTCGTAACTCAAATTGTTCATAATTCAGGGTGTTTGTAACTCAAGGTACCACTGTACATGGATTTTGAACCACATGGGCTCAGAAGCCCCTAACGCCAGTTGAAGGGAGAAGTGTACAGTGATTTCTGGCTACGTTGCAGGTAGCTAGTCTTTTGGAACTAGAATAATTGTGCATTTGTAAATAGTTAAAAACGATTGTAAAAAATTACTAGCATTAACTTTAGATGTTGAAAATATGAATGAAGCACTAACAATTACTTGTTCTTTAGAATGAGCAGATACTGAGAGACTTGTTCGCCAACAATACACTGAATAAAAATGCAGAGCTAGAGCTTGAAAGGTGCAGGAGCCAGAAGTTGGAGGTAGTGAGAAAAAACATGATCAAAGGCTTCATTAAGAGTCTGATAAGTATTCTTCAAGAATTTAGTATCTGTGACCATATTTCTAGAATTTGCATTGTTTGTCACTTATTACAAAACTCAGTTGTACATTTTGTTTAGAGTGTGTGAAAGGCAGTATTCTTTTATGTTGAGGAAAATGTTTTTGTATGGTTTAGCAACTGAACAAATCCATAGTTTTTACTCTTTTTACAATCTTGAAAGGAAATCTGATAGTTGTGCTCCTTTTCTCTTTCTTTCTTTCTTTCTTTCTTTCTTTCTTTCTTTCTTTCTTTCTTTCTTTCTTTCCTTCTTTCTTTCCTTCCTTCCTTCCTTCACAGAATGACTCCCTTGCCAAAGAATTAAGTGAACGAGAAAAAGACTTGGAACAAAATAGGACTATAATAGTCAGGTTTCAGTCCAAATGTAAGTAGAAAATTAATTTAAATATGTGATGGTGATTTTATCAGATGGTAGTAATCTTATTTTATATTTGTATTTTTATTTTTTAAAAATCATATATACTCTGTGTGTGTGTCTATACACAGAGAGAGGGGGGGGAGGGAGAAAGGAAGGGAGAGAGAAATTAATTCAATAATAAAAACTTGACTTGTAAAAGTCAAAATTTCAAAAACTATTCTGTAAATGAAGGTTAATGAAATAGTACTGAAGCATTGAAAGCACTAAAATGTAATTTTAGGTGTAATTTCCTTTACCCATCCTTTTAACATAATGTAAGCATGTAGGAGGGTAAAGGAGACAGCCTGAATGGTCTCCACTGTAAACCTGTTCAGATTGTCTGCATTGCCATTTCTACATTCTTACATAATTAAAATGATGGGGAACGTGATGAGCCATTCTCTCCTGTGTAAGCTCTGCTACAGGTTCCTTACGCCCCGTGACTTCTTGTCATGGGATCAGTGGAAGACTCCCAATATCACCGTTTCTCCAGGCCCCATAACCTCTCTGGAAGACTGGAGAATTTCTAGATCTAGCTTACTGTGATTTCAAACTTGGCTGTGAAAATGTACAGTAGTATATTACTTTGCAGTTATTGGCTCCAAAGTACTATTAGCATTGTTGCTAGCTTTTTATTGTTTTAAAACAGACATTTAATGCTGTGATCAGCATACTTATTTAATTTGGCTGTTACCTAGTGACCTTGTGTTTTAAGTTCACAAAAAACTCCAAGAGCATTTGCTAATTAGGCAGTGAATAAATGAATATATAAATATAATTGCAGTAAAAGAATTAGTACAAGAAAACAAGCATCTTGAACAAGGAATGAAAGAAATTCTTCAAGCAGTAAAGGATATGCAGAAAGATGCAAGTGCGAAAGGTGGAGAAACAGCTTTAATGATTCCTAGTCTGGAAAGATTAGTAAATGTAAGTGCCTTCCTTTATTTATTTTATTTAGATGAATCTCTTTGCCTTTTAAAAGGGGATTTCATGGTGGATAGTTTGCTGTGTTATGTAAAATATGGCATACAAAGAATTAACTAAGTGATAAATGAGCTTGGAGACGCATATGCATATTGAGCATCTGCATATTTGGAAGCTGAATCTTCCGACAATTGCAGTTGCTACTGTTGGAATTTTAAGAATTTTCCTCTTTTTCTAGTTGTTTCATTTTGATGGTTAAAGACATTATAGTAATTACTGTATTTTTCATTCCATAAGACACACTGGGCCATAAGACACACCTAAATTTTAGAAGTATGTTTGTGTGAAAAAAAATATTCACGCATACATACTGTGTCGGTCCAAAGGTGTGTGTGGCAACCGCTGGGTGCTTCCACAGTTGGGGTCAGAACAGCAAGGATCCTTTTAAAACACACACACACACACACACACACACACACACACACCCAATGCCATGCAAAGGCAGGTGTTTTAAAAGAATCCTATCTTGAGTACTGGGGTTGGAGCAGCAAGAATGCTTTAAAACGCTCAACCCCCCCCCCCCAAAAAAAAAGACGGGTGTTTTAAAATGATCCTAGCTGCTTGGGCAGGATCGTTTTAAAACACCTGACTTTGAATGGCACAGGGCATTGTTTTAAAGCAAATTGGGTGCTATATGTCGGCAAAGCAATCTCCTCAAAAGCCTGCCCTTGGATCCTTGCTTTGCTGAAAGGTAGAACCACATCCCCCTCTCTGAGAGGCGGATCGAGTGCTACCCTTTGGGCAAGCAAAGATCCAAGAGGCAGGCTTTTGAATCTCCTCAAAAGCCTGCTCTTGGATCATTGCTTTTCTGAAGTGTAGTGCTCGATTTGCTTGAAAACACCCACCAGCACCATTCAAAGACACGTGTTTTAAAAGGATCCTTGCTGCTCAGTAGCACCCCATCCACCTTTGCTGGGTACCTGCAGTGGCTGCCCTGGAGACTCCTGGCAGCAGCGGCCAACGAGCTGCATTTTCTCTATAAGACGCACAGACCGTTCCCTCTCTTTTTTTGGGGGGGGGATGTTGTCTTAATAGAGCGAAAAAAATATGGTGTCCTTTCCTCCTTAGAAGGCAAGATTTGTTTTGGACCAGGGCTGGACTTAGAAGTAGTTCTCACTTCCTCTGTAGAGGTGGTCTTTCTCTTTTATTTGCATTGAATGTTTGCAGCTTCATACCTTGGATAGAAGAGCTCATTTTCACAAGTTTGACAGTTTAAGGTGGAAGGAAAAATGTAAGAAGCAGATAGGTAGCAGGAACCCCCCTTGTCTTCCTGTATCAGCCAGGCCTAGGAAGCCATAGCTAGCTATGTGGTACATAGTTTGAATGTGGATGTAGCACATAAGCAGACATCATTGTATCAGACTACTACAGTATATTGTTTATCTGGTACCATTTTTGTCATTACTAAAAGGTTGGAAAGTTGCTGTTAGGTTGAAAAACTCACTTGATGTCCTTTTCATTTCTCCAATGCTAATTTGTTTAAATTAGTAAACTCCTTACTCTCTGCATACATATGCATATGCGTAAGGCACTATGTGTAAAAATCCAATTATTACATGAAACAGACTATATTGCCATTCTTCTACAACTTTCCTTTAAATGTCAGTTTATATTTAGCATGGAAATCATTGTGCCAGTTCCATTTGCAATATGGAAAATTCTGGACCATATATATGTTCCTACAATTTTTTAGGCTTTCAAAATATGTAATTTATCAAAAGGGCTTCTTTCTGTTAATGTGAATGAATTGTTGACAGGCAATTGAACTGAAGAATGCAGAAGGAACATTTGATGCCAGCTTGCATTTGAAGGCTCAAATTGATCAACTTACAGGACGAAATGAAGAATTACGGAAAGAACTGAGAGAAACTCGGAAAGAGGCAGTTAACTTTTCTAATCAGCTAACCAAAGCAAATGCAAAGGTTTGTGGGCTGACCTGGCTTTCAAAGCAGGTTCTTATCTAGGGCTCCTTGAGTTTGTCTTGAATTACATGCTGTTTTTTTAAAAATGGACTTAAATTTGGACAGTTTTAAATCTGAGGCAGTTGCAGATAAAAAAAGAGATACAGAACAGCCCAACATGAAGTTCAAAAAGAAGCATAAAAACGATCTAGTTACAGTGCAATTGTCTAAAAATGCACAGAGAAAGCAATATAATAAAATTCCAAAAGGGAATGGTTATTAAAATCACCCACTAAAATGAGCTATCTTTTCCCCATCTAGGACAATGTTAGTGGTGATAGAAACTTAATTAATGTCTGTCATGACAGATGGGTTATGGTCACTCGAGCTGGGGATGCACAAATAAGCTATTAAAGAGTATTGGTTACCCAGGAACTATCTCACGGTGTGATGGTTGTGTGTTGTAATGCCGGTCAAGATGCTGCATGTTCTGTGCTAAATCCAGTTATTAGACGCAGCTAATGAATGAAATCTATGGTTCATCCGTAGGTTTATTCTTACTGGCACTAACAATAAGCTGTAGTCTTTTTATGTCTCCAAACAGCTGTTCTTCCACCCTTTCTTGCAAGTGGCTTTTTAACAATTGGTGGAACTTCAAAATACATCTGATTTGAAATTGGTAATTTGAATGAACTATGACTGTAGTACAGTGGGTAGCAAGTGAAAATTGCTTAGTGGTGGTGTTCTTGTGTTTTTATTGTTGTTCTTATTGCTTTTCTTTTTGTCTTTGCTTTTCAGAACGCCAGTCTAGAAAATGAGATTCAATTGCTGAGGCAATCAGAAGGTGCCAGTATAGCATTCAAAGTTGTAAATCTTCCAGAAGGGATGGCTCCTTCTAGCATGAATATAATTAATTCACAAAATGAATATTTAATACATCTTTTGCAGGTAAATCTTTTAAATTTGATAATAGGTGTAAACTAATGTGTATTCTGCTCTAGAGAAAATAATTTCCTATTTAGAACATCTCATTTAAAAACCTACACAATGCTTTAATGAGCATTCTCACACTATTCATGATAACTGAGTATCTCACTGAGAACCTTTACATTTGTCTATAGCAGGGCTGTCCCAAGTATGAACAGCCTGCTGCCTACCTGACCGTGAGGAATGTCCCCCGCGGTTGACCTTAATTGTGGGTGTGTGCACAAATTGCTGCGGCAGCTACCAGCTCTCCTCCGTTGTTGCCCCTCACCCATGGCCGTGGTGCTGGACCCAATCTGGTGGAGGCGGCGAGGGTGGTGGTGGTGAGGGACCGGGTTGTGGACCCAGCTTCACCTGGGTGCCTCTGGGTCAACAGAGGCACGGCTGCCTCTGGCTTTCCTGCCCCGTCACCCTTCCGCGGCCATGGTGCTGGGCCTGATGTCGTGGGGGCAGCGATCGGCAGCAGCGGCAGTGGTGAGGGATCGGATTGGTGACCTTGCTCCGCCTGGACACCTTGCCCAGAGGGTGGGGTACAGCAGACGCACTGCTGCTTCTGGCTCTCCTCCACCCATCACCACCCACCCATGGCCATGGCGCTGGGCCCGCTCTGGCAGGGTGGCGATGGTGGCGAGGGGCTGGGTGAGCAGAGGAGGTGCAGCTGCCTCTGGTTGTCCTCCCCCCAACCCCTCCAGGATGGCAGGGGTGGGGATTAACTGCGGGGGATCCGCTGCAGTCCTCCTGCTTCGGATTTCCCCTGCCCTGCCTGGTTTTTGCTCCCCCGTGACCCCACGGAGGAGGATCAGGCCTGACGTCATTGACATGGGCGGGAGGAGAGCAGGGGGCAGCCGCACCTCTGCCACCCCGCTTTCTGGGTGGGGGCCTGGGTGGAGTGGGGTCTCTTCCTCCTCCCTCCCTCTGCCACTTCTCCTTTGTTCCCTTCCCGATGCTCCGCAAGTCCGAGCAGGCCAATTTTTTTTTTTAAGACCATGCAGATCGGGAGGCCTGAAAACCTTGCGGACTACTTCAAATGGCCAGTAACATATTAAATAGTAGAACCCAAACATAGTTCAATATTTATATTTGTAGTAGAAACTGATTCTGTCCTTCTTGAGATAATTCCTTGATATGTGTGTTTGTGTGTGTGTGTGTATGCATGTAAACGCACATATATCTTTCATATAAATGCTTGTATAATGGTTTAAAATTTTAAATTAACATGAAATCTTAAAATGCATACGTGACACAGAGTCCTGTTGGTTAATTAGATTGATGTAAATGCACTATTATACATTGCAGAACCATTTTTTTCCCTGGTAAATGTGCTGTCCCTTGTATCCTTTCTCACACGGCTGCTGTGCAATGAGGTATATAAGATGTGACTTCTTAGCTAGCAGTAACTTGCTGCTACAGTTTGTACCACTGTATTTATGCCAGTGTAACTAACCAATGCAGTGTTCCTTGCACAGAAATGCTTTCAGCTATGCCAGCCACATGGCCACGGACTTGCACAACGCTGGATATGAGCGCCTCACCTAGAGTCAGACACTACTAGCACACGTGTGTGGGGAACCTTTACCTTTACCTTAACTAACAAACAGGACTGTATCTAATGTTTTGTAACATTAAATTGAGGTGGAGATATGTCATATATTTAATCTGAAGTTTGCCTTTAGGAATTGGAAAATAAAGAGGAATTGCTCAAGAGATTGGAAGAAGCAGTTGAAGAATATAAAAGAAAATTTGCTGTTATTCGCCACCAGCAAGGTTTGCTATATAAAGAATATCAAAGGTACAGTGATTGCTCCTATTGACCTTTTGAATTACATGACATTCATAGCTTAGACTCGGGTCTAAAGAAGGGATATAACTTTGTGTGCTGCAGTCTTGACTCTTGACTGACAGAACTGACTACTGCACAGCAAAAGTAGGCAGCCATTTCCTAACTTCTCTAGGACACATGGTATTTTGTCGCCATATTCTTTCTGTAGAAAGTTCATTTCATCAAAAGTGGGCCTTTAAATAGCCTTGTCCCAAATTATAAATAGTTATACTAGCTATTCAGTGTTGAAAGATTCTCGTGTTTCCTAGTGAAGAGCATTCCATTAGTACAAGGCTTCCTCCAAAAAGACTGTCACTGATATTTCTTATTGATTTCGGTAGCCAAGAGGCGAGATAAGCAGTCAGTGTATTCCAGGGATGAAATAATAGCACTCAGAGGTAAAGCATTGTGTTCTTTTCATCTTTCAGGCAGTGCAGGCATCTAGAATCATTCCAAAATGGAATCTTTCAAAAACGTGTCTTAATGTCCCAGTCCTATGCTTAAACATGAAATATTAAGCTGCCAAATGATAATATATTCAATTTTCCTTCACTCTTTTATGTGTCAGAACTTGCAGAAGATTAATATCTCTGTTACACTCTGTTTTTCTTTAATACTTAAACCTTCATATTTAGCATCTTTTTTATTCTTACCTTTTTCTGGATTAAAAAAAAGAGAAACGAACCTTTCCTGTCCCAAGATACTTTAAGTACTTTGATTTCAATAGCATAATACAATGCAGTGCCTGTTCAACTATTGCCTGCTCATGAGTGCCCACAGTGGGAATGTGTCTCTCTCTGTGTTGTGTTGTTATAGTCATGACCAACTCTCTGTGGCTCCATGTCGATGGAGTTTTCTTGGCAGGAATACTGGAGTGGTTTGCCAGTTCCTATTCCAGACAGTGGGAATAAGGGCCCCAAACTGTAAAGTTGGTATTCCTTTAGATGTATGCAGATGAACACTGTACAGTAGTTAGACCAGTAGTCTGTAGACATCATTGATAATTCCACCCCCTGTAATTATTTCTATAAAAACCATTTCCACTGCTTTATTAATAGTAAGGGATTTGCATTACCAAGCCCCTTATTTCCACCAGTTCCCCCCCCCCCCTTTTTTTTCTTTCTTTCTCTTTTAAATACTCAGCTTGTGAATTTCTAGATCTGAACTTTCAGGTTTTGATGTCCACTTCGTGTAATATGTTGATCTTGTTCTGAATTGCTGTTAGCCTCAGTTCTCATAAAACAGGGCTGTTCAACTTTGAACAGGCGGAGGTCTACTTTTTCTGGCCCAAAGTGCCTGAGGGCTACTACACTAAAACCTCTACTTACAAATTTTATCTGTTCTGAACACATGCTCATAAGTAAAAACTTTTGTAAGTAGAGCAGCGGTTTCCCATAGGAATGTATTGAAAACCAATGCATTCCAGAGAGAACAGATTTCAATGTGCCATGGCCCTTGAACTGCCCCGCTCAGCTGAGACAGTGGGATGGCAGACCCAGAACTTTGCTGGGGCAGTGGTGGTCCTTGGGATGGGGGAGGGAGGGGCGGAGAACTTATGCCCTCACTTTTCTATTGATGGTCGGTGGGCTACTTTTGAACCCTTCGCGGGCTACCAGTAGCCCACGGTTACCTGTTGGGCAGGGCTGTCATAAAAAGTCAGAATATTGGGTGAAAAATAGTTACAATAATGAACTTTACAGATTGCTTAAGAAATATGGCTCTAATATATGTTTAAAACTTTTTTTAGTGAAAGGGAATACTGGCAAACTGCTCATGAAAAAATACAAGAAGAAAAAAGGAAGCTAGAATGTCAAAAAGAGCAAGATGATGTAAATATAAAAGAATATTTTGTAAGTATTTTTAAATCATTTGGATGTTGCGATTATAGCGATGTCATAAGGAAATGAGTTCAATGAAGTAGCACCTGATGCAACACATTGGCTAGAATTCTATTGCTGATATATGCATGCATAAGGGAGGACATTGTTTACCTGGACTTTCAGAAGGCTTTTGACAAGGTCCCACGCCAAAGGATCTTGAATATACTTGCCAGACATGGAATAAAGGGAGAGGCCTTGTCCTAGATCAGCAGCTTGCTATGTGACAGGACATAGAAGGTAGCACTAAATTGACACTTCTGCAAGTGGAGGGAGGTAAAGAGTGGTGTCCCCCAAGGTTCAGTGCTGGGACCCCTGCTTTTCAACCTCTTCATAAATGATCTAGAAGTAGGAGTAAATAGCAAGGTAGCCAGATTTGCCGACAACACTAAATTATATAGGGTAGTAAACACTGAGAGAGATTGTGAGGAGCTCCAGAGGGATCTCTTGACGCTGGGGGAGTGGGCAAACCAGTGGCAAGTGAGCTTCAACATTAGCAACTGCAGAGTGATGCATGTTGGGACAAAAATAAATAAACAATTACTTTTATACACTGATGGGGTCTGAAATCTCTGCAACAAACCAGGAAAGGGACTTGGTGTCCTAGTGGACACCTCAATGCAGGTGTCAACCCAGTGTGCTGCAGCAGTGAAAGAAGCAAACTCAATGCTGGGGATCATTAGGAAGGGTACAGAAAATAAGTTAGCATTTTGCCTCTTTATAAATCTATGGTGAGGCCCCATCTGGAATATTGTGTACAGTTCTGGTCACTCTACCTCCAGAAGGATATTTTTGAAATGGGAAAAGTGAAGAGGAGGGCAACCAGAATGATTAGGGGACTGGAAAACCTTCCTTACCATCTGAGTCTGCAACGGCTGGGCCTCCTCATTCTTGAACGACAGGACCTAAGAGGTGACCTGATTGAAGTTTATAAAATCATACATGGTGCAGACAAAGTAGATGAGGAAAGGCTTATTTTCCTTATCACACAACACTAGAACTAGAGGGCACTCCATGAAACTTTTGGGTGCTAGATCTCAAACAAATAGGAGAAAGTACTTTTTCACCCAGAGGATCACTGGTTTCTGGAACTCCCTGCCAGAGGAAGTGGTGACAGCTGTCAGCCTTGACAGCTTTAAGAAAGGATTAGACAAGTTTATGGAGAACAAGGGTATCAATGGCTATCATTATGGATGCCTGAGGACAATCTCTGGGTTGGGGAGATAGCCAGGAAAACTCTCAATACCATTTGCAGGGAATCCTAAGCAGGTGAAGACATCTGCTTGGGAATACCCTGAAGCAAATGGCGAGCCACTGTGTGAGACAGAATGCTGGACTGGATGGGCTGTGGCCTGTTCCAACAAGACTGTTCTTATGTAGGTCTTGGGTGAAAATAGCCACCAATCAACAAGGTGCTGACATTTGTGCATACATGCTGTTCTAGGGGAAACCCA
Organism: Phrynocephalus versicolor; assembly: GCA_023846285.1. Taxonomy (NCBI): domain Eukaryota; kingdom Metazoa; phylum Chordata; class Lepidosauria; order Squamata; family Agamidae; genus Phrynocephalus; species Phrynocephalus versicolor. Next base: position 34,771,281 of record JAHTLZ010003526.1, read on the forward strand.
TCTTTTAGGAGCAGCTTTCCAGAAAGTTCATATTCTGGAAGGAAGTTGGAGAGGTCTGTCATATGAATTGAAATGCTGTAGCTACATAGAGCCAAGCCACTGTGTATGAATCCACTTTATCCTGATAAATGTGTCATGGTGTCAATAACATGAAAATTCCCTACAGAATTTATTAGATGTACTTCAAAAGGACAGCGATGAATCAAAACGCCTGTTTGCTGACTATAGTAGAAAAATTACTGTTCTCCGAGTAAATGAAAGATCATTGACAAGGCAGTACACAACCTTACTTGAAATGGAAAAGCATCTTCGGAAAGAAAATGAAAAAATGAAGGCTGAGTTAATATCAATGGAGGCAGCAGTCACAGAAAAGATTGGATCTCTGCAAAGGTTCAAGGTGTGTTTTGTATATCCTGCACTCTATACCAAATATGTATTATTCGTGTTTAGGCCATGCATCTTGTAACCGAAGAGTGGTTTCACTCCACCTGCTCCATTCTTGTTATCGGAAAGAAGTACAGTATCACATTGTTCACCACGCTTGCCTTGCATAAGATCTGCCTCCGAGCGTGTGCAGGGCAAACCTACAGATGTACGTCAGATGGTCAATTAGGGGCCACTGAGAACTGTAAGGAGTATCGATGTTGGCTAAAATGGAGAGAAGACACTTTGGTTGCAGATGAACATATGAGTTACAGATCAAACAACTGTCCAGCAGCTTTCTGTTTATGAATTGAAAAAAAGGTTTGAAGAGCATAATTTTGCAAATCTTTTACATCAAGTATCATTGGTCACATGATTTAATTAGACTGATGGAAATTCAGCCATTGAAATAGCCCCATTGCATCCAAGAAACAGAAGAGTTGATTTAACAAATTCCTACTGACTGAGTGAGCCTACTCTACTTATGTCTTACTGCTTAATTTCAGTCATTGTGTAAGTTCTGTGTGCACCTTTTGGGGCATTGGAAGATTCGGCTGTTAAGAACCCTGAGTTAGAAAAAATATGAGGGCCTCCTATGTGGCTGAGATGCCAACTACTTCATTGGTCGAAAGTGAAATTAACGTGTAATCCTTTTCAAGTTCTGTTCTCCAATCCAGAGTTTAAGTGCAGTTTTCAGTACGCGCTGAAATTGGCTTACTATAACCTAGCTTCAATATTCCTAGTAAACTTTGATGATCCTTTTAAAATGTATTTGCATTTTTAAACTATTAGAATCCTGTATAAACATGTTCCACTTGATTTATGTAGGAAATGGCAACCTTCAAGATAGCAGCATTGCAGAAGGTGTTGAATGACAGCGTACCCCTCAGTGAACTAGAAACGGCTAATAAACAATATAACGAGTTAACTGCCAAATATAGGGATATGCTACAAAAAGATAACTTGCTTGTTCAAAGAACAGCTAATCTGGAGTGCTTGGAGGTAATACTGCTTATACTGTGTCACCCTGAGATAACTTTAGATTCCTATCTTGTATCCTTGTACTTAAATTTCAAGCTTGCAGTGCAAATTCAAGGGATTCCACTTATTTTATTGTAGGCAGGGCTATAAAGGAAAAGCACAGATAAGAGAGTTCTGTGCAGAGCTGCTCTGTGAAAACTAAAGGCTCTTTGTGTCCTGGAGGTGGATGGGGATCCATTTAGGTTCAGTTTCTTTGTGTGTGTGTGTGTCCCACTTTAGTTCATTTTTGTAGGTGGTTTTTCTGTTATATACTTTGGACAGTGGCACCTTCTTCAGGTCATTTTGGTTCTTTTCAGCAGCTCTGAGGAAAGCTGGGTGGGCAGGAAAATAAGGAGTGCAACAGCATTTAGAAGAGGAGGAGGAGAAAGGGCTTCCAAGAGGCCCAGGAGTGTGGTTGCATTGGCAGTGGCAGCAGCAGGAAGGGAAGGAGAGGAGAGGAATTTGGGGTCTGTTCAAGCTACCAAGAGGCTAAGGACCACAGTGGCCGTGGTGGTGAGAGAAGGAGGTTAAGGAACAAGGGGACAGAGGAGAGCAGGACGGGTTGGGTGCTCAGGAGCATGGTGGCAGTGGTGGTGGTGGTGGTGAGAAGGGGGAGAGGAAATCAGGACTGGCAGGAGGCTAAGAAGCAGGGTAGTGGTGGTGATGGGAGGAAGAGGGAAGAGAAGAGAAGAGAAGAGAAAAGAGAAGAGAAGAGAAGAGAAGAGAAGAGAAGAGAAGAGAAGAGAA
>JAHTLZ010003526.1:34773480-34786150 GCA_023846285.1 Phrynocephalus versicolor
GAGAAGAGAAGAGAAGAGAAGAGAAGAGAAGAGAAGAGAAGAGAAGATGGTAGCGTGGCAAGAGGGTAAGAAGCACAGGGGTGATGGCAGCAAGGGAAGGAGGGTGACAGGAAAGCAGGGCTGACAGACCTCACAGTAAGGCAAGGAGGCTCTCTCTTGGGAATGTATGAAAGATCTTGAACATGAGGGTGGGTGGAGAGCCTCTTTTTGACTCCCCCACCCCATTCCGATTTATCCACAGTTTCATTGCTATTGGTGGATCCTGATGTCATGCTGTTTTATATGAGATTGCATTGAAACTATTTTTGTAACATTTCACATTTTGCCACAGCATGAGAATGCTTCCTTGAGAAAACAGCTGGAGTATTTAAACAAGGAACTGGAAATTACAAAAGAGAAACTTCACACAATTGAGCAAGCTTGGGAGCAAATAGCAAAGTTGGGTAAGCACAATTGGTGCTATAATTGTTTAGCAGTATGAAGTGTTATATTTTCTTCTTATCCAGCAAAAACTGGACTTGATTATCTTTTTAAAACCTGGGAAACTTACATACTTTTCCCTTTCTTTTCCTGAAATTAACGAGGCTTCTCGGTTTTGCATTTTTAAAAGCTTAATAAGAGTCTTAAGTAGCTTTGTAACTTGTTTACCTTTCTATTTTCTTAAAAAGGAAATACATTCCTTAAAGGAGTATGTGATAGTTATTTCATGCTCACCTTCAAATGTCTTATTTGTAAAACAAAAACAAAAACACAAACCTCTGTATTGAAATCCGTGCCTCAGATCTATCACTGCACTAGCAGACCTCTTCTTTTTCTCTTTTTTGTTTCAAAAGTTAGACTTTTATGCTGTAGATCTTTTAAAAAATACGTATGTATAACAAAAGGTTGGTGTTATCCTCTTGATTTGCAGAAGGAGACAGTGCTACAGACAAGGCTGCAAAAGCCATAACCAACACTGAGATTGTTTCTATTTCTAAGAAAATTACTATGCTGGAAATGAAAGAACTAAATGAAAGGCAGAGGGCAGAGCATTGCCAGCAAATGTATGAACAGTTACAGAATACATTAAAGCAAGTAGAAGAACGTAACCTTGAACTGGAAGCAAAATTTGCTGAGGTTAGCCACAAAACTTTGATTCTATCATTTTTCTCTAGTGTAAGATAGTGCCTAGAATTCCTAGTGTGTGATCTTCTCTGCCTTGGAGAGTCCAATAATGATCTGAGTTTGTCTTGGTTCCTGAACTCTTTTTGTTCCCTGAGAAATATTGTTCCATTTCTGGGAGTTTAATTCTACTCTTTCTGGGCCGTTTGTGAGCACATAACCTAATAACTATTTCCTCTGATTAAAGCGGGCATCTGGTTGCCTTAATACACACCTTAATTTTATTTCCTGTTTTATATAATGCCACAATTGTTTCTTGTGATACCTGATATATTGTAATAATAATTGTGTGCCATTAAGTCCATTCAAACTTCTGGCAAATTTCAAGGAGTTTCAAGATAGTGAGTATTCAGAAGTGAGCATTCCCTTCTGTTGGGGGGTGCTCTGAGACTATGCAGCTTTCCCAAGGCAACACAGGCTGGCTCTTCTCCCTGGAGGCACAGTGGGGAATTGAACTCCCAACCTCTGCCTCTGCAGTCAAAGTCCTAAACCACTGAATATATGTACAGATCAAAATGCATGTATAGCTTGTAGCATATGAAGGGGGCATGTGAGGTGAACTTGCTTGGTTTTCCATTTATTTATTTATTTATTTATTTATTTATTTATTTATTTATTTATTTATTTATTTATATCCCATTGGATTTTCCCAAAAGGAACTCAAGGTGGTTAACAGATATAAAAATTCCATAATACAGACAACAACAAAAATAATAATCAGTTCCAAATATAAAAATAAGCAAAACAAACAATGACCCTAAATTAAGAAAGAAAAGCTAACAAACAATCAGAATAATAGTTCTAATAATAATAATACTAATGTAAGATGGCAAAGAAAAGTGGGTGGACATAATACAGGGAAGCAGATAAAGATCAAGACCCTGCAGAGTGGCCATTTGGCCAGATGGGTGGGGTATGTATGTATAAATGAATAAATGAATAAATAAATAAATAAATAAATAAATAAATAAATAAATAAAAAATTGGCAGTTTCTACATCACATGGCCACCCGTGCACAGATTTATTTATTTTTTGCATTGGCTGAATAACCATGCATTAAAAATTGAAATATATTTGCTGATCCTTTGTTTCAGCTTACAAAAATCAACCTGGAAGCACAGAAAGTGGAGCAGTCATTGCGAGATGAGCTGTCAAGCAGTGTGAGCAAAGCAGTCAGTGAAGCAGACAGACGTCGAATAATGGCTCTCGAAAAAAGTGAAACAGAACTAAAGATTGAGGTGTCGAAGTAAGTTTTAAAGTGTTCATGCATCTCTGACTGCAGCCTATTGGTGGAAGAAGGGCATAACATACTAGGAAACTACTTTTAGAATAAGTTTCATAGCCCTTCTCTCACCTCCCTATATGTATCCCATTTCTTTTAAAAGGAAAATTTGCAGTTGAGAAAGTAACTGCTAGCTTTCATTATTTCCAAATTGCTCAGTAAACTTGGAGAAACTGATGAGGCAGTTGGAGGTCTCGGCACCTCTCTTCAGAATGTGGTTTCTCAGTTGTTTTATTTCTGCACTGTTCTTCACTGAAATTCTTAGGTTTCTCTAAAGCTTCGAAAAGAACATGGCATAAAATAAATAGAAGCAATTAAAATAAACCCATAGAGTTTAGCTGAAATGAATTTATGCTTGGACTACTATTAATAAGCTTTTTGTGGTGCTAGAAAATATTTCTGTTTCTCAGCTAAACCATGCAAAAAACTTAGACATATATCATGCAATATGCAGTGGATCTATAACTTAACAGATTGCTATGTGAAGTAACCATAACTTGTTGTACTGCAAAAAAACAAGGGTTTTGTTCCATAGTGTCAGTTTTTAAATACTTTTTCATCCATATATATATTCTTCAAATATATAAAAGTAATCCAAATGACTTGTACAATATCCCATGGCCGCCTGCTATGGAGCAGACCTATCTATGTGCAGGAAGAGGGCTGAGTCATGGAGCTATGGGGCTACACTGGTAGTGGTCATCCCCATGGATTCCATTCTCCAGGGTGTCATTCAAACTGAGTTGGCAGAATGTACTAAACTCTTGATGTCTTTGCAATTTGTTGGATGTTTTTGATGTGCCATCAAAGGGGTGGTGTGACTCATACGCAACGGTTTAATTTTGCTACTAACTGAATGAAACAAACATCATTACTATCACCACTATTAACTCCAAGTGTTTTTACTTTTACTCTGGTAGGTTAAGAGAGCTTTCTGATATTGCCAAGATGCAAGTTGCTGCTTTGGAGAATCACCAGCAATCCAGAGAAACAGAAGTGGAATCACTTAGAAGGCAAATACTGGACTATCAGGTGTGGACATTTTTGCAAAAAATACATAACCACTAATTTAAGTGATAAAGCTAATAACCGCAATTCCATATACAGTAGAGAGAGAGAGAGAGAGAGAGAGAGAGAGAGAGGTACCTCTACTTACAAGCAGCTCTACTTACAAGCAGTTCGACTTAGGAGTGGCTGCTCTCTGCTTCGCACTATAGCTGTTTTCGACAGGTCGGACCTGTCAAAGTCAATGTGGAGCGGAGAGCAGCGTGCACTGTCCATTGCCACCTCGTCCATCTTCTTGGTTGCTTTGATCTCGGCAAAAGAGATTGAAGCAACCAAGAAGGACGAGGGGGCCATCGTGCTTCCCTGCCAACCAGCCAAACAGGTACCTGTCCCAGGGATCACTGCATGTTCGCACAGCTCAGGCGGGTTGGGAGGCGCCAACATACATGCGTCTCATAGATTGGGGAGGGTGTCACGGTGGTGAGTGGGCAGGGTTCAAAGGGCTAGAGCTGAGCTGCCATTGTTTCTAGCCCTTTGAAACTCACACTCTGGCCATTGTGACCCCCTCATGGTGACAGGGGGCGGGTTTCAAAGGGCTAGAGCCGAGCTGTCATTGGTTTATATAGTTTAAACATGTAGTATAGTATATACTACATATAGTATAGTTTAGTGTATGTATGCTGGAGAAGTATTGTTGACTTTATTTATTTTATTGTATCTTATTTGGTATTTAGGCGCAGTCGGATGAAAAAACACTTATTGCAAAATTACATCAGCATATTGTGGCTCTTCAGCTTAGCGAGACAACTGCTGTGTCCAAGCTAGAGGCAGCAATGTCAAAACTTCAGAAGGTGGAGGTCACTAGTATGCGCCTAGAACAGAAGCTGGATGAAAAAGAGCAAGCATTATATTATGCACGTCTAGAAGGGAGGAACAGAGCTAATCACCTACGCCAGACGGTGCAGTCGCTGCGGAGGCAATTCAGTGGTGCTTTGCCCCTAGCCCAGCAGGAGAAGTTTTCCAAGACCATGATTCAGCTTCAGAACGATAAGATAAAAACTATGGAGGAAGTCCAGCGAGCCCAGCACGAGCGTCGAAATGCAGAGAACAGAGCACTGGAGTTGGAGGTGAAATTAAAAGGGTTAGAAGAACTCACCGCCACATTAAAAGACACAAGAGGTGCACAAAAGGTTTGTGATATCAAACTAGCACTTGATGTACCACTTTGAACATTGATCTATTTATTATACAGTATTTATAGCCCGCCCATCTTGCCTAAAGGGCCACCATGAGCAGCTATTCTGTGTTCTTGGCCCCTACACATACTCAGTTTGTTGTTTATATTGACAGGTTAGTACTTATTTATACTTCGATGGCTACAAAAGAAGATTAAGCCAAGTCTTGGTGGGATAAGACTCCTCCTCCTCATGATGGCTATACACATCTAGCTTTACTTACTTGTTGTGTTTACCGTATGTTTACGTCTATAAGATGCTCCCATATATAAGGCGACCACAACTTTCCCAACCCAAAATTAGCTTCACAACCACACGGTTCTCTCCATGGCTTCCATGTATACTTCCTCAAATTTTAGTCTAACAATTTTACAGGAAAATATAGTCTTATACATGGGGAAATGCTGTACAGGTGAAACAAAAAATTAGAATATCATGTAAAAGTTCATTTATTTCAGTAATGCAACTTTAAAGGTGAAACTAATATATGAGATAGACTCATTGCATGCAAAGTGAGATAGTTCAAGCCTTATTTTATTATAATTGTGATGATTATGGCTTACAGCTTATGAAAACCCCAAATCCACAGTCTCAGACAATTAGAATATTGTGAAAAGATTCAATATTTTAGGCTCAAAGTTTCCCACTCTATTCAGCCAATTAATAAGACCTGCAAAGGGTTCCTGAGCCTTTAAATGGTATCTCAGGCTGGTTCAGTAGGAATCACAATCATGGGAAAGACTGCTGACCAGACGGTAGTGCAGAAAACCATCACTGTCACCCTCCACAAGGAGGGAAAGCCTCAAAAGGTAATAGCAAAAGAAGTGGGATGTTCCCAAGGTGCTGTACCAAAGTACAGTACATTAATAGAAAGTTATGTGGAAGAAAGAGGTGCACAAGCATCAGGGATAACCACAGCCTGGACTTTCACAAGGAGCCACCACACAGACGGATCCTGGAAATGGGCTTTAAATGTCATATTTCTCCTGTCAAGCCACTCCTGAACAACAAGCAACGTAGGAAGCTTCTTACCTAGACTAAAGAAAAAAAGAACTGGCCTTTTGCTCAGTGGTCCAAACTCCTCTTTTCTGATGAGAGCAACTTTTTTAATTCATTTGGGAATCAAGGATCCAGAGAATGGAAGAAGAATGGAGAGGCACACAATGCAAGACGCTTGAAGTCCAGTGTGGACTTTCCACAGTCTGTGTTGAATTGGGGAGCCATGTCATCTGCTGGTGTTGGTTCACTGTGCTTCATTAAGTCCAGGGTCAACGCAGCCATCTACCAGGAGATTTTGGAGCACTTCATGCTTCCTTCCGCAGATGAGCTTTATGGGGATGCTGACTTCATTTTCCAGCAGGACTTGGCACCTGCCCACACTGCCAGAAGTACCAAAACCTGGCCCAGTGACCATGGGGTTACTGTGCTTGATTGGCCAGCAAACTCGCCAGACCTGAACTCCATAGAGAATCTATGGGGCATTGCCAAGAGAAAGATGAGAGATATGAGACCAAACAACGCAGAAGAGCTGAAGGCTGCTAGTGAAGCATCCTGGTCTTCCATAACACCTCAGCAGTGCCAGTGGTTCATAGCATCCATGCCATACCCCATTGAGGCAGAAATTGATTCAAAAGGGGCCCAAACCAAGTACTTAATATATACGCATGCTTATACTTTTCAGAGGCCCAATATTGTTCTATTTACAATCCTTGTTTTATTGCTTTCGTGTAATAATTCTAAATGTCTGAGAGTGTGAATTTGGTTTTTCATAAGCTGTAAGCCATAATCATCACAATTACAACAAATTAAAGTTTGAACTATCTTGCTTTGCATGTAATGAGTCTATCTCATATATTAGTTTCACCTTTAAAGTTGCATTACTGAAATAAATGAACTTTTGCATGAAATTCTAATTTTTCGAGTTTCACCTCTATGCCCGGCTTGTTCACCCATGGGGCATCTGTGTATTAGTGTATCAAGAATTTCTGATGTTTAATTTTTCAGTCATAATTGCTTGCACTTTCAAAACTCCTTTTTTCCCGATAACAGTAGGTTACTAAATTGCTGTACTGGAAATAATTCAACTTCATTGTTAAATAACTGACCAGTTGTGGTTTGCTATCAGGTAGTTGAGTGGCATATGAAAATTGAAGAACTTCGTCTTCAGGAACTCAAATTGAATCGTGAATTAGCCAAGAAAAATGAAGAAATTAAATATTTGAACAATATCCTTTCTGAATATGAACATACAATCAGTAACCTGGAAGAGGAAATAGTACAGCAGAACAAGGTACAGAAAAGCATATGATGTTGCATGACTTTAAAAGTTTTAAAAATACAATTTTAGGAATATTTTATGTCCTTCACATATTTTCCTCTTAAGGTTAGAAATGTGTCATCTGTAGTATACTGGCTCAGATGTTTTTATATAAAATTCTTATTAATGTTCAAACTTTTAGTTTCACGAAGAACGACAGATGGCCTGGGATCAGAGAGAAGTAGAATTAGAACGTCAGCTAGACGTATATGAACGTCAGCAAAAAGATTTATTGAGCACAGCTCAGAAGGTACTTTAGTTTTATTTGTATTAACTTAGTAATTGCATTGACTATCATAATCAGAAACAGAGCAATCTTTATGTTTTCCCCCTTTGTTTACAGTTTGATGATGCTACAGGATCCATTCCAGACCCTAATTTGCCACTTCCACATCAGCTTGAGCAAGCTGTGAAGAAAATTAGAGAACATGTTCGAACAATTGTGGAAATGCAGGCCACCTGCAAATCTTTAGAAGAGGTAATGGAATGGGTAGTATGCTGTTTTCTATTGAGTAGCTTGGTAGTTGTTTTTGGCTGGAATCTTGTTGGTACAGCTCTACGTGCATAAGCCTGATGATGTAACCAATGGTGGCCTTTTATCCTTAATCAAAAGTTGCTGTTTTTCTCCCATTCCCCAGGGATCTTTTACAATCTGGGTAAGCCTGAAAGCTCCCTGAAAATTGCCACTGCCACCCCAAGCAACTGAGCATGGGAAAACCAAAACAGGATAGAAATACAGTGGCCAGAATCCTATTGCATATTTATACTGGTGGCAATTTGCTGTGAGAGGTATACCAATGGAATTATTCTGGCAAACATAACTAATTGATTTGTCTTATACAATCCTTGTCCCTATTTTTTCCTGCAGCTGCAATTTATTGTAGTATTGCTTTTTTGATATTTGATTTTTTAAAAAAATATATATGTATAGTTAGATCCAAGGTATCAGTGATAAAAATACTGGTCTAAAATCCACATATTATTGAATATATTTGATGATCATTTTCATAACTATAACTTATATTTCAGAAACTGAAAGAAAAAGAAACTGCTTTATGGAAAGCAGAGCAAAATATCTTGTCAAGGGACAAGGTCATAAATGAATTAAGACTTCGTTTACCTGCATCATCTGAAAGAGAGAGGATAATAGCAGAGATTGATCGGAAAGAAGAAGAACCTCCCCATGCCTTGAAAATTGCACGTCAGACAATTGCAAATATGCAAGCAAGATTAAATCAAAAAGAGGAAGTATTGAAAAAGTACCAGCACCTTTTAGCCAAAGCCAGAGAGGTATTTATGATTATAAGGAGTGTGCCACAGCTGGCTGACTAGCTCAGTGGGGTGGACACTGGGGTGGAGGCAGAGGTCAGAAATTTGATTTTACACTCTGCCATGTAGAAGAATCAGTCGATATAACCTTAGACAAGCAGCATAGTCCCAGACTTTCCAACAGAAAAAAACCCTGAAAAGAGTCACTAAAAATCAGAACTAAGTTTACAACATGTTTGTTGTTTTTGTTGATTGCATCAGTAGTTAGAGTAAGACACAAAGCCGCCTTGGGTCATTTCCCAAGGAGAAAGGTGGGGTAAAAATACTCTAAATAAATAAATAAATAAATAAATAAATAAATAAATAAATAAATAGTACTGTGCATTCTGTCTTGTTTAGGAACAGGAGGAAATTGCAAAGAAACATGAAGAAGACCTCAGAGTGCTACATCAAAAGTTGGATTTACATGCAGACAACTCATTTAATAAGTTTAAGCAAACTGCTTTAGTAAGTATGTTTTTGAGTTTTTTTAAGTAGACACAAATAGAAATTAGATACACTGCATTGTAAATTAATTCTTGTGTAAATCCAATTGAGTCAGCAGGTCTGCTTTTGTTGGCATTAATGTAGGATAAAAATCTAAATGCAGTAGTCCCTCGTTTATGTCAGAGGTTACATTCCGAAATGACCCATGATAAACAAAAATCTGTGATACATGGACACTGTTACCCCCTTGCTGCCACCAGCACCGCTGCTGTCACTATCCCCCTCTAAAGCTGCTTTGGAGAGTGATAGCGATGGTGGCAATGACGAGGGGGTGACAGTGATGACAGCAGGGATGGTGGTGGCGGGGATGTATGTGGATACTGCAATATAGCTGGATCGTGACATATGGACTGTGATATAGAAGGAGATGACTGTATTTAGATCACTAAGGGGGAAAAGAATGAGAGGCAGATATGATTGTTAACTGTCATGGCTGTTATTGTTGTTAGGGGGATCTAACGCTATTAGGCAGAACCCAAAGTAGGGCAATTTCACCCTTTTCTGCAATATTTTCCATGTCTTCAAAACTTGCTGTGTGCTGGGAATACTCCTGGATCAGATTTTTAATTAGCATGGAGGCTGCAGAGAAGATATTGAGGAAAGTTCTTTTACACTGATATATATCAAGTTCAAGTTTCAAGTTTATTGTAGTCATATGACCGGTATAAACAAATATACGGTGAATCATAAAAACAATGAGAAAGAGTAAAACTACAAATGGGTAAAAACATCAGGAACATGGATGAATAGTCGAGGTAATCTCTGCTCTCTTGCGTATAGCGGCCAGAAAAAATCTTTGCTACCTGGGCTGTAACATAAGAATTCTTATCTATTAAACAGTATTGGACTAACCATCTAGAAGGGTGGCCTTGGAACGTCTTCAGCAATGGAGCAATTAAGTTGTTTCTAATATGATCATAAAAAGGGCAAAATAAAAGCACGTGTTGGATAAATTCCGGGGACTGGTTTCCACATGGGCAGAATCTTTCTTGGCGCGGAATCCCCGTAAACCTACCCTGAAGGAGTGCTGATGGCAATACATTCATCTTGGCCAACATGAAAGCTCTACAAGCCTGTGGTGAACAAAGTGAGGTTAAATATGCTGCGGGGGTCTTATATGTTGGAAACACACACTGGTGTATATCCATAATATTGATGCTGGATTTAAGAAACTGCTACTGCTGCTAATATTACTTTGGCCTGGATTCAACAAATGACAATGGATGTTGATTTAAAAAGTGTTTTGCAGACCTTTCTCCTCCTCTTCTCCAAACTAATTTTCAGGGTTTCACGGTGGGAGGAGGTATCCTAGGGTGTTGTGGTAGGCAGAATTAATAAAACGTATGATTGTTGCCCTTGCAGCTTCCATGTACATGGGGGTTCCTTTTGACTGAACCCATTTTTCTAACATAGGTGGCACTGATTTTCAGTCACCATTTTAGGTTTTCAGCGTAATGGATCATCTTGATCTATCAAGCTCATAAGAATGTTGGTATATATATTGCAGGGAGAACTTCTATAATGATCTGGCCTCAGTTTTTCAGTCAGCAGAGTTTGTTTGTTTTTTGTTTGTTTCAGTAATTCACAACTGTAGCACACAATTTTACGATTTAAAACAAGTCAGTAATAACAAGTAAATAATGGAAAACACTGCTGGGAAATTACAGCAGATTAACCTAACAATGTTTTAGAAAGAAAAAATATCATTTTATAAAGATAACCATTAAAAGGGCTTTCAAGTATTTGAATTAAAACATTACTAATTTTGTTTAATTAGAGTTAGAATAAGGAAGTAAGGGCCTATGAGACATGCCATGCATGTATGCATGCCACACTAATATAACTAATATATTTAATAAAAATGATTTAAAATATTACTTATTTTCATTTTTAGTATAATGATGATTTACTACTGCAAAAGTTTTCATGGACCATTTTTCAAACAGCTTTGCTATGAAGTTTCAGCACATCATTAATAAGATGATAGAATTGCCAATAGAAATCAGTGATTTAATTTAGATTCAGTGTATACTTGAAATAAATACAAGATATGAGAAGTTAAATGAATCCTTATTTAGATGTGTATCTGGAAAAAATTCCATCTACGTTACTTAAAAGTTAATTGGCAGTATCAAACTGTGAAGTATTTATGTCTCCAAAATATTTTTTCTTCTACAGGAATTGATGAAAAAGCCTTCTTTAGCTATACCAGCAAATAAGCATCTCATTCGTCTAGCAGAGATGGAACAAACTGTTGCCGAACAAGACAGCTCCCTTGGTTCCCTTCTGAACAAATTAAAGAAAACTTCATCTGATTTACAGAAACAAAAGCAAATTACCGTGACAAAAATTAAGGAGTTTGATTACATCAGAGCTCAGTAAGTCTAAATTAGAGTTACACAAAATAAATGATCTGAGAAATACATTTAGATACAGTGGTCCCTCTACTTACGAGTGACTCGGCTTAAGAGAAATTTGACTTAAGAGCGAAAAACCATTGGTGTTTTAACTGATGCCTTACAAATTTTAGATGTGGTCTGCTCTACTTACAATTTTTAAAAATTTATTTATTTATTTTGTTTTTTTAGGTAGGGCTGTTCTACTTAAGAGTTGTTTGACTTAAGAGCATGCATTCAGAATAGATAGAACTCGTAAGTAGAGCTACCACTGTACATAAATGGATAATTCCATTGTAATAGTTGATAAATTCAAATATAATATTATAATAATAACTAGATAGGATTTTAAAATAACTACAAGTTCTACATCAGAGTCTGATCAGAATTGTTTTGAAACTACTTAGCAGTTCTTAATAACATGGCAGTTAGTGACCAGAATCTATTGGTGTTTGTATAAATTTTGTGTAATTTGCACTTACTGTTTGATGAGTAGTCCATGTACATTTTTGTTTGTGCACTCAGGCCTGTGATGAAGCGTATCATTGAGATACACCCTGCCAGCTTGTAAATCCTACATAAACATCATTAGGATTCTGAGCAGTAGTTCTTAAAGATTATTTAACTCCTTGCTCATTCTGAAAATATACACAGTGGGGGATCAGGATTGTCCAGCTCCATATACCCTGACCATTTGCTATATCACAATGTGTTTTAGATTTTGTATTTGCTTAGAGGCGTGCATAAGCTGTATAGCACAAAAACAAGATTGGGTCCATACATAATGATGCCTGTTTTTGTTGACCCTTGCGGAAACATATCATGGATGCATAGCAGAGTTAAAGGGGATCATTATTTGATGGATTTGGCACAATCCATCTTGATGGTGATGCCCCTGTTGTTGCCACTGAAACAGAAGTTTTTTAAAATTGTTCATAGTTCATGCAGAAACACATTTGACAGGACTGGATGGCCCTTGAGGCCTCTTCCAACTCTATGATTCTATTCTATGACAGTTCTTTACTCCCATAGTCCACTCACTCCCATAGTCCACTTCTGGAAATCTTTATAATTACAATCAAAACATGGTAGTATTTCAGCCTTGTTAGTCCACCTGGAGCTCAAGCTAACCCGCGGATGACATTATTTTTCTATTCTAAGACTGGAGCAGAAGCATGTTGCTGAAGTGAAAAAATTGAAGGATGAAGTGGCTGAATTAAGGAGTTTGTTGTCACAGATGGAGAAAGAATTAATGAGTGTAAAGACAGAGCTGGAGGCCCAAAGAGAAGCAAATAATAGAGCTCCAACAACTACAATGAAAAATCTAGTGGAACGCCTGAAGAATCAGCTAGCCTTAAAAGAGAAACAGCAGAAAGTAAGTACAGAAAAAAAGTACTTGGGGAATAAACTCGATGATGATGATGATGATGATGATGATGATGATGATGATGATGATGA
>JAHTLZ010003526.1:34786160-34805525 GCA_023846285.1 Phrynocephalus versicolor
GATGATGATGATGATGATGATGATGATGATGATGATGATGATGATGATGATTACTGGTTTTTCTTATATGTTGTTTTATGTAAACCGCCCAGAGTTCCCTTCTGGGAAATTCTGTTGCAGTATACAAATAAAAAAAATAAACAACTCTTTATTTCAGTCTTCTCAGCCTAACATCAGGGTCTACTCTTGGTTGCTGTGTGTAATGGCTAGTACATTAGAGTTGGATAAATTTCAGGAATTTATACAATTCACAAAGCCTACAAAAATCTGTATCACCTTGAGGGCTGGGCTGGGGTTGGGGGATAAATAACTGCATTTTAGTGTTAGATGTAGTGGATGTGACATATACCTAGCAGCTCATTTGGTTTATACATGGGACGCAGAGAAGGATTGAAATAATCCATTTCTCCTCTTTGAGTCTACCCACTTCCCTGAAGGAATTCCTGATGGCTTATAGCTACCAAGAAACAGTACTGGGTCAAATACTACAGTGCTTTTTAGAGGTCAACGTGCAACTTGATTCTGCAAACCTAAACTAAACATTATTATAAGAAAGGGATGGGCAGCTTATGAAGTATGCATCACCAAGGACATACTTCGTGCTGCCATGCTTTTCAAATTTAGTGATGTGTTCCAGTGACATTTTGTACACATTGTTTTTGTAAGCCTAGAGGTTTTAGGAGAGCAAACATGGAAACAATGCTGGTGTTCCCCATGTGCCTTGCATCAACGTAGTAAACGCCTGGTTAAATGGAAAAATGCAACTTTTGTGCCAACACCAGATTTATATGACAGTTTCAGCAAGGCAGTTTGGGTGTCATAAGAATGACCACATGTAGCCTGCAGGCCACATGTTGTATAAATAAACACCTAGCTAGCACTAAAATAGTATGAGTACTGATTGAATTCTAGTGTTACTTTGTGTGGGGGAGCAGTGAAGAAAGCCAATTCCATGCTAGGGATGATCAAAAAGAGGATTGAAAATAAAACAGCCAACATTATAGTGCCATTGTGCAAAACGATAGTAAGGCCACACCTGGAGTATTGTGTACAATTCTGGTCACTTCATCTCAAAAAAGACATAGTGGAACTGGAAGAGGTGCAAAAGAGCGAGATTAAAATGATTACTGGGCTGGGGCACCTCCCTTATGAAGAAATGCTAAAACATTTGGGGCTCTTTAGTCTGGAAAAAAAGGCGTCTGAGGGGGGATATGATTGAGACGTACAAAATAATGCAGGGCATGATTAAAGTGGATAGAGGGAAGCTCTTCTCCCTCTCACAAAATACCAGAATTAGGGGACATACACTCAAATTGAGGGTTGGGAGAGCAAGAACAGACAAAAGAAAATATTTTTTCACCCAGCACGTTGTTAGTCTGTGGAACTCCCTGCCACAGGTTGTGGTGATGACATCTGGCCTGGATGCCTTCAAAAGGGGATTGGACAGATTCCTGGAGGAAAAGTCCATCACAGGTTACAAACCATGAGGGAGATGTGTAATCTCCAGGCTTAAAACCGGGGTACTTCAAGGACCGGATGCAGGGGAGTGGTATGAAGAGACATATCTAGTCTCGTGCACTTCTGGACACATTTGGTGGGGCCACTGTGAGATACAAGAAGCTGGACTAGATGGGCCTTTGGCCTGATCCAGCACAGCTCTTCTTATGTTCTTATTTTACTACTTTGTACAGTGTGTGTGTGTGTGTGTGTGTGTGTGTGTGTGTGTGTGTGTGTCTCGTTACAGTTGTGACCGACTCTTCGTGACTCCATGTCCATGGAGTTTTCTTGGCAGGAATACTGGAGTGGCTTGCCAGTTCCTACTCCAGGCGCCTACAGCACCTGGTATTCCCTGGTGGTCTCCCATCCAAGTACTAACCCGGGCTGACCCTACTTAGCTTCCAAAATCAGGAGAGTTCAGATGTGCTTAGGGCATCTAGGCAGCTGTACAGTATCTACAGAGCCTCATTTCATCAATGTCTTGTAAATTCATGTTGGGATTAATTTTTAAAAAATCATTTTTCTTTAGTTAGTAAAGCATATCAATTTTTATGGTAGAGGTTGTATCAAGTTTTACAATTCATTTTTTTAAAAATTGCAAGTTATTTCAAGTTTTAATAATGGTATGCATTTGCAGGCTCTGAGTAAAGCACTCCTGGAACTCCGAGCAGAAATGACAGCTGCTGCAGAACAACAGATCATTTCCGTAGCATCACACAAGGAGGCACATATGAATGTTCAGCAGATTGTTGACAAACACACAAATGAACTGCAGGTGGGCAGCAAATAGCATGCATATATAATATTGCTTATTGATATATGATATAATAAGAGCTGAAAGGGAATAGATATCAGCATACATCTTGCCTTTTTTCTTTAATTATGTTTTTCAGTGTTAAATCTATTAGATGCAGTTTGCTACTGCACTAAGCAGCTTATTTTGTTTCTAATATAACACTGGGGGTGGGAGTGGGGGTGGGGGGCTTCTACACAGCCCTTAGTTAAATTAGACAGCAGCAATGTGAGAAATGCTCCTTGGGCAGATGGTGGTATGTTTTCACTGATTTGTCTGTGGGAGATTTAAGACCCAAGCAGTTGCAAACAGATATGTGTCTGCTCAACCAGCCCTCGTTTAGTTATGAAGTCAGAATTGGAACGTGGCAATGGACAATTACACTTTCATTTTGGCACAGTAGTATTGCAAGCAGGTTTAGACATGAGAGGCGGGTTAGTTTTGAATGGGGTTGGGGAGGACAGGATTAATGCAGCGTCAGCACTTTCACCAGGCGATTTTCCCAGGGATGGAGAGTCCCATGTGTGTGTGCACAGCTTGGAGCCTATTGAGTACTCTTTGCTCTCAGATGACGTAGGGGAGGGAGGCTTGCTGCCATGAGGTTACCCTCATCCAGCAGGCAAGTTGGCTGATTGCCTTTCATGCTTGTGCCAGAGCTACGACAGCCCCCAGGAACAGTGTTGTGGCCAGTTTTGTCTCAGTCATGGTTCCCTCTTCCCAACGCAGGGTCTTACTGAATGTGCTAGTGATGAGGGGGCTGATAGCACTACAGAGGGGAAACTCGAAAAATTAGAATATTGTGCAAATGTTCATTTATTTCAGTAAGTCAACTCAAAAGGTGAAACTAAATACAGTATATCAGATAGACTCATTACATGCAAAGCGAGATATGTCAAGCCTTACTTTGGTATAATTGTGATGATTTTCACCTGTACATGCTGCCTGGGGGATTTTGTGAGCTGTAGTCCAACAATACAAATCTGCCTGCTTGCCCGCTACGCTTTGTTTGCGCATATATCGAGCAATAAGGTGTGAAGGGATCTGCTATTTGTGTATTAAAGGAATGGGTGCAGAATGTTCTGTGTAGGGGCAGTCATGAAACAGGAACTCCTATCTTATGGAGTGTTCTCACATTCTAGTTGAAGCAAGCTACATGTCCTTGTCCTACAGACTGATGCTCTAAGGACCAGATTGGAGACTGAGGGGTGGGATCTGACATATAGAGGGGTGAAGGGGTTGGGGCCAGCACGCACAGACTATTCCACTACAGATATGTAGCCCTCGTTCTCTAGCAAACACTTAAAGCAGGCATGTCCAAACTTCGGCCCTCCAGATGTTTTGGAACACAACTCCCGCAGTCCTTTGCCATTGGAAATGCAGGCTTGGAATTCTGGGAGTTGTGGTCCAAAACATCAGGAGGGCCGAAGTTTGGACATGCCTGACTTAAAGTATTATTTTCACTTCCAAATTCCTGCTTGGTTCTTGGCGAGAGTTCGTGGAAAGCTTCTGCCAGTAAGGATACAAAATATGGGACTAGGTGCATCAGTTTATCTCGCAGGGTCAAGCCATTAATACAGCTGAGGAGTTTTGCAGGAGTTTAATTTGTGATTTGTAGAGACCCATAACTCACTGTCTTATTATCAGAAACCCATGCACTCAGGGTCTTCTGATTTGTGGTTAGAGTCATAGTGATTTGTTCAGGGTAATTATTTTTCATATATCGAAATAATATGACTATAATCGTAGTCCTGAATTAAACTTTCTTCTTAACAACATTTATTTTCATAGAGTCAGATAGAAGATTTAAATGGCCAGCTTTTAAAACTTAAAGATGCTCTGAAGTCAAGCAAAAATAAAGAGAATTCATTATTAGGAGATATAAATGATTTAAATCAGGAGCTTCAGAAAAAAGTCAGAGCCCACACAAAAGTTCTAAGGGAGAAAGAAGAGATGGAAAAAGAAAATGAAGAACTGAAGAAGCGGATTAAAAGGCTAACCACTTCAATGCAGGTAAATAATGCATGCTGGGACATTTTTCATGGGGGCCGATGCTCTTTTCACTGCAGGAGATGATGCAAGATGGGTTACAATCCCTGTACATGCATTCATAAATATCTATGTGAAAAAATATCCATATATATGCCAGTACATTAGAACTAATATTAGTTTACTAGAACTATTAGATAGATTGTTTAAAGAACTTGTGCATTTTTCCTGGATATTGATCAAATAATATTTTAGTAGTTTAAGCTGGTTACAGGTGCATATATAAACCAAGATTACCTTGCTTCCCTAAGATCATAATCCAACTCTATAGTTTTCATTCATTTCAGTGGGGCTTGCACACAAGTGGTGATACTTATTAGTCATTCTTGATTTTTCAGGGCAAGGCTGATGAACAAATATTGATAGAGGAACTTCAAAGAAAAATCAAGAAGCTGGAAGCTGAGCTAGGGAAAAAGAGTGATGAAACAGAAAAGAAAAGTCCAAGAGTTGACAAGGTCTGGAAGCATATTGCAAAATTATATTTGCTAGTTGTTGTTCAGTCGTTCAGTTGTGTCTGACTCTTTGTGATCCCTTGGACCAGAGCTCGCCAGACCTTCCTGTCTTCCACTGCCTCCAGGAGTTTGGTCAAATCCATATTGTTTGCATCGATGACACCGTCCAACCATCTCATTCTCTGCCGTCCCCTTTTCCTTTTGCTTTCAATCCTTCCCAACACCAGGGACTTTTCCAAGGAGTCCTCTCTCGTCAGTACAGTACAGTAATACCTTGTGAGACGAATGCCCCTTACAACAAAAAAAACGTAGGATGAATGCCATTTCCAGGGATAGGAAAAGAGCATAAAACAATTTTTCTTTCCTGCTTGCATTCGTCTTATGAGGGCATGTTGTTTTTAAAGTGCTGCAGCTGAGGTGTCATTAGCTGCAGCTCTTTGAAATTCCCACACCTGCCATAGCAAGTGGTATTCAAAGTGCTGCAGCCAAAGGAATTTGTTTTGATTCCCGTGGAGCAAAAGTGGTCTGAGAGCCCCTTTTGCTCTGTCGGAATGAAAGGGAATCTGCTCCCCAACTGCCCGATTGGGGGGGGAGAAGCTGCACACCGCTGCCTCCCCCACCGCCCCCCACCTCTCCTATTCTTCCTCCTCCTCTGTGTTCTACCGGTGGTGGCTGAAGCCGCCAGCCTCCTCCTCCTCCTCCTCCTCCATCAGCCCCCCCCACCTCTCCTTCTTTATCTTCCTACTCTTTGTGCCACTGTCTTTGGTGGAAGCCACACGCTGCTGCCGCCTCCTCTTCCCCCATCGGCCCCTGCCTCTCCTCTTCCTCCTCCTCCTCTTTGTCTCGCTGAGTGGCCAGTGGTGGCTAAAGCCATGCGCCACCACCGCCTCCCCATCTCGCCTGACCTCCACCTCTTCCGACCTCTGCTTTTCTTCCTCCTCCTCTTCCTCCCACTGCTGCTTCTCATAGCAAGGGGCTTGCTGTGGCAGCCACGTGATTTTCAAAGAGCTGCAGCTGAAAACTCTGCACATGCCATAAAGAGCCCCTCATACCCCCCCAAGGTTCCTGGTGCTGGCAGCAGCAGTGGAGGCTCTGCCACCCACCCACCTACCGACCCCCAAGCTCCTTGGCGGTGGCGGCAGCAGCATAGGGTCGCTCACTCACCTGCCCACCCACCCACCAAGCTTCACGTCGCTGGTGGCAGCGTCAGCGGAGGATGGTTAGCTCACCCACCCACCCACCCACCAAGCTGCCAGGCAGTAGCGGCGGCAGCAGTGGAGGGTTGCCCGCTCATCTGCCTGGTAGGTAACTGGCAGTGGTGGCGGAGGAGGAGGCAGCTGCATGGCCTGGGAGAGCCCAACCGTTAGCAAGGTTGGTATGTATCATGGCGGGGGTTCCCTGGGATGCTGGTGGGCTGGTGGCTGTCCCCTGAATGTTTTAGAAAGCATTCCCATAGGAATGCATTGAAAAAATTATTAATCCATTCCCTCCGGGCACCCACCATTAATCTGTCCCTCTGGAACGGATTACCGTATATACTCAAGTTTAAATCAACCTGAGTATAAGCTGAGACCTCTAATTTACCCCCCCCCAAAAAAAAACTGGGGAAACTTATTGACTCAAGTATAAGTCTAGGGTGGGAAATGCTGCAGGGCCTGGCAGCTCCACCTTTGTGAGTTGGGGGAGCGGTGTGTGATGTTTAAAATGATTTTTAGCCACCGAGGCAAGTGCTTGGGTCGGTGGCTAAAAGTCATTTTAAACATTGCGCACTGCTCCCCTGCAACACGGGGTGGAGTCAGAAGTGGCGCACTATGTTAAAATGACTTTTAGCTACCAACCCAAGCACTTGAATCAGTGGTAAAAGTATTGACCCCGAATATAAGTTGAGGGCCCCTTTTTTCAGCTCAAAATTAGGGCTGAAAAACTATACTTATATTTGAGTATATACAGTAATTGGTTTTCATTGCATTCCTATGGAAAACTGCCTCATAAGACAAATGATTCGTATTATGATTGACATCGTAGAATGAATTAAATTAGTCTTACGAGGTATTACTGTATAGGTTTTCTGTGTATGATTTGTTGTCTTTCTCCTATGCTCTGCCATTGCAGTAGTCTTTGTTTTATAATGAATAGAAAGAAATTGTTTAGTGTAAAATAAGCAAAATAGAAAATGCAATGTAGTGCTTCATTTTTGAAGAAAATGCTAATTTATTTATAACATCAGATCACATTTTAAAATGTGAATAAATGTAAAATGTGTCATAGATTAAAATAAGATTTTAATGCAAACTAACACATTCTCACTCCTAAAGAGATGCTAAGGGCAATGCATTTTGCTATGATTTGTTTTTTTGAAACAGAGCTCAAAAGAAGAATTAATTAGATGGGAAGAAGGTAAAAAGTGGCAGTCTAAAACTGAAGGAATGAGAAACAAACTGAAAGAAAAGGAGAAAGAAGTAGAATCTTTAACCAAGCAATTAAACACAGTGAAAGAACTTTTTTCCAAGTAGGTGATGATAATGATAATACTTCATCAACTCCTGCCATATCATATTCTCTTTTACGTGTTGGATTGATGTAGAAGTTTTGAGCAGTTCTTGCTTCACCACATAATGATGGTCATGTGACAAAACTCACCATTAAATTAAACAACAGCCACAGTTAAGGATCATTAGCTAAGGATGACATTATATTTTGGACAAAACAAACATACTCCACAATTATTGATGTTTTGCCCAAGAAAGACAAGCAACTGCAGACACCACCTCCTCAAAAGTATGTACAACAGTTATCCAAGTCCTACATTTCCACATAAAGATAACAGTGGTGGAAGAAGTCATAGCAAATAACCTTATAAACAGTAGAGTTGCAACCCTATACATGCTTTCTCAGCTTTGGGGTCTAGTGGGTGTATTTCTCACTACACAGACATAAGATTGTGTTGTTAAGCAATTAATCTTTAGATATTATTCATCTATACGGAACCCAACGTACTGTTATTTTAATGAGGTCTGTTAAATATTACAGGGCTGATAAAGAAAAACTTGCTTTGCAGAAGAAGCTTAAGAGCAGTGGTGTTACT
Organism: Phrynocephalus versicolor; assembly: GCA_023846285.1. Taxonomy (NCBI): domain Eukaryota; kingdom Metazoa; phylum Chordata; class Lepidosauria; order Squamata; family Agamidae; genus Phrynocephalus; species Phrynocephalus versicolor. Next base: position 34,794,034 of record JAHTLZ010003526.1, read on the forward strand.
GTTGATCATGTTGTGGGAGTGCGAGCCTCGGAATCGGAACGAGAGCTGGAAGAGCTTCGAAAACGAAATGTGGATTTGGAGAATGAGATTACTCACTTGAAGTAAGAGATGCTCCCCAAAACTCTCTTGAAACGGACTGTTTTTTAATTTATTTTTTATTTTTGTTCCAGTTTCTCTTTAAATAGGTAGTGTGAGGTAATTTAATTAAGTGTACTATATGATGGTCAAAATTGGAATTGTGGAAGTCCCTATTGCTGGTTGACAAGGCGTGCTGGGAGCTTCATGAACAGCATGGGAGGTGATCCTGGGAGCTACAAAGGTCATGGAAATAATCACTGTTGCCTCTTCCCATTAGCTATAACCCAGGCAGACCCCCACACAGCAAATGCCCCTTCTAGTAGAGGCAAATCATAATTTCAAAACAGTATTATCATACATTTATTCATGTATGAATACATATACTTTTCTTTTTAATCAAGTTATAGTAGGATCCCCGTATCCACTGATTCATTATCCACTGATTCATTTCTCCACGGAGGGCAGAGGAAAAAAATTAAATAATTCAGCAGCCACACAGCAAGCTGTTGTTGCAAAAAGCAGCTGTAAAGCAAGCTACTGTCACAAACAGCAGCCATAAAGCAAGCTACTGTATCAAAACAGCAGTCATAAAGCAAGCTACTGTCAGGAAACAGCAGTTTGGAGGTGGGTGGGCAGGCGTTCTCTCTTATCTACGGTTTTCATTATCCACGGGAAGGCCTGGAACCAATCCCCAGTGGATACCGGGGTCTTACTGTAGTCTTGGGAGGAATTGTATATAGCAGTTATGCTTGGCATGTTTGTTCACTGTTAACAAACTGTTTGGATGTTGCTCTCACTCCAGAATTATAAACATATAAATGATGGGAAGCAAAACATATTTCAAATGGCACACTTTTTTGGTGAAACCATCTCTACTGATTTTTTTTTTTTTACGAAGGACACAGTTTGCTCTTCCTCGAGATTCTGTTGTGGAAGAACTGCACTTAAAGAACAGATATCTGCAAGAAAAACTTGTTATTCTGGAGAAACAGTTTTCCAGAGATACTTTTTCAAGACCTTCAGTAAGTTGAACTATTTTTATTTACCAAACTGTACAGCCAAATATCCTTCTATCTAGACCATCCATTTTCAGTCCGGGCCATATGGTCCCTCAGAGTGTGTGGCACATTTCTTTCAAATTATGTTTATGGACATGGGAAAAAAAAGTTGAGAACGTCTGTTCTAGACTATTAGCTTCCATCCTCTGGTAACCCAAATGTCCTTACACTGCAGCTCCCAGAAACCCTGAGCAACACTTCCAGCAGTGAAGAGTTCTGAGTGTTGCAGTCCAATGACACTTGAGTTACCCAAGGTTTGGAATCGCTGTTCTATACACATCTGTAGTCTTCACTGTAGACATCTACTTGTTTCTGTTCTTTCTCTCTGAGGTTGCGTATCCTGATTTTAGTGTTCCACTTTCAGTATGGATGCTATAAATACTAAGTGTTTAAACTTTGCTTTTCTATACATAACATTTCTATAGCTGGCTGTTTTGTCCTGGCTAGTGTGTTCAGATTCTCTGTTGTGTGGAATAAAGCAGGGTATTTGAGTCAGTACATCTTGACATCATTTAATGAGGAAAACTAGGTTACATAGTCCAAAATGCTCTCAGGTTTGACAGGAAAAGGACTCTACCTTTTCTGCTTTGAAACACATTCTCTTTCCAACAAGTAAGAGATGCATCTGCACTTGTACTGAAAACAAGGTACAAATGAAATCCTATGATATTTACATAGTTTTTATAATATCCCTCCTTTACAATTGCCTACTTTTTCTTTTTATCTTGCTTACATCTTCTGTGTCAGAGCTATCCATATGAGACAGATGCATTGGCTAACACTCCTGTTAGTACTAACACATTTTCTAAGACAAAGAACTTGAAATATCCACTGAAGAAACCTCTCTTAGGTAGGACCATATCTAGTCATCAAACACTGGTTAATATGGCCAGTACAAGTACTAATGAAGTCAATGAGGAGACACACATGACAGATGAATCCCATCAGAGGGAAAAGCAAGAGGAGGTAGAGGAAGGTCTGGAAGCCAAAATCGACTCTTCTCCAAATATTGAGGAAAATGCTAAACAAGAAAATGGTGCTGCTGGTGACCATAACAGTGACCAAGGATGTGAAGTAGAGGAAGAAACAGAAGAAACCCACCAACAATCCAGTGATGGCAATGCTGATGATACAGAAAAAGAAGTCAGACTTGAATCTTATCCTGACAAAGACAGCTGTATTCCATCACACTCGGAGGAAGCTAGCACTCAGTCCAAAGATACTGACACAGAAATAGGAAAAAATAATGTGGAGGTATTGGTAGCTGGTGATACTCATGAGACCCATCAAACTGAGCAAGCAAGCAAGGAATTGACACCAGAACTTGGTGAAGCTCCTCAGGTTTGCCTTTACAAATCTATTCCCGGCAACTGCCTATCACTATTTCTTTGTAGGTAGCACAGTAGTTAGCACAGATTAAGTGCGTTTTCTGTGTGACTAGACTCCTAGTGATTACTTAGTTGCTTCAGTGACCTATCATCCCTTAGTAGTCTGTGAACTTACAGGATCTCTTATACATTTGCAGTGATTGTCTAGTCCTGTGGCTTTTGCTCTACTGTGTAATTGTTGGGAGCTCAAAGAACAATAGCATAGCTGAAACAAGATTTCATTATAGAAAATTATGCTCAATGAAATGCAAAGCAAACCTTGGAGGCATAGTGGTCATGCTCCAGTGTTATCTGACTAACTTTGCAGAACACAGGAACAATTCATATCCTTAGTATATTTTACAGTTTACTGTGTCTCATTGCTATTGCTTTTAGAAATTAAATATAAGCTGTACATTGTTATCCATATAATATTGCAACTATTACCATTCAGAGTAATTCAGAGCAAATTGCAACAATAAATTGCCCTGTGTTAAAAAAAAAAAAACAGTACTGTGCTATGGCATGCAATGAAGAATAGAAGCATCAGCATCTTAGATAGTAGCAATTCACCAGTGTGATTTACACCATTTGATCTACACTAGCCTAAATAAGTACTTACTTACTTACTTACTTACTTACTTGCTTACTTACTTACTTACATTTGTATACTACTCCCCATTAATGCCAAATGGGCAGTTTGCTACTATGGGCAGTTTACAACTATTTAAAACCAGTATAGCAACAAATCAAAATAACAGATGGTGCTAAGTAATAGGATTCAGGACAGTAAGTTAGATCTTAATGAAACAAAACTCTTGAAGTTGTCCAAGTGAATAAAAACAATAATTGACTGGCAGCAATAAACACTTTTATGTATATTGTAAAACATTGTAATATGGTGTTTGTGGGACTGCCCTCAAATGACAGTTCAGTACTACCACTGGCTTTTGGACTGTTAAATGGGATAATTGATCTCCAGTGTAACTTAATTACCTGAGTGGTTCACTATAAAAACTCTGTACAGTTTAGGATCAGGCATCCTAAATGTCTGTCTGCTCTAGTAGCAACCTGTCCATATACTGAGGCCTTCTTTGTATCCTTTGGTGCCCTTGCCATCCAAGGTATAGCAGACGACAGTCCAAGAGGATATATTCTCAGTGGTGACACACATTTTTGGAATTCCTTCCTCAAGCAGTCTGGCCATGCACCAACATTGTTACCTTTTCATCACAATGCAACAAGGGCTGAAAACTTGTGCAGCTATGCAAATATCATAATTTTTAGATGCAAAATGCTGTAAGTAAAGAAATCTCCATAGGCATTATCTGCTTCGTGCAGGGTTGCACAACTCAGTATGGAACAGATACTATCTAGGGAGATTTGTTGCAATCTGCTTCCAAAAATTGGTATTTGTCTCAAGATTTTAAAAGGATGTTAATGGTGGTGTTATTTTAAAATTCTATAATGTGTTTAAACTATATTTTAGGTTTGCTGAAAGGTGATAGATGATCTTTTACATCAATGCTTTTCCTTATTTGGAAAAGTTTGCTTCTTTGGATATTTCTAGTGTATATATTCATGGAACTTAAAAGGAAGTGGATTATTTTATTTTCCTGTTCTGGGTATTGCATGCTTCCAATAACATTAATAAGGCATAACTCTTATAATTGACCTCTGTGTGTCTTTGCCTTAGTGCATTAGTATTCCCTTTGTTGCCTGCCATTAAAATCATTGGCAGCAGGTCATGCCACAACTGCTTGTGGGTTAAGCGTAGGTCACCATGTTGTGTGTGACTATGTACACACTACTCCTGTTTGTCAAATATAACAAGAATGCAAATATCCAACATTTTAAAATGCTCCTTCTGCTTCCTAAGACATCAGGAGTAGGATCAGATGATCAATATCAAAAAGAACAAGACCTCCAAAAGGAGAACCTAATGTTGTCATCTGAAAACATGGAACTGCGATTCCAGCTGGAACAAGCCAATAAAGATTTGCCAAGATTAAAGGTACATTTTTGTATGTTATATAGACAATGTTATGGAACATCAGCATTGGCTTGTTGTTTTTTAAATGCTTGTAATACCTGCTTTATATGCCATTTCACCATTGGAAGAAAAAAGCCTCCTTCGCAACCAATTCTGACTTATAAGATTGTTCCACCATAAGATATATCCAAGCCTTGTGACCACATTTTTTGCTCTGTTGATCTTTTGACGAGTTGCCATATTTTCTGATTCCTAAAAAAGGGGCTGAAAATAAGAATGACCAGTTGCATTGCTAATATTCCTCCTTGGAATCTTGCCAGCATGTCCTCAGGTGACATCAAGTATATACAATAAGATGGTCCTTGTTATTTTTATCCTAATGGAGGCTGGATGCCAGCATAGTTATGCTTAGTTTGGATGCTGTAGCTCTAAACAACAATTCTATATTACAGCTCAACTAGTTACCCTAGTTCTTCAACCAATACATTATTGTCATTTCTGCACTTTTTCCATTTATTTTCTATTGCACAGACAACTGTGGCAATCTGTATATTTGCTGACTGTGCAAGAGAAAATATGATATACTGGTTGGACCAGTATCTTCTACAGCTTCCCTTAAAGATTTTGAATGATTGGAGTGCCTCGCCTTTCCCATGGAGAAATATTCCAGGACTATTGTATTTTATCTCTAATATATAATAAGAACAGTGTTATACTGTTACACCAACATGATGCAAGTGGTTTATCTTAGGCATCATCAAGAAAATGCTGAATTGAAATAACTGATCTTTGTTAAGAAGTATATATTTGAATGGAAGATCCTTGTTTATCAATAGACACTCCCATTTCTTGTTGCATGTACATATCTCTACACTAGAGTCAGAATGATTAGTACATGTGAAATATATTCAATTTCTATAGGAAGGTAAATTTTACCTGGATATTTTATTCTGTTTTTAGAATCAAGTGGCTGATTTAAAGGAAATGTGTGAACTTCTAAAGCGAGAAAAGGCAGAAGCTGAACGGAAATTAGGCAATGTCAGAGGGGTAAGAACCGCATTCTGGAATTGGTATATTGAGAAAAAAAACCTAAATGATTTATTTGTTCTTTATTTGCCATCATTTCTACATAGGGGGCCCAAATAGGCTCACACATAAAAATATAAAATAATAAACAGTTTTAAAATATCAGAGGAACTTTCAAAAACAATTTAAAACAGGTCATTGTTAACACAAAGACTAAAAACAAATCTAAAATTAGTTTAAAAAACAATTTAAAATATCTACATTTAATAAATATGTTATTCCTGAGACCGTAATTCTATAAAAGCCTGTCCTGAAAAAGGAAGGTTTTTCCTTTTGACAAAAGGATGTGGGAGGAGGTCTGCTGATTTCTTGGGACAGTAAATTGCAAACCCAGGGAACAACTACTTGAAAAGCTATATCTGATGTCCCTACCAAAATGAGCTTGTGAATGTGTTGGAACTGACAGAAGGGCCTCCGCAGAAGATCTTAAAAGCCTAGAAGCCTCATAGGGATTGAGGTTTCTCGGGTTGCAGGATCTTCAGAGAGTCTGCATGCAGGCTGTATATGACTTTATAGAAAAATAAAAACATCATGAACTGGGCCCAGAAACAGACTGGCAGCCACTGAAGCTGGTGGAATAAGGGAGTTTGTTATATGCTCTCTGTAACCAGCACCAGTCAGCAGTCTGGCTACAGCATTTTAAACTAGCTGAAGTTTCTGAACACACTTCTATGGAGGGCAGCCTTTTGGGTGCGGCTGGACTGCCACACTCCCCTCACTTCACAGCAGTAAAAGGCACAACCTCACTCTAGCACAGCCCACCCCCACCCCACCCCCAGTTGTCTCACGGACCATTGGCCTGTACCAAATTAAACTCTGGTATCGCTGCCACCAGTCAGGTATCCCAGTTCTATCACTGAGTCCCAGACAAGATGTAACGTGGAAAAAATAAAAGTTTTTGACTGATGTTGAATACAGTTCACTTGTGGTCCATTAAGTTACCCAAAGCAGTTCACTCAAATACTGATCTATTTCCCTCACCCAAACTTGACAGTTCCCTAACTGCCCTGTCTCTTCTTCAGTGCCTGTCAGTATCCCTATCTTAGCCCTCCCTTTGCCATCTCTTTGCCCTCTCTTCTTCAGCTGGAGCTATTTAAGCACCAAGGCTCCGCCTCCACTCTCCATATTTGGGCATAAGTGTTATCCCTCCATGCTGCCTCCTATACAGTCACATACACAGTAATAGGATTAATGCTACAACTTCAAAGGTAGCTCAACCTAAAACATAGCAATAATGCAAATGCAGTATAACTAAAGTGTGTATCACTACGGGCAGATTTCATACCCCAAGGAACTGTGCAAATGCAAAGCTATAACTGTGCAAATTCACTCCTGGCTACCACTGAAACCTGTGCATCCACACTCAGGATTGAATCCAGCAGTACATCAAAGCCACATACTTGAATTCAGTTGGAGGGTAAACCCCATCCAATACAGGCTGAATCCCTATCCTGATTTGCTTTTTTACTAATCAGGACCACCTTTGTCTAACCTGGATTTAGTCAAGATGTTAACCCTTATCCAGTCCATTATTGACAACTGCTTCCTCCCACTATTTCTTTGTTGTACAGTCTGGAAGAAGTGGAAAAACTATTCCTGAATTGGAGAAGACAATTGGTTTAATGAAAAAAGTTGTAGAGAAAGTCCAAAGAGAAAATGAAGAGCTGAAAAAAGCACCTGGAATCTCTGCTGAAAAAATAGCAAACCTTGAAGAAGAAAATGAGTATTTAAAGGTAATGTCTTGCTTTTTAGAAGTAATTGTGTTTGGTTTGTTAATATTAAAATTAAATGTCTGATGCTGGTAAATTTCAACATGCATAAATGATCCATCTGTATAGAAACTAATTTTCAAAGTTCTGATTTTGTATAGTATTCAAAAATGTGAGATTGGTGTGGACTGAAGTGGTCATTGTGCTTTCTCCTTCCTCGTATGAAGACAGTATCATAAGCTAAGGTATAACATCTACTTGTTTTATTTTCACTTGTGAAATGTAAAGTCTGAACTGCAAAAATTGAAACTTCATCTTGGAGAAGAATTGAGTACACGTTATGAAATGAAGACTAAAAGCACCGAAAAAGTAATTGCTGAAAATGAAAGAATACGAAAGGAGCTGAAAAAGGTATAGCTGTCAAAAAGACATGTTTTATGAAGAACACCTAATATAATTTGATTTGTCTTACAATGCAAAACAAAACATTATATATTTGAACATATCTATCTCAACTAAATAGATTTTGTTTGCTTCCTCTCCTTGCTTTGCGGAGGAGTAAAGAAAGGAAGTTTTTACCTAGAATAGGAAGTTTTAATTTCTCTATTTAATTTGTGAATTTCCCATTATCATTTAGTGGTTAAGATGTCTGTTTTATTCCACTCATGATATAGAGATATTGAATCTGGCTGGGAACTTAAAACAGGAAGCTCATTTTGGTTTGATCCCAGTTATCACAAATGCTGGAAAACAGAGTGATGCTACCCGCACCGAAGAAAAGTAGTAGCTCCTGACAAGGACTCAAAAAGATGCAGATAGAAATGCTCAAGAGATAGCCTGGTTCACTCCAGCTATTTTGATTGTAAGATAAAATAGCAAACCAGATCCTCTCCACAGCGGACTAAACAGTGGGACAAAGATCCATCTGACTGTATTTAATGCCATTTGATTTTACAACAGTGAAAAGAGATAATATAAAAATGCAACAAACCTTGAGATAAACCTTCCATTCATACATCAGCTTTGCTAGGAACTCTGGTTTAATATCTATCCACAAATCAGAATCTCATGGTTTAAGAGCCAAAGTTCCCAGTTTCAGACTTAATGGGATCTGCTTTGAACAGAGATTCCCAGTGTGGTGTAGTAAACAGAGTGATGGAATAGGACTCTGGAGAATGGGTGAGATCCTTTATCAGTCATGCAAACACTTACTGTGAGTGTGGGAGCTGACAAAACTACTTTTTACATATCTCTCACCTACCTTGAATGCCCTATTAGTAATTTGGTTTCAACTTGACAGCATAGAACATGTATGTTTTGGACACCACTGAAGTATGAAAGCCTGGCACATGAAAGGCACACTTTCTGATGCATGTTTCTGGCTTGCTAGGCCATAGTTTTGTAAACTGGAGACATTCTGGCTGAATCAAATGAAAATATGTGACTTGGTTTTGTTGCTCAACAGGAAGCAGAGAATGCAGAGAATCTGCGAATTGCAAAGAATAATCTTGAGTTAATAAATGAGAGACTGACCAGGGAACTTGAAGAAACAATGAAAAAGTTAAGTTTGGCAGAAAACAGAAACCCACAGCTAGAAGCAGCTGACAGCAAGACTTGGAAATCTATGGTCATAACAACGTAGATGTGAATAATCATTTAATTGCCTTGAATATCCATTCTGCTAACCACTTTTGAGTTCCCTTAGTAGGATTGTTTGGCTGTGTGCATTATTGATGATTAAATAAACCTGTCACATGCATTTCCTATTATAGGAAACAGGGCATGTGTGATACCTTAATATAATTTATAAACTAATAAGTCTTGGATTTGTTTTATCATATTTTTATTATACTATATAAATATGTTATATCTTTCAATAACATTAATATGTATAAAGCTGGATCATATAAAGTTTTATATTTATTGTGTAAAATCTAGTGGCCAAATTCCTATTTCTAGCACAGCATAAATGATAGTTGGCAGCAAATTGCTGCAAGTTACGAAAGCAACACTAATTTCATAAATTACACCAAAGGTATTTATGCTATGTCAACAATAGGATTTTCCCCATAATTTGCACCCAAAATATTTATGCCATGTTAGCAATAGGATTTTGGCCACTGTATTTTGTTTAGGACACTGAAATCTCCCCCCCCCCCCCCTTGGCATAACACCTTGAGATTTTCCTGAAGTACCTGAAAACACTCAAGTTTGCATAAACCATAATTTTGTCTTTTAGGATGTATGAAAATAAGATGAAGGAAATGGATTCTGATATAGCTAAAAAATCTCAGACCATAAGTGATCTTAAACAGCAATTACAGAAAGCCACAGAGAATCAAGAGAAAAATGAAAAATGCATCAAAGACTTAAAAGAACAAGTAAGTAAAAAGTTCATATGTCATTAGCAAAGAGCCAGTGTGGTACTGCAGAGAAAATATTAGACTAGTACTGAGGGGAACTTGATTCCAATTCCTTCTTGGCCATGAAAAGTCATTGTGGGATGGAAACTCTGAACCTCTCCTTGAATGTTCCACATACTTTGAAACTTGGCTAGGTGTTCCATACATCAGAAGTGACAAGGGCACACAAAATCCATTGGACAGTATCCAGTGGGATTCTTCCTTTGATGCAACTGCTTCCATTTGTGGAATTCATTACCCATACCTGCCTTTGGGGATATGAAACCCTCCAAAATGATTTTTCAGTTGATGGCAAGAACTAACAAAAAAGAAAAGTTCCTTTGTGCTGGTGATTAGATAGAGGACTTTATTAGTATACGGTAGTTGTGCTTGGTGGTAGTGTGTGTGCTGTCGAGTCAATTCTGACTTATGGCAACCCTTGCCAGAATTTTGTAGATGAAAAGTACTCAGAATTGGTCTGCCTTTTCCTTCTGGGGGCACCTTTGGACTGTGCAGCTGGCTAAGGCTACATAGGTTGGCTGTTCCCCTGGTAGGCAGTGAAGAGTTGAACCCCCAACCTCTGGCTCCACAGCCAAATGGCTAACTTGCGGAGCTCACCAGCCAGCTAGGTGCGGTTAGGGAAAGACATTTATATTTTACAGCAGCAGCATCCCTTGGTCTTTTGACTTCACAAAGTGCAATTTTTACTTTCCTAAATTGGGCATATCATTCAGATCGTGAATAGACTTCTTCCATAGATATTAATCTGTTTTATAAACCTTGTTTCACTAACATGGTTTCCTCCCTCTGTTTCCCTCTCTTTAAACTGTCTTCACACCTGTCTCCAAACTAACTTTATTATTCAAGACCTACTGCTTTCTTAATAACTCTTATATCTCAAAAGAATTAAAAGATTTTTTAAAAAAATAATTTTAAAAGTTTTTAAAAAAAATCTTTATATTTTCTAACTTCTTGACAGATTTAAAACTCAAATACATCTTCCCCTGGATTGCTGGGGAAATCTAACAGTCTTCTACCAGCAGCTGTTTCCTGATCCTCTTGGGTCTTTCCCTTTGAAGCAGTAGAACAGTCTTTTACTCATAGAGGTTGGCTCTCTCTTGTTCCAATTGCTGATCATCCATTAAGACCCACTCATGAAGGAACTTTAAACACTGATCCAACAATGTTATCTTGTATTTTTCCCAGCATATAAAATTAAGTATACTGGGTAACCCCAATTATATCTTATTTTATGTCAGAATGATGATCAGCTTTGCATTTCTTTGTCAATACACCATTGACGGCAGAGCGTATCGCTCAGCGGTCAACCTCGGCCCGTCCCGTTCAGCAGGCGCGAGCGCACTTGCTCCGGGTCGCCACCCCTCGGGAAGCCCGGAGGACGAGTACTCGGACCCGGGCTTTCTCGGTGGCGGCCCCCAGGCTCTGGAATTCCATCCCCAGTGAAGTGCGCTCTGCAGAGTCCCTGCTGGCCTTCCGGAAGGCGTTAAAAACCCATCTTTTCCGGGAGGCCTTTGGCGATTCTTAACTGGCTTTTCTTGTTCCTTTTTCCCCGCCATCGTAACCTGTTTTTATCCTATATTGCTTAGTTTGAGGCGCCATAAGGTTTTAACTTTTGTTTAGTATGATTTACCTGTTTTGTTTGACCAGTTATTGTAATTGCTGTGGCTATTGCAGCCTTGTAAGCCGCTTAGAGTACATAGTAGATAAGCGGGGTATAAATACAATAAATACAATAAATAAATAAATAAATAAATAAATAAATAAATAAATAAATAAAT
>JAHTLZ010003526.1:34808498-34824351 GCA_023846285.1 Phrynocephalus versicolor
CCCCCCCCCGCCACCGTCCCCGTCCCCATCACTGAGTTTGGGCACTCGGTGCCAAAAAGGTTTGCCATCCCTGTTTTAGAGGAACTGAAAATAACATGGGAATTCACTGGTAGCTCTTTTGTTTGTTTTTCTGCTACTGATTTGGAAGCAACGGGCTAGTGATATCAAATATCAAAACAAAATGTTGGTATTTAACCTTAACATTACAGAATATATCATATACAAGCCTAACATATTCTAGCTGCAATTTAGGGATGTGACATATTTTTACTAATTTTGCTGGTGCTTACTTCAGCTATACAGACCTTAAAATACATACAAAAATAATACTCCTAATCCCTTAACCATGGCCTAGTTATTGATTGAAAACAGTGAGATTGTGTACTCCTTCCTTTCACATCTTATTCCACAGTGAGCCTAAAGTGGCACTGCTACTTAGGATGACCATAGAACTCCTATCAACATTGCCAGAAACCCTTAACACAATTGATATTCATTCCCCATAAAAGCACAAAATATCAATAATATAAAAGTTAAGCAAACAAGCAGCAGCAGCAGAAGACCAACCCTTTCTTTACATCTTAAAAAAGATTCCATATGTAACTGTTTGTAATATATTACAACCTGTGTATTCACAAAGCTATGGCATATGTCTAGCCTTGGATAAAAAGGGCTGGTGCTTAATAGTTCCTTATGTTCAGCTAGAAACAATTGTTTTAATATATCTCTTTTTATGTATAAAACCTTCCATCAGAATATTTAGAGAAGGCTGCAAACTATAAAATACTGGCAGAAGATCTCAAGAGACAGTTGAAAACGTCTGATTTGGAACAGCAGAGACTTCATGTTCGTATTGCAAGTATTTCACTCATTATATGTTTGCAGCTGCAATTTCGCCAACTGGGTAATAACTTTAAATAATTGTCCCTAAAGGCTGTTGATAGAAATTTCCTTGATTGAATCACCCATAGTTTGTTCAACACATTTTTTGTCTTCTCATATTTTTTTCAATCTGAGATCTTCTTTATTCCAGTTAAATGTGAATATATTTTAGAAGTTAATCCTTTCATGTCATTTTTATGTTCCATTAAAATACATTCAATTTTCATCATATTTCTATTCATATTTTGCCGTTCTATAGGATTAATAATTAAACAATAGAGTTGATTAAGAATAAACCAATTCTTTCACATTCCCTTCTGTGTTTCAGTAGCATAACATTTTTTAAAAAACTGTCCTTTGGCAAATCCCATTTTTTTCCGTTTAGTATTACATTCAGCCCTATCTGTATAGCAGGCCCTGTACAAACTGTTGAGCGTGGGTGACTGGTCGCCCACAGTTCCCTCGCAAGTCGCCCACCAGGTCCCCACTCGCCTCCCAGCCCACTGCCATTTGGGGGGGATTTTTTTTCATGGGGGCATTGGTGGGTGGGGCGGGCAGCTGAGGCTCTGCTGCTGCCACCACCAGTGCCAGAGACCTTGGGTGGGGGGCAGAGCGGTGACAGAGTGCACTCGCAAAGCGTGGGGACCTTGGTGGGCGGCTGGCCAGCCGGCCGGGGCTTTGTTGCTGTCTCCACGGCCGCCAGTGCTGGGAACCTGGGAGGGTGGGGGTGCAGAGCAGTGGCAGGGACTGTGCGCGCACACCACGGGAACCTGGGTGGACAGTTGGGCTGGCGGGGCTTTGCTGCTGCTGCCACTGCCACCACTGTGGACTTTGGGGGGAGGCAAGGAGTGGCGGTGAGGACTGTGCACACACAGTGCAGGGGACATGGGCTGGCGGGACTCTGCTGCCGCTGCCGCCAGCACTGTGCACTTTGGGAACTGAGGGCCGTGGAGGCGCAGCCGGGAGTGTGCACACACAGTGTGGAAGACCTGGGTGGGTGGGCAGGGCTCTGCTGCCGTTGCTGCCAACACCATGAACTTTGGGGGTGGGGGCACAGAGTGGCGGCAGCTGCCTCCGCCGCCACCACCACTCTGTGGACCCTGGGGGTGGCGGGGAGTGTGCTCATGCACCCAAGCACCCACACTTAATGGGGAGTCTGCAGGGACTTGTGGTGGGCGGGGTGGGGTGGGTCGCAGGCTGTTCAAAGTTGGACAGCCCTGCATAGGACAAATTAGGGTATAGGCATTTGGGGAATTATTTTTCCATTTAGTCTAAATTTTTGACATAGAATATAAGGAATTGTTGACTTGGTTTACATCTCTTATTTTGCCCTCCAAATGTATTTTCCCTTCTTGCTTCCATACCTAGCCACAGCTTGTTTGAACTTGCCTGTAGATACAATAACAAATTGCTTGTTTGATGCAGCTAATATGTGTTTGTTGTTGGGGTTTTTCATTTTTGGTATGTTTGTACCTTACCATAAGATGTTTAAAAATTATTTTTTTCAGAATTTTTGATCTACCCGTTTTTGAGATATTGCATTTTCAAAATTGCAAAAAAACCCAAAATATAGTAAGTGCATACACTCCATATTGCATGGGAATATTGTATTACTGTTGGAGTATATGCACTTATTATATTCTGGGTTTTGTGTTCATACTTTACACCCTGGATTTTAAAAAATAAATATATTGTTATACTAGTACTCCATGCACACTGATCTTTTTGGTTAATTCTGACAAGATTTCTCTGAGATTTAATATTAATATCACCATATCAACATTTCTTATACAGTTATTCTTTGGTTGTGTCTGTTTTTATTGCTCTTTAGGAAGAAGTCAAAAAGCTAAAAAATGAACTGGATCATTTTGATCCGTCCTTTTTTGATGAAATTGAAGATCTGAAATACAACTACAATGAAGAAGTTAAAAAAAATATTATATTGGAAGAGAAACTGAAAGAATTTTCTGAACAGTTTGGCATTCAGTTAGCTATTCCAGCCAGAGTGTCGGTCGATTAAGCAAGCAATCTTTTTATAAGAATTTTCCAGACTTTTCACTTGGAAATGATATGGTACAGAAGATGAGCAAAGACACTTTTCATACCAGGGGATCAAGCAAACTTTCATTCTCAGCGTCAACAGGGTAGAGCTTATTCCTGCTTTTTTCCAGCTGTACCTTTTGGCTACTGTCAAAACATCCCTCTGGTGAACTTGAGCAGTGTTTGTTTTAATTTTCATAAGCATTAAAGCAATAGCAAGAAATAAAAAAATACTGTGAAATTGCTTATATATGTATAGTATTGTGCTAATTTATTAAATTTTCAATATTTTATAAAAGTTTTATTGCTGTGTTTGCAAGGAATAAATTGATCACAGTTGAGGTATTTATTTTTCTATATAGCATGTAAATACTGAACAAACAGCAGTCTGACATTTGGTTAACCTGTCTTAAAAATTTTTTAATGTCAAAAGCATAAATGAGTAATACTAGTTTTGTCTAATAAAAATTCTGCAAACATTGACGAGTTCTCTTCTTGTTCCAGCATTCACAAATAAGACTAAATTTTAGCTTTGCTGGCTGAATTGTTGGCAAAAGTTATGCCATGTAAGGGTGACAATATCATCTGCTGCCATGAATTTCCAACAGTCCCCCCATATCCTGAAGATTCCCTTTAATCATAGATCTATACGAAGGGTCATTATTGGATGATTTTCCCAGCAGCAATCCTCAGGAATAAAAAAAATTCCCACAGCTCCCAACAGCTTTCTTTAAAACAAAAGGGATCCCAGGCCAATAGGGAGGACCTTGTAAACAGGGTTGAAGTGGTGGGATGGTTAGGTAGAAGTGACCGTGCTCTTTTGGAATTTGTTATACAGAGGGAAGGGGAAGCTAAGCATAACCAGACAAGCATCCTAGACTTTTAAGAAAGCTGATGATTGGCCGTGATTCCATGGACTGAGGCACTAAAAGAGAAGGGAGTCAAAGATGGATGCGAGTTCCTTAAAAGTGAAATATTAGAGACACAATCTAAAACTCTTCCAACAAGAAAAAATGGGAGTTGTCTAAAGAAACCGCAATGGTTTAATAAAGTACTTTTAGCTCAGAAAGAAAGAAAACCGTGTACAGGAAAAGGAAAAATGAGGAACACACCAAAGAGGAATATAAGCAAATAGCTAATATATGCAGGGGGTTGGTAAAAAAAGCTAAGGTGCAGAATGAACTTAAGACTTGCCAGGGAAATTAAAGATAGTAAAAAGGGTTGTTTTTTAAAAAAGTTATGTCTGCAGCAAAAGGAAGAATAATGAAGTGATAGACTCTCTGCATGGCAAAGATAACCAGTTACTAACAGGAGAGAGGAACAAGGCAGAACTACTCAACATCTTTGCCTCAGTTTTCTCCAAAAAGGAAAAAAGTTCCATTGGGACAAAGAGTGGAGGGGGTAGGATGGGAATTGCAGCATAGAATAGGTAGGAAGGTAGTACAGGCTCAAAACTCTTCATAAAGTGCACTGTAAAGGTACAGATGTGATGCAGCCCAGGGTAACTCTTTTTTACTGATGCATGCTGGAAATTCATTCTCCGAGGCAGCCCATAGGGAAAATTCGTTATGCATGGCAGACCTACACGTAGAAATTGTGATTCATTATCTGAGGCAGCCCGTAGGGAAAATTCGTTATCCAAGGCAGCCCTATACCTGAAAATTTTGATTTGTTATCCGAAAAAAAAGTAGGAGCCAGGGATAAAATAGGAATTCTCTTGGTTTTATCTACCCTTCCCGTGACACAACTTCTCTACCTCATAACAGCGCTGATGTTGGGAGTCCCTTGGTTCATCGTTCTGGGGGACATTAATATCCATGCTAAGGCAGCTCTGTCAGGGGTGTGCAAAGACTTCATGACCTCCATGTCAACAATGGGTCTGGCCCAAATGGTATCTGTCCCAACCCATCCTGCTGGCCATACCTTAGACCTGATCTTCTCCCCTGATATGGACAGTGGGGACATTAAGGTAAAGGAACTTTCTGTAGTCTCATTGTCCTGGACAGATAATTATATGGTGTGCTTTAGGCTCGGTGTAACTCAGCCTGGCCAGAGGGGAAGTCAGACAAAAGCAATACATCCCAGAAGGTTGATGAATCCAGATGATTTTTAACCGCCCTTGAGGAGTTCCCTACACCTCTGATGGACAATTCTATTGAATCCTTGGTTGATCTCTGGAATGGGGAAATGAGCAAAGCCATTGACCCGATAGCTCCTAAACATCTCCTTCCTCAAAATAGAGCCAAAGTGGCTGCTCAGTTTACTGGGGAGCTGGCAAAATTGAAATGGGTGGCCTGTAGAGCTGAAAGGCATTGACAGAAAACACACATTGAAACAGACAAAGAAACAGTGAAAGGCCTTTGGAAGGCTTACTCCAAGGCAGAGGAGGCAGCAAAGAAATCATTTTTCTCTACCACCATTGATTTGGCACAAAATCGCCCAGTGCAGTTTTTGAGAATAGTGAAAAGTCTGCTACACGCTGACCCACGAGTGGATAACACAGACCACTCTGTATCATGATGCGAAGAATATGCACAACACCTTGCAGGTAAAATTGAAGATTCGGGCTACCTATTGATCCAGAGCCTATAAATAAAACACCCTACCCTGCTTGTCCTGTATTAATTAATGGATGACTTTTAGCTCCTACAGCTGGGTGATGTAGTCAGGACCCTTGGAGAGATGATGGCCACCACATGTGTGTTGGATCCTTGTCCCTCATGGATCATAAAAGCTGCCAGAGAAGGTATGACAGGCTGGTTAGGAAGAGTAATGAATGCCTCCTTACAACTGGGCAGGATTCCAGCATGCTTAAAGGAGGCAATAGTAAAACCACTGTTAAAAAAGCCCTCCTTAGACCTAACGATACTGGACAATTACCGAACGGTATCGAATATCCCATTCTTAGTCAAAGTCCTAGAGTGGGCTGTGGCCTTACGGCTCCAGAAGTTTCTGGATGAGATAAACTATCTGGATCCATTTCAATCTGGCTTCAGGCCTGGCTATGGGACTGAGACAGTACTGGTTGCTTAGTGGCTCCAACCCCATGATATCCACTGAGGCAGGCAGAGAGTTTAGGGCTCCCCAAAAAAGGGCTCCAAGTCACCCAAAAGGCAGGTGAGTGGCTCCAACCTCTAGAACCAAGACATGACAGAGTGTGTGTTTTGGGCTTATACAAGGCTTTAGAGCAGTGGTTCTCAACCTGTGGGTCCCCAGATGTTCCTGGACTGCAATTCCCTGAAGTCTTCATCACTAGCTGAGTTGGCCAGGATTTCTGGGAGTTGCAGTCCAGGAACATATGGGGACCCATAGGGTGAGAACCACTGCTTTAGAGCAATTGGGCCCCATGAGGACGTTAGGAGGAGAAAAACCTGAGGAGTGTGCCGTCTGTGGACGAAAGTATAGAAGGAGGAGACTCAAAATAACACAATACTAAAGGAGATTACAAATATGAAAATAGGTGAAGGAAAAGTAGAAGCAGGATACATAGCTGAAGCGTATTGGGTAACAGATAGCGGGGATGAGGAAGAGGAGCACACGCGGATGAGCTGTCAATCAAAAAGGGTAGAAAAACCGTTAAGAAGAGATGTTGGGGTACAGACAAAGAGGGAGCTGTGGATGGAGGAAGGGAGAGGAGGTGACTGGAGACCACTGGAGCCAGTTTCTTGGTCAGTCCAAGTGAGACCATTGATATGGCCCGGGAACACAGAGAGAATGTGGGAGAGATGAAGGGAACCACAGGAGAATCCAGTGGTGCCATGGGCCAGGCACCCATGCTGTGGGAGCCAGTGTTACAGCCAGGGTACACCGGACCTTCATTAATCTCCCCTGAAGAGAATGTGCCCACAACCCTGTTTAATAGTTCAGAAGTTAAAAGTTATTTGTTTGCGGAAAGTGATGGGAATGGAAAGAAACCTGCTGTTGAACATGTTAATATTGTGAAAAGAAAAGAGAAATTTATGTTTGATAATAAAACTTTATTTCAAGATAATACAAATAACCTCGACAATCTTCATTTATACTTCGAACTGGGATGCCCCGTATTCGAACCCTCACAGGCCCTCCCTGGGATTGGCCAGGGAAGACCTGAAACATTGGGCATCTGTAGATCCAAATGACCAACGAGAGTGGTCCTCCCTGGGATTGGCCAGGGAAAGCCTGAAGCACTGGGCCTCTGTAGACCTGAATAACTAGCAAGAGTGGGCAGGCAGGCAGGCAAGCAAGCAGATAGGAAGTGGAACAGGTACAGGAAGGACTGTGGACCTATTGGTTGGGGGGCAACCCCAATGTGGAAAGATTGAACCTGATGGTCAACCTTTCCAGAGTCCCAGGGTCCAGACGTGAGCGGCGTGACCTCAGTATGTCTCCCGTGGGAGAACACCCGCTTACTCTGGATGCAAGGGCGGGGGGAGATAGAGAGGTCTAACGCCAGATTCGATGGCATAGGCCAGATCTCTGCCTTTCTAGCCCAGAATCAGAGGGGGGTCTAACATTAGGGGTTGGAGGGCCTAAGCCATGTACTCCCTTCACCATGGTCCGAGCAGGGTCCTGTTCCTCTGCCTCCCTTCCCTCCACAGAGCAGGAGACTGCCATGGCTAGGGCAGAGGCCAAGTACGTGGATGGAAGTGTACTTGGCCTTTGGGTGTACCCGGAAGAGGAGGACCCTTGTGATGAGCCCTCCTCTGCCTCACTCTGGCTGCCTTGCGTCCTCGGCATCACCTTCCCTTGTGCTGCAGCAGTCCTGTGAACCTCATGGCATAGCTCCATCTTCCATGAAGGAAGGTCCACAAGGCTGCCCTGCAAGGACCCCTTGATATGAGGGTCACAAAGGCAAGCCAGCTGGTACACCCTTTCCCTGCTCAGTAGGCGAAGGCGGGTATCTAGGCAAGTCGAAAGCCTCTCAGCCAAGGCCCTGCTCCTTGGGAGGAGAGAGGAACCCTCCCGGAGACAGGCCTCAAGGCCTTGGCAAAGGGCAGTGGTTCTCAACTTGGTGTCACAACCGCTGAGACCTTGGTGATATCCTCAAACAGACGCAGGATACCCACCATTTTGCCTCCCAGTGGCCACTCGGTAGCAACACTATCCCAACTCCCTTCCCCCTGGCAGAATGGGAATAGTGGACATGATAGCCTCCAACACATCCCTCTGCTCCACCAGGTGTTTGACCATTGTGTAGGGAGAGTTTCACCTGGTGGGTAGGTCCTGCAGAAGGATACGCTCAGCTTGCCCCAGCTCCATCTGCTTCTCACACAACATCCTGGCAGCCTTAACACCGCAGTACCTGACAAGCTGCCTGCAGTAGGGCAGTTGTCTCCCTGGTCCCCTCACACCAGGTGTCCCTAACTTGACCCAGCCCAAGGGCATCGTGCACCACAAGATGGAGATTGTGGGCAGTGCACACAATGCCCTGGAGCCCTACCTTCTGAAGCACAGCAACCCTGTTACAGCCTGCATCCATAACCACAAAGCTGCACTTCACCTGCCCTTCAGGTGCCCAATCTCGCAGGGTAAGCATGAGGACCTTGGCGATGTGGGTGCCTGTCGCTGAGTCCTCCACGATCTGCACCTGGAGAAGGGACACCCAGTAACCTCAGGGTTGCCCTTGCAACTCTCCCTGTGGCCTATCCTCGTATGCCGTGCTGCCAAGGACATCCTCGGGTTGCCACCAATGACCCATCAGGGATAAGAAGCCATACTGCTCACCGGTCCAGAAGTCGGTTGTAAAGTGGAGCTTCCAACCTCAGGCCTGCTGCAGTTAGGCACAGACCATCTGCCTGATGGACTCATAAAGGGAGGGCATGACCCACCTGCTGAGGGTATGCCTGGATGGAGGCTCATATCAGGGAGACAGGTGCTTCAGCAGGTGCCTGAATCCCGCTGACAACACAAAGGAGAGGAGCAAACCACTCAGGGCCACAATTTCATCAGCCACACGAGTGGTGGCCTCTTGGGCCTTGCCCCTAGCACGCTGCCTCAAGAAACCCCCACTGAGAGGCAGAATGGCCTGCCTCTTAGCTCCCAGTACAGGTTCCTAGTTGGGCATCCCCAGCCTCAATCCCCCTATCTGCCTCTCAAACTCTCTTCCTCAGTCCCAGCGGGTCCTGCCCGCTGCTGGCCCTGGCAGGGTGCTTCTTCAGCAGGTGGCTCCTCAAGGCACTGGATGACAGGTGCTTTCCATCATTGCCCCTGCATACCACCACCTTGAAGAGCTTGCAGTTTACAAGCCTCGGGTCTTCTTGGTTCTCAAAGTGCTACCAAAGAGCCCCAAGGCTTGTGCAAGCAGCTGCCTTCAGCAGAGCCTGCTTTGGTGGTGGCCTGAGTCACATCCTTGGATGATGACTGGGTGCTGCTGCCGGATTGGGAGGTAGGAATAAGCCTGGGAGAAGAGCAAGCCTCCTCCCTGCCTGCTATGAGGTCCTCAGAATCCTCCAGCTCAAGATGGACTGAGCTGTGGGAGGATTCTGACTCCTTGAACAACGGGGGAGTATGTAGGGGTGGGGTGGCATTTGCTCTGCCCTGCTGCCCACAGTGGCGGGTTTAGATGCTCCTTCCTCAGCAGTGCTGGTGGTGGTGGTGGTGGTGTGACTGGTCACCAGGGTCACTTGCAGCATTGCTGGGCTTGGCCTGCCAGAACAGGGAGTGCCTCAGTTTTGTTGGCGTAGAGCATTCGAGGATAAGGTGAAGGAGGAAAGGGGATACAACAGTTACAGAGGAGACACCAGGAGGAAACCAGTAGGATGGAGGGTGCATGTTTTCCTGGCAGAAATTAAGCCTTGGGAGGTGAAACCCTATGGAATCTTACCAACAGTATACCTTTCTGGAATGGCTGCATCTATTTTGAAGGAAGGACAACAGTTAAGATATATGCATGCACACTTCATAAGTAATATACAACATAAATATTTTCTGCTCCAGCACTTCTAAGAAAGTATAAAGTAAAGTCCAAGAAGTTGGTACCAGCAGTGTTTTGGCAGTTTTCTTTTGGAAATTAAGTAACACAGCTTCATCTATTGGTCAGTTAAAATCTAAATATTATGTCCTATATTGCTAGAATAAACTGATACATCCAAATTAGTCATTATAACTACAAACCTTAAGAGAAAAACCTTGGTACATCCAGAAGTTACTTCAGTAAAGGTATATTTTACATTTATTTATCTATCCCCCTTCTCCCAGTGCAGATCACAACATCAGTTAAGCAAATGAGACAAATATGTTATAGTAAACTATGCATAAATTTAAAACAATCAAAGTTTTAAACAATATTAATATTGACTGAAAAGGCAATAATAAACAGTTCAAAATTTACTTTATGGCTCTTCTGCTACAAAAACAGCAGTATCTATTTTTATATACATATATACACACATGCACACTGGAGGCTGTTAAGCCGTATGTAAACTGAGGACAGTAGATTATATGACAACCTTGTGTAAGGGTCACCAGACAGGAATGAATAGTTCTACAGAAAGCTCTGTTTTCCTTTTTTAAGAAATTTGATCATAATCACCCATTATATCTCTCAGACTACTAAATCTCTGTCCATCCAACTTGGAAAAATAATGAAAAAGTGTATTTGGTTCAAAATTATAGTCATATTTGGCCCCTCTGAAGTCAACGACAACTGGTTGAGAAATCAAATAAGGGTCTGCAAGTGGCCAAGGCAAGCCAAGATGATGTCGATGGAGCTGCAAAGGGGAAAAAAATTCAATTAAACTGACATCAAGTACAAGATAAAAAGGATGCAAATGTATTAACAATATCAGTGTGTTAACTGTTACATTAAAACTATACACTAATTTTAATGTAACAGCCTGTTTAAAAAGTGGGTAGAACAACCAAATAAATACATGCAGAACAGATAATTTGCTCTAATTCCCTATGTCTCACATTCCATGAACATAATTTTTAATTTTAAAAGAGGTGTTACGGGGTTGCCATACTACACTGCCAGATTCTGTACACAAACAAAGTAACATATTATTTTTAATAACATTTTCAAGATTACCTTAATTAAACTTCCATCAGCACAATGCCATACAATCCCTTCAATCTTCCCCTCTTTGCATCCATCAAGCCAAGCCATTATGTCAATATGATTCAGGGCTGGTACTTTCTTTATCTGAAATATTCCATGTGGAACAAGAAGATGTATAGGATGTTTCTTGCTTCCTAAACCTATAAAGACATTATTTGAATGCATATAAGTAATATTTTCCACTTAATAACAAACCCTTCACATAATTTCTAACCTGGGGAGGCAACTTGCAGATATCCAATGGAAGGACTGCATATACCCAACTACTGGGTTACTCTTATATTCCCTAACACCAACATTTTCTTTTTCAAACAGGAAAATCCTTCTATCCAGCTAAGACCATCAAATCTGGAAAACATTTTCATACACACAATGATCTCAGAAGCAGATTTTTCCAAAAAAAATAATAATAATAATAGAAGTGGGGAATTCACTTTCTCTATCCTTGCTCCAGACTTTCTTCCAAGTCCTACCTTTTGTTCTATAATTCTTCCTTACTGTCTTCTCAGATCTTGGTCTCCTGTTTCTTTAAAGCCTGTACTAACTACAGCCTTCTATTCATAAGCTTATTGGTATATCTCTTCTTCATCATTTAAAATTTCAGCCAACTATCCTCCTGCCCGATTGATCTTCCTCCAGAATTTTGGAGAGATCTGCCACTCATTGCCTTTGGCTTTATCAAAATTCACTTGGCTGCAGCCCAGACAGCCTTCTCTTTTGCAGGACACATCATGTGGAATGAGACCACACGTATTAACAGTTGGAGAAGAGAGAGGGTCCACTGCCAACTGATGCATTGTTTATTTACTTGGGCACTTTCCTCACTGATAACCTTGCAAGTTACTTTTCATCACAATCTGATCAATGGTGTATTGTTAGTAACTGGTTTAAATGAATTTAGTCGGCTTTCTTGCTATAAAATATTCTCCTATGACTATAAAGACTTCTATTAGTCCACCTAAATTCATTCGCTAAAGAATTTTTTGCTCCTGCTTTCCTTAACAAGATTACATGTCTAGTTACAGCACATTACATTTGTTACACTACCAGATTAATTCTTCTTTAAGCTATTTTAAGTTAACTGATACAGGATATACCTACCATATGGGTTAGCATTAATGTTGGTTCCAATAAGCTCCAGTGTGCACTCTGAAAAATGAGATAAGGGCATTGGACTGATTTCCAAAACACCAGCTTCCTCTGTGTGAGGCTTCAGAACCAGAGCTAGTTCAAATTCATAATCCACAACAGATGTATGCCAACAGTACTGTTTACTGTTTTTCTCCACTGGCACCCAACCTACAAAAAGACAACAAATGGTTAGACACTTCTCCCTTGAACTGCCCAGGTCAAAAGCACCACCGTTTTGGTTTTACACAGATCTTTTTTTAAAAAAAATATTATTCAATAGATATTATGCTGTTATTCCTATCCAGGAAGTGCCCTGAGAAAGGTGGGCCTCAGAATTACTCTGTTGGTGATAGTCCAGTGGCCCTCAATGCAATGGTAGCTGCCCAGTCAGCCTCCTCTCCTGGCATGGCATCTCTATGTGGCAGCTGGGGAGGATGCTGGGGTATGCCGGCAGGCTGATGTAATATAGTGGCGTGCTGGTGAGGTGTAGGGAGCAGTAGAAATCATGCCCCTGCTTCCTCCCCTCTAATATAGATAGGGGCATTAAAGTTATACACAGATTTTGAACTAAATGGAGCCTAGCACCCCTAATCACAGCATTGCTAAAGTTTACAAATAAACATTTTATCAACACAACACTGGACTATACCTGATATTGGCCTAGCAAAGAATGGAATCCGGCAAAAGGAGTGGCATGGGGGGCATCCTTCTCACTACAACCCTGAGCACAACAAAAGCCCACTTCACAGAACTAGAGATAAATTTCAGGCACCTCTAAGGCTCATGTTGGACTAGGCCTATTTCTAGGACATATTTTGGAATCAAATCCTTCTGTGGCAAATTTCAATATTACAAAAAATACACAAGATACGTTTTTCAATGAGAAAGCCTTCTTTTTGCTCCCACAGACCACTAGCACTGGATGTTTTTGTGCTGGGAATGGCAAGGTGGGGATAGTGGTCGTCCAGGTGCAGCCTGTAGCAAGAGTCTAAAGGCAACATCTGAACCTCAAGCCTTCTGAGATAGGAAACCAGAACAACCAACCCAATTGTTATTTCAGATGGCCATGCAAATAAGATAATGCATGCTTATCGAATGGTAATTTTTGTTGTGTTTTTTCCACTTAAGGGAGCGAAGATGAGGACAAAATTGATAGAAAGGATTATTGTTTAAATATTCTGCATTGGTGTAATCTAGAAATGTGCCATTTCAGCTGTGAAGATGAACAAGACAAATAATAAAGATCTTTGAACAAGAAATATGCTATACAAAAACAGATTCACACAAGGACATTTAACTTATGAGGTATTTCACCATTACGGCTGACTTTACATTATTTTACTCAGCGTCAGCAACTGAAAATGCAAGTGATTTATCGGTAGTCATCAAATACTGAAATGCAATGAAAACTGAAATACTGTACTTAAATATACTAAAATTAAACCCTTAACATAACATTAAAAATTGACTTTCCAACACTAAGATTACATCCTCGAAGTACAGTCACCCACCGCCATTCAGGGTTCAGGTACTGCGGTCCCACTATATTGCGGGATCGCAGTACCTGCGCCTGCCGTGGGGGGGGGTGGCAGGGCAATCGCATTGCCCGGCGGTGCCATGCCGCACTCCTCCGAGAAGCTTCGGGGCTGACTGGGTGGGCAGTGGGGGCAATCACATCACCCCGCGCCGCCCCCCGCACTCCTCCGAAAAGCCTCGGGACCGCGCAGGGGCCCGGTGGGCGCCACCCTCCAGCACGGCCCGAGGCTTCTCGGAAAAGTGCGGGACAGCGGCGTTGGGCACTGCCCCGCAATCTCCATTGAAATGTATTGAGTCAATGTATTCCAATAGGGATAATTTTCTCCATTGAAATGCATTGAGCCAATGCATTTCAATGGACACGGCCCCGGACCAGAAGTCTCAGGGCTGCGCAGACGGCAGCAGCGGGAGGTCAGATCCTCCTGCCATCGCCGGCGCGCTCCGCCCCAAGACTTCTCGGACTGGCACGCGCCGGCAGTGGCAGGGGGATCTGATTGCCCCCCGCCCTGCTTCCACATATCGTGCATTTTCAGGCATCAAGGGTCAAGTGGGTCCCTAACCCCTGCGATAGGCAGGGGGTTACTGTATAGCCAAACTGGCTGCTTTGTTTACTGGGGATCTGACAAAATTGAAAAGGGTGGTCCTTAGAGCTGGAAGGCGATGGCGGAAAACTCAGACTGAAACAGATAAACAAACAGTGAAAGACCACTGGAAAGCTTATTCCAAGGCAGTGGAAGCAGCAAAGAAATCATTTTAATCTACCACCACTGCTTCAGCCTGGAATTGCCCGGCCGAGCTTTTCCGAATGGTCAAAAGTCTGTTACATGTTAACACACAGGTGGATAACACAGGGGCACTTACTGTGGCTTCAGTACTTCTTGAAGGAGAGAATGCAGAAAATGGTGTTAGGGGACTTATGTTCAACACCACGGCCACTGACCTGTGGGATACCTCAGGGTTTTGTTCTGTCTCCTATGTTATGTTATTGAACATTTCTATGAAACCACTGGGGGAAATCATTCAGAGTTTTGGGGTGAAGTGACACCAGTATGCCAATGACACTCAACTCTACCTCTCATCACCTCTGGATTCCAAGGAAGCTATTTTGACTTTAGATGAA
This sequence comes from Phrynocephalus versicolor, assembly GCA_023846285.1. Lineage (NCBI taxonomy): Eukaryota > Metazoa > Chordata > Lepidosauria > Squamata > Agamidae > Phrynocephalus > Phrynocephalus versicolor. Next base: position 34,823,246 of record JAHTLZ010003526.1, read on the forward strand.
TGCTTAGCTTCAGTACTGAACTAGATGAGGATGAACAAACTGAAACTAAACCTACATAAGACAGCGGTGCTTCTGGTCAGTCAAAAAGGAGATCAAGTGATAGGGATGCGGCCTGTACTGGATGGGATCACTCCCCAATTGAAAAAAGGGGGTGCATAGCTTGGGGGTGATCCTGGACTCATCCTTGAGCCTAGATGCCCAGGTCACAGCTGTGGCCTGGAGTGAATTTGCACAATTAAAGCTAGTATGCCAGTTATGCACACTTCTTGAGAAAACTGCTCTGGCCACTGTGACACATGCCCTAGTGACATCCCGGCTGAACTACTATAATGCGCTCTATGTGGGGCTACCGATGGAAAGTCTCAGAAAAGTTCAACGGGGCCAGAACGCAGCAGACAGATTGCTGACTGCGGTGAGTTACAGAGATCACATTACACCCCTACTAAAATAGCTCCACTGGCTACCACTATTGGGCACAATTAAAGGTGCTGACCTTAACCTACAAAGCACAAAACAGCCTTGGTCCAAGCTACCTCAAAGATCGAATACTGCAGTATGAATTGTCTCGGGTGCTGAGATCATCAGGAGAAGCCTTTCTCTCCATCTCGCCACCTTCACAGGCGCATCTCAGAAGAATACGTGAAAGGGCCTTCTCTGTTGCTGCTCTCACACTTTGGAACTCCCTCCCACTGGAGGCCAGGACTGTCCCCTCTTTCCGGAAGCAGGCAAAGACCTTCCTCTTCAGGCAAGCTTTCCCTGATTGAGGGACTACCTATTATGTGACTTTATATGATTACCATACATGATTGCATTGACTGATTTCATAAGAATACTAGTGTTCTCCATGTTGCTTTTCACTCCTCATAATGGATTTTTCTTTTCTTCTTGCATACTCTTTATAGCTCTTATGTTACCTTTTTTAATGTTCTAAGATGCCTCTTCCAATTCCCTGTTCTTAACTTAACTATGTCTTAATTGTACTAGACTGTATACTATCCCTCATTATTGTAAGCCACCTTGGGTCCCTTTCCAAGGAGAAAAGTGGGGTAAACATATTGAAAATAAATAAATAAATAAATAAATAAATAAATAAATAAATAAATAAA
>JAHTLZ010003526.1:34824361-34873723 GCA_023846285.1 Phrynocephalus versicolor
ATAAATAAATAAATAAATAAATAAATAAATAAATAAATAAATAAATATTTTTTACCTGGAATATGCCCATTTTCATCAGGGAAAGGTTTTCCATTGCGCTGCTCTATTTCTTTTGCTGGTATCCAGCATTCAGGGACAACCCTGAAATCCTCTTCAATATTCCAAGTAAATCCTACAACCAGAATGTGGAAAATAGCTTTGGTAACAACATCATCATCTGCATTTAGCCCAACATGAAAATACATTAGTATGGGAGAAAAACACTGGCACCAGCAGTTGATTATATAGCTTTTCATAGCCTTTGGTTGTGTGGGCTCATTGTATGAGTACACTAACATGCAAAGAGAATATTAGAACTGCTGGTTCAGCTAAGATTTCTGTTCAAATGGAGGAGAACAAAAATAACTATTGTTGCACATTCCACTAATAACAGGTTACCATTCAGAACAGCTCTAGAATGTCAAACTACCTTGAGAATCTTGGGAATTGTCGGCCTAATGTTGCTGTCACTGTAACTATAGCCAGGACATCAATTCATCTGCTAATCTAGAATAATCAGTGCTCCAGACAAATTATGTAAATCAGAGACTACACCTAGCTAGTGTTTGGGATGTGTATAGCCAGGTGATGTTGGCCAAAGTTTAAAGAAAGAAAGAAAGAAAGAAAGAAAGAAAGAAAGAAAGAAAGAAAACTACCTTTCTTTCTCTCCTCCACTAAACGTGTGTGGACTGGACACTATATATATGGACACTTATCTGTGGTATGCCCACTGAAAATGCACCATCGTTCCACCACTCAGTCATCCCAGATGTTCTTCTAAAAGCACAACCTTCCTGACAAGTCAGATTAGACAATAATAATTCTTCTTCCAACCCATTCATCATTTTTCCACTGCCTGAATGCCAACAGATGTTATCAAGAATTGTTGGCAGTACCCTGTGTGCGTACATGCATGCATACTGAATAATTCTTTTACCCTTGCCTTCCAACCCTTGAAAATGTTGCTACTCCTGCTGATAAGTTTCATGCAGTGGCGGCAAAGAGAAATGAGGGAATACTAAAATTACAGATGACTGGAAGAAAATGATTAATGCAGATGAGCTAGAAAGAAAAGTATCACCTTGTCACTGTCGCACGAGTTACAGAAACAATTAATTACAATAAAAATCACTACCAACCTTCTGAATTGCCGGCTGAGTACACAAATTGTTTAAATCTTTTATCCGCTTGTTTATTGGGTTTTCTATCCAACCGGGCCCAGAGGTATGGCTGTCCTAGTTACAAAAAGAACTCAAGTTTACACCAGGGCTTCTCATAGAATAGCTGTAAGACAAATCCCTTCAAGAAATACTTTGTGTACATTTAATATTACACAAGACAGCTGAAATCCTGTTTGTGCAGCTAGAGTATCTAAGGCTGCATCACCAGCCACAAGAGTCTTTTGGGAAATGCAGCAGCACCCCCTATCTGTAAGGGGATCAGTTCCTAGACACCCCCCCATGGATGCAGAAATCCGCAGATAAGAGCTAACACTCTTATTGGGGTGGCAGCGGTGGTGCGGGGGCTGCAGTGGTGTTGGAGTGCCAGGGGGCCACTGCCTCCGCCAACGATGTTACAGGTGGACGGGCACCTGAGGGCCATGGTTTTGAGAGGTGGGATCCAAATAACCCCCTGCTGGGGAGGGGGTGAAAGAGAAGCAAAGGGCCATTCTCCCTCCCAACCAGCAACCCCCATCCACCCACACCCTTACTCCAGGCCAGCACAGCGACATGAGGGAAATGAAGTTACGTACGGGCTGTCTCCTCAGGAGTTGTGGTGGCAGCAGTAGTGGCAGTATCAGTGGGCGCATCACTGGTAGCGGCAGAAGAGGCATCTGCATGGCCCACAGGCGCCCTTTGCAATGTTGGCAGTAGAGGTGGAAGATGTGCCTGCATGGCCCTGTGGATGCCTGTGGGCCATGTGGGTGCCTCTTCCACCGCCACCAATAATTTTGTGGATGGGTGCCTGCGGGCCATGTGGACGTCTCTTCAGCCGCTGCAGCCAATGCTGCAGGTGCCCTGCCACTGTGACAACTACTGAGGAGACAACCTGTACGTAACTCAATTTCCTTCACGTCGCCATGCTGGCAGGGTGGACCTGCTGACAGGAGGCAGCGGAGGAAGAAGTGGCGGTCCTCAGATGCCCCTCTGCCTGGCAGGGCAGGTCTGCCATCCTGCCCACCACCAACAGAGATACCAAGGTGGCAAAGGCGCCCCGACAACCCCCACCAACACCCCAGGAAACCTTGCCCTTGTGCTGAGGGTGGGCACTCGCAGGCTGCATCATCTCTACTTTCACCGCTGCCGCTGATGTTGTGGGCAAGCACTCTCAGGCCATGCAACCTCCACCACTGCAGGCAGGCACTTGCGGGCTGTGTCGCTTCCACTGCCAATGATACGGGTGAGTGGTTGCAGGCCGTGCCGCCTTTGCTGCAGGCAGGCTCTTGTGGGCCACGAAGCATCCACCACTACTACTGGTGTCCTGGGTAGGCTCCCCTGGGCTGCACAGCCTCTGCAGCCACTGCTGCTGTGGCGCCCTGGCTAGTGCACCACCGCTATCCCTGCCCCTCATACCGCCACTCGCTATCCGAGGATAACAGAATCCAGGGATGATGAATCAGCAGATATGGGGGTGCTACTGGGATACTCCTCTGGGATCTCTTTGTATGGGGAAGCTCTTAGAGGGTGTGGAAGTCTTTCATTTCTGAAAGAAATTATATTTTTATTGAAACATATTCCAGCAAATTTCAGTTTCTGAAAATAGCCATCACTATGACAACTTTTCAGGAACTAAAGAGTTTCCTTTGATGAAAGAGATCCTTTGTGAGAGTTAAGACCTTCAAGAGAGAGAAACTAGTCACAGTTTTCACAAAAATCAAATACTTCGGAGTCTCTCATTGGGAAAATTAATTGGATGCACAAGTCTTGCTCATTATACTGGCAGATCTTAGCCATCTGATTGTATGACTAATCTGGGCACAATCTTCACAAAAATGTATCCCCAGGTATGAATACTACAGGATCTCAAAGCATCATGTTGGCTGAATTGTACCCTACCAATTTTAAAGTACCAGTAACCATAAAAAAATGCTTTTAAATCATGCAGAAACACTATTTCAGAACTTTTTTTTTTTTTTTTTTTAGAATCTAGATTTTTCGAGTCAAGTTATAAAGGATGTATTTCCCTAATACAAACACAGGTCTTTGCCTGCTTGCAGAAATACAGTGAGAACAGGCCAGCCTGAGTTCCCATGGGAAGGAGTTGTACAGCTCAGGAGCAGCAACAAAGAAGGGCCTTCAAATTGCTCATCAAACGTACCTTGGAGGGTGGCAGGACTGAGAGACAGGACTCTCTGATGAATTTAAAACCCCAGCAGGCTTGTTAATGCAGAAGCAGTGTTTCAGACAGGTTTGGACATCTGGTTACTAAACATCTGCATACTTGTTTGTTTGTTTGTTTATATAGATTCCTACCCATCTCCCCAGAGGGGATTCTGGGCAATTTACAATATAAAACTCAATAAAACAATGGATATTAAAAATCTAAAAACCATATGCATGCAGATGTGTTAGTCTAAGCTTGTACATAACATCTCTGACTAACTCGCCCTCCGCCCTGCTACTATTGTGCTCTTAAGTTGGTTCCAGCTTATGGTCACTCTAGTAGGTTTTCCAATGAATGTGATTTATTCAAAGAGTGTTTTTTACCAGGACCACTCCCAATGAATTCACATGACCAACTGGGGATTCAACCCTAGCACCCAAACAATCCAACACACAAACTGCATTTGCATTTGCCCAAGGATGTATGTACAGGCCTGCAGACTTAAAACAACCATATATAATACACATACTGTATAAGAATAACACAGCCTGTCTCTTTTGATAAGTGGGATATGCCAAATGATACCTCATTCACATATTGAAAGAAACAACTGGGCAAAAGACGGAGGTGGGTAGGACAGTCCACCATAGTCATCTCACCTACTGTGACATTAGGCTATTCTGAAGAGACCACAGGACCAACTAATGTTCTCATTTCCATCACTGGGGGTAAATGAGCAACCTGTCATTCACATTCCTTTATTGACAATCAACAAACACCAAGCATTGCCGCTCTATTGGGCACTGCATACTTTTTCGTGCATGATTACAAAGATAACCACCATAACTTTAAATATGTGTTGCTACTATACAATCAGAATGTTTTATTAAAGCTTTTCCATATTACCTTTGTACGTTGTTATGTAACAGCAAGTTCCATCCACCTTCTCTGTAGGAACTGCGTTGTAGATATCCGCAACTAATGCTTTCTGACTTATAGTTTCAGTAGCCAACACTTTAAACGGCTGAAGAAAGAAAAATATCATGAACTGTTTTGGAACTAGTTTTCCACAAGGGACACCTAAGCAAAGAGTGGGGCAGGGCAGCCCTCAAAACACCATGCAGAAAAAAGTCACCTTTACTTTTCAGTAGAATTTTCAGACAGTAGTACAGTGGGAACACAACATGTGACTCCATTTTGAAGTAGTCAAACCTTGTGCTACAGAATCTTAAAAGGTAATATCCATGGCAACAAAAATTCCATGCATCATTTAACAAGGAAACAACAGTTGCCCTCTAGCTTCAGTTGGAAATTAGAAGCCACATCACCAACAAAATTATGGTAAGAATTTCTTTGCTCTAACAACATGGAATAATGTTGAAAGGGGGCACTATAATCCACCACAAATAAAGTAGTCATTCACTAACAATAGTTGAAGGAGATTTGGAGTTCAAATGACGATAGAACTCAGAAGCTACTTCTTGGAGTTAAAATGATGATAGAACTCAGAAGCTACTAAGAAACTTTGGCAGTTGATTGCGATGCCCTGGCCCGGGTTTGAAAATGTATCAACTTCAGCCATTACAGCATATATCAAAACTAGCAGGGCAGCCGATACTATCGGGACATGTCAAGCAACACAAAACAGAACACACCTCTTGTGCAAAATGGGATCCTAATATTATGAGTACGAACTGGCAAACTTAGAAGCACCCCCAAAGAAAGCTCTATTATACCCATCAAGCCCGTCACGTAACCTGCCTCAAACGTATCAGTCCTCTGCAAGGGAGGAAAGGCAAAACATTCGTTGGCTGCAGGTTTAGGTTTATTGTTGCGGCGTCAAGCCAAACATAAAATAAAATGGAAAACCAAAATAGGATATAAAAGACATTGGCTGCAATTTCACGCGTTACAACTTTCTGATGTGCGACGAGCGACACTCAGGGCCCCGGTATATAAACTCGATCACCGCGTGGCTACAGCCGATCTTCTTCGGAGAGAGGTTTTTCTAAAAATGCGAGTAGCTCGGGTTAAACCGTATTCGGTCGCTCCCTGTCATACACGCACGCACAGGCACACACAGCTACCGAGACACGCGGTCTCTCCGCGAGGTCCCGTCCAAGCTCACAGAAAGCCCCCCCCCCCCACGGCTCTACCTGTGCTGCCGCCCTTCCCGGCCGGCCCGGGATGGGAATGGGGGGGGCGGCGGCGGCGGCGGTTCGCGGCCCTCTCCCTCTTACCTGGCGCTCTCGCTTGGCGGAGGGCTCCTCCGTCACCCGAGTGACGAACAGGCAGGGGAGCTTCTGCTGCACGGAGCCCAAGCGGCTCATGGCCCTCCCGCGTCCTCCACGGGCGCCCACGGTGAAGCCGGCCTCCAATGTCCCGTAGAAGCCACACGCCGAGTAGGGAGTAATGCCTCCCACCTCCTCCTCCTCTTCCTCCTAGGCCGCGATAGCGCCTGGCTGAAAAGCCTGTTGGGAAATGTAGTTTCAGGGCTGGCAAGAGGAACGTGAGAATTAGACCTGGCTGCCTTGGGGTCTCCTGGCCACCCAGCTTTCCCTCCCTTGGTTCCCGGGCCACCAACCCAATCTGGTTTTTAGGGTTATTGTCATGTGCCGAAACACGCTGCTGGGAACACACGTTTCCAAAAGCACGATTAGTATCGGGGTGATTTGAAAATAAATGCAGAATCCTGCTGCTTCTCACGGTGCTTTCTAGTTTTCATTATACAGTGGACCCTCGTATAACAAGCAGTTTGTATAACAAGCAGTTTGTATAACATAAAATCTGTACAACATAAAAATTCCGGAGATAAGGGAAATTTGCTTAACAGAATTGCCTATGGGGCGAATCCTACAACATAAAAATGGTTGCGATGAGGGATTACTCCGTTTTTAATGCATTCCTATGGGAAATTTGTATAAAGGAAAATTTGCTTAACATAATTTCATTTTGAACGAATTAATTCCTCTATACAAGGTACCACTGTATCTGTTTTTACAGTCCACACGCTGGTCTTGCTGAATCTTGAGCCCCAAAACATCTGTTTAGTAACCTCTAACTATTAGGCAACAATACAGGCCATTTTGTAGAATATGCCTATATTATGGATTAATTTTAGTAAATTGGAAAGATTTCTGTGCATGTGAACAGAAACCTTCCGATTATCACCCCCCCCCTTTAAAAAAATAACTGGAATTGGAAATCTGAATGTAAGGCATCTAGAATATATGGGTCCAGACAACCTTTCCCTTAGTGACAGGCTGAGAATGGTTTTTATATTGAGTGTTTTGCATTGTTTTGAATCTATTTGGTTTTGTTTGTTTTTTGTTGATCATTTTTTCCATTTTTAATGTGGTATTTGCTTGATTCTTTTTAAACATCTTTTATTGATGTAAGCCACCTTGGGTCCTTGGGCTCCTTTTAAATGTGAAATCCAGGGTAAAAACTTCTTAAATGAATAAATAAAATAACTATATTGGTCAGAATCCAGTTCTTTGTAGTGTAATGTAAAGTTATGCTTGTTTTTCTGGGTGTTGCATTTAGGTAAAGCTGATTGCACAGTTGGTCGCTTGGTTCTTGTCAGTGTCCTGGCAGAAGTCCTCTGTGGCACTATTTTAGCTACTATCGGCATCATATCAAGTTAAGCCTTTAGCTACACAACAGGATTCCAGCAAATAAGTATGCACATAAATATGCATCCTACTCAACAGAGTTGTCTTTTGGTCAGTTTTTAGTTCTTTGCTATGTAATTTCCCCCTGTTATAAAAATATGTGAACCATTTTTCATGAGTCAAATATTGGACGGATACAGGACTTTTTCAGCCAAAACAAAATCAGTTTATTTTTACTTTCAGGTGACATCTTCATGGTTTCATTTATGGAACGAACATCTGGTATCATCAAATTACAAGAACTACTAGGGTAAATATACCTTAAGAAGCTGAATAAGTCATATGAATAGTTGTAGTGGGCATTGTCTCAGCGCCATCTCAACCTTTCTAACAATATGCAATTTGAAGCTAGACTTACATGTCCCATTTTTTCCGGGTATCTTTCTAATATTCTTTGTTTATTTAAAATTGTAAACCAGCCTTTGGAGAGACACAAAGAAGTTCCCCCAGTGCAGATCATGGTAGTTCTGCAATGCCAAGGCAACAGTGATTGGTAATTCAGTTGTAACACCCACCACTACCACCTATTCTCTTTAATATACAGTATGCAGGCTCCTTAAAATTAGTTTTGCCTCTCCATTTATTTATTTATTTATTTATTTATTTATTTATTTATTTATTTATTTATTTATTTATTTATTTATTTACCAACCCATTTGTGCATATACATTTTCCTGGGCAATTTAAAGGCAGTAAAACTAATATAAAAGTAGAATCAACAATACGTTACAAACAGAAACAAGTAAAAATTAGACCAGGTAGCACCAGAAATATCTCCTCATTCCAGAGAGAGAGAGAGAGAGAGAGCAGAGTAGGAAGCGAGACATTCAGCCCGGATTGGTGTGACAAGCCTCCCTAAAGAGCAGTGTTTTGAATTGCTGCCAAATTAAAAGCATTGAGGGTGTTGGCGTAGCTTCTACAGGAGCCGATTCCGTAATACTAATGCCACCGTGAAGAAGTTCCTGCCTCTTATAGATGATTTTTGATACTGTTGGGGAAAGGTGATCCAATAAGTAGCATGATCCCAAGCTGTAGAGAGCATTATACATGATCGTCAAAAACCTTTAACCTGCTCTGGAAGTCATTGGGTAACCGGTGGAGATTGGCCAGAAATGGGGTGATGAAATAAAATTTGCTCACATCAGCTACCAGTTCGGCCACTCCATTCTGGACCTGCTGTAGTTTCTGGGTCAGCTAGAATTGAAGCCTCATCTCGAGAACATTGCAGTATTCAATCTGAGAGATGACAAATGCTTCCACCAACAGCCTAAAGGAGCCCTTGTCAAGGTAGAGGTGGAGTTGAGAAATGAGACAAAGCTGATTAAAGGCCAGTCTGGATATGGTTGTACTCTTGGATAGAGATGGGCATGACTTAACGGTATTTTCGTTTTCGTTTTTTCGTTTTCGTTACGTAACGAAACGAAAACGAAAAACGGTTCAAAAATGGACCGAAAACGGAAACGAAACGACTAATTTTGAGCCAATTTTCATTTTTCGTTACTGGAAAAACACATAATGGAGCTAAATGGGGAGAAACGAAAAAAATTTTGTTTTCGTTTTTTCGTTTTCGTTACGTAACGAAACGAAAACGAAAAATTTTGAAATTAGCTCACGAAAACGGAAACGAAACGAAACGGACCCTAGCCGAAAACGAAAATGAAAACGAAATTTTTTTTCTGAGTCGTGCCCATCTCTACTCTTGGAATCCCAGGAAAGAGCTGGGTCCAGAAGAAAGCCAAAATTATGAACTTGGTTCCTAAACAGCCACTGAGAGAACAAGGAGGATCAGCAGAGTACATTGTCCTCCATCAGCCTCTCTTAAAAAGTCATCTTGCAGTGCGACCAGTGTCGTCTCAGTATCTCATCCCAGCCCGAATCCAGAATGGAATAGATCAAGGCAATCCTACTGTTCTAGGCATGTCAGAAATTGGCTAGCCACTACCCGTTCAATCTCTCTCCCCATAAAGGCTATGCTGGTGACTAAACGAAAGTTCTTAAAATTTGATGCATGGATGAAGAAAGAATACCATGTCCTTGACAAGAAATGTTTACATTTGAGTTAGTATATACAAAAAGACATAATTATCTATTTTAACTTTAAAGCTATACTGTATAAGTTCTTGCACAAAGGGAACAACACTCCGTATCCTTGATTAATGAGACCAAGCATCTACCACAAAATTGGAACTTCTTGCCCACTGGCAGCACCCTTTAGGAACATTTGTATTTCCAAACTTATGCTGTGAAACTGGATACATACCGCCACTAATTATAGCTTGTGTGACAGCTATGCCTGCCAGTTGCAGTGGCTCCAATTGAATCCAGAAGCCAAATGCATTTAACAATCAAGCCTTCGGTAGGCATGCAGAGTGAACAGAAGGTGGATGTTGATATTCTCACTTGTCCTACTCCCATTTATGTATGGGCAATTAATGATCTTCTAATTGATAAGCTGATAATGTGTGTTGAAGCAGCGGGAACGGATACATTACATAGAAATCATTGTACACTTCCTGTTTTAAAACATAGGAGTGATGAAAGTAAGCAAGTATTCCCACCTTGAGAGGTCGTGTGATGTCCTTTATGATGATGTCATAAGAACTAAGGTAACAATGAAAAATTCTGGAAGTTTGAATTTGCACACTGTCTAGCAACCACTTTCCATGTGTGAGCATTTCGACAAACCTGGAGAAGGTACCATGTGTTTTACACTTTGTAGAAGTAGCCTTGTGAATAGATCGATCACCTGGAGGTTCCCCTTTAAGAGGTAGTGGAACTTAGATCCTGAATACATCTGTATTCAGAACAAAGGGGAATGTTCTCCCCTTACACCTTGATAGTTCTTACATTTACACTGAAACCTTTCTAAAACCAGTGGAGTAGAAGCACAAGTGGCAATGGCAGAAACTGGGGATGACTGCCATTTTTATTTCCATTCAGCTTGTATGAAGGTAAATACTGCACAATTGATAATGGTTGAATCTATAATATTGTTACACATTCTTCATTTCTGCACACTAACAAAAGTTTCAGGGAGAGTACCCTGAGGATTCAAGTGCGGTCCTATACATTTTTATGTAGAAGTGAACTCCACTGTGTTTCACAGGAGTTGATCTACCCACTGAGCATATATGAGACTGCATCCTTAGTTTCCTTTGGAGGAGAGATCCACAGGGTATATAGAATTTGGAAAAGCATTAGACAACATCATTCAGTCACTGGTAGCACATGCTAGCTAGGAAATCTGTGGTCTAGAAAAGCAGTTTTCAAAACATGTACTTATATGTGCATTAGTAGCTGTATATACATAGTGCTGGAGTGGTCACTGGGCAAAGTATAGTCCTCCCAATGTTGTTGGACTGCAATAATGCCCTACTCAGTGTAGACAATAACGAGCCATATTGCAAATTGCACTCCATCACTTGGTCCACACTGATGTCGGGGAACAGAACTGACACTTTTGGGCAGGCAGAAGGTCCCCAGAGAGTCGCTTGTGAAGCACCATTATCAAGGTTGGACCCTTGCTCCATTTAACTCCATATGGATAATCCTGGATTACAGTCTCACTTCCAGTACTTGCTGGGGGATTCTGGGACCTGGAGTTCAAAACGCAACTTTTCTAAGCTGTGTACCAGAGTTAGGTCTTTCATAGTCATGGTGCCAGTGGAATTTCTTTGCCAAGATGGATTACTTGATGCCAGATACTGGCTTTCCATTACTGTGCTGAAGAAAACTTTTTTTTGTTTGCTAAAGTCTTCCAGTTGTATATAAAACTGACTTTCTTGTTGCCTTTTCTAGGTTTTGTGGTTTTGCTATGCTATGATTCTTCTGGGTTTGGCCTTTTAAAAAACAGTTTTCCTTTACAGTTCAAGGATTTTTTTCCAACCTGAAGGCCAACCGAGAAAGTCTCCAAAACAAAGGCATGACAGAGTTTTCAGTTCTTGGTTTCCTCTCTGTTCAGGGATCAAAGTGCCAATTCCGTCACTGTGAAAAAACCATCGGCAGTGATACCGTGTGCTCATTATGGAGAGAGGGAAAATGTTCCCATCAACTGTGCAAATTTAGACACATGGAAATCCAGGTAGATTTGATAAGCTCTTTGAAATGGCCCTTATTCAAGCACAGTTTTTATAATCATTTAATAGGCTGCTTACCCCTGCTATAGCAAATGTGATATCATAGTTTCACATTTAGGAAGCAGTGTCCTTTCAACATTCAGGTATCAGCTTTTGAAATAGTTACACATTTTTTGTCTAAATAATTGATTTATACCGTCTAGCAAACTTTAAAAGCTAAATGAGTCTTTATTTTAAGAATCCTATCTAATTCAGCTTTCTTTTTTCATAACCCTGCTGCTGCTGCTGCTGCTGCTGCTGCTGCTGCTGCTACTACTACTACTACTACTACTACTCAGATAATTGACGGTTGTTATATGGGTTGGTACTGAGAAGAAAACTGATCTGTCCTTTGTAATATCTTGAGTCTTACTAACTTTAGTGGCAAAGCATTCTTTGGCTTCAAGGCATTCGGGATCACAGTCACAGTGATCTAAAGGGCACTGAGGGAATATATTTTATCAGAAGTACCACATATAGTTGGAATCAGCTGGAAGGAAGATAGCTCAAGGGCTTTCCCAACATTTTAATAAGTTTATTTATACAGTATAGTCCTTCTCAAGGTTGTGCTTGGACATAAGCTCTGACACAAGCAAAACACCTTTAGATTTGTTTTGATATTTCCCACATGATGCTTTACTGAAGGGTATAAAACAGTTCTTCTCTGAGGGGATGGTTTCTTTGGAGAGACAGCTTCCAATCTACTCTACCAACAAACATAATGTTTGTAATGTGTAAAGAATCAGAAGCTCAGTTATAGCTGAACAACTGTTTTAAAGTTGGAGGAGAACTTTTTTTTCTGCTGAAATGTGTAGGTAGAATGATCAGAGCAATGTCAGCAATTCAGCAGTGTCACACCTTTTATGTCTGTGCATGTTTTCTGCTGTATAAAACTTAGCCATATACAGAATCTTAAATACTAGATCTTTATCCCAGAAAGAATGTTAGGGCGATGAATGTAAAAATAGAAATTCATTGACTGAAATCCTGTTCCTTAGCATATTTTATTTATTTATTTATTTATTTATTTATTTATTGAACTTTTATACTGCCCATCTAGCTAACAACTGCTCTGGGCCATTTACAGATATAAATAAAGAAGGATGCAGTACTATGGTGTGTGGGGTATACGAGGCCCACTGAATAAGTGGGAATTTGATGAGTCAATTCCTCTGCAAGTTCCCCTGACCTAAATGTGCCTTCTGTAGCTGTACCTTAAGTCTTATAGACTCACCAAATCTACACTGATGTAGTGGGTCTACTTTAGTGCATCTTGCTATGCTAAGCAATAGGATTCCAGCCATTGATCGTGCTGTTTTAGCTATTCCCCTTAATTTAATTTAACAAATTACAGATTTTCATCCATTATTTGTGTAGTATTCTGTAAACATTGCATATGAAACTATTTATGTTTTTTTTTTCATAGCAAAAATACAACAGCATCTCATGTTTCTGGGAAACACAGCCTTTGGGCTGCATAAGAATTAGCTGTGTCTTCCATCACAGAAAACCTCGTAATATAAATGGACTTTTTTTGCCACCAAGTTGTGGTGAGTACAAATGTTTTCTCCATAGCCTGGGAAATGAAATGATAGCAGTTCAACATATTCCAAATTGAATTGTGAAGTCAAAGTAGAGAAGGAAGCTAACTTTGGCATACTAATGCATTTCTACCCATTGCCTTGTTGATCAGAACACGCTCACTATTTTGACAGTTGGCATGTCCAGAAAAAAACAACATTTCCAAATTGTAGCAAACATGACATGAGGCCAGAATTAGTAAATAATTGTTTATCATCATGGAATTGAGTGCAGTTCTAGTTACACAAAATTATGGCTGAAATCTTGTTGCTTAGTGTGACGAGACACACTAGAGTAGGCCCACTAAATCAGTTTGGACTTTTAAATTTCTGCCACCTCCACATAAACTCCACATTACCTGGGGAAGGAAGGGACTGTCAGGCAACTACAGCACAGCCAGAGTCACCATCAGGGTGCTGGCAGCACAAGTCTAGAGATGGGGGTGCTAGCCCTTTGGGGCTTTAGTTTGCTATATAGTTTCCAGCATTGTTTGGGGAATACAGTGAACCCCGCCTCTACCACCTATCGCAGGGGTTAGGGACCCGACCTGACCCACAATAATTGAAAATCTGCAATATGCGGATGCTGGTCGGGTCAGGCCTGGGTGGCCTAGCTGGTTGCTCTCCCCCCCCCCACAGCCTGGCGCTGCTCTGAATGGGCCTGCGAGGGGCTTCCCAGGCCTCCTGGAGGCCCCAAAAAGGCCTCCCTGCGATTCAGAAGTCACTTTCAGTTCACAGGGAAGTCCTTTGGGGGCCTCCAGAAGGCCTGGGAAGGCCCTTGCAGATCCCGTTCGGGGCAGGGCCAGTCCTGGAGTCAGTACGGGAGGTCTGAAACAGGCCTTTCCCTCCTTACCCCAGGGGGCCTTTTTTATATACTGCAGTGCTGTGATATAGTGGGACTGCAGTATATGAACCTCAAAAGGGCGGGGGACCTATGTATCTTTTTGATACCAGACATGAATGGGAACTGATTTTATTGGTCTTTTGCATAGAATTGGTGCCACCCTGCAGACGAGGAACTAGGGCTATGGGAAAGATCTAAAGTGTTGGTGGGTGGTTTAAATATCACTCTGGTTGGAACCCATTCATGGAAGGTAGAACTTGTGTTCTCTGCTCAGACACTTTTGTCAGCCAAATGGGGGCACTGTTACATCTTCACATTTTGTTAGACTAGAATATAGGCTAACATGACAAATTAAAGCTGAAATTCAGAACTTTGTTAAGCTTATCTGAGTCTTGGTTTAGCTCTCATGAGATTATTTGTGACCAGTACACTGAATTGTGGCCTGTGCTATACATCTCAATCCTGGCCATGCATACATAGTATTTAAAGTCTGCTGAAGTCTCTAAAATTTCAGCAGATTTTTTTTTTTGTATCAGATATAATATATCTGTGCACCCGCTTTATACTCCTGCAGAATGTGCCCTGTCCATTCATGAAAAGTGACTATTGACTGAAGCCATGGTATGGCCTGGATATTTATAGTGGAAAATAGACTGTTACTATGTTGTTGTTGACCCAGTCAGCAGCTTGTTGGTAACATCAGTATTGTATAGACCTTGAATCACATCCTTCAGCCAGGGGTTGGAGGAAATAACCAGTTTTGCCTAGTGTGGCAGAACTATTAAATATATCTGGGGGAAAGAGTTCAGGTAATCTCAAAGTACAGCTGTTAATTTGAGGCTGGCACGTTCCGGTGGAGTGCTTGCTTATAGGCAACGTGTAGTCCTCCAGATGTTCCAACAAGTTCTTGAACCCCTCCAGATGTCTCATCAGTTCTAACAAGCATAGCCAATGTGAGAGATGCTTGGAATTGCAACCGAACAGCCTTGGGAGGGCACATATTGCCCATGCCAGCTTTAGTTCCAGTTTAAAACTGTCTCCTATGCAAACACTGTAGGATTCCCACCCCCCACCACCCCTGGGAAGCTGACCACCTGAAGGTTGATCTGAATGTTCAGAGAAGAGGACGTGAGAAACAATATGAAGAACTTAATGTACTGTATGACTTCAAGGTTTTGTATTTGGATATATAATCAAAAGCTGGATGTTGCATTTGAGGTTTATATACAAGAGTATAGTTCCAATAGAGTATATTTACCCTGTTGGGAAAAACATGTGGAAAATGTTGTTTTAGAACAAAAACTAATTAACTTGGAAATTACAGCGAGGTTCCAAAGATGGATTACTGTCATATACCTTTCCTCCAAATGTAATGTACTGTACATTTTCTCCCAGTATTAATGGGCTCCATATGTATTCCTAGTTGAAAAGAAAGGTGTCCTCCACAAACTACCTACAGCTAGACAGGAAAATAGAGAGGAAAACAGTGGAGAAGAATATAAGTAAAGATCATAAATCTATGATAATGGCAGAGAGCTCGGAATCTTAGAAATAGGATTAATAGGTATGGCAAAGTTTATTTGGTAATTGAAAAATGTACTGTATGTTATTTATTTATCACATTTGTAAAGTACCCAACAGCTAAGGCTTTATGGGGGGTTGGTAAAATAAAGTTTAGAAATATGCAACTTTTTAAAGAAAAAAAATAATTATAATTAAATGTATATATTGCGAAGGGGGAAATGGAGGGGGGGGGGAGATAAAACAAAAACCAGTGGCAGTGCAAGACCAGAAAGCACTAAAACAGTTTTTTAAACTTTGGAGAATAAAATGTTCCTCATGTCACACAAGAAACAGCACGCTGCAGACACCAGCAAGGTTCTCTGGAGAGGAGGTTCAGTGGGGCATCACCACTAGAAAGACCTTCTCATTCTTGGCACCCAGGTCTCTTTTACTGGGGTGGGAAGGAGAATTCTAGAGGCGTTATTGTGATATAGATTTATTTATTTATTACACTTATTAACCACCCGATTTTCCCCATAGGGAACTCAGGGCGGTGTACAGACGTCACCCAAAGGTGACTCCCCAAATACAAAAACCCCACAGCCTAAACCAATCAAAACCTAACGAAATACAATAATATAAAAATACTACATAAAACACTCATACAGAAATAACTGATAAAACTGATAAAGATGTGGAGGAGGTAGACCCTTCTTCAGTTGGACCAGTGCCAAGTTATTGAAAGCTCTGAAATTTTTAGCAGCAGCACTTTGAATTATGTACAAAATTCAAGGACTCGCCATCTCATATTACAGCAGAAACCTCCATGCCATTCCTGCACCATTTCTTCAAACCACTAGAAAAGTACCTCACAGCACCATGGGAATCCTGAGGATTCCCTGTGACCTCAAGGGGTAGAGAATTCTGATAGACTGATAGAGGCTGTCTCCACAGATACTGTTTCTCCATGGTTCAAAGAAGTGGCATGCAAACCTCGCAGAAGAGAAAGGACTGCTCTACTCCCTACAGGACCAGGGCTTGCGGTGTCATAATTCTGTCTCTGAGTTTCCTGCCAGATTTTTTGAAAGCGGGAGTCCTTGAATTCTGGAAATTCCAGCCCTAATGCAATGTGTAGATTATGAATCACTGTAAAGGCTAGTTCCTATTAACAATCTCATTGCTGTAATTTGGAAGGCTGAGTTTAAGACCATTTTCAAAGGCATTTCCACCCATTATAGTCCTCTGCAGTAATTAAAACAAGTGTGGATGAATGTAGATAGGCTTTGAGAAGTTTTTAGTTGGTCTCTCAGCCTAAGTGAGCCACCTACAGTAATTCTGTTTTCAAGTGCAACTAGGAATTAGGAACCTGATTGCTCTGTAAAACAGATGTTCCATCAACTGTCCTTTATTTAGTAGGCTGATGGTCCTAGCTGTAATACTTACTTGTTGTTTTTAAGTATTAATGCACATTGAAAATAAACATTTTGCCTTTTGAGAGAGGGGGAAATGTTCTGACTTCAAAGTTTTATTTAACAGTCTTATACAGAACTTAAATTTCTTTCCTATAGATTCCACATTGCAAAAGGAAGTACAGGAGGGGATTTTACATCCTGTTCAAAATCAAGATGCCACAAAAAGTCAAGAAAGCACGTTAAGACCTATTCATCCTCCACTGATTATCACCATCAATCTTGAGGAAGAAGAAGAGGAAGAACAAGAAGATGAATGTAAGCAATTTGTCAGACATTCCTATTCCCCTTTTCGGTGTTTCTAGCAGCTCATACAATCCTTATAAAGGAGTAGTCTTAGAATTAAAACCTCTTTTAATGTTAGTTGATGATGTTGTTGATGATGATAATCATTGAAGTTGCATTTTCAAGCTTTTCTCCAAATGGCTTTAAATGAAATCTTGTTTATTAAAAACAAAAACAAAAAATACCTGTATTTACCAATCCATAGGCAAAAAGAACTGGAATTAGTAGGAATAATTGCCACAGTTGGCAATAGAGATGGGCACGAAATGAGCAATTTTTCGTTTTTGTTTTTTTGTTTTGTTACGCAAACAAATTTTGGCTCCAAAATGAAATGAAACAAAACGAAACACCAGAAATTTGTCGTCCGTTTCGTTTTTGTTATGGCAATACATTTGAACTGCTTTAAATGCTAAAAAAATCACAAAAAATTGAAATAAATGGTAATGAAACAGTAACATAACGAAACGAAAACAAAAAGGATTTTTTTGCACAAATTCACGAAAAATGAAAACGAACCGAAATGGACCCCCTAAACGACAAACGAAACACCATTTTTTTTGAGTCGTGCCCATCTCTAGTTGGCAATACTGTTTGATGACATTATTGTACAATATTGGTATATTGAGCTTACCTTTGTTTTGTAAAATAAATCTTGGCACAGTAAAATGTAGATGAATAATTAAAATGTTACATGAAATGCTCTCTTATAAAGGGTGTTGAAAATGGAGAGTTAGGCTTCTCCAAAAGGAGAGAGCAATGTCTGTTACAGTGGTACCTTGTATAAAGGAATTAATTCGTTCCAAATGAAATTATGTTAAGCAAATTTTCCTTTATACAAATTCCCATAGGAATGCATTGAAAATTGAGTAATCCTATTTTTATGTTGTATGGATTTTCCCCATAGGCGATTATGTTAAGCAAATTTCCCCTATCTCTGGAATTTTTATGTTGTACAATTTTTATGTTATACAAGCTGTTTGTTATACAAGGGTCCACTGTACTTTACTTTTAAAGCAAACTTCACAGATCTTCACCAGTGCAAATTCTACGATGACTTGTATTATAAATACTGCTTGCCCTTCTGTCTCTGTTTGTACACTGCTGGGAAAAAAATCTGGAAAAGACTTGCTGAAAAGAATATTCTAAAATTGTTTCCTACAGATGCATCTTATTTATTATCAAAGACACCAGAAGATATAGAAGAAGAAAAGACTATAAAGGAGATATGCTATAAATCTGGTAAGGGCTTATTACTGATTCTCCCCACTGATCTTTGCTGATATCAATATGGTTATGCTTCTTTTGCTTTTGTTTTCCCGTGGGGTGATTCAGGAGAATACTACAGAATTCAAACTTCTCAGGAAAACCACTTAACAAAAAACAGTCCTTCAGTGCTGAAGAATGAGTTCTTGAAACCCATGGAAACGGGTAGAGATTTACAAGAAGGTAAGCACTCAAGTGATAGAACTTTTGATGGATAACACAGTGCTGGCGGCACTCTCAATCACATTCCCCACCCATCCCCACCTCCCCAGTTTCTTTTTGCCATTTCTATAAACTAAACCAGCAGCAGAGTTTCTGTTTTGCAGATAGGGAGTGCTAAAGCTGGTGGAATCATGGCTTGATTAATTCTAATAGCTGCGCTATAAAAGAGTCTTTCTGTCAAGTTGCTGGCACTTGGTAAACTCAATGATTCTGTGTGGTTTTTTCCCCCCTTTCTAGGTGATAGTGTTGCAGTTCCATCCAAGTTTAATACAGAAAGGAAAACAGAGATAACATCATCTTTAGACAGTAGTGCTAGATCAGATCTTAATGTTTTTGAAAATGGAGGTAATGCATTCCTTATTTAAATGATCATAAAGCATAAGATAGTGAATGCCTGTATAAGTACTGACTAGCGTTTTTTTTTAAAAAAATACTTTTTAAATCAAAGTTTGTACAACCTTCATTCATCAGTCCTAAATTACACCATTTTACAAATGTATATACATTTCCTTTTCTTTGTTTTATATCTCCATTAGTCTTAAAAGTTCTATTCAGAGTTTTCTGGCTTCTCACATTTCATTCCATGTTTCCATTTGCCTTTGCTTCAGCAGTTTATTTTCTTTAAAAAAAAAAAAACATGAACATGAAAATTGATATCCTAGGATGCCAGAATGTTGCTTTCAATATCCAATTTTGCCCTTGTGTGGCGGGCTTGCAGAAAATGCTGAATACTTAACAACCATACATCTTCAGGCGGACACAAGTGTTTCTTAGAAACTGGGATTACCCAGTGTTCAGCATCGACCTAATCTTGTACTGCAAGATCATCTATTTAGAACTGCTAGTTGTGAGGTTGGACAATAGGACAAAGGCAGTCTTGGTCCTGCAACAACAAAAAACATCACAGGATATTAAGCATTATTTATTTATTTATTTATTTATTTATTTATTTATATAACTTGTGTGCTGCCCACTACCCAAAGGTCTCTCCTTTTATAAAAGGATAAGACCTTGAATGATCTGTTAGAGAATTTTCCAATAGAAAATGAATAAATACCTGTGTCCCACCCCCATTTGTAGGGGTGGATCATGGGCTGTAGATATCATTTAAACGCTACCACTCAATATACACAAGTATATTAATTTAATAAATGCATGGAACCTTTGGTCTTTTTTTGTGATTTTTCACATGCTTCTTAATGAAGCACATCAGTTCCACAACAGCTTAATTTGTAGAGCTGTAATTTATTTATTTATTTGTTCATTCATTCATTCAATTTCTATACCTCATAACCATCTGGTCCAAGGGCCACTCTGGGCAGTGTACAATATCATTAAACTACAATAACTTAAAATACATACTAAAAATGCAATAATGAAGAAAGACAAAAAATCAGATCCAAAATTAACATTAACATATGCAATAAATTATAAACAAACATGATCATCAATAATAATAAATAATAATAAAGGGGAAAGAGACGGGGGGGAGAACTAACAAAGACACGGAAATTAGAAAAGTATAGGTCAAAACAACACAAACGGACCAGTAGTATGCAAATACTTCCTTGCTGTTTTTTCCCGAGAAATGAAACCAATCTGTAAGAGACACGGTTTCTGAGCTAGAATCAATGTCCAACTTTGTCCTTTCATCCTTCATTTGCATATTTGCAGTTTGATTGTACTTTCCCTTTTATGCCTGTTAATAAAAATGTTTAAAAAGCAGATCTTGTGATACAGGTTTTGGAAGCCACACTATAGTTGCCTCTTTATTTTGTGATGTTACTCATTTGTTCTGTTTTCCCTGATAATTCTCTGATACTTATTTGGACTCTGCAGGAGGCGATTGTTATTTGCCACAAAGAAGTATGCTTGTTGGAGGAATACAAAACAAAGTCTTCAGTGGAGATAAAGGATTCCCTTCACTGAGGTGTTCAAATAGCAAAGGTACTTTAGAGCACATTTCTTCTCTGTTTTTGTTTTTTTTTAAGTTTGGAAAATAGATCTTTTAAGAACAAAAACACATTCTTCCCCTTTGCAGTTTAAAAATACGCGCTGGCAGCGTGTCAGTGTGCTTTGTCTACAGTACATGCCAGAGACTGTAACTGTACTTCATTCTCTTATCACACATAATAGCTTGTTACTTTCAGACGAAGCACTGGTCACTCTCTGTGGCACCACATTAAGCTACTGGGTTCAGTAGGAGCAGCACTTAGCAAGTTTATCTTCATTGTCCGAGATTGTGCTGTAGGTCGTCAGATAAGCTCTGTATCTCATAGCAGGCCTATCATATTTAAATGTGTGCATATCTGGACTGGTCAAAATGTGCCATTAATCACAACAATAAATACTCCATGTTAACCCATCACCATATTTGGGACAGGCTTCCTTGTCCAGCTCCACTAATGAGAAATATTTTTATATTACATATAATATAAATATATTAGATTTATATTATATAATATATTAAATATAGCATAAATAGCATCAGCTTTAGGTTTTGGAGACTTTCTGTTTGAATAGTCTCACCTCTTCATTGCTATTAGAAAGGCATTGTGTATTCTGATGATTTGATGAGGAGTCATATATATTAACAAGAACTGTAGCAGACAAATAAGGAATGATATATAGCTACCAGAACCCATATGAAAACTTTCTAGGGTTGTCAAAATTTCCTTTCTGACTATTATTGTTACTCATAAAAATAACCATAGCTAGTAAATGCTCGTAGTGGAACCAGAACATCTATATTCTGGTATTCCTAATTACACATAATTACCTTATGAAAGCTGGACAACAAAGAAAGCTGACAGGGGAAAAATGTGCTGGATAAGTGAGCCATGAGTAGGTGCTACATCAAATGCCTGAGCTCTCTGTAGAAGCAAAAATAATTGAATTTTGGCTCTCATACAGTACTTGGGACACATCATGAGAAGCCAGAACTCATTGGGAAAGATAATAATGGTAGGAAAATTTGAAGGCAGCAGGAAAAGGGGAGGTCCAAATATGAGATGCCTTGGCTCAGCAAAAGAAGCATAGCTTTGAGTTTGCGAGTTCTAAAAGGAGATATTAACAATAAAATCTTTGGTCAGTTAGTTATTCTTAATGCTACTGTAAGTTGAAAGTGACTTGACAGTACATAACGACAGTGATATGGCTAGGTTTTGGGCTGATAACTAAAATGTTGAGTAATATTATGCAGATCAGCCTGGTAAAGTGGCCCGCAACAATGATCCTTGGATGAAAAGCTCCCTCATATAAGCTGTAAAACAGAAGAACATAGTTTTACCAATCCAGCCAGCATAACCGACACAGCAGTTGTGAAGCAAACATTAAAATGAGCTATGTAAAGGCCAAGTGTTATTTCATTAACATCAGATTACTCAAATATAAGTACCCATTTGTACCTTAGGAAAATGTTTCCAGAGGCTGCAATTTACAACCATGATTGTGGGGGCTGTGCCTGTGTCCATAGTTCTTGAATCACATGCTAACACACTCATGTACCAGGTTAGGCCCTGCCAAACATACTAGACACTTAAAACATTGTGAACCAATTATTTTTCCCCAGAACTGAATTATGAATTGTGTCATTTTGGTTTTCTCTAGCTACAGGCCATACTGAAAGTATAAAGAAGCATCATTTTAAAGGAGTCAAGAAAAAGAAATGGATATCTGAGGAGGCAAAAAACCTGTCTATCCCACTGACAGGAAAAGGTATTTTGAGTAACCATTTTTGATACATTGTAATTCCACCTGGTCATACAGCATTCCATTGGTACGGTTCTTCTGTTAAAAGAAATTATGTTTATTTGGATCTGATGGACCATTCATTTCCTTATACAGAGGATGGTGAACCAGACACACACACACACACACACACACACACACACACAGAGAGAGAGAGAGAGAGAGAGAGAGAGAGAGAGAGAGAGAGAGAGAGAGAGAGAGAGACCAATTGTGGTTTTCATCAGCCACAGTCAGTATAGCTTATGGTTGGGGATGATGACAGCAGTAGTGCTATATGACATCTGGATAAAGGCTGGTTTATCCTGTTTGTTGAAGAGCACTGAGCAACTCCTTGTAAGCTTGGGAGAATATTGATTTTTTTATTGTTTCTTGCAGCAGTGCATACTTCAAACCCTAAAAGTAAAGGGAATTGCCAACAAAATGATCAAAGCAAGAATGCTGAGAATGCTTCTTCTGTTCCTTCCCAGAGAGCCAATGGGAGAAGCATTTCCTTGAATTCTTCAGTGGCTGGAAGGTCAGCAAACCTGAACTATGGTAAAATTGGTATGGCCAAAGAATCCAAGAGGAATTTACCTTCAGGTGTGTACCTAATTTTATGGTGGTGATAGTCTAGGCTATTTAATGAGTCTGGATTTTATTTTGTCAAACTTGGTTGTAAACAAATAGCACTGTGAGATTGTCTTGGTGAAATAAGCTATTTAACGGTGGCACCTTAAATATGAATTGCCGGTCCCATCAAGTTGTCTAGCTGCCAGTATTGCTTTCTGTTATATAAAACATTTAAAAATATCCTTAGCTTTTAAACTATTTTAATGAAATTTCTTGCATGAATGTGGTGTTTTGTATATGAATTTTAAACCTAGTAAACCAAGATTCTCAGTCATCCAGGTGAGGGTATCCAGGAGTTGAGTCATGGCAACTGGACTTATGTTCTTGGGTGGGATGAAAATGTTTCACTACTCATTTGAAGGACAAAGTATAAACTACAAGCCAGTACTTGAACTATGGGCTACCCTTTATTCACTATTTAGGAAGGCCACTTCCCATAACTATAAAGATAATGTAATACAGTAGACCCTCGTATAATAAACGGTTTGTATAACATAAAATCTGTACAACAGAAAAAATTCCAGAGATAGGGGAAATCTGCTTAACAGAATTGCCTATGGGGTGAATCCATACAACATAAAATTGCTCATGATTAGGGATTATTGTTTTCAATGCATTCCTATGGGAAATTTGTATAAAGGCAAATTTGCTTAACATAATTTCATTTGGAACGAATTAATTCCTTTATACAAGGTACCACTGTAGTTATATTTATACAGTAGGGCTCTCATATGTATACAAATACAGTATACACATATTAGGCAAAGAATATAGGTCGATTGAAATAGGAGCCAGGGAAGCCTTTCGTGTGTATTGAAAATCCCTCACTCAATGGGGGTGATGGGATTTATGTCTCCCGTTTATCATGCTTCCCATTCATCAATCCCATGACAAATCAGAATGACTTCACACCTCCACCAGGAAGGCCACTGCTAATGTCCCATGCTTAATGGGTATTGGGAAGGGTTGCATAGGTATGACCTTTACACACTCCAGGCCATTTTCCATCTCAGGAGCCTATTCAGACCAGAGGGGGGTGAATCCCAAGGAGAACTATAAATCAGAAGCATCCAATCAACTTTCCTCGGACATAAAAAGCTGATTGAATGTGTATCAAAACGTTTCGATCCCCCAAGAAAAGAAGTCCAGTTGCCATGGCTCAACTCCCAGATAGATAGGGGAAGTCATTTTTGGGAATTACATTTGCTAGAAAAGCCAAGCCAGAAGGATAATTTGCCTGTACTGTCTTGGTGATTCTGGGAGTTATGCCTGAGGTGCCACAGCCTGAGGTGACTCTTTCATTAGGCCTAATTCGAGGATAGACCTAATTACAATGCGGGCTTCCAATTAACCTTGACCTCTGAGGAAGGTGCAGTACTAACTTAAACCTGGCAGTCCAGGGGAAGGTGAGGAAGAAATTGCCAGGTTTGAACTCTGTGTGAAGACACACTGAATGAAGGGAAGACATAATGGAACTCAACAGATATAAAGGAATTCAGCAATTAGTTTTTAGGCAGAAGTGATGAAATTTATCCCTTCATGCTGGCACGGCTTAGAATATAAATTTCAGATCAGGAATAAAATATGCAGTTATAGGTAAGAAAGGATTGTCAGTCTTTAAATGAAGGTGTGGCACATATATTTGTGAGGGAACTGGAAAAATCCAGGTTACCACCAGAGGCAGTGGAAGCACCATAAATTAATGCCTTGGTCAAGGACTTAATTGAGAAATTGGCAGTAATGATGGGTCGGTGCCTCGTTGAATGCATATGGGAAAAACAAAAAATATTTATTTGGTCAGGAAAATCTTCTGAAGTTATTTGTGATGGAAGATTTATTATTTTAAAGTTAAATAAAAACCAGTATATTACGAAGGCTGAGACAAGCAAAATTAGGCTATATTGAATATAAATTGTAACATCCTGTCATTGCATACTGAAAAACCACACTCAGGTTCTTATTTTGAATATATCTCATCTGCTACGATTTAAAGTTGGTCTCTATTTTATAAATGCAGCTGTTAATGGTTGTTCGATTAACAAATTTCATACCCTCTATTTTTATTATGAGACAAACGATACCCAAAGAATGGTTTTCAAAAATGTTTACTAGTGACAGAAAAAATGCATATTTTAATGTCACGTATATTTCATGGCAATAGTGTGCACCACATTTTTCTAGGGCTCAGTATTTCCATGGAACATCATATGAGTCAAAAAAAAAAAAAAACCCAAGTTGTTTGCAAGATTACCTGCTGAGTAAAAATATTTTACATGACTCTTAAAAGTGTTAAGAAAAAAATGTATGAAGATTATTAAAAGTAGTCAAGTCCATTTGCCATATTTATACTTGGGATTCCTGGAATCCCACTGTTTTCTAAGTATTACTCAGGGCAGTATTGGCGAACCTATGGAACCTTTCTGTGGGCACTCCACATCGCCCCTGCATTCAGGTTAAATTGCTGTATTGGCACTTTGCAAATAATTAGTGAGTTTTGAATCACAGTTTGGGTACTCGGACTCTAAAAGGTTCGCCATCACTGACTTAGGGGATTGCTTCTATCAATTATCTTCCCTTGCCTTTTTTGCAACAATTTGTTGTTTTAATACAACAAATACATATGACTGTAAGGGAATACACTGACTTTGCCTTGAAGGCTCAACTGGCAAAAGATACACTGGAGGGGTTCCTTTCTTTTCTTTTTGGCAGACACTACCCTCCCCACTCCCAGATTTTCCAGATGAGACCATATCCCGAATTCCCATGTCCCGAATTTCTGATTTTCTTTTAGTATCCCTACATTTAGCAATGTAGTGAAAAAGTAACAGCTTCCCCCTTTTTCCTCTTGTTTTGTGTTTCTTGCCAAAATGAGCCATTCTTTATTTGGTCTTTCTAACTGGCCAGTTTGAGCAAGGTTCTTCAGCAAGGGTAGGCAAGATATGACCTAATGGCTGCGTGTCTGGACTATCCAGTAATTTTTGTCCATCAGAAATCTTCTTGTTGCCTCTTGCCATGTGCTGTGTCCCCTTCAGTTCATTTAGACTGGATGGAACTTCTTTCTTTCAAAACCACAGACATTTAGAATATCTCAGCCAAAGAATGCAATGCATTCCTTGTGCCCTATTGTCACATGGAAGAAGAAGAAGAGAACTTTTTTTCTCAGAGGGGAAAAAAGTTTAAGAAAAAATATTTAGGACAAGGGGCACAGGAGAATATGTAGTCCTCCAGAGATTGGGCATGAGTACATGTAGCCCTAGATCTCTCGTGGCTACCTGTCCCTGTTTTAGTGCATATGTGGTAGACCTTACTTCTCCAGGATCTTTATATTTGTAGGTTGAACATCAAATGTACTTTCCTTTCAGATTGAACTATTTCCAAAATATTTCCAAGTATTTCTGGTTAATGGGATGCTAGATAACATGGTAGCCAACACTTGGTGTATGTGTACGTTTTTAACTACTTTGGAAGAAGAAGAACTTCAGAAGAACATAGAAAATAGGCTATGTTTTTATTTTACAGAGAGATGTACTTCGGTATATAATATACCAACTTGGAGAAGAAGAAATTCACATACAAAAGTTTGTATTAAAGCTGAGAAAATGTATTCAGGTATTTATGTGTTGTGAGAAAATGAATTTCAATTTGTAACTCAGCCATGTATGAAAACTGGGAAATCAACAGAAAGTGTGCAACACCTTTACCATTTGGGGAAACCAATAAGCTTTCAAAATTGTTTATAAGATTTAAATATTAATGTCTTTCAACAGGATCTAACAAAGTTAATAAAACCATAAAGATAACACTGTAGCCTATATGAACAGACAGCTGTTCCTCCGGAAGACGGGCGGTATATAAGTATTAAAATAAATAAATAAATAAATAGACAGCAAAACAAAAGACCTGATAACTATTCAAGTTATCAGGTATTCAGGTGTAATGAGGCTGAATCAGAAAGTCATGTCCTAGGTGCCCATCTGTATATCAGATTACAATAGCAAAACACATGACAGAGCCTTCTCCAAAGAACAGTTAGTTTGCCACATTTGGCGTATCATGCACAGTTACTTGGGTGAATGTGCAATAGATCTCTGTGGGATTTAATTGTCATTGATTCTCATTAACACACCATAGAACTACAGATGTCTAGCAACGGCAGTAAAAGTACAGAAGCTAATTTGTAGTTGATACACATTTACTTTGAAGTAACACTAAGCTAATGGGACTTACCTTTAAGTAATCCTATTTAGGATTGGTTGTTGCTGTGCGCACATATAGTGGAAATGCTCTAGAATAAAGAAATTATATGATATGCATTGCATTCCTAAGCATATTTACTTAGAAGTATATGCTGTCACTTTATTAACAGAGGCAAATGTATGCGGGCATAGGTTTCCTGTCTAGTAAATTAACTGAAGGACTAGTAAGTTCCAGCAGCTATAATTAGTTTTATAGTGGCATTCTATAGTATTCATTTTCATATGTGTGTGTATGTTTATTTCAGAGCCCAGAAGAAATGGAAGCAGATAAAATGGAGGCAGATATGAAGAAAAGGAAACGAGGAAAATGAAGTCATATGTTACTTGTCCTACGGTTCACCATCAAAAGAGAAAATCTGCACATTGCAACAAAATGGTTATCAAGAAACTATGTTGGTGATGCAGAGGGGACAAATCATAAAACTCAAAAGTGAAGGAAATGCAGATGTGTGTGTTATAACATAAACATTAAAATGTTAAGGCATGCACTTTTGAATGACTTATTATTGTTGTTGAAGTTATTATTGAAGGTGAATATAGTTTGAAAGTTTCAAATACATAACTACACATTACTACTTAAAGTTATAAGTAACTGTTAATCCGAACAAAATCCAGCTGGGAGGTTTACTGAGTCTATGTGATTTCAATAACTGTTGACTTAAACCATCCCACTCATTCGGTGGGTCTGATCTACTTGGGATTAACAATTGAATTTTACTTAGCATGTGCTTTTAAAAAAAAATCTTGTGTATCTCTCCAGAATATAGGACCACAAAGATCGTAGAGATGGTGATTCTCATCACCTTCTACATTTCAAAAGAGATACTTTCCCCCCATTGCATGCTGGTTGTGTTGCTGCTTTTCTGTGAACCAAAAGATCCATGTTTCATTCATTGTTATCTCAGAGTTTCACAGTGCTCACTCAAGGATTTTCCAACTCATTCTGTTGTAAATAAATGTTATTGTGAGAGGGGGAAGCGGCTATGACGCAAATGACACTGGTAGGATTTAGGTCACCTGTTAAGATTTTTGGTGGTGGTGGTGCAAATTAATCTCTTTAAAGAACTGTGATGCCAGCACCCCCATTTGTAAGCTTAGCAATTATATTGGCTTTTTGGAAACCTTCATGCACCTGTGTTCCCTTCCTTCATCTCACATAAACATGGTTGTATGCCAAAGTTTGTTCTTGACCCATTAATGTGATTCCGGCCTTTACAAGGACATAGGATTATTTTGTCACCATGTCGTGACCCTGCCTTGGTTTTTGTCCTTGCAGTGCTGGAATTCCAACAGCGGTGACCTTCTGCCAGAAAAAAGTATTACTACATCAGTGTTATTTTTTTTTATTCTCTGTTGGCAAAAGGGCGTTAATAAGTAATCCTGCCATGCCCAGTGCGCCATGGCCTCCAGAAGGTTAAATTAGGCTAAATCCAATTGCTAGATTCATTGAATTTATGGGACTTTGGTAAATAAAAACCTATATTAATGACACTAATTTTGTGGGTCTACCCATGTCGAAGCAGACATTTGGATTTAGTCCATTGACTTGATTGAAGGTACTTATCCATACTGATTTCCCTCAACCACCCACATTCTTTAGAGATTCTTTGATCATATACGTGTCTAACTTATGCTGTGTTTTTAGAAAAACAAATATGAACAGTTCTGTGTCAGCTCTGAGATGAACAGAAAAATGAAAAATGAAAAGAAGCATATTTTAACATTTAAATGTGGCAGTAGATTGTAGAAACAGTTTTCTCTCTCCCTAATTGGATGCTGTACAATTTGAATTTTCTAGGCCACAAAATCCTATAGCCATATTTCACATCTTGATAGCCTAAAGCCATTTAAAATTTTGATTTTAAAAAGTGTTGTGTGGCTTATGTTAACAGCAAAAATACTCTTAGGGCATTTTCAGGCAGAACTCTGAAGTTTTGTAATTATGAACTGCTCAGCATCTTTGTAATTCAGAATAAGAAATGTTAAGTAGTCAGAACAGTATTAAGATTCCATTATTAAAATGTTGGTGTGCTAGCTGGGACATAATATCCACTGTAAAGGTTAAGTACTGTTAATTGCAAAATGAATTATTTTCCTGTTGCCAAAGAACTTCAGTCGGTGGAATGAGGAGGAAAAGGAAGAACAGAATTTTCCAGTCCTGTTCAGAACTTAGCGGCTTTTATTATTTATTTTAAATATTTTAAATATTTCTCCTTAAAAAGGACCCAAGGCAGATTACAGCTGTTAAAGGACCATTTTTAAGATTAGTAACAATGAGCATATAATACTGAAATACAGTGGTACTTCTACTTACAAGTGGCTCAACTTAAGAGCAAAAAAACTTTGGCGTTTTAACTGATGCCTTACAAATTGTAGATGCAGTCTGTTTTACTTACAATTTTTTAAACTTTATTTATTTGATTTTTTAGATAGGGCTCTACTTAAGAGTTGTTTGACTTAAGAGCATGCATTTGAAATGGATTAAACTCCTAAGTAGAGGTATCATTGTAATACAATACCAAAACACATAAGCAATACCAAAATACAGTAGTCCCCCATTTATTGCATGGGTTACATTTCCTAACGATCCACAATAAATGAAAATCTCTGATATGTGAATGCTGTGGTGACAGCATCTGCATATTGGGTCAGATCGGAAGGCCTCCACTGGGGCCGTGGCTGGGTCAGGGGGCCTCCACTGCAGCTGCAGCTGGGTCAGCAGGACTCCGCAAGGGATGGAGGCTTCCGTGGCTGGGTCCGGAGGCCTCTGCTGGGGCTGGGACTCGATGCCTCCACGAGGGCCACCAGAGTGGTGGTAGTGGAGTGGCAGATTCTGTGATATAGCAGGACCATGATGTTTGGGGCACGATGTGGTGGGAACTACAGTACAATCCCTGCATCTACTGGTTCAGCAACTATGGATTCAGTTATCCCATGGTTGGTGATCAGCGGGTGCAGGGGAGGTCCGAGCCCAGCGGCAAGGATGGGGGGGGGAACCTACTGCCACTGATGCTGACCAGTTGCCCTCACTGATGCTGATGCCAGCCAGCCACTCTCCGGAGGGGTGGAGTGGGGAGGGGACTTAAGAGGACCCCCCCCGGCCAACTGGCCTTTGAACTGTCCTCTTGGGTCCTGGGTGACGGACCAGAGGTTTTGAATTTCCCACTCATGCTGTGGCAGTGGTGAGAAGAAAGAAAAATTAAAAAAACTATATTCCCTCCTTGCCACTGACACTGCACTACCCAGTGTTTGGGGGGTGTTGGGGGCAAAAGCTTTCGCTCTGGTATCACACCATCCCTGTCACCAACATCCACCCAGATAAGAGTGTCTGCTGTTATCCACAGATTTCGCTATCCACTGGGAGGGTGTCCTTGACCCGATCCCCCATGGATATGGCAATCCTACTGTACTATACATTCAAGATAGTAAGGTACAACAATTCATTTAAAAACTCCTCTCACATTCTCCAGTCATTAAGGCAAAGCCTGCCTCAAGAGAAACATCCTAGTCCTGTGTTGGCGAACCTATGGCACGGGTGCCAAGGTTGGCACTTGAAGCCCTTTCTGTGGGCACCCAAAATTGCCCCTACACAGCCACCTGTATTCAGGTTAAACTGCTGTATTGGCACTTTGCGAACAATTAGTGGGTTTTGAATCGGTCTCTCAAAGGTTCACCATCACTGACCTAGCCTATTTGCCACTGGAGAGAAATGAGAGGCCAGCCTAGACTCCTGTGGAAGGAAATTCCCGAGTCTGGGTGGAGCTTAAACCCGGGTTTTGTTGTGCCATACTTTGTAATAGAGAGAAAGAACATGTTTAGTCTTCAATTTACAAAGGAAAGGTGAGTTATACAAACTATGTATGCAAATGGTAATGTATGCACATTGTTTTGTTAGTGAAGAAATACATAACAAGTTGCCACTTCCGATAATGCATGTGAAAATAATAGAGGGTAACATGAATAGAGGGTAACATGTGGCTCAAGTACTGGCTTGTGTTTTATTATGCATTCAGTTGTGAGCCCAGATGTGACAGAGAGGTGGATCAAAAGAGTGTATGTATTCTACTATTTGTCTTTGCCTTGTAGGCAGTTTTCTCTTTTAAAAAGCTATCAGTAACGTTTTCAACACTTACAGGAAACCAAGAAATAAAGAGACAGTGTTAAATGACTAAAATATTTTAGACTTCAAAAGTATAATGCTAGATAGTTATTTTTAACGTTCCAAACTCCAAATTAAGACAAAAACAAAAACAGCTGCTTGAAGCATTTCCTTTTCTAACTGTGCTTTGGAGTTGTTCTTAAGAGTCTCTTACCTGACAACAGCAGTAACTGACTTGCAGAGTGCTTTGGATTGTGTAGGAATGACTACTAGCCAGGTTCAAGTGACATGTGCTTCCAGTTGACAGAGTTTAATTGTAATGCTGAAGGAGGAAATGGCTTAAGGGACATGCAAAAATATATCATATTTTTTGAATTGGATTCACCAATCCAATGTAAACATTTTTATATCAAAAGGAAACAATGCTAGGTACTTCTCTAGAGCTATCTTGTATGTTGTGTCATTACAGTCGTGACTGATTCTTCATGATCCCATGTCCATAGAGTTTCCTTGGCAAGAATACTGGAGTGGTTTGCCAGTTCCTACTCCAGGCGCCTACAGCGCCTGGTATTCCCTGGTGGTCTCCCATCCAAGTACTAACCAGGGCCAACCCTGCTTAGCTTCTGAGATCAGGCGAGATTGGATGTGCTTAGGCTGTCTTAACAAGGCACAAAACATATATGAATACACATTATCCCCAAGTTCAGAATACCGTCAAACATTATCACATTTCTACAGAGCATGAAGAACTTAACAATTATTATTCAGGTTCCTTTCTTTTTTTTAAAAAAAAAAAGTGTAGTGTAACCTAAGCTAATTTCAGAACTATTCTAAACTTTTTAAAAATAGTGGTACAGCCAGTATTGGTGTATCAATTACAATGGAGAAAAATATTTTCATTGCTCTGAAATACTGTCAGTTCTGAAGTTTCAGGAAGTTGAAAGGTCGTAAGAACAACCAGTAGAGGGCAATATTAGCACATGTAGAAGACCTAGTGCTAAAACCATCTTAATGCTCTATCTTGGTAATAAAACAGAGTAGATCAGATCTCTGCTAAGAAGTTTGCACAGAGATCTTCTTTGCCATATTGGGGCGTTAATCTTTTTTAAAAGTCTTGTAAAGACATCAGGTTTTGGAAAGAGAGAAATTAAAAGATACTGCAAGATGTACTAAATTATGATAACACAACAGATGGATCATCTGAATTCCAGGTTCCTGTAAAATAGAAATAATAATTAGCTTGCACACATAGCTGGTGTATAACTGCAAGAAAATGCTGCTAACCATGGAGAATATGCATATTTGACATCAAATCTCTTATAGGAAGAAACTACAGCTTAGAGGCAGAACATATTCCTTCTTGTGCAGAAAGGCATTGGTTCAGTGACACTTCCAGTTTTGTTTTTGCTTTTTAAGGTCTTGCAAAAGTGCAATACCACCTGCTTTGACATGGCAGCAACTCTCCAAAGTCCCACGCAGGTGTAATATG
This sequence comes from Phrynocephalus versicolor, assembly GCA_023846285.1. Taxonomy (NCBI): domain Eukaryota; kingdom Metazoa; phylum Chordata; class Lepidosauria; order Squamata; family Agamidae; genus Phrynocephalus; species Phrynocephalus versicolor. The sequence continues at coordinate 34,856,883 of JAHTLZ010003526.1, forward strand.
GCTTGTTTAATTCAAGAATCAAAATAATTTTGAATAATTATTGTTGTTAGTGATAACTTTATGCATAGTGTGATTAATATTTTGGAATTATTGGTTTCCAGTTGATGCCTCTGCATGTCCGATAGGGCGCATGTACAAGATGGCTTCCCCTATCATTTCAATGGAAAAGACAGCTCCAAGTTCACAGTAGGATACCCTCTCCATTGAAATGAATGAGGGAACAGCGAAACCCAAGTAGACTGGGGCTTCTGTGTATGCTAATAAACAATGATTAAAGACCCTTTCTGCAAGTTAAGGCTCATGATATGGGTCAAATCTTTTAACCCATCTTTTGCGGAATTGCTGCATGAACAGGATTTTAGCCAGCATGGTGTTTCCTGTAACTTCTGTTGAATGCAGTGCACTTTGATTCCTTCCTTCCCAAAAGACAGCTCATTGGTAATAATGATGACTCTGAAGCTAGGAATGGAAAATACATTGGCTACTATGGAGTTATAGCATTGTGTTATTGCAATATTGGTTGTGTTACAGGTTGTGTCATTTCCAAGTCCATGCAGCAATGTTGTCCAACACAGCTTTGTTGCACAAGAAGATGAACAACTCATTGCAAAACCATTTGCACAGTAGTGTTATCCAGATTAAAATTGTTAGCAGGGGTTTTCTCTCTGATGGATTGAAGTTAGACTGTAAGCATTAACTGAGTTTTTTTTTTCTTGAATGCAGCTTGTGGTATTCGAGGCTGTTTTGGTTTTGTGTCTTTGAGAGAAAACAGTTATCATTCAAATGATATGCAGTTAAATGTTTTTGCCCCCCAAAAGTGCATGTATTTTTAAAATGCCCATAAATGTTATTCTGTCAGTGTCAAAATGTGTTAAAATGCACACAGTAAGGGAAGTTGTATATTAAAATGGGTGTACATTTCTGTTTGGGAAGAAATAAAAGAAATTCACAATGTGATGTGGACCTGTACAGATAGAAAGTGGTGGTCGGATGCTGAAGAAACCAAGAGAAACAAAGCTGACATATTTTGACATCTTTATCTGGAGCAGCTCACCTGTATCCAAAAAATAATAATCAGTGACTGTTGTTAAAAATTGATTTCTGACCAATGTGATCATTGACTGTTGGAAAGTGATGGCTTGTGTCAAGTGTCAGCACCTTTATCTCCATTTTGCAGCATGAATGTATTCCATAGAGGAGGAAGAGGAGCGGCGGCGGCAGCAAAACACCCCCCTCTGATAAGGTTATGGCAGTGTTTCAGTGTTCAGCTAGCAGATGTTTAATATTTCTTACCTTCAGGCCACCGCTACCCTGCTGTTTTGATTTACCATGTTAGAAAAGCTCTCAGCATGGCCTGTACTGAAACCATCACAGAACACACATCCTCAAAAGCTTAACTTGTCTTTGTTCTTATTTCTCCTTTGCCCTTGGTTGTGTTGCACTGGTTTAAAGATCTTGGTAATTTCTCCTGTGCTTCCAGCATCATTGGTATACTGAGGGAGGGGGAAATAAGGCTAAGAAAAGCCCTCTAATTTTGCAACAATGAACCATGAAACATGTTCATTGTCATTGGTTTAAGAATAACATGTCTACTGGTGTGAGTAATAGCTTGGGGTAAATGGTTGTTACCAGGACCATGGCACAGAAAGAAAGCATTAAAGGTGTGATGTGTTAAAAATGTTCTATGTGCCACAGTCTCAATCCCCACAGTGGCTACTGTTAAAAACAAATATGTTGATATGTGTGAAAAACAAACACCCGTTTCCTGTCATGTTTAAATGAGGCCTCAGCTAAAGTATTTCAGGTCATTCCTACATTCTGTCACATGAAGAGTTGCTGGACACTTCAAAAGCTGAATTCTACAATGCTGGAAAAGATTGCATTAGCAACACATTAGCTCCTGCACTGAGCAGTGGGTTGGACTTGATGGGTCTTACAGGATATATAAGATATTATAAGAAGATTGCTGGGGAAGCAGTTCAGCTGGGCCTATGGACTGCATCAAAGCTCCACCTCTCTTCCTTTTCACAGGTAGCTATACTTTTGTTCTGGCTGCCAGAGGCAGTGTCTCTGGTGTGTGCCTCATGTACACACCAAGCACCGCCCTTGGTGCCGCAGGAAGAGCTGCAGATTGTGCCACTACCCTGAGAAAGATTTCATTTTATAGAAAAGAGATCATGCAAGGCAATGAGGTACAACCTATTGTTACTATTCTGGGTAGGTGAAGACGTGGCAGTCATAAGGTTCCTGAAGACTATATAAGAAGGAAGGACTACAGGGTTTTGGTAGGATCCGTGGACTGAAAATATTGCTGTTTAGTGCTAGATCAATCAATGGGAAATCAGTAATCATCGAACACCTGATGCTGCAAGAACATGCTGATCTCACTTGCATCACAGAAGCTTGGCTGGATGAGGATGGTGGTCTCATCTCATAGCTCTTTCCTCCAGGTTTCTCTGTGGAACAACAGGCAAGACCAGGGACTCCATCCCTCTTACTAGATGTCACATTCCCCAGTTCCCTGGATTTGAATGTATGCTCCTAAAAGTAGAAGCCAGGGACAAGACAGGAATTCTCTTGGTATACCGCCCTCCCCGAGGCACAACTTCTCTACCTCAACTAACTGAACTGGTAACATGTGGTGTTAAGAGTCCCCTCAGCATATCATGCTGAGGCAGCTGTGTCAGGGGGTTCTGAAGACTTCATGACATCCATGACAACCATGGGTCTGGCCCAAATCTGCACAACACTTTGCAGCCAAAATTATACAAATCCAGGCTGACTTGGATGCTGCTATTGAGCTGGAGCCTATAAATAAAACTGCCCCCCTTGTCTGCCCTGTATTAATGGATGAGTTTCAGCTCATACAGCCTGAAGATATAGTCAGGATACTTGGGGAGATGAAGTCCATGACATGTCTGTTGGACCCTTGACCTTTCTGGCTCATAAAAACTGCCAGAGACGATATGGCAGACCGGTTAGGAAGAGTAGTGAATGCTTCCTTGCAACAGGGCAGGATTCCAGCATGTTTGAAGGAGGCACTGTTTTTTATTTACCACTGTTAAAAATCCCTCTTTAGATCCAACACTACTGAACAATTACCAACCAGTATCTAACATCCCATTCTTGGGTAAAGTACTAGAGTGAGTTGTGGCCTCATAGCTCCAGAGGTTTCTGAATGAGATAAACTACCTGGATCCAGCTCAGGTACAGGTAGTTTATCTTAAGTAGTTGTGGAACTCAGACAGTATTGGTTGACTTGGTAGAGGGCCTATGCAGGGGAATGGATAGGTGATCTGTGTCCCGTTTAGGTTTACTGGACCTTTCAGTTGCTTTTGACACTATTGACCACAGCATCCTCCTGACTTGTCTCTCTGAAATGGGGCACTGTATTACAGTGGCTTCAGTCCTTCCTACAGGAGAGAATGCAGAAAGTGCTGTTAGGGAGACTCATATTCAACACCACGTCCACTGACCTACGGCATTCCTCAGGGTTCTGTTCTGTCTCTTATGTTATTTAACATCTATATGAAACAACTGGGGGAAATTGCTAATGCTAATGCATTCCTATGGGGAAATGAAACAAAACAGAATGAAACAGAAATTTCTGTCTCATTCTGTTTCATTTCTCTTCCACAGTGGGGATTGTTATTCATTTCGTTAGGGAACAAAACGAATAACAAATAACAAAATGAATTTTGAGCCTATCTCTACTTGTGGGTGCTCCTGGGCCTAGATGCTCAGGTCACAGCAGTGGCCAGGAGTGCATTTGCACAATTAAAAGTAGTACGCCAGTTACACTCATTTCTTGAGAAACTTGTTCTGGTCACTGTGATACATGCTCTAGTGACATCCCAGATGGACTACTGTAATGTGCTCTATGTGGGGCTGCCGATAGAAAGTCTCAGGAAACTTCAATGGGTCCAGAATTGAGCAGCCAGATTGCCGACTGGGTGGGGTGGGGTGCAGAGATCACATTACACTCCTACTAAAGTAGGTCCACTGGCTGCCAATCAGCTATTGGGCACAATTCAAAGTGCTGACCATAACCTAAAAAGCACAAAATGGCCTGGCTCCAAGCTGCCTCAAAGATCGAATCTCGCAGTATGAACTGGCTTGGGTACTAAGATCATCAGGAGAGGCCCTTCTCTCCATCCTGCCACCTTCACAGGTGTGTCTCCTAAGAACACATGAATTCCCTCCTGCTGGAGGCCAGGACTGCCCCATCTCTGCTATCTTTCTGGAAGCAGGAAATGACCTTCCTCTTCAACCAAGCTTTCCCTGAATGAGGAACAACCTATTATGTGACTTTTAGATGGATTACCATGCATGACTGCATGGACTGATCTCATAAGAATAAATGTGTTTCCATGCTAATTTCCATCCTTCCTAATGTTTATTTTATTTTTGTGTGTTCTTGGTAGCTTTAATGGTACCTTTTAGTGTTGCAAGATGCCTCTTCTAATTCCCTGTTCTTAACTTGAATGTGTTTTGAATGTTCTGAGCTATATACAGTGATAATTGAAAATCTGTGATATGCAGATGCAGGTTGGGTTGGGCCTGTGGGGGGCTAACTGGGGGCTCGGAGGCCTCAGAAATGATTTCCGTTTTGCAGGGAGGCCCTTTTGGGGCCTTTAGAAGGCCTGGGAAGGCCCTCGCAGGCCCTTTCAGGGCAGCCCCAGTCCTGAGGTAAGTGTGGGAGGCCTGAAGCAGTCCCCAGAGGGGGGGGGCTCTTTCATATAGTGGGAGCGCAGTATATGAACTGTGAAAGGGCGGGGGACCACTGTATTGTCCTTAATTAATGTAAGCTGCCTTGGATCCTTTACCATGGAGAAAGGCAGGGTAAAAATACTCAAAATAAACAAAATAAACAAATATTAAGATATTGGTATTTCCACTTCAGCAATCTTAGTTAAGGTGCCAGGCCAGTTCTGTTTGCTAAAATGGTGGTGGTGGTGGTGGTGGTGGTGGTGGTGGTGGTGTGTGTGTGTTTGTGTTTGTGTGTTTGTGTGTGTGTGTGTCATGAAGCAAGTACTCTTTCAAGGAATGTTGGTCCTCAAAGGATCTCATCCCAGCCACCTAGAAATAAATGTGTGGGTACCATGCTTACTGGAATTGCCATCATGTGGAAAGATCTCCCTTGCAGGAAAAAAAAAGGTATTGCTAGAACCTTTCATGTTTTAAACTTTATACAGCTTTCTGATCATGAGTTAGATGTTATGGTCAGTGACATCCCTCTGCCATGCCATTTGCCAATTTTAATGTTTTTAAAAACAGTCCAGGTGGATCTGTCTGCGGGAAGCAAGATAGTACATGTCAACACAGAAGTTTGCTGTTTAGACGAGTATATGGTTTTTCATACCTGCTATAAACACAACCAGGATTGCAATTAAAAAAATAGAGATTAGACACATACTGCATATGAAAATGGTAACTGCAAATTAAGACATCACTTGAACAGAAACTGACACTTCAGTGAGGACAAATAGCATGTCAATTTTGGGCCAAGTGATCAATTGCGGGCATTTAATGTGTGAAGATGAATCAGGTAATGATTTCCATCCTATGTGGAATTCATGTGACTCATGGATGGCATGCAGTCCAGTGCTGGTTTTGTGGCAGGTGTCCTGTACCACGTACCGATCTGCTCTGAGTCAGCCTCCAATATCAATTATTGTCATGTCAATCAGGACACAGGGCTTTGCATTAATGTACATTTATGGTTTCAATACAGGCTGTGTTCCCCCCCCCCACACACAGTATTTTTTGTTTTTGTTTTATTATCCAAATGGGAAGTGTACTTAGAGTCATATGCCAACAACCCCATGTATTTTTAGAAGGTAATAATTAGGGACAAAATTGGTGCCTAAATCCCTGGATGAGATCCTGTTGTCCCATACTCATTTTTACTCATCCATATATTTCACGTCAGAACCAAGGACCTGTCATGCTACATGAAATATTGAACTTTTAATCAAATAAAGAATCCCCTGCTTTTGATATTCTGGCAAAAGATCTAACATGAAATATGATGTTGCCATTTTAATCATGTAAGGACATTGCATGAGGCTGTATATACATCAGCTGGTAAGGTCTCCTTTATATCAGACTGGTGGAAATTTCTATCCCTGTTTTTCTCTCCTTGACAAATTTTCTAGTTTCTGAGACTAACCTTGAAAATAGAATCATGTCGTTATTCTTTGTTAATACCTTCCCACACTTTTTTATATTGACTTGCATCCACTTTTCAGACATAATGCTTATATGGCATTTCCCAAAACGCATGCACCGAGGTGTCTAATGGCTATTGGAATTGTTATTTCAACCCTTGAAAATGCCCTCGTTATTCAGCAGTGTCAGCTTCTGAATATTTTAGGCCAGAAAGTGTTAGTGCTAAATGCTGAGAAGTCCAGCTTTGTCTTTTTTTTAAGAGCAAACTCTTACATACAGATGTGATGCTAGGAAATTCAGAGTAAGACTTGAGAAACTCTGGCTCTGCAAGCAACATTGGCCTCCAGTTCCTCAGTCCATCTGAGTGAGGGTGCTGGATGATGGAGGCTGACGTGTGTGTGTGTGTGTGTGTATCTCCCTTATATGTATACTTTTTGTTGTCTTAATTATAGGGAAATGTGTTATTTGCAATGTTTTTAATGTTTGGGTGTTTTAATGTTATGCTATTTGTTTTTTAAATTGTGTCCAATGTTTTGTGTTTTACAACATTCATATAGTGTTGTAACCCACCCTGACATCTCATATTATAAATAATAATCATGAGGTGTCAAGTCAATTCTGACTTCTGGTGACCGTTCTCAGGGTTTTCCAGCTGGAGAATACTCAGAGGCAGTATTGATAGGACATATAAATATTCAAGCAAAAAAATAAATGCAGGGGGAAGCAACAATATTCTCATTAAGGCAGTGGTTCCCAACCTGGGGGTCAGGACCCCTTTGGGGGTTGAACGACCACAGAGGTCGCTATGAGGTAGTGAAGAAAAAGGCACAAATGGCTTGGGTCTGGAGGGGGGGGAGGAAGGGGGAAAGAGAAATAGAGCTTGATAGGTTGGAGGGAACGTCAGTCAATGGCACTGGAGGCTGCGATTGGCTGAGGGTGCCTGTAGAGGCAAATTCTCTATGGCACCTGTGGCAGTGGCCTGCCAAAGGGGGCTTGTGACTTCTTCCAAGCAGGGCAAGGGGTCACCACAACATGAGGAACTGTATTAAAGGGTCGCGGCATTAGGAAGGTTGAGAACCACTGCTTTAAGGGCAGGGCATGTGCTTCAACATTTGTTTTTTTTGTTTTTGTTTTTAATCTAGACTAAAATGAGAAAGAATTAGAGGATAAATAGGTAATAATATGTCAACGAGAGAGAATCACCAAGAGAGACATGTCATATTATAGAAAATGTGTTGATGTATATCTTATGGTACCTTTTTCCTTTCCTTCTTTTTTCCTTTTTTTCCTCTTGTCATGTTGTGTACGTCCTTGGTTTGATTTTCTATGTTTAATTATTTGTATGCTCAATAAAATGTAAAAAAAGGAAAAAAAACATTTGGTTTCATCGTTACCCATTTGACAACAATATACACACCAACAGCAACGTACAATGTTTATGATATGACTACAGATCATCAGGCATGACTATAAATAACAATAAAAAATGAAGAGTAGATGATTTATAGGATGTGGCTATGCAGTGTATGCCTATTAACTTCCTTTTTAGAGATAACACATCTTGTACAGGTATATGAGATAACTCTATATAGAATGGTTATCCAGCAACACTCTGTTGGGAGACCTGAAAAAATTGTGAGAACTGTCAACTGGTAACTGAACTTCAGCTTGTACATGTGTTTGAAAATGCCAAGTTATACAACTCTGCATGAAAGCATGCATCAGACAAAATTATTATTCTCCACCTCATTTTACATTCATTTCCTCATTCATTAATTTTCTCTGGGGATCAACGTGGCCTCTAATTTTTATCCCCACTGAGTGGGGCTTCAATCCATGCATGTGTGCATGTGATTGGTGCATATGCAAGAGCAACTCCCCTGGTGCATCCCATCACAACTGGAAGAAAAACTCTCATGATGGGAGTGTGGAGGTGGAAAATACCTACGCAGAGGGTGCCAGGGGCATCCATAGCCTGGCACCCATGCAACTTACATCTCCTTGCTGGGGAGCCATCGTATTTCATTCTTAGTACAAGAAGGATAACCGGATTGTAGAATAATCTTCACTAGTGGTGAGGTACAGTATTACTCAACCTGCCTGCAAAAACAATGTGGCAACATTTCAGAATGATCAAACTGTGTCTTCAAAGCCTCTGGTTTGATATTTTTGTTCTTTTCTGGAGATGAATGAAGAAAAATACACAAGGCTTGTATAGGAAGGATATTAATTTCATCATGCACAGTTTTTGCTTTTATGTATGATGCTTCTCAGCACCACAAAGAATAGAAGTTACCTGTCTCAAGATCAATAAAATCCACACAGAGCTTGGTTAGCTTTACTTGCAGTTGGATGTGAATTATTATTTTATTATATATTCAGAATATACTCCTGAAGATTAATGCTTACAGGCTGAAATGTCAGGAACTGGCAGATACACCATTTGGTTTCCAGCAAGCATTACTTACTGTATTTCTTTCTTAGTAATGCACTTTATATTGTGCAATCATTTTTAGTGCTTTCTGCATCATGCTTTGCTGTATAATGGAATAAAAATACAAATTCTATTTATCAGTGGAATAGTCAGAGTTAAAAGTCTCTGAATTTGTTTTAAAACCAAAGAGACATTTGTCTTTTGTAGTGAGCAATTTCCCACTTACATTTTCCCCCTTTTCTAGTTTATTTGGCCTTTTAATAACATAAGATCGAAAACTTGTGGCTTTTTAAATTTTAGAAGCAGTCAACTGCAGAAAAATCTTTTGCGGATGTGTGTAATTGCCTCAGGCTGGTAGAGATGCCAATATTGCTGCTGCATAGTGATTTTGATGCATTTGGAGTTTGTAGCGCTAGAGCGGGCAAAGACGAACTTGTGGGACTCCGCCTCCTGTTTTGCAGGGGCCAATAACCCAGATGTTAAGCCCACCTCAGCTGTAGTGTCAGAAAGGGATGCAATTTGGGTACCTACTTTACCATTTCCTCCTGCATCTTAATCTTACACCTCTCTGAGAGACAACCATCAAAAAGGCATCAGTGAGGCCCATTGTTTACTTACAGAGCTTGGGGAAATAACTTTTGGGATTACAATTTTACAGAACTTCCTGGCCAGGGTGTTTTCTGCAAAACCTGAGCATTACCAATGAAGAAATAGAAATAGAGATTTTGTGTACCTTGGCTCAATCATCAATCTAAATGAAGGCAGCTGCTTAGAAATCAGGAGAAAACTGAGATTTGGATGGACAGCAATGAAAGAATGAGAAAAGATAATCAAATGGGAGGATATGAGTGGAGACCATGATCATTCCCACCCTTTTCTTCCAATCACCATGAACAGATATGAAAGCTGGACAGTTAAGAAAGCAGACAGAAAAAAACCATACGAAATCTGGTGCTGGACAAGAGCTTTGAGGACACCTTGGAGTACCAGAGAGGCAAGCAAATGGGTCCAAATCAAATGAAGCCTGAACTATCCCTGGAGGCAAACATTTGTCCTACTTCGGGACACATCATGAGAAGGCAGGATTCTCTGTAAAACACACATGCAAAGGCTGGGAAAGGTTGGAGACAGCAGGAAAAGAGGAAGCGATCTCAAATATGAGGAAGGACTGATTCCATAAAAAAAGCTCTTGAGTTTACAAGCAGTGAGCAGGGTAGTTGAGGGCATGACATTTGGGACCTCCCTCTTTCATAAGGTTGCCACGATTTCGAGACAATGTGACAAAGCAAAGTGTTCTGCTTATATACCGCCCCATACTACTACAAGTAGTCTCTGGGCGGTTTACAATTTTAATTACAAAGTGCAGGCTACACATTGTACAGAACATAACAATAGCCCCAGAACATAACAATAGCCCCATAACAATAGCCCCAGAACATAACAATAGCCCCAGCTACAATAGATCAGCTGAATAAACTGCTGAATGCTAGGTCAGCACTCAGGTAAATCCCACTCTGTCAGTGGCTTTACTCTAGTTGAGACTAGCAATAGGATACTGGGTGGGGACTGAACATTACCAGCAGGGTTGGCCACTTTGTATTCATAGGATATGAATGCAAACTGTGCACCACATGTGCCATGACAGAACAGTATCCTGCCCTCCAAAAACCAGCCAAGCCACTTATCGGGCTCTAAGTGGTTCCAGGTTCCATCCTCCTCTTTGCCATATAGTCCAGGAATCCAGCCTGGCTAGCCTTTCTCTGCCCCACCCCCACCCCCATACAGCTGATCATCCATCAGCTGAACAGGGAGACTTTCCATCCCATTATGCAATGAAGAATTTGGCTATGCTGGGAAGTGGGGAAGGGCCAGACAGGCTGTTTCCAGGATTGGCACAGCATAAGAGGAAGATGGAACCTCACATTATGCAGATCCCGGTAAGTGGCTGGGTCAGTTCACAGTGTGTGTGTGTGTGTGTGGGGGTGCTACTGGGTATGTGCTGCACAGTTCTCACTAGCCAAGATGACTGAGCTGACACTAAGCTAACAGAGGCTCAGGGATGTCAGAAATACCTTAGGATTCCCTTGCTTCTGTGTGCTGCCATAGTGGCCATGAGTTTGGGCTGGGACTTGGGATTGAATCTGACCCAGCTCAGCTGCTCTGCGTCTTCTCCCCTTCCCACCCCATCTTCCCTTTTCTGCTGACTGATTTGAGACAACACAATGGTTGTGTTGACAGAGCTGGTTCTGGCAGCAGATCTGAGATCAGCACCTAAGGCAGTTGTGCTGGCAAAAAGGCAGCACAAGAGCTTTCTGCCCATTTCAAACCCCACCGTTGACATATCTTTGAGTTTGGATTGCACTGTAAGGCAATAATTTTAGGCACAGTTCTTTGGAACCAAACCTTATTTAACATATTAACAACACACATATTTAAGCCATCATGAGTAAGATTAGATTTATTATTAACGGATGTAAAGTATATTTGACATACTGGACTCTGCTTCATGATAAGGATCAGATGCTGAAAATCATTTTTGTTACTATAGCATGTGTGCATGAAACTGTTGGGTAGCATTCATGTAAACATGAATTTTGATAAAATAAATTCATTTAATATTAATCTTTAAATTGAAACAAGAGTTTCAACTTCCGCTGCAAATTTCTCCTGGAATTTCCTATAACATCAGATTAGAGATGGACATACCAAACTGGTTTGTACCCATTTCTAATCAGAATTAAAATTAGGCAGCAGCCATGATCTTTAATCAAATAACTAGAATTCAGAACTATAATCGAAGGGTGGGTGGTTATATGGCAATAGTAAGCCCTCGCCACCAAGCCTCCAATTTTCCAATGAAAAAGAAATCATTGATTGAAGGTGAATTTTGACAGCAGTATGCCGTAAGCTAATTAAGAGCTGCAGCTTCCTTGCCTAACATAATTGTGAGATTGCTTTCAGGGTCAAAGAAAGAAAGATGATGTTTTCCTGGTATATCTTAAACATGTTTTTGAGGGCAGGTGGGTGGGAAGTATGTGCTTTGAAGTCCCAAAGTTCTAAGCATCTTGTCAACAACATCTTGCAGTGAGAACTCCCTGCTGCATATTAGTGACACTAATTCCCTCTGAGATGCACCGCAGAGAGATGAAAAGCAGAGAGAAAAGTGTAAACAACATAGAACACTCATGGGAATAGGAGCACAGAGAGCTGCACCTCATGAAGCACGAGAAGAAAAACAGGCAGCCTGAGAAGGAAGCTGTCTGAGATGCTCTTCATATCTCAGCATCACATTACAGAGGAGCTTGTGCTTTACAGTGAGAAAACCAAAGCCCCTTCCCCATCTACTCCTGAACAGTTTGCCTGCCTAATGATATGAAGAATGAATATTTCATTAACTGTAATCTGAAATGATACCGCAAAATTAGGCCACAGTATTACTTTGAAAGTATCTTTGATTCACAAACCCAAGCTATCTTTTCAAATAACTCCTGTTCCATATTCAGAAGGTGCACATTCTAACATTACTGCTGAATTAGAATCATAGAATCATAGAATCATAAAATCATAGAGTTGGAAGAGACCTCAAGGGCCATCTAGTCCAACCCCCTGCCGTGCAGGAAACCCCATCACAATATTTCCAACAAATAGCCATCCAGCCTCTGCTTTAAAAACTTCCAAAGAAGGAGACTCCACCACCCTCCTTTGTGGCAGCATATTCCACTGCCAAATAGCTCTGTCATGAAGTTCTTCCTAATGTTCAAATGGAATCTCTTTTCCTGTAGTTTAAAACCATTAGCTGAACTGTAGTTTAATGTTGAGAAATGTGGACTCACACAGCTTCTTAACTTGTGCTTGTGCCCAGAATAGTTTTAATTTAAGCCTTTGTGGTATGTGCTATTTTGGATTTGTAGAGTAATTATTAAAAGTCTTTGATATTTATAAATGAGCTACTGCTTTCCTAGAAATTAATAATTGATTTCCCCAAATGAGTTAGCTCCAACAGTCTGCAATAAATATTTAATATTTTCTGGATGCAAATAAAATTATTTCTTTTAACTTATCATTATACTGTATTTGGCCTCAGTGACTTTTATGTTTGAAGCAGCTAAATTATACTTTATGCCAGATTTACTATGCCCAGTTTCATCAAATGCATGAAAAACTCTCCTATTATCAATGGGTGGTCTAGCACTGGTGTTGATCATCATCTGGGGACAAGGGTACAGGGCATATAGATCACAAAAAGTGCACTCCATAGACAGGCATCCATGGAATTCCATTTTCATGAAAGCATGGTGAGTAGATGGTAGTGCATCACTCTATTTTAATATTTCTTCCTAGCACTATACTTTAAAGCTTTGAAGGATGGAAGAAACTTGATTTTTTGCTGAAAATATATTGACATCATAAAACTTGCATTATGTAACAACTTGAGTCAAGAGAAAGCGAAATAGAGAAAGAACTCTACTGTAACATTGGGGAAAGTTGTGTCAGAATCATAGTACCAACAGTACCATATAGAGAGTTCTCTAAATTAATCAGCTGAGACTGACATCCATACATGTTTACATGAGAGTAAGGAGCACTAAATTCACCAGAAGGTAGTTCCATGTAACTTCCCCTAAGACCAACAAAAAAAAAAATCAATCAACCTCCTCCCATTTTTAAAAACTTCAGCAGGGAGTTGTTTGTAGTTCTGAAAAAACCCTCTTACATCAAAATGGTGGGATATATTGTTCTGATGTTTGGTTACAAAGAAAATAATTTGTTCTGGGCTTCTTAAATTGTGAAAAAAAGAGTTTGCTTTGAAAAAGGAGCAGAAGTCTGTGGGACCTTTTAGATATGGCAGGATTGACCCCCATGTTCCCTGGAAGACACTAGCATGCTTTGAGCCAATCTCAACCAAAAGCCAAAACAAAATTGGAGGTGGATGCAAGGGTACTGAGAGTTGCTTGTGTCCCCAAGGGCACATGTAGCTACCACAGAATTGAAAAGATCAACCTGATATCGGATTTTAGTAGCAAAGTCCTTCTTCCCAAGGGTGGCACTTGTTTGGGATTTGTTTTTGTTTTTAACGCAACAATATTGGCAAGCAAACAAGTCATTTTTACTCTACTGGATGGTGGGGGGAGTCACAAAAAGATGTAATGAGAAAATGCTGTAGTAAAATATATGGGGACCTAATCAGCCAAGTATTACCTTCACACAAAATTATAATTAATTCATACTCCTTCTCCACAGTGGGCAGAAACAAGTACATAAACAAGAAGGCTTTTTTCCCTATCCAGACATCTTTTTGCTGCCAAACTCTAAATGAAACAAAACCAAAGCAGGAGCTTTACAAAATTTGATTATGATGGGACTTCAGACACTATGGTCATTAAGCATATGTTTCCTAAATTAAAAAATGAAGTTGTTGGCAAGCTCCCTTGATGTGGTCAGCAAAGTAGCACAGAGAACAGCACCTAATTGTTGGGAACCTATCCTAAGAAAAATCAGATAACACTGACCACCTTTTCATGAGGTGTTTTTTTAGAATGAAGATTAGAAAAGCATTTTTAAAAGCCTTAGAGCAGCCATGTCCAAAGTCAGGCCCGGGGGCCAAATGTGGCCCGTTTTCAAATTTCAAACGCCCCACAGCCTCTTCTTGCCAGCTCAGCTTCTCATGCATCCCCACCAGTTTTAATACGGCCATAGGCCAATATCCAAATACTATATACAAAAGCAAGTTACAGCATACTACACTTCTAAAAGAATTAGGTACAAAGTTAAAATAGCCTAACAGGAAAAAGTAAACATATCTCACTCACATCTTAATTTAATGGGGAGCAAGAAGGAAAGAGAGAAGAAAGAGGAGGAAAGATCCCACTGATAATTAAGGGTCTATCCTTATTTTGTTAAAACCTTCCACTCCTGGATTTTAATAGCAGCAGCTAAAAAATTTGCCACATTATGCAAAGTGTCTCTAAGAATTCATATCTAGAAAAAAACCAAAAGGGGTTGCCATAAATCAGAATTGACATGACAGCACACAATTATTACCCTGACATTGCAAAATGTAGAAGCAAAATTTTTCTCTCTTAATTCAGCAGGCTTTTGAAAAGGAGTTGACAATTTTATTTGTAAGCAAAAGCAGGTGGATGATACATATCCCTAGCCCGTACTCCTATGACAGTTTCCCACTTAAAATAATCTCCCCAATTGGTTCTACATAGGGACGTGTTTGTGGAGATTCTCAGTCACCCAGGTGAGGTATCTGGGAGTTGAGTTATGGCAACTGGACTTCTTCCCTTGTGAGACTGAAATGTTTCACTACTCATCCAAGTAGCTTCTTCAGTCTGAGGAAGGTTGGTGAGAGGCTTCCAATAACACCCTTTAAACATGGGTCATTAGCAGTGCCCTTCCTGATGGAGGTGTGAAGTGGTTCCAATTAGGGATGGACAACTTACAAAAAAAGACACACTGTTTCATTGTTTCATAAGTTTACAAAACCTTATGAAATGAAACAAAACAACAAACTACGTCATCAAGAGATAAAACAAAACACAAATTTTGTTTGGAAGTGAAACAATTCATCCAAGCCTCTCGATCCAGCTGTCTTGAGAATAAGAGGTTTATTGTTAAACTGATTGATTTGTTTTCCTTCATTCCTGCAATTCAGGTGTTGAGATAGGTTATCTCCGATCTTGATCTGCCTGAAGCTAGCCAGGAGCTGAGCTCTTCCCTTCATTGGCTGTGTCTGCAAGTTGATTTAAACTGATTGTTTTTCTTTCCTGATTAAGTAGGGCTGTGGAGGTTATTTTTTTTAATATTTTCCTTCCTTCCCTCACTGTGCCACCAATCAGCTATTAAGCTTATCTCTCTGATCTCTCCAAGGAGCAGGTAGCCATTAGGTTTCTACTTTGTTTATAGAGGGTTATTTGCTTGAAAGCAAATTGAATGAAAAGTTTGAGGGTCTTTGATTTAGGGCAGTGGGCTCCCTGTTAAATTAAAAAAGGAAAGCTTCCCATTATTTATAGCCTTATGAAGTGTTTTGTATCATGACAAAAATTCTTTTAAAAAATCTGTTACTAACGAAACAAAATGAAATGAAGATGGAAGACAAAACAAAATGCTATATTTCTGTTTTGTGCCCATCTCTAGTTCTGATTTATCTGGGGCTCAATGAAAGGGAAGCATGAAAAATGGGAGACAGATTGTGCCTAAGTTCTCCACACCTGTTGAGAGAAGGATTTTCCACACACACAGAATGGCTTCCCTGACCCTTTTCTCAACCTTCCCTGACCCTTCTCTCATCTATCTTCTTTGTCTAATATGTGTACATATTAGATCCTTGTCTACATAGGAACACATTAGAGACTGGAACATTGTGGCTGCTTTTTCTTTAAATTGAGAGTAACTAGTTTAAGGAGGCTTTTTAAAAAGGGTTCATTGTAACATGTAATTTGGCCCTCAGAAGGACCCATGTCTGCTTGGTGCACTAAACACTGGGACCAGCCATGGTGGCCTAGATGAGAGATCCACTTTTGGCCACCACACTGTAGAGCATTGGACTATAACTGGGTAGATTGGATTGCAAAGCACACCAAATTTTATGGAGCACCCATGTCTCCAAAAGTGGGGAGGCAAATCTCCTAGCAAAAGGTACTAGAGGAGATAATAGTTTGATTCTTGTTGGCCTGTTGGTTTTGTCTGAGCTGGTACCTCTTAAGCCTGACATTCAGATATGTTCAGGATCAGCATGTAAATCTTTAAAATAAACTTGCATCTGTCTATATGTCCATATCAAATGAAAATGTCACTGTGAAAGATTTTCTATGCCATTTAAATATCCAGGTTATTCATCATTCAGCTAATGGGTAAGTTGGAATAACTGAGGGTGAACTGCACTAATGTGTCTGTAATTTTTAGTGCAAGTGACAAGTTTGGCTGAAGTATTTTATACTAAGTGTAATTTTTGAAGTGTAGAGGAGCTTTGCCAAAAGTGCATTAAAGAGTGATAGATATTTTTCAAGTATCAACTGTTTTTCAGAAGCCAGTAAAATGCTAATATATTAAAAGCTTTGTTCTTATTTTCTGTTGTTGCAGCTTATTAAATAGATATCCATAATTGTACCCTACAAGAGGCTGAAAGCATAATGAAGAACAGAGCTTCAATGCCAGATAGGAGATGCTAACCACAGAAGCCATATCTATCTATCTATCTATCTATCTATCTATCTATCTATCTATCTAT
>JAHTLZ010003526.1:34873733-34885113 GCA_023846285.1 Phrynocephalus versicolor
TCTATCTATCTATCTATCTATCTATCTATCTATCTATCTATCTATCTCCTAGTTATACCTTTATTGATAAAGATTAGGAAGGCTTTATGTTATGCGACTGGACTACAAAGAATCACTTAAACCTACATTTGGAATATTGTTATATAGGGATGGGCATTTTTTTTTAAAAAAGTACGAAACAAAATGAAATGAAACGAAACAGTCCCCACCACTGCTCCAGTGCTCCCCACCTCCTCCTCCACATGAGTGTGGGGGAGGGCTCAGGCAGTGCCTCTCAGCTGGGAGGCGGGGGGACTCCCCTGGGTCCTAGAGGCACCAGATTTTGTGCCCAGAACCCATTTTCAGAGTGATCCAGCTGACCTATAATCAGCTGTACCCCTTTAAAAATGGCCCAGTCACCACCGGGGGATTCCGCCGTGGTGACCGGGCCATGTTCAGAGCAATCCAGATTAGCTATCATTGGCCAGACCCCTTTAAAAATGGCCCAGTCACCACTGCGGGACTCCACTGGTGGCAACCAGGCCATTTTCAGAGCAATCCAACTGATGACAGCTTATCTCGACACCTCTGAAAATTGCTCCTTGGCACAAAATCTGGTGTCTCTAGGACCCAGGGGAGTCACCCACCCACCTCCCAGCTGAGAGGAGGCCGGAAGCCAGGACTAAGAGGAAGAGGCAGGAGCATTGGAGTGGCAGCGGGGACCCAACTCCTCCTCTTCCCTCTCCTGGGCTCTGGCATTGGTGGAGTTGGTGGCTCATTGCGAGCCCAGTAGGTAAGGCGGTTTTATTACAGCGAAATGAAATGGTTGGTTTAACGAAAAAAACCACCACTTCATTTTGTCTGTAACGAAATGCTGCTTGTTTTGTTTCATTTTGTTTCATTTCGTTTTGTTATCTAATGACATGACGAAACAGCATTTCATTTTTCATTTTGTGCCCATCCCTATTGTTAAAGTTACTGGCACCTAATTCCTGAGATACAAAAAGAATTCTGAGAAACCAAAGTGATATAGTTCAGGCTGCTACAGAAATCCAAGTGTCGTTTTAAAATGTATGTGAGAATGGTCTTCATATTTTCTGACTCTTTAGCCAAAAATGCAATGGCTTGTATAGTTTGCTTATCATTGACTAGTCTCACTTTAGAGCACTATTCACACACCACCACTGTTAAGAGTGTTTCACAAAGGTGTGATGCACAGCAGTACCACCTGAGTAACATCTCAGGGAGACTGTTATGTATCCACCTCCAAGCCAGCGTACTTGCAGCTAGGGAAGGTAGAAGATGAAATAAGGAAGGAGGTGGAGAAAGGAAAAGAAATGGAGTACAGAAAAGTGTGTGTGGGGGGCAGAGTCTAACAAGGGAACAGGAACAGGGAGAGATGGGATAGCATTGAGGGAAGACAATGAAGAAAACAATGGATGATAGCATAGCCAGGGAGATTCCTGTCTAACCACAACAGCCGCAGAAACATCCAAAAGCATAATTGTAGCTGGCAGACCAGAAAAATGCTAGCAAGAAGGTGCTGAAACTTTTGAGGAGAAACCAGAGAACCCAGTCTCTCTATCTGTGTGGTCCCCAATGGAGGTCTCTGCACCTGCACTATAGAGCTTTGCAGATTTCCAAGGTGAGGAGTCTCCTCCCTTTGAGAAAAGGAAAAAGATAGTGATTATTTTATGGATGTGCCTGTGTCAAAACAGAATTGCAGAATTGTAGAATTGTGAGTCTAATCAAAGACAAGCAAGAAGGATGGGTGTGTGTGTGTGGACACTTGCATCCCATGGCTGTGTGTTGTCCATACCTTCTCTAACATGACCTCAGAAGACAAACAGTTGCTACTTCAAAGTACTGGCTAAGTACAGGGTCAACTAAACAAAATTTGTCATTAAAGCCAAGATTATGGCAAATGTTCGCATGCAAGTGTACAGAAGTGGACAGTGGACAGATAGTGGATAGGCCACCACTTATTTATTACTTACTTACTTGCTTACTTATTTACTTACTTATTTTGGTAGCAGCCACTTTTCACTCCTGTTCCCACAACTCCAGAATGATTCCAAATAGGGGCCATTGGGAAGTATGCACAACATTGTCTACAGAGCTGCTGCTGTTAATTTCTGAAATTGGGCTGGGTTGGACAACTGTTGTTGCTGTCCATTGGGGAGCTCCACCACAGCACAAAATAGTTTCCTCTCAAAGAAGTAATTTGTTTCAATCACTTCTGTTCCCCCACATTTGAATACTGACGTTTAAAAACTCTAATCAAGTTGCTGCCACCTGAACCTTTCATTTCCTCACTTTCTTTTGCCTTCTTACTCCTTGTGTTCTATCTAATACAAGCACTAAAACCAACAGCGTCTTCATGATTGTTTGGACTTCATCCTTTCCTCTCCTCCACACCAAAATTATCATTCTTCTCACTGTGAGGCAGTGACCTTTCTGTATGGTAGGTGTAACCTCCTGCTTTCCTCCACACAGAGCTCAACAAAAACGGGCAGTTGTTCTTTCAAATTGTTTGCTGCTTTTGCTTTTCTCTCTCCCTCGCTAAGGTCCAGCTTTTAATGAGACTTGCCACACTTTTTCAGTTGGCACCTGGCCACATAAGATTTAAATGAACCAGTTTGCCTCCATTTCTTTTTCTCCTCATGATGAAGAAAATCTCCTCAGGTTCCCTGTGGTCAGGGCGAATTAGGGAAGGGAAGGATGTGCCATTAGGAGCAGCTGGGTACAAAAGGAACAGCACACCTTTAGTCATGGGGAGCCTGAGGACAAGAAGGACAAAGTTAAAAAGAAGCAAAAGGAGGCTCTGCTGGTGTATGTCTTCTTAGGAGGAGAAAACCGATATCATAAAAGGCCAGTGCCACCGTGCAGAATGTTTATTGGATCTAACAGCTTACTCTGGGAATTAAAAGTCTCTTTCTCCTCCTTCCTCCCCTGAGTGAGCCAGACCAGTCATCGTATCTTGCAAGAATTCTTTTTTTTTAAAAAAAAAATCTCCCAGCTTGGATAGCGATACTTGACATTTGTGGTTTGCTCTGCTAACGGTAAATCACAGTTCTCGTTACTTGCAAAACAGTGATGCTGTAATGTTTCCTGTTAGAGCTGCTACAGTGAATAATTAATTCTTTCTTCCTGTAAATGAAAGGATGCTTTTAAAAATAAGAAGTTAGGGAGGGAGGGAGAAAGAATTCAAATGTTCTATTTAAGCTCTGACTCCTTTTCAAGCGTTTGTTCTTTCATCGAGATTTCAATATATACAAATTTCAGTGTGGGCACAACCATACTGAATGTCAGCTCTGCTCATCATTTAAGAATTTTTACTGGGTTAGTACAGATCACACTGGAGGAAATCTTTTTCTTTTCTTTTCTTTTCTTTTCTTTTCTTTTCTTTTCTTTTCTTTTCTTTCTTTTTCTTTTTTCTTTTTTTTGGGAAAGGGATAGAAAATTGCTCCTCTATTAGTTCCAAGCAATAAGAAATTGGTAATAGACAACTATTAAAAATAGATTCAATGCAAAGAATCATTTTACTAGGAACCAGAAGGCATGGCCACTACTAGAACTTCAGTTTGGAGAAAATAATTATAAGAAGTTTCTTAGTAAAAACTCTGAAGTATTTGATGTGAGGCTGAACTGACAAAATGTCTTTGAAAAATGGTTAAATTGTTTAGTAATAGCTCGGGAGGAAGTTGGGCTGCCCTGAGAAACTATCTCCCTATATCAGTGATGGCGAACCTTTTAGAGACCAAGTGCCGAAACTGCAATTCAAAACCCACTGATTTTTTGCAAAGTGCCAATACAGTAATTTAACCTGTATACAGGTGGCTATGAAGGGGCGATGTCGGGTGGCCACAGAAAGGGCTCCGAGTGCCACCTTTGGCACCCGTGCCATAGGTTTGCCATCACTGCTCTATAGTGTAGCAAACTTCCAGAATTCTCCAGAGAGCTTGGCCATAGATCTGGTTATAAAATTGTAGTTCAACCTACTTCTGTTCAACCCAGATTTCAGCTTGCTTTTAGGCATAAATGGGATTTACCAGCTCATCCAGATCCAACATTTGATTATTCCCTGATCTTATCAGATGTTTCCCCAACATTCAAAGGATGCTCAACTGCTTCTGCGTTTTCTTCAGCAACGCTGACCTCCATGTTTTCACACTCCTTTCCCCTTCGCAGTTTGTGCTTGTTTGCATCCAGCAAAGCAGATTTTGGTGCTCTGCCACTTCCCAGCCGTGTTAATATTAAGACCCCATGAAAATCAGGAAACAACAGTCAAGAATAAACTCTGCAGTAACAGATTGTTACTAGAAATGGTACAAATCAATTCACACCTCTTCATACAAAGCTCTCTTTGCAGCACCACAGGTGTCCTCCCACTCCTTGGTTGGCTAACTCACTTGCATTCCATTGACTACCACTGAGGTCCTCCTTTTCCTGAGTGTTTGGCTACAAGAGGATGCAAGGAACGGCACTCTGACCTCCTACCAAGACTGGAGTGCCACTGGAGGAGGAGGGTTCCAGTGGTGTGTGATGGGATGCAAGTGGGCTAGGTCACCTTGGGGGAGGAAGAAGGGACACACAGTAGCTGTGGTGCCACATGGAGTGCTTTGTACAAAGTGGCATATATTGATTTGTGTCAGTCTCTAATTGTTACACACAGACTTGCTGCTGTCCACATTCCAAGATTAATAAGAGGGTTCTCTCCTCTGGCCCCCTGCCTACATAAAATTTTATATATTTATTTAGGAAAAAAGTAACTTGGATACTGGATCAAGCCATGTAAATTGAGCCATTAACACCAAAGATAAAAGGAGAGAGTGCATGGAGAATGCTTGAGAAGGCAGGAACAGAACACAGAAGGACAGGCCTTTGAAAACCACCATCAGCTGGCTGCTGCAGCACCTGGCACACTTTGACCAATGCTTTTCTGACACTCCCTGATTCCTCACCACTAACTGGCAAAAGGGAGGCAAATGGAAAAGGAAAGCAGGTGCTGTGCCAAGAATACACTTCAGAACATACCAGAAGTACAATGCAATCCTGTACTTTCTAGATTATGTTGTTGTTGTTGTTGTCTGAATACTGTGATTGAAAAGCTCTGAGAACATTGAAAGGAAAAGATGTTGTGTCTTTGTTCTTGACAATGTTGCTTTAGGCGCAGCACTTTGAAGAGAACATACTGAAGAACCCAAAAAGCAGACAGGCATATGTACCTATAAACAACACTTTAGTTATAAAACCATTATAAAAGGACCTCAGTAGTTACCACTAGGTGTCAGCACAACCATTCGCAATTTCGCATGTTTGCACATGGTTCAGGCTGCAATAACAGCCTCACCAGGATGTAATTTGCAATGGACTTACATTTCAATAAATATGTAGATGATTGCACTGATTTACAGATTTGTGTTTGGACTGTGATATTCTTTGTTTTCTGCTTGCACAGAAAATATTTTTTCTGATGAGAAAATAGTATAAGTTTACATGTTAGCATAGGGGATTGAGGGAAGATATTTTCTCAACGGTTTGTAATTCTTGCGTTGGTTTGGTTTTGAAATCTTTTTGTCAGGGGTAGGGAACATATGGCCCAACCCTTGCTGTCAGGTTGTACTTACCAACAGTCTCATGCAGAGCAGCCCAAGGTCAGAGATGTTGGTGGGTTTGGTTTAACACCATCTGGAAGGCTAAGATATCCATGTACTTGCTTTACACGGGCCTTTGACAGGAAGGTTGCAAGTGCTTGTGGAATACTCACAATAACATAATGGCTTAATAGGTAATGTTAATAATAATATGGTCCACCTTTCTTTACACGATCCTTTGCCATGGCTCCAATAAGACGAAAGACTAGAGATGGGCACGACTTAGCGGTATTCCCGTTTCCGTTTCCGTTACTCGGTTCCGTTACTCTATGGAAACGGTAACGGGAATTACTCCGCCAGACTTCGAGCTCAAACCGACGAACGAACAATTTTGCTCTGATTTGTCGTGCTCGTTACTTGCATCGCGCGATCGCGCGATGCCACGTGGCACATAATTTTTTTTTTAAAGTTAAAAAACCCGGTTCCCAGCCAAAAAGCAGGCGGAAATATGCCTGCCGTGCCTCAGGGCACCAACCAGAGGGGTGGTTTCTGGAGGTCCCCGGCCTCCCCCCCTCCTCTGTCCTGGGCTGCTCTGGCGTGGCGTGGGACTCGCCGCAGGCAGCAGCAACAACAAGCCGCACAGCACGAGTCTCGCCGCCGGCTCAAGCGGCACGGACGGCACAGGGAAAAAATTTTAAACTCTCCCCCCACCCATTCCCGGGCCAAAAAGCAGGCGGAAAAATGCCCGCTTGACTAAGGGTGCAGGGCACCCACCGGAGGGGGGGTTTCTGGTCTGGATGGGGGGGTCCCGGCCTCCCCCCCTCCGTCCTGGGATGCTCTGGTCTGGTGGGACTCGCCGCAGGCTCGCAGCCAGCAAAAAGCCCAGTCTCGCCGCCGGCCACCAAAGCGCAAGCAACCGGCACGGGCGGCACAGGAAAAAACTTTTAAACTCTCCCGTCTCCCCCCACCCATTCCCGGGCCAAAAAGCAGGCGGAAAATGCCTGCCGTGCCTCAGGGCACCTACCGGAGGGGTAGTTTCTGGTCTGGAGGGGGGTCCCGGCGTCCCCCCCGTCCTGGGATGCTCTGGTCTGGTGGGACTCGCCGCAGGCTCGCAGCCAGCAAAAAGCCCAGTCTCGCCGCCGGCCGCCAAAGCGCAAGCAAGCGGCACGGGCGGCACAAGAAAAAACTTTTAAACTCTCCCGTCTCCCCCCACCCATTCCCGGGCCAAAAAGCAGGCGGAAATGCCTGCCGTGCCTCAGGGCACCTACCGGAGGGGGGAGGTTCTGGTCTGGAGGGGGGTCCCGCCTCCCCCCCCGTCCTGGGCAGCCGGACTCGCCATGCCATGCGGTGCGGGCGGGGGATCCAAAATGGGGCAGCAAACGCAATATTGTTTTTGAAATCGTGGTCCAAAAACACACAAGCACAACAGAAACACGCGGAAATTTATAAACTTCCAGATTTTTCACAGTAGCAGTGGGTTTTTTCTTGCAACAAAATGTCTCTCCTCTCCTCCTCTTTCCTCCATTGATTTTATTTTATTTTATTTTATTTACACCTGTGCAGTGCGCAATGATGGGCTGGCCCAGTGGCCTGGCCAGCCATGTGGGAGGAGACGACCATGCAAATTTTTGGAGCCATCTCACCAATCGCATGGCCACTTGGCCATGGAGACTTCTGGGATGTGCCAAAAAGCCCCCTAAAACCTGCCCTAGCCCCCTAACCCCCTAACCCTAATCCTTGACTCCTTACCCATATGTCACAGACTGTCTTCTTAGTGGGTCAGAGAGGCACCCAGAGGTGCAACCCAATAGCCCACCGTAACCTTACCCGTCATTAGCCTAACCCTAGCCCTTGCACTAAACCCACCTTAGCCCATAGCCAGATGTACTTGCATTGCACTACACGCAAGTACGATTCCCTTCTTTGTGGGACATGGCAGGTGCGACCCAGTCCTCGGTGGGTCGTACCAATGGACCAGGTGGTCTCACTGTCTGCAAATGGTATGCATATCCATATGGTTATGCATGCCATTTTGCAGCAGCAGGTGAGGAGGGGAGACCCCCATGTTGAGGGGTCTCTTGGAGCCTGCTGCTGCCCCTTCCTAGTGGGTGAGGATAGGAGGCACCCATGGATGCCTCCAGGAGCCCACTTTCCCTTTATAGCGGGCCAGAGGAGGCACCCACCCCACAGAGGTGCCTCCAGGAGCCTGCTACCCCCCCAAAACCAGTATAACGACAACGAAAAAATGAAAAAACGAACCGACTAATTTTTGCGATGTTTCGCGAAAAACGGAAACGAGCCGACACGGGCTGCCTCCGACACACGACAACTCGAAAACGTCATTTTCCCTAGTCGTGCCCATCTCTACTAAAGACAGTGACTACTTATGTCCCTGGAAAAAAAAGGAGTAGTGGGAAGAAAACCTGAGAGTACAGGAAGTTGAGTCATGGCAACTGGACTTCTTTTTCTTGAATCCATGACTCACCTGGATGACTGAGAATCTTCACAGACAACTTGAGAGAATGTTGGCAAAAAGTCTCCCTTATTGTAGCTTAGTTTCCCACAGCCTGATGCCCCTCTAGATACTATAGACTCAGAATTAGGGGATCCACTAGTTGAATGCAACTTGGGAGTGTGTGCACCAGGTTGGTTTGTCATTGCTTCAGTTCCTGCCTTCTCCAGTTAAATGGGAATTAGTTTAGCAGTTCTGCTGGGAAAGGGAAATTCTGGAAACTGTAGTTGAAAGAAATAACTCTACCAAGCTTTTAGGAGTTTCTTAGGTAAAAACCTACTTGACATCCCAGCAAGTGCATTGGGTATTGTATCTGACTTCTTGATGCTACACAAAGAAGAAGAGAAAGGGGGCTCAGGCATTTATACATTGTAGTTAGCCTAGAAATAGAGTTGAAAGCAGGTTGTTTTGGAGAAAGATAACTGAGATAACAATGAAACTTCAAAGAAATCCCATGTTTAAATCCCGAAGATCTCTCACTAATTTGTAATATATTTCCAAGGTGTGACAGAAACCACTGTTTAGATACTCATGTGCTCTCATTAGTTAAGGATTTCCCTTTTCTAATCATGGACTATTTATAATAGCTGTTGTTGCCTGGACCTGACATGCAGTTGAAGGATCAGTTGATGACAAATTCTTCTTATTATCTCTGCTTTTTACTGTATGTGCAAATTGTCATGGCAATGATAGATAATCGCTACCTAAAAGTTCCAAAGATGGATACTATTTAAAGTAGTTATTAGTCAAGAGGAAGAGAGAATGTAAATAAAATGAAGCAGTCAGTCTTCCAGGATTTATATAGCATACTGTACATATACAGAGGCATAACAGAGGCAATCATTTTGCTCTGGGAATCGATCACAACATTCACACACACACACACACACACACACACACTTTCTGAACTCTGATCAAGCTGTAGATGACAAACAGCAAATATGTATACACTCAATGCAAACATTGAGTTGAAAAAAAAACATGCCAAAACTGGGGAGGGCAAACCTATATATCTATGTTGTTGTTGTGATAACCTTGGAAAAATATCCTCTGTTTTGCATTTATTTCCCAAGATTTTTCACACAGGCATTGGTTGTTTCTTAAATCTCTGAGCACAGGTTGAAACTAGCAAAATTATTGACATTTTTTACGGCACGTTTGCTCCAAATCTGTAGACTGCAGCAGATCATTAATCTTCTTTCCGAAACTCCACAAGGCAGGGCCTCTGCAGAGACTATTTGTATCTCAAGAGATTTTAAGAATGCCATTTGTGAGTCATTAATTAAGGCTGACTTCCTTTTTTTATCTTTCAGCAAGGCTTTCCCATTCACACCTGTTACCATGAAGCAGAACATTACCACTCAGCTGTTAAGAGATGTGTCCTGTGGCAATGTATTTCTAAGCATGCATGAGAAGCCCAGAACTAAATTACTGAAGATGTCAGAATTTCACTGTCTGTGGGTCATCTTTGTACAGATCTCAGCTTATGGGGCAAATGGGGATGGAGGGGACTCTTTTTACCATGGTTGGAGGAGCAAACATATTTCACGATATAGTGTCAATGATAAACTATAATTAAACATTATTGTAAGGAAATTGCCTCCATACTTGAATGGATTTTGTGCCAATCTGCATAAATCATACTAAAAAAATAGACACATCCTTAACAAGAGATATGATACAACAGCAGCAGGCGTGTCAAGTTTTATGAAATGAAAACTAACTGATGTGTTAGTATATTCTTGGGCAAAGGGGCAGAGATCCTTGTGGCATCTGGAAGTACTCAGTGATTGATTGATTCCACATCCATCTACACATTTTAAGATTTGTTTGTTTAATGGCAGAGTAAGCAATGACATATGGTGACTTTGCAGTCTTTCCTTTATTCACAGATTTATAGAAAGAGGAATGTGGAAGCAGACAGACTCTTAAAAACAGTTAGCAAAACTGTTGATTCTGCAGCTTTATCCCAGAGAGCTACCATCTCATCCAATGCCAAAGCTTCATTCTAATTCTAGCAAAGTGCAATAAGGCATTCATCCTTCTCTGCCAACTTCTTTCTAACCTCAGACAGTTCACTGCAAGCTCTCTGCCTCCCTCTTGCTCTTCCAGTGGCTGACAGGTGTCCCTTTTGTGAAATTTAGTATGGAGATTTTTTTCAAAAGCTTTGAGTACAATTGCCAAGTAATACATCTAATACAGCTAATACAGCTAGAGTACTGAAACTGTCAGCTGCAAAGTCAGCAGTTCAACAGTTCAAATCCCAGGTACTATATGCAGCATGGTGAGCTCCCACTGTTAACCCCAGCTCCTGCCAACCTAGCAGTTCGAAAGCAAGTAAATGCAAGTAGATAATTAGACACCACTGTAAAAAACAGGAAGGTAAACAGTGTTCTGTGCGCAGAAATTGCACAACACTGGCTCTTTGGCTTGGAAATGGAGATGAGCACCACCCTGTAGAGTCAGACATGACTAGCATGCATGTGGGAGGGGGACCTTTACCCCCTTTTTTCCTACACCATATTAGTGTTGCTTTACAGCTAGCAATTTGCTGTTGAAAAACAAGATGGCTCAAGTATAAAAGATTGCACTATACCAGTGGTGGCAAACCTTTAGCACTCCAGCTGTTTTGGACCACAACTCCCAGAATTCCCAGCCTAGATTGCCAATGACAAAGGACTGTGGAAGTTGTGGTCCAAAACTGCTAGAGTGCCGAAGGTTCGCCACCACTGCACTATACAATAGGTATGTTTCTTGTGAGTACTTCTGAACGGTCACAAGAAAGATTAAACTACCGTATTTCCATTCTCCAGATTTGCTTGATAGAATGACATGTATGCAGCTTCTGATATTATGGCCATAGCATGATCACAGCTTCAAAAGGAGTTGGGAAAACACACCCTTTTTATACAATTTAACCAAGCTCATGATCTCTAATACGCTGATCAAGCAGTATGTTAAACATGGCATGTCATTAGAAAGACAGTTGGGGATCACAGCACACTCTTTTCTCATCTCTTGTTGTCTGAAAATTAGAATGCAGTGTTTTTCAGGTGGTCACTGGAGTGGTAAACATGGGGCATTTGCAAGCACAACTGCTTAGACATGCAACTCTGCCGCAATCATTTATATGAAATATTTATTCTGGAACAACAATGAAACTCTGTTTGCATTCTGTTGTAAACCACCCGGAGTTCCTTCAGGAAGACGGGCAGTATATAAGCCTAATAAATAAATAAATAAATAAACAAACAAACAAACAAACAAACAAACAAACAAACAAACAAACAAA
>JAHTLZ010003526.1:34885123-34901227 GCA_023846285.1 Phrynocephalus versicolor
AACAAACAAACAAACAAACAAACAAACAAACAAACAAACAAACAAACTTCATCTTTTAATGCCATGCCATTCATTTTCTGGATCTAAGCTATACTACCATCTAATAAAGCAAAGGAGAAGAGTAACACAACCAGACTTTGACCTAAGAGGAGTTTATAATAGGAAAGATCTACAATAGAAGAGAAAGTGAAGGAGCATGATGTCTTCCCCAGTTTATAATTTACAATCAATTAAAAGTCGAATAATGGTCTCACATTGGTATTGGTGATAGGCCTTTAAAAATTGGAATCAAACTTCAATAGCAGGCTTCCAAACACAAACATAAATTTAGGTACTTGACTCTGCAGCCAGCTCAGATCCAGCTGCCTTATCAGCACAGGGACAACTGTTACAGAAACAAATGGCTTCACATATCATCCTTCCATAGGGGTATATGGGATCAGGCTTGTTCCCTCTTTCAGATTGTGAGTAGAGATGGGCACGGATTGCCAAAATAGCGTTTCGTTTCATTTTTTTGTTTTTTAAATTATTTTTGTTTCATTTTTGTTCATTTTTTAATTTACATTTTTAAAAATTGCACTGACCAGCTGGCCCTGGAGCCAGGTTGGCACAATTTTTAATTTTTCCTTATCGTGCTGACCAGCTGACCCATACTGTGGATCTCCCTGACCCAGCATAATCTTGACAATGTCTAAAGGGCCATAGGTGAGGTCCTAGGGTCTGTTCTTGACATCTCTAGGTGTGAGTTAACCTTGTGGAATTTTTGGTAACTCTCTGGAAGCACTACACGGATTAAGTGGATTAAGATGTTGAGAGGCTATCAGGCAGGAAGATTTTCCTCAGCCATTCAGCCCATTTGGCCTTCTTGGATTTTACCCACACCAGGAAGCTCAGGGTAGTGTGGCGAAGTGAGGACGGTGGATCTCTCTGACCCAGGGTAATCTTGACAATGTCTAAAGGGCCATAGGTGAGTTTCCTGGGGTCTGTTCTTGACACCTCTAGGTAGTGTTGAGAAATACTTGAGAATTATTTCAGTTTGAAATCCTGAAGAACCATCCAGTCATTCTAGATGAGACAGAGTGAGATTAATGAGTAAGCTTAGCAATTGGCAGCATTCTGAATTTCTGTGGGACTTATTTCCAACTAAGCACGTATAACATTACTTCTGCCAGTCTTTCTTCAAGATTCTTTGCCTACTTATGCAATTAAATCCATTTGATTAGTGCTGATCTCAACTTGGCATTGGGTAGGATCCAGCCCTCCAGAGCCAAGTTTAAACTATTTCCTAGGCTATAGTAAGGGAAGAAGGCTCCATCTCACTGGTACTGCAGTATCAGCACAACACTGGTTTTAGGTCTGTGCTTGCATCATTCGCCTCCAAGATTTTCACAGTATTCTGGATTCTAAAGAAATGCTTGTCGAGCAGCTAGCATAGATATAGTTCATTTATTGTACACGGAATATAAACCAAGGAACTGAAATAGTTAAATGGTCAAAATGATCACTATTTGGAGATACAGTTATGAATATACAAGCAAGAATCCTACAAGGTTTGTACAATGCAAACTGAACTTGTGTAACCGGCTTGTCCAATTGCACCTGCTGTCTGTTATGTGTTCAGACATTCTATGACCATATACTTATTTGCACACTCAGTTCCATGTCAGGTGACAAAACATATGGCAAGAAGAATGGCCCAATCAGCAGTGCAACCATTCTTATGCCTACAATAACTGACAATGGGATTTTGGCCATAATATATACTATAAAAAGAAGGCCTTGTGATCAGGAACACTAACAAGCTTCTTTCACTTCCTTTTTGCTGCAGGTATTAATCTTCTCAGTCCATTCAATCTTCTTAATACATTCACCCTAAAGATTTCACTCAGCACTTTTAGTTTAAAAAAGAAACATAGTAGTATATGAGGAAATTGCTTCCCAGCTACAAAACCAGCTTCTTCAGAATGTTTGGGTTTACCTTTATTAAGTATGCAGAATGCAACCTAAGTGAAACAATGTCAAGCAACTGAGACAGATTTAGATAAGGACTTGCACACACTAAGGGATTCTTCCTAGCACAATTATTTTTAACTTACTTGGCTACCAGTTCTGTGCTGAAACTTTGGATAGCTAAGTCAAGATTTTGTTGTTAAGCTTTTTTAAATGGACATTTAGAGTTGCAAAGTGTGAAAAATGTAAAGCTAAGGTTGCCCGGACAGCCTTCTCAGTTATTAGTGATTGCAGAACATTTTACGCTAGTTATTTTCATGGATAATCAATATTTAGCAAGCATTTATTTTATTGCTAGCTTGCAGCTTAGGACAAACAGAGCCAGCACTGCACAAATGTACCAAATCAATGATATTACAATAGGCTCAATTTAGCTTGCGTTTGTAGGACTTATTATAGGGCAAGGACAATCCTGTTTAATTTAACAATTGCACATTCCCAGTATTTATCCATAATTTGCTGCTACTCTGGTAGGATAATTATTTTCATCTGGACAAGATGAAACAAAATACAATGTATCAATGATGTTTGCTCCAATATACAACAGTACATTTATACTTCTTATAACAGTGATGGCGAACCTTTTAGAGACCAAGTGCCCAAAAAAGTGCAATTCAAAACCCACTAATTTTTCGCAAAGTGCCAATACAGCAATTTAACCTGAATACAGATGGCTGTGAAGGGGTGATGTCGGGTGAAAGGGCTCCGAGTATTATCTTTGGCAAACGTGCCATAGGTTTGCCAACACTGCTTTATAATGTTTCAAAAATGTAAACGACATAATTCAAAGGTAAATACCACAAACCAAGCAGATATGAGCATGTAGCCTTCTATCCAACTTCTTGTACTCCTCAGCATAATTCCAGAAGCCCTCTGGAAAACATTCAGGTCTGAAACCACTGGATAAAAAGTAGACTGAGAAACAGAGACTACATCACATTTTAAATCTGGCTTTTTCCATCGCTTACTACTGGTATAAGGAACATGGGTGAACTTGCAAGGCATCTGGACCTTGGCAGAATTAAACTTGCCTATTTCCAAACTAATAGAATAAACCAAGGTTAAAAGCAGTCAGACTGTGATCTTGTAGTTTCTAAGAGATGGCCCTAATGGCTGCAGGATGATCTGGACACCCCTGCTCCAAGGGGAGAGTGAGCAAGCAAGAACTGATGTCAAAGAGGATTTTTAACTGAAGAGCTACCCTTCTAGTTCTTTTATGGACCCTCACATACCTGACCTCTTGATCTTTAGAATGAGGAGAGCAGTGAGGCTGGTGCGTATTTGAGCTGCAAAGTCTGAAGCCTTTGGTTCTCTATTTAAATGCAGCCAACAGAAGTCCTCTTGGCATTTCCCTCCTTTTGGCCAAAATTCTGTTTTGAGTTTATGCCATTATTACGTAAACAGTGTCACTTTGACAGGTCAGTTTTCTTAAGTTAAGAAATCATTGTAGACATTGGCCCAAATCCTGTTGCTTAACTTCATAAATCACACTAGAATCAGCCCAGTTTATCACTAGATTTTGCGAGATGTCCACTTATGTTCTACTCATTCAAATGGGCCTACTTGGATCATAACATATTTTAGCACAATACATTGGAATTAAAGTAGGTCTGTTTGAATAAAATAGGAACTACGTTGGAGTAAATTCGCCAAATCCCCATTGAGCCTACTCAAGTACAATTTACTACATAAATAACAGGATTGTGGCCATTATATGCTATGCACCAGGTTTTGTGAGTCCGTATGTAACAGATAATGTCTGTGATGGTTTTCTATAAGGGGAGAGAAAGATTAAGGTGAGGCAAGAGATGGGCTACTGATATATCGGATCCAGCTTCCTCCAATTCAGAGATATGGGCAGGAAAAATAATGTCTGTGTTCCATAAGCTGGAGTTTGTTTGAATTCAGCAGAGCTTCAACTGATCTGGGGTCATTTGGTGATCTTTAACCTCTTGGCTAGTTGACTGTGCTCAAAGGAGGCAAATGTCTTCATTTGAGAGGCCACCTTTTTATTCTCGTCTTTAAAATTTGCTTATTTATTCAGAAAATTACATTACAGAAGATGTTCACCCCCTTTTTTTCCTTTGAGAAACAGTAAAATAGCTCATGACCACAACTCTAACGAATAAACACAGCAACTGCAGGAGTCCTTATTTCAAGTGCTTCTTCCTTGCAAAGTAGGAAATGATTTCCCCAAATGCTTCTTCTAGCTCTGTGTGAAGCCTGTGGGAAACCACTCTACAGAGAGCAGAGGTCTTTGGCAAACTATTTAAAGGACTGCTGCCAGGATGAAGGCTCGGTTCTTTTTTGTCCTCTGGCTGAAGTACTACATGTTACCATTGACGGGTTTAATTTTGAATGTTTACCCAGGCAGAGATGGCAACAGGATAAACCAGTGCACAGCAATACCATGCAGAAATATCCAAAAGCAACAAAAAAAAAATAAAGCAAACAATGTCTCATTTCCTTCAGACAAGTGGAAAGCACTAAGCATATGACTCAGTTAACAGACACCACACTATGATGCTAGGGCAAGAAAGCTAGAGGATGCAAAGCCAAAAGGTTGACCTTTATCAGAGCCACCAAACTATGGGGGCTTCAGACTAAAATGAAATCCCCACACCACAAGGGGAAAAAAAGAAATCTGAGGCAAGGTCAAACTTCAGGATATTTAAGGATATTGGTTTGTTAGTGGTTCTGATGTACCCGTTCTTCATATATTTTTAGAATTTCTGAAACCAACCAGAAATTGTGTAAGAGTGGAAACACAAGCTCCTGGTTTACCTGGGGTGGGGGTGGGGGTGGGGTGGGGTCTGTATGTACTCCGTGAATTCGGCAAGCTGCTGAGGAGGATGAGTTTGAAACTGCCAGCTCAGGTACATGGTGGATCTTAACCCTCCTGCTGTCCTGCATGGTGATGGCTCCTGCTAAGCATTTTCTCTGCATGTTCAGGAGATTAGATACTGGAGTGGTGATGAAGAGTCCAGAAAAAACTGCTTCTTCTCTATTCCATCTGGGGAGCATAAAGTCATTGCTTATTTCATAGTCCTCATTAGCCAAGCTGAAACCATTTGCACTCCAATATGGCATCCATGAGTCTCATCCGTCTTCCCCTTAATACCTGGTCTCCTTTTAATCACTAAGGCTGCCACAGACAGTGAAGTGCTGCCTCAGGCCCTTATCTGAAATACTGAGTAAACTCATGCAATTAAACCGAGGTGTGTGGTTTGAGATAGAGATTTCTGCTTATCAGCAGAGCTTTGAAAAATAACTCTCCAATGCTTCGCTTATCACCCATATTCTCTCAAAGGGGAGTACTAGAGATTTTTGTGCAATCAGAAATGCAAATTAAGCCCCCCTTTTTTTGCTTTCCAGTGATCAGTAACAAAACAGGATGGCAAACACAAGAGATAGAAGTAAAGAAAATTGCACACTAAGACAAAGCAACATATTTCATCATAAGTAGGACCACATCTGCAAACATTGTAGTGAACACATTGACCCAAAATCTGTAGCTTGACTTTGTAAATCACAAAAGAGTAGGCCCATTGAATCAATGGGGGTTTGTTTAGTCCTATCCACTCTAAGCTGTTGATTCAAATGAGCCTACTCTAACTACAGCTCACTTTAACATTATAAATCACAGGTAAAGGTCCCCCCCCCCATGCGGGCTAGTCGTGGTTGACTCAAGAGGTGGCGGTCATCTCTGTTCCTAAGCCAAAGAGCCAGTGTTGTGTGGGTCCGTGGCCAAGTGGCCGGAATGGTTGAATGCATTTCTGCTCATGGAACACTGTTTACCTTCCCGTTTTTTATGTCACTATCTGTTTATCTACTTGCATCTACGTGCATGCAGATTGCTATGTTGGCAGGAGCTCAGTTTATCAATGGGAGCTCAATCCGCTGTGTGGCACCCAGGATTCAAACCGCCAAGTGGCTGACTTTGCAGCTGACAGTTTCTGTGCTCTAGTCCGCTGAGCCACCACAGTTAGTGTTGGGGTTTTCTTTGTTACAACTGCAACGCAACCATGCATGAACATGTCCCCTTTAATAGCCTGCTCCTTTCCTTATGTTATGCCTCAGGCTATTATGGTTTCACCAACACCTGTTCCCTTTCTCTGACTATAAGGGAAGGTTCTATCTTGCCTTCTATCTGCAGATGCAATTGCTGTTGCTGCATGACATGTTTGTTGCTGCCTTTCCCTTTCTCTGCTTTTTGACTATCTATTGTTGTTCCTTCTTGTCCTTATATTTTTAGTTAAGCTCCTTATTTAAGCCGTGCATAGCACCTGAGTGTGTGAGTGTGCCTGCTACTTTACAGTAGATATACTTGGGTTAGTGTTTCCCTTGTTTGTTTCTTTGTTTGTTTGCTGACCTCTTTTATTTTCCTTTGCCATGCTGAGTCTCCCACATGGCTGTTGGATACTCTGATGGTTTCTTTTCTTTTTGGGCCAACAAGTTCCAGCACTCTAGAAATACCTTTTTAATACTAATCCAGCAGTCAGAGCAGGCCTGGAGTTGAATTTACGCAGGGGTTGACTCAATAAATCTGCGTTGATTCAATTGGCTTATTTTACTGCAATTTAATATGCTGAGCAAGAGGATTTGGGTCGTTGTCTAGTTTCACCTTTATATACCACAATGTACCATGTCGATGGGATTATGATAGTCTGGGCTATGCTGGATAAAACCACAGGCCTATTTAACCTAGTATTATTTCCTACATGCTCATACCATCTATGATACTTGAAATAACCTATCAGTGTTGTGACTACTGGTAGTCCTTTAGAGACTTTATGGTTCATTGTCTGGTACTACTTGTCCTAGATATATTGGACACTGTAATATAAAATTTCAAAGGCTGGACAGTTGAGAGAGTTTAATAGCACAGATTATTATTCCTCATTGCTCCAGGCCAACCAACATGAACTGAGATGTACTTCCCAGAAGATTAAGCATGAGCCTACAAATTACTTTTTTTAAAAATGAGGCATATTCTTACAGGACTTTATACTGTGTGTCTTAGAGCCACGAGGTTCTTCCCCATCTCTGCAAAAACAGAGATTTTTTTTGAGGAGAATATGTGAAGTCCCCTGCCCAGTTAGCATATATGATTAAAGGGATGAAACCTAATTGTAAGGCAACAGAAGGATGGTACTCCCACTTATGGTGGGAGTGCCCAAAGGTTATAGTTTTCTGGGGAAAAGTATGGGGAAAAATAACATCGTTATGCAAAGCGAAGTTAAATATAGATGCAGATCTATTATTTATGGGTATACTGGGGAACAAGAGAATTTCAAAACAAAATCAGGATACCTTTAAAGCAATGTTATTAGCTGTGCATGCAGTGATAGCATATGGATGGAAGGAGAACTCAAAATGGACTCTAGAAAGATGGGATGATTATTTGTATGAATATATTCAATCTGATATATTGGATTGTTTAAAACAAGATAAGGCATGGGAAGGGGGGGAAAGGAGATAAAAGAGAAATGGTTGGTATATTTTCAATGGGTATATATTGGTGAAGCCAATATAATCACTGTAGAAAAATCGAAAAAACTGTGCTCATGGTTAAAAATTTAAGTTGTAGTTATAAGATGGCCTTTTTGTTGGGGGAGGGGGGAGGGGGAAAGAATATTATAAGAGATCTGAGATTGTAAGATTGTAATTATCAAGTTTGTGAAAATCAATTAAAATTATTTTTTAAAAAGTGAATATGTGAAGTGTCGCAAGATGAAGCACGAATGATCCCCTCTAGAGATGGGCACGAAATGAACAATTTTTCATTTCCATTTTTGTTTTTTCATTTCATTATGTAACAAAACGACAAATGAATTTTGTCTCTAAAATGAAACAAAACGAACAGAAACACCGGAAATTTTGTCGTGCGTTTCGTTTCCGTTACTGCAATATGCGTGAATTGCTTAAAATCCTAAAAAAATTACAAAAATTGAAATAAATGTTAATGAAATGGTAACAAATGAAGAAAAATGAAAACAATTTTTTGCAAAAATTCACGAAAAAAGAAACGAACCAAAACAGAACCCTAAATGACAAACAACAAACGAAATGCCATTTTTTGATTCGTGCCCATCTCTAATCCCCTCCTTATACCGACTTCTATGTCTCATAAGAGCCAAAATCCTGTTGGTGTAACTTAGCATGGCAGAAGCTAATGACATCATTGGCTTGTATAGCTAAATTTTATTTTCAATCAATTAAATGTTTCCCATTCCTCTGTTTGAGTATCCAGGACTCCCTAGGGCTCTCTTTTGCCCTGGAAATCCCTTTGGAATCCTCAAGATATGTGTGCGGGGGAAAGAGTCTTTGATCACACAGAAATACAGGTGGATCACTGCTGCTCACCTTGGGGCCACTGGCACCATAATGTAAATTAAAGCATTCCTTTCCCCATCCCAAAGCTTGCAAAGGCTTCCTCAGGACAAATGGGAACTCTGGGGAGTATAAAACAGTGGGATTGTTCTTGTTGTCTCCTTACAGTGGTGACTGACTCTTTGTGACCCCATGTCCATGGAGTTTTCTTGGCAGCAATACTGGAGTGGCTTGCCAGTTCCTACTCCAGGTGCCTACAACACCTGGCATTCCCTGGTGGTCACCCATCCAAGTACTAACCAGGCCTGACACTGAGATAGGAAGTAGTTAAATAATCTGCAATAGGTTTTTGCTGCACAAACTTATTCTATCACCAGGTTCCAACCACCCCGAGTTACACAAAAAAGATTTTGGCCATGGCAGTTTTCAGAACAGATTCCGTGGACCCTCATATAACAGTTTGTATAACATAAAATCTGTACAACATAAAAAATTCTGGGGATAGTGGAAATTTGTTTAACAGAATCGCCTATGGGGCAAATCTGTACAACATAAAAATGGTCACAATTAGGGATTACTCCGTTTTTAATACATTCCTATGAGAAATTTGTGTGAAGGAAAATTTGCTTAACAGAATTTCATTTGGAACGAATTAATTCCTTTATACAAGGTACCATTGCATTAAAGTTATGTGCAATAGCTAATAGGAAGCATATTATTGTTCCATGTTTAGACTTCTCCATCTCCACCGATGTGTGGATGTGTGGATTCATGAGCCAACATGAGTCAGATGTCTGGAAAAGTTTGTAATCTTTTCCCAAATCCATCTCCCATCAGTGTCTGTCCCAGGAAAGGTTGTGGCATTGTCCTCACAGCAACAGCTTCTACAGGCGAGGTTCATACTATCTCTTTAAAAAGCTAAGGAAACAATATCCTTAGCTTAAATAAGCGTTGACAAAATCCCATTAGATTCAACATGATGTGGGCCTTTTTTGGCAAGGAAAGGCAAGTTCAGCCCACAGCCATCCAAGTGTAAAGGATTCTGTAAAATTATACATAACACCCAATCTGGATGACCTTCATGTGGATTAACCAAGGTCAGTTAGAAAAGATTTTTTGGGATTCTGGTAAGTAGAAATCTATGGGATGCCATCTAGGATCATGGATTGGCACTACTGTAAATCCTACCCCAGAATCTAGCAGCAAAGCCTTAATCCTACTAGTATCAATTGTAAATCTTTTAATACCTATGGCATCTACTGAATTTGTTGTTCAGATAAACTTGCATTAAGTATTAAATATTCTCTACTGAGAATATAGACAAGATTTATTAAAGATTCCCCTTAAGAAAATGCTGCATTTAACAGACCAATTTTGTTACAAATACATAATCCAAATACATACATTTGTGTAAGATTGAACGGCAACATTTTCTGAAAAATTTAAGGCAAACATTATAAAGTAATGTATATTACAATCCACAAATCCACAAATCAGATAACAAGACCAATAGAGTTCTTCTCTATTTTTTATTATTTACTGAAATGTCCAGATCTTATATTCACTGCTGTAGATGAAAAGTTCTTCATCCTTTAGTTTCTTTTTGTTTGATTTTTCTCATGGACAACCAATAAAATATGTAGAATGAAGATACAGCCGTGTTGACCA
Organism: Phrynocephalus versicolor; assembly: GCA_023846285.1. Taxonomy (NCBI): domain Eukaryota; kingdom Metazoa; phylum Chordata; class Lepidosauria; order Squamata; family Agamidae; genus Phrynocephalus; species Phrynocephalus versicolor. Next base: position 34,895,135 of record JAHTLZ010003526.1, read on the forward strand.
ATAAATAAACTCCAAATTCTATATTCTTGGGCAGTGATGGTGAACCTATGGCACAGGTGCCAAAGGTGGTACTCGGAGCCCTTTCTGTGGGCACCCGACATCGCCCTTTCATAGCCACCTGTATTCAGGTTAAATGGCTGTATTGGCACTTTGTGAAAAAAATAGTGCATTTTGAATCGCAGTTTGGGCACTCGGTCTCTAAAAGGTTTGCCATCACTGTTCTTCGGGGTGATTTTATTATTTTTAAAGGACATTTTCAAAAGCACAAAGTTGTGTGCAAGCTTTACATAAGAAGAGCTCTGCTGGGTCAGGCCAAGGGCCCATCTAGGTCAACTTCCTATATCTCATAGTGGCCCCACCAGATATCTCTGGGAGCACAAGAGACAAGATAACCTTCAAGATGAAGAACTTCAAGCCCAAAACATCAAGTCCAAATGTACACGACAAGATGAATATTGTCAAGAAAGCTGATCTTTAGGTGTTAAACCCAGCAATTCTTGATATGATGGTTTTGCTGAGCTTGTCTCTTAGATGGAAGTTGCTGTTTTATTGATAGAGTTTAGGCAGCTGTGGAATGAGTGTTAACAATCCAGTTCTCCAAACAAAGCAGCACAGGCCACACACATCTCCATTGGGCCTTTGTCTGAAACAGATATGATCTTGGTTGGCTAGGGGTGGGCGTGTCTTCCATCTGGGAAATGGGGTAATAATTTAGTAAACTCACTAGGTTTAGCCAATTGGAGTCAGATTAAAGCCAAAATGATATTAACTAATGGTTGAAGGGTTCCTGCACTGATGTTGAGAGTCCATGTGTTAATCTAAGGGTTAACCAATAGAACCATGACTGAGGTTTCCAGGACAGCTTGGTTTTTCATTGGTCCTTGAGCTGTAAGTCTCCTATTTTGGACTTTCTGGTTCTGTTGCAACACTACTTTGATTTTTCTGGTGAGACTTGATGATTCCAAGGTTGCTCCAGGCTCAGATTTTCAGCATCTTTTTAACTTCTGGAGAGCCACATGTTCATATTCCTGCATCCAACAGGGTGTTGGACTCAATGGCCTTATAGGTTCTTTCCAACTCAATCATTCTATGCTTAATTTATTCTTTATTGGAGCACATGGTCTGTCAGAGAGTTTGGATACAAGTTTTATAGACCACCTTCAGTGCTTCCTTCTAACTATTTTTAAGTTCCCACATATTACTGCTGTGTTCTTCAGGTTGTCATGCTTATGAGTTGATCTCAAAGAAATGCACACCCAAAGTGTAATTTAACTTGCAAGACATTGGTCTTAAACTACTTTTCTCACATAATTCTATTTCCCAACTATTATATTTGCAAACGTCAAAGCCCTAGGGATGGAGTGAGAGAAACATGCTATTTTAGAAACAATCTGGCAGCCTTAATCAATAAAGTGTAAATGGAACAACCATAATGGGCTTCTCAGTCAACAAAGAATCTATCAGATCTCATGGCGTTTAACATGACACCACTTACATTGTTAGTCTGTGCATGTTGAGAACTTGAGAGCATTCCCCTGTCACTCAGCCATCACTGTATCCTGCTACCTTTAATTATATACGGAGAGCTTAATGGAACTTGCATCTTAGGAGGCTGGCTGATCTCATGCAACGATGCCATGAAGGATATATAAATCTGAGACCTGAGCTTACTCTGTCACTATTATCCTACTAAGGAATTAGAGAGCAGCTAGAGCGGCATGATTAGAGGCTGCAGAGAACCTGCTATTCTTGCCAACAGCTCTTTGAAGGCAGGAAGGAAAAAAAATTCTTCCCCCTTTCTTTTAAAAATACTGCTCTTTCAGCAGACGTACCAGAGGCATATGAATGCTGTGGGTTGTGTTTGTGGGAAGCTCATGACCAAAGAGGGAGGCACTGCTCAAAGTTGGAATAAGGTGCCCCAGGACCAGCATATGAGCTACTCTCATAATAATTATCCAGATCAACCCCTCCCAACCCACGGTTTGAAGACAGTATTTGAAAGCTACCACCATCATTTCTCATTTTGTCACCACTCATCTACAGAATATTTAAGCCAGTTCATTGGGATAAATAACTGACTCCGGAAATGTTCTGCTCAAATGAATGACATGATGTCAGAAGTGCATATAGTTCCTGAGGATTCAGTTTCTCCTACATAATTCCAAAGTTGCCATTTTGTGATATTTCTGCGCAATAAAGATGTTAGAGGTTTTCTGAGAGACAGCTGCTTTGAGGAGGACAAGGGAGCTGAGATGTGGGAATGTGGGAGAAATCTATTCCAATGAACTCTTTCCATGTGGACTTCATGGAGCGTGCACCTCCCAGTCTGTCTTGAGTCCTGAGATGACATGGAATGACTGGAAACCGATGAGCAACTCTGGCTGTGTCCAAAAATATTCCACACATTTGAAAAGGGTACACAGAAAACAGGTATGTTTCATATAGAGATGTGCACCTTACAAAAAAATGACATGCTGTTTCATCGTTTTGTAAGCTTATGAAAACTTATGAAATGAAACAAAACAACAAATAGCATATTGTCAAGAAAAGAAACAAAACACAATTTTTTGTTTCAGAAATGAAACAATCCATCCTAGCATCTTGAGCCAGCTGTCTTGAGAAAAAGAAGTTGATTCTTAAACTGATTGATTTGTTTTCCTTCCTTCCTGCGCCTCCGCTGATGAGCTAGTTTATCTCTAGAGGTGGGCATGAAACAGAAAACTGATGGCTCAGTTCGTTCTGTTTCGGGCCCACCCTCAGTTCGGTTTGGTTTGTTCGTATGAATTTTTAAATTCATATGAACCAAACCGAGCCCAACTGGTTAAGCTTACCTGGATGGCAGCGGCGGCGGCGGCGGCCTGGAAGGCCCTGGCAGCAGCCGCACTGGACAGCGGGAGGCTGTGCCGGGCAGTGGAAGGCCTTACTGCCGCCTATGGAGCCCCAGCCACCACTGCGCTGGGTGGTGGTGGACCGCTCCATCGCCACCTCCAGAGGCCCAGTGTTTTGTTTTTGTTTTTAATTTTTTGCATTGCTGACGACTTGCCCCAGGGGCTGGGTTGGTGCTTTTTTATTTTATTTTATTTTATTTTCCAGCACTGACCACATGGCTCCAGGGGCCAGGTCAATGCTTTTTAAATTTTATTTATTTATTTTTCTTATTTTGCAGCACTGACCATGTAGCCCCAGGGGTGGGTTGGCACTTTTTTATTTTTTAAGAGTTTCTTTTATTTTTACAAGTCCCTGATGCCGGGGTCCCCCCCCCACAGCTGAGAGGCACTGGCTTAGGTTATGGTTAGGGTTTTTTTTATATTTTCCTTCCTTCCCTCACCATGCCACCGATCAGCGATTGAGCTTATCTGTCCGTTCTCTCAGTGCAGCAGCTAGACATTAGTTTTCTAGCTTGTTTACAGAGGGCCCTTTGCTTGAAAGCAAATTCATTGGAAGGTTTGTGGGTCTTTGATTTAGGGCAATGGGTTCCCTGTTAAATAAAAAAGGCAAGTTCCCCATTTTTTACAAAGTGTTTCATTTCATTTTGTTTTGAGACGAAAATTCTTTTTAAAAATCTGTTATTAACAAAACAAAACAAAATGAAGACTGAAATGAAATGAAATGAAACACTATACATACATTTCTGTTTCATGCCCATCTCTAGCTTCAAATGATCACAAAAGATTCCTTTATGGGAGAGAGGGATTCCTTAAAATGGGGGTTGGCCAAATTATGATCCTGCAGGTGGTATTGGACTGCCACTATGATCAGCCTAGCCAGAACAGCTAATGGTTAGATATGAGTGTTGCTATTTATATTTAATTTACATATGACAGTTCATCATTCAAATGATTAACAGTGGTAAATAAACATAAAGAACAATAAACAAATCTGAAACATGGGAGATGACATATGTATATTTCAAAAATGATTGCTTTTTTCCCTGGAAAAAACAAGTATTAAGAGTACATTTTTGACATAATAAAACCTGCAGAATGTGACACTTTTGTCTATTTTTGTGGCATAATATATGGACGTCTGCCTGATTATTCAGATTTGTTAAGTTCAGAGCAATTTTGTCCCAAGATATATGAAATGGAAGTCCTATTTGTAAGGACTGTGGTTTCAAATGTTGCAATGAGAAGGTACTGCAGCAATTACGGATGGAAAATTTATGTTTTCCACCCAGCATTTGATTCACAACACATGGTTACAGGATATGATAGATAGATGGTTCTTCAGAGAGCAAAGAAATAGGTGAAAGGCTGCAACCTGTTTACAAGAGCAACCGTGATGTTCATTGCTGGGTATCTCTGTTTTTTTAGTTTACTTTTACATTTTACCATTGCATTTTTGTTGATCTTCATCTGTGCTATTCAGACAGCTGGAATTGCTGTGATTGTTCCTGCTGCTACATCAATTGGTGGTGCATGAACTAGACTATATACCAGTGGGAGATTTTCCTTATTTAATACTAGTTTCACTTTCTGTTAAGCTTTTCAGCAGATGGTTAGCTTCTAAAACAGGTTTATCTCCTTAATACTTTAATGATTCAATTCTGTAGTGTTCTTGTTTGTACTGTTTTGCCTGTTTAAAACAGACCCAATTATTTGGAAATGAATGGTGTTTCAGAGTAAGAATTCAGAAGTAACTGAGAAGAACACTTGACACTAACACGAGAAAAAAAAACAATATCAGAAGGTTTAAAAAGTTCAATTTCTGGCTGTTAGTCCTGGAGTCTCGCCAGGAGGCTTAGTCATAGGGGGCTGCTGGTAGTTCTAATCTTAACAAGTAACATTTCCACCTGAAGGAGGCATGCACATCAATTGCTTGCTTTCTTCCCTCTTTTCTACTTCATGCATTCAGAAAAGGTAATAAAGATACAACTGTATAGTTTCTTCACACAAAATATGTTGAAATGAAACATTTGAAGTAGTAATTCTGCATCAAGTTGAAATATTTCCACCCAGTAGAATTGCCATGTAAAGATCAGAAACGTCAAGTCACATGATGAGGATGAGAAGGAACACAGAGATTTCAGAATCATAATCTGTTCCTTCACTTGATGCTTCTACTCTCTTTCCCTCCACCAGGGATGGCTAAGAGAAAATGCACTAAATCCCAGTTCCCCTAATGCATGAAAAACAAGGTTTGGAATGGTACAGCCTATGTACACCTACTGATCATATTGATCTTTTGGGACATACAAAGGGAACTGCTCTACCTCAGGGGTGTCCAAACTTTTTGCAAGAAGGGCCAGATTTGGTGAGGTGAAAATGTGTGGGGGCCAACCATTCAGCAACATTTGGCCCCCTGGATGGACTTTGGACAAGCCTCCAGGACATGCAAGGAGGCAGGGAGGGCACTGCAGCAATGGAGCCAGGTACGGGTAGGCTGGCTGGCTGGCTGGGGTGATGAACAGAGGCAGGGAGGGCAGAGAAACCATAAAACTGCAAGCTGGCATCTCCACCTGGCAAGGGGTAGGGGCAGCTGGCAGGGATGTGTGACAGGCTGAGCTGGTGGTGAGAAGAGGCTGCGAGCCACTCAAAATTTGAAAACAGGCGACATTTGGCCCCTGGGCCGAAATTTGGACATACCTGCTCTACCTCAGCATGCACATTAATTGAATAGAAATTTTTAGGCAAAATTAGCACTGGCTCAAATTTAACCAGAGAGGTGGTGCAGAAGATTGTCCTAAATCTTAGGAAGCCTCTGGTCAAATGGCCACTTGGCCATGGAGATTCTTTATGGGGCAAAGAGATCAAATCTATCCATGCCGAAATAAATCATCCCTCAATGTTCACTGGAAGGACAGATTTTGAAGCTGAGACTCCAGTACTTTGGCCACCTCATGAGGAGAGAGGAGTCCTTGGAAAAATCCCTGATGTTGGGAAAGATTGAAGGCAAAAGGAAAAGGAGACGACAGAGAATGAGATGTTTGCATCATCGATGCAACCAATATTGATTTGACCAAACTCCGGGAGCCATTGGAAGACAGAAGGGCCTGGCATGCTGTGGTCCATGGTGTCATGAAGAGTTGGACACGACTGAATGACTGAACAACAACAACAACAACAACAACAACAACAACAACAACAACAACAA
>JAHTLZ010003526.1:34901237-34932943 GCA_023846285.1 Phrynocephalus versicolor
ACAACAACAACAACAACAACAACAACAACAACAACAACAACAACAACGGCAAACCATTCTTCAGACATCACAGATAAACTGAAAATCCTGTTAGGTAGTTAGAAACAACAATATCAGCACTTTTCATACTTTCCCACCAGAAATCAAGAGAATTTGACATTTTCATGAAATTATTAAGCAGTGCTGAGACAGATTGGCATTCAAACTAAGAGATGTCAAATGTTCCAAACGGATGCTTGATCATATCAGAGCCAGGCCATTCTATATGAAGTTAAACTTCTACAGAAAAGCTATTACTATCTGCTAAATGAACCCCCTTCCAATGCTAAGTTTGAGAACCATCAGCTGAGCCACCTTCTGACTGTAAATCATAAAACACACTGCCTACAATATCTGCTTATAACAAAGGAAAATGATTCTTCCAACCCAGCCTTAACATCATTTCACAATGTGAAGCAAGGCTGATGTTTACTTTTTACACACCAATATTCTACAAAATGTTAAGGTTTAATAAATTCTGTCCAGGTACTCCGCTGGCTAAAAAATTGATTAACAGGTGATACCCCTGATATTGAATTCAGCCATTCATGACTTGACCAGATGGGCTAACTTCTAGGCCAATAACAGCCCTTGTGTTCTTTCTCTTTTCTCCAGGAGCAAGCACAAATCCAGTCTTTTAAAAATCCAGAATGATGCTTCCTATCTATTAGTACAGGATTTTCCAGTATTTTTCAAGTTGCGACCGCTTTTATAATAGCCAAGTAACCTGCAATCTTTTTATGTTTCCATAAAGTGGCATTTTAGTGTGGTAAAGCAAACACATTAAAATAGATTTTCCAGAATATAATTCTAACCTAATACATTAATATTAATGTAAATATACATAATTATGGTGTGGGGGGTATGTGAAAATCTGCCTCTACAAGATAAAATTTGAGAAGGAAAACAAAATGTCAGCACACTTTGAGTTTAAGTTACTTTTTAAAGAGGTGGAAATAACTGTTGGTTCATCTCCCCCCCAAAAAAGCCCCCATCACTGAACAGCCCCTCCCCCTTGAGTCCAAACACTATTTTCCCTCCCCATGGCTCATCACCTCCCCGGTTCACCTTTTTGCCCTTTGCCTCCTCCTCCATGACTCAGAAAGGGCCCAGTGGCATCTCCTTACCCATGTCCCATGTCCCTTCTCTATAGGCCCAGACTATACTGCACCTGAGCCAAGAGTTTAATAAGAGGGTATCCTCAGTCTTCTGAAATCATAGTGCTGAATGGAACAAGGAGCAACAGTGTAGTGTAGCCCTGGTTTGCTGTGTTGCGTCAGAAGGACTTGTTGGTTAGCAGGGCAGCAACATCATCTGCCACTCTTCTGATGTTCCCTTATTCCTTTTGAGCTTAGCTACAATTATCAAGAGAGTTGGGTATATTTGCATTTGGGATGGATTATCCCAGAAAGAGTGCATTGCTGTAATATCCTGTTTAAGGCAGAGACAAACCTTCTTCCCATAGCCTTCAAAAGCTCGTTGGATGCTTTTGAACCTGAGCTGGTACCTTCAGCTCTCTTTAGACCAGCTCCACTGGATCTCCTCTGCTTTAGGATACAGTGGTACCTCTACTTACGAGTTTAGTCCATTCTGAATGCATGCACATAAGTCGAACAACTCGTAAGTAGAGCATCTCTGTCTAAAAATTTAAAATAAATAAATAAAAATAAATAAAAAATGTAAATAGAGCAGACTGCAGCTAAAGTTTTTAAGGCAGCAGTTTAAACGCCAATGGGTTTTCACTCTTAAATTGAATTGCTCTTAAATAGAGCCGCTTGTAAGTAGAGGTACCACTGTAATCCCCTTATTTCATGGGGCACTTGGTAGTATAGGAAAATTGTAAGTTGCTCTAAAAACCTAGTTACTGGTCTCATTCTCTCTTAATGGCCTACACACTCCAGAAATTTCTGCAGATCATAGTTTGATGAATTAAAGAAGTGGAAAATATTGGACAGATATAGATGGAAAAAGCAGAGACAATTTCTCCCAGGGTACAACCCCCTGTGCAAAAAACATGCTTAACAAAAACAACATTTATTAGAGAGATGTCAATGGTTAATTGCATTGGTTGACAGGATTCCTGATGATTGCCAGCATCTGTGTCTTCTTTCTACCTTAGTGGGAGGTGGTGGCATATTCCTCTGGTGACATTTTAAATAATGGTAATGCTATACTACTTCCAGCTGGGAATGAGGCCAGCAGTTCCTTGCTGGTAGTAAATGATTAATAACTTCCCCAAAAGGAGTTATTATAGTGGTGAAACTGTCCTCTACTGTTCTTTACTGCCCACAACAAGACGTTTATTTTGTGTATTTTCTTAAAAGATCCATTTCTGATCCCCTTCTTAACATCTTTGCAGAAGTATTAGTTGTGTGATGCTCCAGACTTTGTTGGATTCCAATTTCTGTCATTCCTTAATCAGCTTGGCTAGTGCTCAGAATGCCAGGAACATCTTACGAGCTTTAAACAAACATTTGAACTAAACTTGGACTGCTAATATAACTGTTTCAAGCATTGTAAATTGAAAGAGTGGTGCTTTAGTTATGAATGGAGCTGAAAAGGAAATCTATTCTTTTGATAAGGTGATGTTATTTGAGAAGAAACCTTAGGAGAATGATCACGTTGCAAGTCCCCCTGATTCACATTTTGTGACATATTCTCATTTATTTGATAAAGAACTCATTATAAGGACAGCACCACATTGTTGCAAATTTAATTATATGTCAGATTGACCTTTAGGAAATGTGAAATGTGAACAGTTCATTAGAATTTTAGAGACATGTCCATGTTATGGAGGTTGCCAGCCCACAGGGAAAAAACATACAGTAGAGATGGGCACGACTCAGCGAAATTTTCGTTTTCGTTTTGTTTTCGTTTTTTCGTATCATTACGTAACGAAATGAAAAACGAATTTTGACTCCAAAATAAAAAGAAACGACCCGAAACACGAAAAAATTTGTCGACCGCTTCATTTTCGTTACGGCAAATACATTGAATTGTGCCAAATGGTAACGAAACAGCAATTTTTTGTTTTCATTTTCGTTTTTCGGGTCATTACGTAACAAAACAAAAACGATTTTTTTTGCAAAAAACCTCACGAAAATGGAAACGAACCGAAACGGACCCCTAAATGACCAAACGACAAACGAAACACAATTTTTTTGAGTCGTGCCCATCTCTAACATACAGCAAACCTAGAACTTGATTTGTGTTGATGTAGCAATTCCATAAACATTTGCCTAGAAGTCCCCTTCAGCTTGTGGGAGTTAATCTTTGACTCTTACCTCTACTGTACATAGGGAAGAATAGGCTTGCCTCATACCTATATTAAACAAGCATAGGAGTGCGCCCTGAATATCATGTGACTAGTTAAAATCTTTCTATTGGAATTGGAAGCCAAGCCACGTGGCTTGCCCACGGATTGGCTTCTGAAGTTCCAATTCCAATTAGAAAGATTTTTTCCTAGGGGCACCCCCTTAGGAGCTTCATAACTCAGCTCCCTGACCTCCAAACCTTTTCAAATTTCAGCGGCTTTCAGGGAAGAGCTTGAGCTGCCCCGCTATTGATTCCTGGGATGAATCATTTTGTTCTACGGGGGGGGGGGGGAATTGTGTTCCGTAACTAAACGAAATGAAACACATTCTACCATTTTGTTAGGTAACAACAAAATACTTTGTTACCTAACCAAATGATGAAACAGTGTTTCATTTTTGTTCCATGCCTATCTATAGTCACAACTATAATTTAACAGAAACCAAAAAAAGAAACTCGTGATACTATAAAATCTAACAAATTCATTGCAGTACCAACAATTTGGATGATTGTCCATTTCATCATCCATCATATCTAAAATGTTTCTTGAGAAGGTGTCGTTATTGATGTGTTAAATAAATAAAGATCTAGGACTAATAAGAAAAAATTGGAATTATGTGTCTTGAACCCTTGATTTTCAATATCAACATCAATTGATCAATATAAATATTGAAATTGATTATTTCCTATTAATCTTCATGTTTAGCACTGACTGAAAGACCGCCTGTAAGGTCTCCATAGTGCTGGCTGGAAATATCTGTTACAGAGCTTTATTGCTCTGTCCTGGCCTAATACTCTACTGTTTTAGAAACCAAGAAAGTATTATCATCATTATCACCTAAGGCTAAGCCACTGCACACACTAGCTAGGTCAATGAAATATACCACTTAAAGGTATTTAATGTGTCACAACAATCCCCTGTTATACTTCTCTTATTGTTTTTGGATCTCCCAGTGTTTGGGATACTGTACTGTCAAGATCCAAAATAATACTAAATGAATTAATACATGAGGATGTTGTGAAAAATTATCTCTCGCTCTTAATTTCTCTCCCTATTGATACCTTGCCCTGCAGTTATTGGCAGGGAATCAGCATAACTGTAACTACGTGCCTTCTGCTAGTTTTTCTCTTGCGTAAAGCAGGTGGCATTTAAGGCATTTAATAGGAATAATGACCTGGCTGGGATTTGCAATACTGGAGGCCATGTGTAAGGTACTTGACTTAAGGGAGTGAGACTGAAGTGCAAGGATTTATCATATTACACAAGAGAGGTGGTAGCATTCTCTCACACAACCAAATGCTCCAAAGAGTAATTATCCACTCCAGCTCTGGCACAGGGAAGAGTGTCATTTAGGAAACTAATTTCCATATTTTCAGCAAGTGTTGCATTAACATATTTGAGGAACACACAAAGCAGAGCACATTAAGAGTGCCACTTTAACTTCTTGTTTCGCTTATGGCTCATCTCCCCATTTATATTTTTGAATAAATATCTAATAGAGGTGGACATGAAACAGAAATCCCGTGGTTTGGGTTCGTCTGTTTTGGGCCCACCCTTGGTTCGGTTCAGTTCGGGTTCGTATGGCTTACTGGGCGGCGGCTGGGGGGGGCATTCCTGGTCCCGGTGGCAAGGGCTTTTTGAGGTGCTGGCTCCATTTTTTGTTTGTTTGTTTTCTTTTCATGCAACTGCGCGACACCTGGTGCCAGGTCGGTGCTGATTTTTTATTTTTTATTTCTTTATTTTAGAGCGCTGACCCAGCCACCCCTGGGGACAGGTCAGCATTCTTTTGTTATATTTTATTTGAATGTTTGGGGTTAAAAGTCCCCAGGGGTTAAAAGTCCCCAGCCAGGGGCTTTTTGAGGCGCTGGCTTGGGACCAGCACCTCTATAGGCCTACCTTCCCCATCAGGACCAGGAGGACTGCAGAGACGAGGAGAAGGCAGGAGGGGGGGTAACGAAAAATGAAGTGAACTAAACAGAAATTTTCATTTCGTTTTGTTTCATTTTTCTTTGATGGGTTGGTTTGTTATTCATTTCGTTAGCTAACAAAATGAATAACAAATAATGAAACAAATTAAAAGTTGATTTCGTGCCCATCTCTAGTATCTAACTAAACGTTTGTGCTCAGGGTGGGATCTTTGTTCCTTGCTTAATGTACTACACATGTTTCTCATTCCTGAGTCCTCAGAAATTTCTACCCTGTTGACATAATTTATTTCATATTTGCATTTATAGTCCACTTTACTTGCACCCCCTGGCCCCAAATGTAATAAAATAATAATTATGGCTTTACAACTCTTTCAGCAGAATATTGAATCCTGAACCAAATTGCTCTGATTAGGGCTGAATTCTACCAAGCTTGAATTCTACCAAGTTTGAACCTGAAAGAGTAGAGGAGGAGGGCTGGACTTTGCTCATTGACAGCCCTGATTTTCAATATTAGGCAAGAATGCAAGCTCACTAACACTGCTTCTGGGAAGGTGAAGCCAAGGGAAGTGTCGGTTCTTGGGGAAAGTGCTATAGGATCGGTGGATGGTTGCTAGTACTCCAAGGAGCAGCCTCTCAGCTTGAGGGATGCAAGAGAGAAGAGGAGCAACTTGGGTGATGCTGTGCAGTTTCTTGTGCACTGGCTGGCATCAATTTTGGACAGGTTGAGGACCAATAAACTAAAACTAAATCCAAATACAATGGATATGCTACTGTTAGGAGGATTATCAAACTGCATAGCGGCCTTAGGGAATATATGATAGCACTTTTCAAGTACTTGAAAGGCTTTCATACAGAGGAGGGGAAGGAATTTTTTCTACATCAACCCAGAGTGCCAAACATACAACAAGGGGCTGAAGTAGAGATGGGCACAACCAGAAAAAATGATGTTTCGAGTTGTCGTTTGTCGGGGCGGGTCCATTTCGGGTCATTTCCGTTTGTCGTGGAAATTTTGAAAAATTTCTCATTTCCGTTTGTCGTTTGGGTTTGGGTTTGGGTTGGGGTTGGGGTAAGTGAGTGGGCTCTGGGAGGCACCTCTCTGGGTGCCTCTGATGTCTGACCCACTAAGAAGGGAAGGGAAGCGTAACGCAAAGCCGTGCATACATTACATTATGTTAGGGTGGGGGGTAAGTGGCAGAGGCACCTCTCTCTCTGGGTGCCTCTGACTCACTTAGAAGGGGAGCATACTAGCGTACCCGACGTACAGGTTAGGGAATGGGATAGGGGATAGTGGGCTCTGCGAGGCACCTCTCTGGGTGCCTCACTTTGACCCACTAAGAAGGGAAGTGTACTTGCATACGGATCTGGGTTAGGGTTGGGGTTAGGGTAAGGGTTAGGCTTAGGTTAGGGTTACGGTTAAGGTTAGGGTGGGTTAGTCAGCTGCATTTCTGGGTGCCTCTGACCCACTAAGAAGGACAGCGTACTGGTGTATGGGTTAGGGTTAGGGTTAGGGTTAGGGTTAGGGTTTGTGGGCTTTTAATGCCCTCTCTGGCACACCCAGAAGTTTCAGTCAAAACCTGGCCATGCAATTGGTGGAATGGCTCCAAAAATTTGCATGGTCCCATCCCATGGCCAGCCCATCTTTGCGCATGCGCAGGTGTAGAAAAATAAAAATAAAAAGAAAAGAAAAGAAAATCAATGGAGACGTTTTATTGTAAGAAAAACCCACTGCTGCTACTATAAAAAATCAGGCATTTAAAATACCACCTAATTTTCAAATGTTTCTGTGGTGCTTTGGTGGGTTTTTGGACCACGATTTAAAAATAAATACTGCGGTCGCCATTTTGGATGCCCCCCACCACATGGCAAATGGAGACAATGAGGATGCCCCCCCCCAGCCTGGTACTAGGACAGGAGAGGGGGGGAAGGCCCCCCCAGAAACCAGCCCTCTCTGGTAGGTACCCTCACTGAGGCAGGCATATTTTCGCCTGCTTTTATGGCCGGGAATCGGTTTTTTTAAAATTATTTTTAAAACTTTTTTTCTGTGCTGCTTGGCATCGCGCGATTGCCACGATGCCATGAACGACAACGACAAACCCGACCAAATTTGTCTTTTATCGGGTCGGGTTCGAGCTGGAGCGGAGTAATTCCCGTTACCGTTCTCGTTACGTAACGAGAACGACAGCCGAAAACGGAAACGAGGATTTTGCCGAGTCGTGCCCATGTCTAGGCTCAAGTTACAGAAAGTCAGATTTCAGCTGAATGTCAGGAAAAACTTTCTGTTAAAAGAGTACAGCAATGGAACAAAATAGTTCAAGAGGTGGTAAGTGCTCAAACACTGGAAGCATTCAAGAGAAATTTAGACAGCCACCTGGCAGATATTCCATTTATATTCCTGCATTGTTGGGGGATGGGTGGGTGGGCTGGATTCGATGGCCATATAGTCTACTTCCAACTTCATGATTTGATGATTTTATATTACCCATGAAGGTTCAGGTCTGTTGTTGTTTTCTATTGTGCATGTAATTCACATTGTGAAGCACTACTATATTGTTTTATTGCCCATTTCATTCATTCCTTTTCATTGAGCGAAGAATTGAAATTAATGTCCATGATATCACCTCATCACACATTTTTAGTAGTATTATCTTTTTATCAGATTATTAGTTTAACTTAGTCATGGGACATGTGAAAAGTTTGCTTTCTCTGTTGATGGGGGAGATACAAAATACTTGAGTCTTATTCACACTGAAGGGATCACATCAAATCTGGGTGATTAGGCTAATGACTGATTGGAATTCTGTCTAATGGTCAGCTAAGCTTATTTGCTGGTATAGAATGAAAACTGCTATCTTGAACAATTAATGATTTCTGGAACAATGATAATGTAAGATGTCAGACAGCAGTGGGGAAACCAGAGGATGTGTTTTTATCTCCCATGACAGCTCGAGCCAGCCAATATAGGGAACTAGAGATGAGATTGTTGTGTTTTTCCCAACTACAAATGATCTTGGAACTAACACATAGATGGGGTAAACTTGTGACTATATTGCAAGGTTAAGTGTGCACTGGGTTTTGCATGAATGAACAATAATCATTCAATTCTTAATGTAATTATGGAGAGTTCAGATAATTAATTGATACAATCGGGATTAGCAGGGAGGGGTTTTATTCTGGTATCATGTCTTAGCACTCTTGGGCATGCTTCAACTGTCCTTTGCTCTGTTTGCTGTGAACCCACAGTTGGGACAACCTGAGCCAGCCTTGCTTTCTGATTGTTGTTTCTTGTTTGTTTGTTTGTTGTTATTTGTTTTTGTTGTTTTTGTTGTTGTTGCTGCTGTTGTTGTCTGTAAAGATTCTCAGTCATCCAGGTGAGATTATCTGGAAGTTGAGTTATGGAAACTGGATTTCCTTTCTTGTGAGATCGAAACATTTAATTACTCATCCAAGCAGCTTTGTCAGTCTGAGGAAAGTCAGTATGCATGTGCAATGAATGGAATTTATCAGTCACAACTAAAGCTACTCTAGGGAACACTGACAGGTGATGTAGCTCAGTGACTACTGAACTATGTGTTGCATTCTGGTCATCTAAAAACAACAACAGGAAGCTGGATTAATGGTACAGTGAAGAAACAGAATACCCAAGTGTCTGGTGGACACATGAAAATTTTAATGTATGGTAAAACAACTTGCATGGAGAAGAATCTGACTTGAACCTTATGTTCACAGAATTCATTGGAAAACCTGCTAAACAGCAAGGATTTGTGTATTATATGATTTTTTTTTACAGCTGATATTCTTTATGTGAAACCCTGGAGATTATGAAACATATATTCTCTAAGAAAATACATGAACAAAATTTGACATTTTGCTCTGTCTGTTAATTTAACATGTCAAATAAGAATCGAAGAACTCAGTCGGTGAAAGAATAACTGCATTCTAAGTTAAGCTTCCTGTATTGAAGTGCAAGATCACTCATAGTGATCTTGCTTCTGTCAGAATCAAAAAGGGGCATGGAAGCACATAGTCCTGCCAGGATGGGTTGCCTCATCTGAAAGTTGGGTGGGGAGGTGGTACGCTGCTTCAGTCATGAGTAGAGAAATGCATGAACTGCCAGTTCAGCAGTTTGTCATGTTTGATTTACTGTCCCCAGAGCTGATCCATGGTCCAGCACCCCACCCCCTCCAGCAGACATCCACTTGGAGGCAATGCCCTGGCTTTCCTACCCCGCTTCTTTTGTGCATTGCCTCAGAGTGGGCATTTACAACAAGGGTGGGGCATCAGATTGCTGATCAGCTGAGGAGCCGATAAACAAACCACTGGTTTTGTGTCCATCTCTACTTGGATGGGTGAGCATCAGGGAATACCAGGTGCTGTAGGCGCCTGGAGTAAGAACTGGCAACCCACTCTAGTATTCCTGCGAAGAAAACTCCATGGACATGAAGAGTCATGAAGAGTCGGTCACGACTGTAATGATACAACACACACACACACACTACTCACAAACTACTTGAGCTTTGTGAGGTAAAGTTAAAGCCCCTCCTCTCATTCCACAACCTGGATCCTGCCCATTGTGTTTTCACTGCTAATAGCTGCATTTATCTTTTTCACACCACCAAGCTGATTACTAATTCATTGGTTATCAGGGAAACATGAACAGGGGTCCCAAGTTTCTCACCTATGAATCAGATTAAGCTATAGCTAGATTTTTTTTAAAAAATATGTTCAGATGATAGAAGTGTACATATGTGTGGTTTTGAGTTTCACTTAAACTGTGGGTTTTTTCATAGCTGTACTAGAAGCTACAGTTACACATGCTATCACTGTTATGTATTGTGGAGTTTATTAAATAACACATGAGGAAATAAAAAACATCAAGAGTATGCATAGCTCTTTGACACGGATAACCTTTTGGAAAGGTTTCTGGCAGGATTTTCAACTTTATGACCCATGGGACATTTCACAATTCTGTGACAGTCCAGTATGGAACATTTATTTATGTATGAGTTAGACTGCTGCTTAAGGAGATGTAGATGAGGAGAATATGAAATGCCCGAACAGATCACAGTCATCTACCATAGGACTATGTGTCTTGTCGGTATTTCACAAGATTTGTGTGAGTTAACATTGTGGAATTTTTGGTAACTCTCTGGAAGCACTACATGGATAGAGTGGATTAAGATGTTGAGAGGCTACCAGGCAGGAAGATTTTCCCCAGCCATTCAGCCCATTTGGCCTTCTTGGATTTTACCCATACCAGGAAGCTCAGGGTAGTGTGGCAAAGTGAGGACGTTGGATCTCTCTGACCCAGGGTAATCTTGACAATGTCTAAAGGGCCATAGGTGAGTTTCCTGGGGTCTGTTCTTGACACCTCTAGGTAGTGTTGAGAAATACTTGAGAATTATTTCAGTTTGAAATCCTGAAGAACCATCCAGTCATTCTAGATGAGACAGAGTGAGATTAATCAGTAAAATTAGTAATTGGCAGCGTTCTGAATTTCTGTGGGACTTATTTCCAACTAAGCACATATAACATTACTTCTGCCAGTCTTTGCTTCAAGATTCTTTGCCTACTTATGCAATTAAAATCCATTTGATTTGTGCTGATCTCAACTCGGTGTTGGGCTGGATCCAGCCCTCCAGAGCCAAGTTTAAACTATTTCCTAGGCTACAGTAAGGGAAGAAGGCTCCATTTCACTGATACTGCAGTATCAGCACAACACCGGTTTTAGGTTTGTGCTTGCATCATTTGCCTCCAAGATTTTCACAGTATTCTGGATTCTAAAGAAATGCTTGTCAAGCAGCTAGCATGGTTATAGTTCATTTATTGTACGTGGAATATAAACCAAGGGACTGAAATAGCTAAGTGGTCAAAATATCACTAGTGGTTAAACTGCTGTACTGCAGCTATAACTGCTCAGGACCTGGGGTTCAATTCCAGGTAGCTGGCTCATTGTTGACTCAACCTTCTATCCTCCTGTCATTGGTAAAATGAGTACCTAGCTTGCAGGGGGAGTGGGGAAATGTGAAGCCTGCATAACTAAATTCTATACCACCCAGATATCACTTTAAGCACTTTGGGTGGTATATAAGCAGAAAAATTTGCTTTGCTTTTCATTTTGCTGTGACTGGATTTTTAGTACACTTTGTGTTTTCTATTTTTGCATTTCTATTTCTCAGAGTGACATTTTTTGTCAAAAAGGTATACTTATTGCTTTTAGCTTTAATATTGCCTTTTAATGATTTACGATGCTTCTTTACTCATCATTCTTAGCTTTAAATATTGTCTTTTAATGATGTTAACCACCGTTGTATACTCATTTGAACTTTAAATATTGTCTTTCAGTGTTGAAAGCTGCCCTGGGTCCTTTTCAAGAAGAAAGGTAGGGTAAAAGTATTTTAAATAAATAAATTATGAATAAATAAATGAGATAAATGAGAGAATCACAATTCTTCCAGTTCCCTAAAGTGCCTTTAACACATTTTCAGGAACACCTGTTCTGATGGAAAGTAGGATCAATTGGAGCAGAACACTAAGCAAATAAGATTATTGCGCTACTGACAATCCATAATATCTGCTGTCCTTTAGCCAACTATTCTAGATTAGCTATGTTATTAACAAATATTTAATACTAAAGATGCATCTTTGATTTCAAAGATGGCAATAGTCTTTCAAATACAAATTTCTCTAAATGCAAAGGCCTGGACCAGAAGTGCTTTAATATACAGATCATTCTTGCGGTTTAGTGACTCCAAGAAATTTGACCTTTCCTTTCTGAAAAATGCCTTGTTTCCCCCATTTTCCAGGTGATGGATTTTGGTATGGGGGAGGTAATTATGTTTTACTATCAGGCTGTATTAGTCACACTACATTATATTGTTTCTTCTGCCAAGTTAAGTTTAAAAATAACAATGCTGGAATTTGCAAAAGTATCCAGCTTAAGACTCTAAATATGCAGTTTTCGGAAAACATTGCTTTTATAGGCTTTTAATGCCATTTTTATGCAAGAAACTTATATTTTACTAACAAAGCAGCTCATTTTACTATTTTAAGAATATTCTTATTTACATTACTTCTTTCTTTTCTCCTTGGGGCAACAAATAATGATTATCAAACAGCATTAAAATATCTCATTTAGATGAAGGATTATCTTAGAGATATGACCAAATTATTCCTTTGAGGTCCATTGAGCATTTTGCACCACACAAATTATGCCAGTTGTTGATTATTTATGCTATAAAGGGATTAAATGACATTTGAATATGCAAAATCAATTTCGTGGTGCAATGGTAATAACATGATATGATGGTATTGTTATGCTATATTATGTGCTGTCAAGTCTGAAGTGATTCACAGCAACTTTAATTGGGCTCTCAGGGCAACTGGACTGGTTTTATCAGTGCCACTTATCTCCCCCTCTGATGAGTTCTAGTCTGTCACTCTGTCCGCTATCAATACATGGTATCAACAATGAGATGACAATTCATTATACCTGTCTCAATGACCTGCAGTCTCAGTCATAACAGCATGTTTGTAAAACTATTCTACCACATATACAAGTCGGTTGTGAACCAACATACAGTATTTTCCATGTATAAGACTATATTTATGTCTAAAACTGTTAGACTAAAAATTGATGGCCATCTTATACACAGAAGTTAGCCAAGGAGAGACCCACTGATAAGGTGTGATAAAAGTATATTATTCACGAAGCATAAGGGCCGTAGCTTTACATATTTTACTTCTGCAGTTTCCTATGAGAATACAATGAGTATTAACAACACAGAGGGTTTCCTGTTTTCAACTAAGAACATGAGTTAGGTAACATCTGTAGGGTGCTTAACCACAGAAGCTTCCTGAAGAAATGGGAACGTACCAAGTACAGTAAAGAGGAAGTGTATATGGATGTGGTAGTGGCTGTGATATTGAACAAATATAAACTGGTTGCGACTGGTGTTAACAAAAGAAGGTCTGTTGGTAGAAGATTCTAGAAGCTGGGTGTGCTACGGTACCTATGAAGGTACAGTGGTATCCTGCATAAAGGAATTAATTCGTTCCAAATGCAATTGGGTTAAGCAAATTTTCCTTTATACAAATTTCCCATAGGAATGCATTGAAAACAGTAATCCCTAATTGCAACCATTTTTATGTTGTACGGATTTGCCCATTAGGCGATTTTGTTAAGCAAATTTCCCCTATCTCCAGAATTTTTTATGTTGTACAGATTTTATGTTATACAACCTGTTTGTTATACAAGGGTCCACTGTACATAAAGAAGTGTCATGCATTGTTCAGGGGTCCTGAATTGCTGTAATCACCATTGGTGCTACTCTGATTCAGGTTCCTAGATGAATGGTACCTTCATCTAGTCTTTATGTGTTGGTATGTCATGTATTCTCTAATAAAGCTTGCTGTTAGCCCTTAACTGAGTTATGGCAGTGTGAATCTTCATACCAATTACCAATTTATCACCACATATTTGCAAAACTGCAATTTTAGGTAGGAAAGGAGGGGTTGTCTTACACATGGGAGTGTCTTATAGACAGAAAAATATGGTTCTGTGACATTGTGAAACATTTTGATAGCCTGTCATTTCAAAATAAAATAGAGACAATATAAATATGGCAAAAGGAGCAAACAGTGAGCCAAATATTAACAGGTAATAGATGAAGTGTAAGCATGGAGGGAACTCAAATATGCAAATAGAATAACAAGCAGAATATTAGAATGACAGTAAACCATGTCCAACAACATAAGAACATAAAACAGCCTTGCTGGAACAGGCCACAGCCCATCCAGTCCAGCATTCTGTCTCACACAGTGGCTCACCATTTGATTCAGGGTATTTCCCAGCAGATTTCTTCACTTGCTTATGATTTCCTGCAAATGGTATTGAGGGATATCCTGCCTATCTCTCCAACCAGGAGGTTGTCCTTAGAGATCTATAATAATAGCCATTGATACCCTTGTTCTCCATGAACTTGTCCAATCCTTTCTTAAAGCTGTCAAGGCTGACAGCTGCCATCACTTCTTGTGGCAGGGAGTTCCAGAGACCAGTGATCCTTTGGATGAAAAAGTACTTCCTCTTATTTGGTTGAGATCTAGCACCCAAAAGTTTAATGGAGTGCCCTCTAGTTCTAGCGTTGTGCAACAGGGAAAACAGTTTTTCCTTATCTTAATATTGTCCACACCGTGTATGATTTTATAAACTTCAATTAGGTCATCTCTTAGGCGCCATTGTTCAAGAGCGAAGAGGCCCAGACGTTGCAGCCTCAGATGGTAAGGAAGGAGTTCCAGTCCCCTAATCATTCTGGTTGCCCTCCTCTGCACTTTTTCCATTTTCATAATATTCTTCTGGAGGTATGTTGACTAGAACTGTACACAATACTCCAGGTGGGGCCTCACCATAGATTTATAAAGAGGCAAAATGACACTTGCTGACTTATTTTCTATACCCTTCCTAATGATCCCTAGCATTGAGTTGCTTTTTTTCACTGCTGCAGCACACTGGGTTGACACCTGCATTGAGGTGTCCACCAGGACACCAAGGTCCCTTTCCTGGTTTGTTGCAGAGAGTTCAGACCCCATCAGTTTATAAACGTAATTGGTTTTTGTTTTTGTTTTTGCCCCAACATGCATCAGTGCACTTGCTAATGTTGAAGCTCATTTGCCACTGGTTTGCCCACTCCCCCAGTGTTGAGAGATCCCTCTGGAGCTCCTCACAATCACTCTCAGTTTTTACTACCCTGTACAGTGGACCCTCATATAACAAACAGTTTGTCTAGATCCAGTGAAGTGATTGTACCACTCTATTCTGCTCTGGTTGGATCCCACCTGGAGTACTGTGTCCAGTTCTGTGCGCCTCAATTTAAAAGGGATGTTGACCACCTCGAGGGGGTCCAGAGGAGGGCGACCAGGATGGGTGAAGTTCTGGAAGAAATGTCTTAGGAGGAACAACTTAGGGAACTGGGTATGTTTAGCCTTTCAAAAAGAAGGCTGAGAGGTGATATGATAGCTATGTTTAAATATTTGAAAGGTTTCATATGGAAGAGGGAACAGGTTTGTTTTCCATGGCTTTAGACACTAGGACTTGGGGCAATGGTTTCAAACTACAGGAAAAGAAATTCCATTTGAACATTCAGAAGAACCTCATGATGGTTAGAGCTGTTCGGCAGTGGAATATGCTGCCACAGAGGGTGGTGGAGTCTCCTTCTTTGGAGGTTTTTAAGCAGATGCTGGATGGCCACCTGTCAGAAATACTTTGATGGGGATTCCTGCATGGCAGGGGGGTTGGATTGGATGGCCCTTGAGGTATCTTCCAACCCTATGATTCTATGATTCTATGATTTTATAACATAAAATCTGTACAACATAAAAAATCCAGAGATAGGGAAAATTTGCTTAAGAGAATTGCCTACGGGGTGAATCCGTACAAAATAAAAATGGTCGCAATTAGTGATTGCTCTGTTTTCAATGCATTCCTATGGGAAATTTGTATAAAGGAAAATTTACTTAATAGAATTTCATTTGGAATGAATTAATTCCTTTATACAAGGTACTACTGTTTAATTTAGTGTTGCCGGCAAATTTGGCTACCTTGCTATTTACTCCTAGGTAATCATCTGGAGCCTCTCCACAGTACATTTATATTGGAGGTTCCATGAATTTGCACCTCAGTTCAATTGATTTGCCTTCTCCTTAATCACAGCAAAGAGAACCTAGATCAAGAACTCGAAGGGCACAAGGTGTCAAGGACAAGTAAGCCAATTAAAGCCTACTAACTAATTCAAAATTAATTAATGCAAAGAGGAATGTTAAAGCTTTATACTACAGTGCCCTGTTTGTGGATTTAAAGAGATTTGGCTAAGACTAATTAAGAAGTGCTTTCAGTATCAATAGTACAATGGAAATGGTCTCAAGGACTGCCTAGAGATGCTATGTAATACTCATTGACTCTAGTGGAATCTATATGGCCTAACTATGTGCCAGAGTTCAGCCAAGATATTCTAATGCAATTAAAATATGTATCATGCCTTTTCTTTGACATGTGTTAGGGTTAGTTCACACAACTGACTTAATCAAATAATGATACTGATTGTGTTTAGTTGCTCATGATTTCTTTGCTGATTTTAATTGTTTTAAAAAATTATAGCTTGGGACTGCCTCCAAGGGAAAGAAATTTGCATGTATCCTCTACTGTTAACTATTCATGTTAGTTGGCCTTGGATTCAGAATATATATGTAAATCATTGAGTGCTACCACAGCCACTGTTTTTTCTAATAACAGTTTCAAGTGGAGCACTCTGACAGCACTGTAGTAGAGATGGGCACGACTTAGCGGAATTTTCGTTTCCGTTTCCGTTTTTCATTTCCATTACATAACAAAACGAAAAATGAAAAACGGCTCAAAACTGGAACGAAGACGGAAACGAAACGATTAATTTCGAGCCATTTTTTGTTTTTCATTACTGGAAAAGCACTTAATGGAGCTAAATGGGAAGAAACGAAAAATTTTTCGTTTTCGTTTTCGTTTGTCGTTTTCGTTACGCAACTAAACGAAAACAAAAAATTTTGAAAATTAGCTCACGAAAACGGAAACGAGCCGAAACGGACCCCTAGACGAAAACGAAAATGAAAACGAACAATTTTTCTGAGTCGTGCCCATCTCTACACTGTAGATAAAACAGGGTTACATGGTAAGAAAAAAAAAACAGGTGGGTTGAACAGAGTGCCAACGTAGCAGTTTGAAAGCATGTAAATGCAAGTACATAAATAGGTACCACCGTAAAAAGTGGAAAGGTAAACAGTGTTCCGCGCAGTCATGCTGGCCACAAGGCCACAAACTTGCACAAAACTGGCTCTTTGGCTTGAAAATGGACATGAGCACTGCCCCTAGAGTCAGACATGACTAGTACACATCTGCAGGGGGAACCTTTACTTTTAGCAGAATGCTTGGGGGTCAAGTATAAAGACTTGTGAGAAAGAAAGAAAGAAAGAAAGAAAGAAAGAAAGAAAGAAAGAAAGAAAGAAAGAAAGAAAGAAAGAAAGAAATTTCAATCAATCAGCCTTTATTGGCATACATAAATTTAACTTCAAGTTCAATATAAATTGCAACAGTAATAATAATTTAAAGAGTTAACTACTCAGAGCACCTCTGCCTGCTGGCCCTAACCAGCTGGGTTAAGAAAGTTGCCACATTTTCTATCACCACAGAGTCTTCTGATGACAGAAGAAACCTCAGTATATCAGTATCTGAATACTACCTCTTCTTCAAGAGAAGTGGGTCAAGGAGTTTTTTACGGGAATGATCATAAAGAGGACAGTGCAAAACCATATGAGAGAGTGATTCCACTCCACCCAGTGCACAGGCGCAACACCTATCGGCCTAAGCAGTCCTATTGAATCTCCCATACAACACCGCTGATGGGATGGCATTGCATCTAGCGAGCATGTAGGCCCTCCGTTCCTCTGGGCATTCTAGCAGGTAAAAGTAAGATGCAGGGCGCTCTGCTGAAACTGGGATCTGCAAACTCAATGATGAACATGTTGAATTTGCTGCTCTCTGTAAATCCTGCAGTTGTATATCAAGTAACCTGCACTTTATCAGCTTGTAAGCTTCCTTCCAACTGGGACAGCGAGCTGAGAGTATCTATCGTAATACCCAGGACACTGATTTTTAAAATTAATTTGGCAGAACCTGTTGGGACTATAAAGTCTTGAAGAAGTCAGTAAAGCAGGCTATCATGACCAGTATTATTGTATATTCTAAGCCAAAATTTAATAGATCTGAGCCATGCCCTTGTCTCTATGAGAGGTTGTCCAGCTTCTAAGCATAGTGCTGCATGAGGGACACATCTTGGTGTACCTAAGATTTTTTGAAGGAAGCAGGATTGGATTCGTTCCACGTTGTGGTCCAGGGAATTCATCCAAATAGGGATGCTGTATAGCAGTTGTGAAATAACTTTAGCGTTGAATACTTCAAGGGCTGCTGGAACATAACCATTGCCTCCCTTATAGAAAAAGCAAACTATAGATTCATTTGACCTGTTCTATTTTATTTCCTCTAAAAGTCCAATTAAGTGGTTTCCAAGATTTAGCAAATACCATAATTTGAGATTTACTATAGTTTAATTGCAATTTATTATCTAACATGTAATTGGCACATCTATTTATTAATTGCTTTAGCCCTAGACGTGACTGTGAAAGAATTACAGCATTGTCGGCATAAAGCAGTATAGGTACCGCAAGAGAACGAAGTTTAGGAGGATGGCCCTCAACTTCCTTTAGACAGGAAGGTAGATCATTCAAAAAGAGATTAAATAGTATAGGGGCTAAAATGCAACCCTGGTTTACTCCCTTGTTGGTAGGTACCAACTCAGATAGTTGACTTGGAGGTAGGCGCACCTGACACGTGGTGTTAGAATGTAGATTTGGGGTCTCTGAAGATATTTGGGGTTCAGGGGACTGAGTTATTCAACTTCAAAGAGGGTGTCCTCAGAAAAAAACATTTCTAATTGCAATGTTATGTGGTTGAAAATAGTGATCCCAGTTAGCCAGCAGCATGGAAATTACAGCGGAGCTTCCTCAAACTCTCCCCTTGAAGAAACCCCAATTTGGAGAGGTTTGGGTTTCAGAAAATGGAGTTATTAAGCTCTAAAGAGCTGCAGAGGGTACGTAATTGAAGGAGTGTGGATCTGTGCGCTGAGGGGGAGCTGTAAATTAACCCTAAAATTGGTAAAGCACGTCACACACACTCTTTACATTATGCATCACCACACCTCCTTTGGAGCTTAATATCTCTTTCCCCTGGAACCCAAAACTAGAGATGGGCACGAATAAAAAAAATGGCATTTCGTTTGTCGTTTGTCATTTGGAAGGTCGTTTTGGTTCATTTCCATTTTTCGTGAATTTTTTTAAAAAATTCATTTTCGTTTTTGTTTGTTTCGTTACCATTTTGTTACCATTAATTTTGATTTTTTGTGATTTTTTTAGCATTTTAAGCAATTCACTCATATTGCAGTAACAGAAAGGAAACACACGACAAAATTTCTGGTGTTTCTGTTCGTTTTGTTTCATTTTAGAGACAAAATTCGTTTGTCGTTTCGTGCCCATCTCTACCCAAAACTTTCCAAATGTGAAATGTTCCCTAAAATCACTTGGGAATGCTAAACCTGCCATTCACATGTCTGAAATCAGTAATTTAGTGAATTTAAGTCCATCTTTGCTGACCAGTGAAATCTTTCCCCATAAGCCTCAACATTCATTTGTTTATACCATATCTAATTATTTCATGTCTGTGATTTATTTAATAGATCTGTCCCCCCCCCATAGAAACTGCATACACAGGGGGCTTGATTCTAAAACTATACTCACATGCTCCTTGTGCTTACTTTTATGTTAGAGACGAAAATGTAGCCCCTGGCTTCATCAGTAAAGGCAGCTCTATGACTCTCCTCCATTGACTTGTCATAAAAGTTTTATGAATACAAACAGGGATGAATGCAGGGTGATTATATTTGTGCACTCAATCCTTTGTGTTCCATATAATGTCAGTCATTATTCTATCTGACACGGACAACACTTTCAAGAATCATGTGTTTAAAATTAATGAGCCATTCCTTTTCACAGTGTGAAAAAAGAAACCTGAATAAAGAACAACTCCCCCAATCACCATAATAAATTATGAAGACAAATGAATACAAATCAATTTTGTTTTTGCAGGACAGTGCTATGACAGTGTTGAAGAGAGATGCTAACATTTGTGATATGAAAGAGTGGCGACAACTGAACAATAAATGAAACTTGAATTAGAAATACATGATGTGATTTCCCACAAGACACGCAAACAAAGGATAAGGTGCTTGGTGTTGATTTAGTATGCAATCTGCAATACAATGTTGATAGCAAGTAATTCCTCAGATATTCTCCTTTCCCATAGTCTGGAGGATTGTGAGAGGAGTCTCAAGCTCTGGGAGGATGAGATTGATTCCATATAACAAAGTGGTACACTCTCAAGAGGAAAATACAGTCTGTTTATAATTTTCAACACAAATCTACCTTGGTCCCTTTAGAAAAAGTACCTTCCTTCTGTTTTGGAATTGGTCAGCTGGGGGGATAGCAAACTTTTGTCTGCATGCTTGCCATCTCACGCCTGTAGTTATGAAAGTTTTGCAAGTCTAGAGGGATAACACAGCACAGGAAATATTCTTTTGGCTTAAGAAGTGATCAGACTATCTATATCAGAGGCTGATGGTCAAGATGTCAAGATTTCCTCTTTTTGTTGGTAATTTGAGATCCATCCCCTAACAAAAATGCAGCAAGATGTTTAATTTGGTACTAGATTATTTAAAAATCCACAACCTAGCAATTTGCTTTGAGTAGCAGAAGTCAGTAGAAGTCATAATCCATCTGCATACAAATTCTGGTATAATATGTAAGAAAGGAATAGAGTCTTTGTAGTGTTAGAACTGCTGTGTCTTGTCAAACTACCCAGAGATATATTAGTAGACTTGAATGCGGATCTACTTCTGTCCCACCCCATTTTACAGGACTTGAATTATTCCTAACTCAGAGTTAAGGGTGTCATTTTGGGAGTTTTTCAAGTAGAAGAAAAAAGCCTAGACACTGCAGATCGAACAAGATACAGTGAGGTGTTTTGCAGTGCTTTTGTAGCATTAGCAATGCTTGGGAACGTTGCTTTAGTGCAAAGCTCTGCCCTTCTTCTTTTGTTGGAAAATTCAAATGAATTTCAAACTGAATGTTACTTAATGTTACTTGGAAATTCAAAATGAATGTTACTTAATTTTTGCAGAACTTCTAGGTTTTGGTCACTATGCAAATAATTCATAGAACATGGGGGCAGCAGTAATTAAATATGTTTTCCTTTTCTTTCCTTTCTTTTTTTATTTTCTGCGATATTCCAATTCTTTGCATGCAATATAATTAACATAGACTGTGCAAGCACTTTGGCACTGGTAGTGCCCAGATGACTGCACAGCATTCCCAAACTTAAGGCATTTTCCCAAATAATTTTTAATCTAGTCATTAACATTGTCATTCTTGAAATATACTTCAAAATCAATGGAACTTCAATTAGTCATGATTAATTTGTCCCCCTGTTTTCTGATTAAATTTGGCTACAGCCTGCGGTCCAGGTGGTGATCAGATTTCAAAAATAATGGCCAGAATCCTATTCCATATTTACCCTGGTGGAAGGCCAAAGGTATAATCAGCAGAGGCAAATTGCCACTAATTAAGTCACTGTTTGGATTCTTTGTTGAGTGCCAGTTGGGTGGCTAGGCATGAGTCCACAAATCCAAGGTATGATTGTTAATTAGTGGCAATTTGTAGCTATGTGGGAAGCTATGTAGCTGCTTTTCTTCCCGGTCAACTACACTACTGGATTTGGGCCAATGTTTATTTCTAACTGTATGGAAACCGCATCCATGTAACTGCAAAAGCAATTTAAGACCATCTAGATTAGTTGGCTTTTGGCACAAATTACATTTTGCCCATCTTGTTTTGCATTAGTCCGAAATACTAATTTAGTCAATCTCATGCGAGCAAGCCCGAACCACACGGGTATAATTAATATGTTCGCCTATCTGTAATGAAATCTTAAAGCTTTAAGGAACTTTTGTAATTAGGAAAAGGGATTAGTACTAATGAGGTTTATCTTAATGGATTGAACTGAACCTAAGGATTACAGACACTTAGTTCCATTTCAGGGGATCTGACCCATTTTGCAGTAGAATTCTGGAGGTTTCTGAAAAGCCTTTGCTTATTGTGTTCCTGCAGTAATTCAGAAGACGATGCTAGGCCTGAGTCTCCTTCAAGCTAGGAACAGAAATGGCTATGAGATTGCACATGTGGATCAATCTCAATAAATCAGGAATGGTTATCATATTCTCCTAAAATTCTCAGAAACAATGACACTGGAAAGCATTGTCACATGGCCTCACAGAGCTACCTTTGGCTCTAGCTATATAGAGCCATTTGTCAAGAGGTATAGCAACTCTGTGCCCACACGTTCACACTTAGCTCCTCTCTAGCAACAATAACCAGGAGGTGCCCATTGTTAAAACACATATTTGTGTGATATTTTTTACTGTTGTTTTGAGGCTACAGAGACCTCAACACTAAGGGACTGTATTGGGTGAGGCAAAGAGGCTTTTGCTGTACCTCTTGAAACTTGAAATGGTAGGTGGGTAACTCAAGGACAACATTTCTGAGTGTCTTAAGTGCTAGGATGTCCCAATATCGACACACATCTTGCTATTAAAGACTCAGAATACAGGAGTCATAGAGAAAGGCTGTGTGTGTCCATTTCTTATCTTTATTGTTTAAAATCTGAAACTGACCAATGATTAGAGATGGGCACAAAATGCCGAAATGGTGTTTTGCTTTTCATTTCTGGATTTTTTCCCCATTTTGTTTCATACAAAATGAATTATTTAAAAAATTGTTTCATTTTCATTTTGTTTTTCATTTTTTCATTTTTCATTTCTTTTACAACTGTTGGGGCCCTGCCAGCTGGTTGGCACTTTTTAAAAAAATGTAGTGCTGCTGACCAGCTGGCTTGCGGGGCCCTGCCAGTCAACGCTTTTAAAAAAACCAGCGTCGACCAGCTGGCTTGTGGGGCCCTGCCAGTCGGTGCTTTTTTTTTTTTTTTTTGGCCACCCCAAGCCCTGATCAACTGGTGCGCAGGGCTTCAGGTGTCAAAAAAATTAATTAATTAAAAAGCTCGTGGTTTCCCTTACCCAATCAGGCATATGGTCCAATATCATGCCACATTTAGTATGGAGAATTGCACAGGACCCTAAACAAATTGAGAAAGCCTGAAAGGGAGTAAATAGCGAATTGGCAACTTTATTAGGCAAGGGTTTGGGTCTATTGTCAGTCATCCTACCTGTAGATTTTGCCACCCAGAACTTTATTGAGAAGATGTAATCTATCTCTCTGATAGTGGTTTGCAAGTTTTCTTTCTGGGTTACAAGACAGCCTTAGGGCCTTGCTCTTGGGCTGGTGGGGAAAAGGGGGCATACTAAGTAGCCCCCTTTCTGTGGCAGGTAGTGCAAGTGGTAAAGTTAAGTTAGCTTAAACAATTGAATAAGATACGCTTAGTGCGTCGGTAGCCTTCAATATAAATAGCAAATCGGTTAGGAAATTAAAACATTTAGGTTTTAAATAAAATACGTTTTAAGATGTCAGAAATGAGGGATGCCCAGACTGTATGCTTGGGAGGGTGCTGAACAGGTGTGGTAGCAACTTTATAATATAATGAGGATTTTATTCTCACCTATTTACACTGCATTCAGGCCCCCTTGCTTAAGGGTGTTCAGCAGTTAAAGAGAGTGAATTTGATATCAATAAATTGTGGCCCAATTTGAATCCCACAAATGTCTTTCGCCTCTTAATTGCTGGGCTGGGTGGGCAAAGAAAACTGCCCTGTAAAGTTGGCTTCGATGGGGGGGGGGGACTATGTATTTGCTTAATGCACTAAGGCTGGCTAGGTTCGATGTTTTGAAAAGCACATCCTCCTCTTTTCTTTGTCTTTTAAACTATCATTATCTATAGTATAGTAGTATATAATAGTATTATAGCAGTAAATGTAGCTAGGGAAAGGTAAAAAATGTGTTGGCTTTTAACTAAGGCCACATATTATGACCTATTAGATGTCTTTGGCTTTCTAAAAGTACATATACTGACTGAAATTCCATTGTTTAGTGAAAGAAAGAAAAAAAAACAACCCCAACTTTCCATCTATTCCTAACTAACCAATAAAGATTCCCCTCTGGTGACTTCTTGCATGCATGGTCACCCAGAGAATCATGTCAGGAATGCTTCATTTGCCAGTTAGAAAAGGACTAAAAGTTAAGCATTTTCTTTCACTGAGCAACAGAATTGAAGCCCCTTTCTACAATGTCAAGGTTAGCTGTTTCCTGAAAGAAATCCCAGAAATGGTCAGGTGAATCGTTCTCATTGTAAGTTCAAGTTTCATTGTATGCCTTATCAAAAGAAGGTTGCTCCAACAAAAGTAATGATTTGCTAGCATAACACTTTAACTTCTTTAGCCACTAAAGAAAAGAAAAAATAACATAACATAAAATAACTGTTAAAGGAAGGATTTTATACAAGAAGAAAGGAAAAACATATTTTAAAGGAGACTGACACATTCATTAGAGCTGTACTTTTAGAGTTCTCCAAGAGTTATACAAAACATTCGTTCAGTAGATAATGTTTTCTGGAACTTTGAAAGCTTCTCCATAGGTTTGCTTTTCCCCAAAGTTGGATAAACATGCTGTTTTGTCCCAATGTACAGACTTTCTGAAAATACAAAAGTCACAGAAGAAAAGTGGGCCTTAATTTGGAGGGGGGTTGTGAATCCACAATAGGAATGAGTAAATGGAGAAATGTATGAATTTATGTCAAATTCATTGAAAATGTTTTGGAACAAATGTTATCTTCTGTCTGCTTTGGACAAATTCAGCTACTCTCATGGAGAGATCTATATTATACTGCTTTTTAAACATGAGAAGCCCCTCACAAAAATAGAGAGCAACCCCAATCTATTATGACTTACTTACTTACTTACTTACTTACTTACTTACTTACTTACTTAGGTAGGTTGGTAGGTAGGTAGGTCGGTCGATCGGTCGGTCAGTCGGTCGGTCGGTACTCGGTAGGTGATTCATAACTTGCTTTTCTCCCAGACTGGAATTAAAGGCAAATTTCAAGAGTAAGTTTAAAATGTACCGTAGTTATACAATAAAGTATTAAAATACATATAAACAAATTAAACATAGTACATATAACACAATTGGATTAAAAGGAGCTAAAACCACAGCTATAGAAGGTATAGCATCTGCCCTATCATCTACAATAAATCAGTTGTCAAACTCCACCTGACAAAGACGCAAGGACAACTGGGAAGGTCCCCACAAAGACCTGTCAGAAGGGAGGTCCATACAAACATACTTCTGAGACTGGCAAGATTGATAAAATCTGGGCAGGCTGATACAGGAGAAAACATACTGTACTGAATGATTGACTCAATGGGGGTCCCACCCTTGACTTTTTTAGGAGTTAAGACTTCCCAGCATTGGCAGGCAGGTGGAATAGATGACTTTTGAAACCGCAACCAACTGTACAATTCTAGGATTTCATTCTGAATATAAAAATGTGCAGATTTAGGTGATTAAAAATCTACTGATCTGGTCTTCTCACTCAAGTCTAGTCAACAACCCCCAAATTTCTATAGTTGGAACAATAGTACCCTGTCTTGTGTTAGGCACTAACTCCTGTCAACCCTTGCCAGTCCTCCTAAGAGTGGAAAGGCCCATTTTACATAGGGAAGCATGTCTTGGATCTAATCTAGAAAAGTGGTTCTCAATCTTGAGTCACCCCGGTGTTTTTGGACTGCAATTCCCAGAAGCCTTTGCCACCAGCTGTGCTGGCCGGGGTTTCTGGGAGTTGCAGTGTGAGAACACCAGGATGACTCAAGTTTGAGAACCACTGATCTAGAACATAGCATAAACATTGTGTCAGAGGCCTGGCATTAAATATACTGTAGATCATCATTCAAATGCAAATGTCAGGGAAATAACCATTTGGGCAAAGTTGGTGCCAGCATCTGGCATACTGGCCTCACTAAAGTTGATGCCCTTCAGTCTCCACATGGATCCCTGACATTGTCATATGGGCTGGCTTCACCTGGTGTTCTTCAGGAACCATGGGGAAAAGGCTGCCAATGAACTGAGCTGTGGGATGAAGTGGCCAGTACATTGCTGCAGGGAAAGTCTACTTATGAAAAAGTAAGCACTAGGAGATGAGGTTTAAGCTGTCTGGTTGCTATCTTGGCACTATCACCGATGATCCAAGTAATGAATAGTTTGCAATGGGTCAGAAAAAGCACAAAGAGGATCAACTATGACAGACGGTCCAAAATTTCCCTAAAACTAGTGTCAAGCCTACAGTATCTGTGGACTGTCATTTAAACAATTATAAAAACAGTTACATTCCATGAAGTCAATTCTAACTTATGGTGACACTTTCCAGCACTTTCTAGGTAGAGAGTATTCAGAAATGGTTTACTCTTCCCTTCTTATGACATGGCTGTGACTCTGTGTGGGTTGCTCTAGGCTACACAGAGCAGAAGGCACAGTAGGGAATCAAACTCCTAGCTTCTAACTCCTGAGCCAGATACTGAACTGAGCTCTCCAGCCTGCCAACATTTAAATGGCTTATAGTATTGAACATTTTCAGATCTCCAAAATATTTGACTAGGCCTCTCAAACAAAGGATGCCTCACACCATCATGAGGCATAGTCAGCAGGCAAATCAATATTGAGGGCCTGGTGGCCTGGTATAATGCACTTCTTTCCTCATTAGAGATGGGCACAAATTAAAAAAAGGTGTTTCGTTTCATTTCATTTCGTTAAGGAGTTCAGTTTGTTTTATTTTTTGCAAATTTTTGTGAAAAAATTCATTTTGTTGCTTTGTTGTTTTGTTATTCGTTTTTACCCACTTTTTCCCCAGCACCCACTGCGTGGCCTCTTATCTCCCCTCCCGATCAGCCCCATGATAATGCCCACTGTGCAGCCTCCATATCTCCCCTCCCAATTGGCTTCGTGATAACGGGCCATGGGAGGGAGGCGCAAGGGGGTGGCGGCTTTGAAGCCACACTGCTCTGGCCGCCTAAATGTGGCCTGCTGCTTATCTCTCCTCCCGGGGCTGGGCTGAGGCTCGAGCCCGCCACATCCCTCTATGGCACCGACGAGGTGCGTGCTCCCTCCGTGCAGCTTGGCATGAAAGGACCTCCATCCGGACCAGCAGGTAGGAGACATCTCCATCCCTCCATTAATGAAACAAACCTAACTGAACCATTTTTTTCTCGTCTTGGTTCATTTTGTGTTAAATTTGCCCCTAGGGTCGTTATTCATTTCGTTAAGTAATGAACCGAATAACGAATAATGAAACAAACAAAAAAAACTTCATTTCATGCCCATCTCTATTCCTCATATGTCTACACAATACAGTATATTAATGAGAACAGGGACTGAATTGGGACAAAAGCTACAGCAATTTTCCTTTTTGTGGATGTGTATTTTGGTCTCAAATTTCTTGCAGCACTTCACAAGGCACACTTGTCATGGAGCTACTGTTCTCTAAACTGAATGAACACATAGTTCTGAGTGGGAAGTGTAGGTGGTAATGCCAGTGTGGTCCCCTAATGTTCTGCTTTCCTGTTGACAATAATAAATGATAATGAAGGATTACCATAATTCATTGTGAGCCACAGAAACCTGAAAAAGGTGTTGAGAATGAGATTGTATTCTTTGTGAGGTAAAGACATTTATTAACAGAACATTGTTTCCTGCACTGGAGCGTTTGTTCTCTGAGAGCAGGTAAATTCTCTAGTATTCAGAAACAGGTCCTACATAATAAATTGGTGCACTGTAATAACCAATATAATGGGTTTTGAAGTGATCACAACTGAGACATTGCATTGCGAATATAGGCACAATTTAATGCCAAATCCATTTGTGCCAGTGTAACTCACCTTTAAAGAAAACACTTTGTTGCTTTGTAGGTTTATTGTGGCTATATAACAGGAACAAAGAAATCTTTATTTGATTTATTGTCCCAACAAATGCTCTGGTTTGAATGAACCCTCTAAACTAAATCAAACTCTATGCAGACACTTTCACTTTGACCCATCGATTAAACCAGAGCAATTGCAGGTAGAGATGGGCACGACTCAGAAAAATTGTTCGTTTTCGTTTTCGGCTAGGGGTCCGTTTCGGCTCGTTTCCGTTTTCGTGAGCTAATTTCAAAATTTTTCATTTTCGTTTCGTTACGTAACGAAAACGAAAAAACAAAAACGAAAACGAATTTTTTTTCGTTTCTTCCCATTTAGCTCCATTATGTGTTTTTCCAGTAATGAAAAACGAAAATTGGCTCGAAATTAGTCGTTTCGTTTTCGTTTTCGTTCCAGTTCTGAGCCGTTTTTCATTTTTCGTTTTGTTACGTAATGGAAACGAAAACGAAAATGAAAATACCGCTAAGTCGTGCCCATCTCTAATTGCAGGCTTCTCTGAGTCCGGTGAAAGCCTCATCAGTGAGATCCATGTTGAAATAGAAATCTTAGCTTCTGAAATATAAAATCTAGTTCTATTCCCGAAATACCTTTAAGGGAACTGGGAACCTCCAGCAGTACATAGGTGAGCAGGGCATCAAAAGTTCCGAAAGACTCTGACATAAGATTGGGAATCTAGAACAATTCAGTAGTATTAACAAAACCAGCTCTGCCACATACCACTGATACTTGTGGACTTCCTGTCTTCCTCCAGGTTACATGGGATTTCAGGCCTTTCCTTGGTCCCCATGTGGGGAGTCATTTCTTCATGTTTCTCCAAAAGTCTGCCCAGAGATTAAATCTTATTAGTGTCCCGGCCACTTTCCTTGACTGCAGTATGCGGCCAACAGTCCTTGAATGGAAAACATCTTGGTGTCCAGGTTCAGAGGCATTCTGATTACCACAGCTTTCTCCACCTCCATATTCATGTTGGGGTCTTCCACTCAGGGTTGCCGGGAGATTGATTGTAGTGTTATTATGCTATGGTGTCACTAAATCAGCCATAGTGCAAGGCTTGGGGTTTTTCTTTAGGTTACTATTATTGAGGCCACTCTGCAACTTCTTTCTAGATCTCTCTCTCATCCTCAGCCACCTGGGACCTTCATCTCTTATTATCTCTGTTTCCCCTTACGATTCCTCTGTTTTTAATCACTTTCTTCCCCTACACCAGTGGTGTCCAAACTTCGGCCCTCCAGATATTTTGGACCTCAACTCCCACAGTCCTTTGTCATTGGCAATACAGGCTTAGAATTCTGGGAGTTGTGGTCCAAACCATCTGGAAGGCCAAAGTTTGGACACCCTTGCCCTACACTTTCCATCAAGACTCGATTCAACTCTGTGTCACACCTTGCCCTGCCTCATCTGGAATCAGTTGCGTCTTCCTGCTTCTGTGAATAAGAACATGTATTCCTGCACTGAGCAGAGTGTTGGACCCATGGCCTTATAGGCCCCTATGAATGTCACCATTCAGATACTCAAAGTAATCCCCTCCCCAGGCCATACTGTCTTCCACTTCCAATGGTTGATTCTTACTGGGCCATTGGCTTCAATGTATGCCAGGTAGCAGCCTTTCAGGTGATGCCAGGATCAGGAAGATCATCCGAGTGTTGACAGATGTGAAAGACAGAAGGGCCTGCCCAGTAATGGGTTCTTCTGGAACCACGTTGATACAAATCTATTTGTGGAAGTAAAAGTATTGCACAGCAACTTGGAATAGAAAATAAAATAGTCTTTCCATTTCCCATTTTGGGGGAAATAATATTGCAAATCCTGATCCTAGCATTATCATAAGTGATAGTTAAAGAGAATATATTAGGGTATATCTGCACACAAACTTTGGTTCACACTTATAAAAAAATGAGAATAAGAGCATGTATACCTGTATCGAGCAGAGGGTCGATGGCCTTCTTGCCCCCTTCCAATGTCATCATTCTAGGATTCTAGGATTCTATGTACACAATGGTGTGCTCCATGCCGGGAACACTTGTCATTTTAAAATCAGGCCTGTGTGAATGTCATCATGGCTTGATTCGAGACTAATTTATCGAAATGCACTGAAGTAAAAAAAAAGAAAAGCAAAACGACTCCTCCTTTCCAATCAAAATTTGATCCTAGAGGGCACCCATGCAGTTTTTAAGATCCCTTTTCCACTGAGGTTCCAATGGTGCCCACTGTGTTGTAGCAGGTAGAGTGACAAACCTGGACTCCGTAGACCAAGGTTTGAATCTCCACTTGGCATGGTAACTCACTAGGGGAGAAGAATTAGTAAATCCAGTCATTAAATATCTCACTGGCCTTGAAAGCCTTGTTAAGGTTATTATAAGTCTGTTTTGACTTGATGGCACATAAGGAAATAACCTCCACTGAATAACAAGTGCTGCATGTTAAGTCAGATAAAAGTATCCCACACAATACCTCATGTCCTCCCTTTTAGTCTTTATCAGGTTGTGAGTCAGTTACAGAGCACGGAATGATCTGAATGTATTCTGGAACAAGCTTGAGGAAAATGCTATTTCACTCTATGTGGGCTTAACCTGACTGAAGTAAGGTGAGAATTAGACCACTTTAAATTGAGCTGTTGCAATTTCTAGGTCATGCCTAATAGATGCGTCAGTCTGGCAGTAGCAGGGATTGAAAATGGTGAAAAAAGAAACAGATGGGCTGCCACCTTAACAATTGTAAGGGTAAGGTAATCTTTGTTAATTAATTAAAAAAAACTTTTCTCAAATGCCTTAAGTGATGGAAGAAACGTCCTGTTAAAGGAGCCAGATTTTAAGAAGAAATTTAAAAGTTAACATGTGCCGGATTAATCACTATCTGTGTAGCTCATTTGCAGAAGCACTGAAGCAGTGAGCAAAGCTTATCCTAATCTTTTTTCAGCTTCAGTATCTTCCCTTCCCCCCCCCAAAAAAAAATCAAACCTATTCAGTGACAATGCAGAGGAAAGTGATTTTTTTTAAAAGTAGATGGCATTTAAAAAAAAGACAATGCCTTCTGGAGGAATCTGCAAAATTACTTTTTTATGATGGCTTTTTATTTATATGTTTAAACTGAAGCTACCGATTATGTCCAGGATTTCCAGACACATCAGGCATTATAAATCACATGGTTCACACATGCCTGGTGCTGAAATGAACTAAGCCAATTTAGATGCAGACCCGAGGTTGGATCCAAAGCACTCTAGAGTTAGTGAGAGCTTTCCTATTGACCTTCATTAAACCTAGTACAGCTTCAGTAGTTTTAATGGGGATGGAGGTACTGCAGAAATGTGATGATCTCATTGATATAGATTAAGGACTTTCTCTTGCTAGACATTCTGTAACATGATGGAAAGTCAGAATAAGACAATGAAGACCTCCTGATTGCCTCCTGGTTATACTGCAGTGAGTATCATGCAGTAAGAGCAGGGGTGGGTCAGTCTTGCTGTTTTTGGAGCTCTCAGTGTTCTTTAACCCTTTCTTGTTTCCTGTAAAAGGGTGAATTGTGCCATAGGAGTGTCAATTGACTTTTTAAACAGCTCTCTGCTTCCTTCACCATTTATTGATGCCCGAAATGCCCATTTTTCAAAAGCAGACATGGAGGAACTCCTAATTTTGGCAGGTTTTATTATTTTTTAAAGCTAGATGTGGTTTTATTTATTTTTATTTTTTATTTTTTACAATGGTTGTAAGCCACCTTGAGAGGTATCTTGTAGTGGAAAGGTGAAACAACAATATAATAAATTAAAATGAATGAGTGAATGAATGAATGAATGAATGAATGAATGAATGAATGAATGAATGAATGAATGAAT
>JAHTLZ010003526.1:34932953-34957526 GCA_023846285.1 Phrynocephalus versicolor
AATGAATGAATGAATGAATGAATGAATGAATGAATGAATGAATGAATAGTGCATTTTGGGAAGGCATTTGGAACTATCTGTGTAGCTCCCAGGGAGAAAATGCCCCATCCCATGCCCATACTTATAATACCTTTACTAAATAGAAAGTTACTTGACTAATCCAAAAATCATTTCTTAAAAAGAAAAGAAGAAAACAAAAACAAACAAACACATTTTAAAAAACACCCTCCAGTTTCCAGTTTATGTATGTGGGATATTGTGCTTCTGTACCTAGGATTCAGAAAGCCAGGAAATGGTCTGATACTACTGTGTGTCTACATTGTCATCAGGGAAAAAAAATACATCCAGGTTTACATAGCAAAGGCCAGTCTGAATGTTGACAAACCAATGGCAGCAGTCAAGATGGTTACAAGGTACCCTCTTGTGCTCACTACTACTCACAAAGTGATACCAAACAAGGAAAAATCTGAGAAGCTGACTCCTTTTCCCCATCAATTAACAACTTCTCACCAAACACAAAGCAATTGTCAGGGATGTGTTTGAACAAGTGGAAAAACTTGTATTTTTCTGTTTGGGGAGGCCCCATTTTTAGAATTGCCTTATGGATTCATGATTTTCTCTGTTGTACAATATCTATTGTTGCACT
Source organism: Phrynocephalus versicolor (assembly GCA_023846285.1). NCBI lineage: Eukaryota > Metazoa > Chordata > Lepidosauria > Squamata > Agamidae > Phrynocephalus > Phrynocephalus versicolor. Next base: position 34,933,600 of record JAHTLZ010003526.1, read on the forward strand.
CTTGTGCAGCAATAATAAATAATCTATGTAACAATGACCCTTCAGCATAGGTGGGTAACCTGTAGCCCAGCAGGTGTTGTTGGGTTGCAGTTCCCTTTAGCCTCTATAACCAGTGCTGAAATATGCTTGGAGTTAAAATCCAACAACATCTGGAAGGCTTTGGGTTCTCCACCGTTCCATATAGAATTGTCTGAAGAATCTAGGCTAAATTCAAATATTTGGCCTAACTAGAGTAAACATGCTGAACCAGACACTGATTTTCTGGCTAATAGAAAAACATCAGTTCATGATTTATCCTCTGTCACTGCCCAATAGAAAAACATCAGTCCATGATTTATCCTCTGTCACTGCCCAATGTAGCCTAGCAGCTAGATGGGTGGCACATAAATCTAATAATTAAATATCACAAAGTAGCTAATATCTAAACATAAAAAGAAAGGGAAAAGTAGGTACCCCTTTCAGAACTGTAGCAGGTGATCAGAATCGCCATCTCCACATTCCTCCTAGTAATGTATTCTAGAGAGATACAGAAGGATATTTTAAATATCTTAAGCTAAATCCTATTGTTCATTCCAGCTCAAGTAGGGAAGAACTATCAAGGGGGCTTACATAAGTGTTGGCATAGTAAGTAGTCCAATTCAATCAGTGAGCCTCCTCTAATTGGCATTAACAACTGGGCTTAGCTGTTTAATTTTAATTAAACCACCGTCTTTGTTTACACTGTGAAGTTTATATTATCACAGCTCATCACTCTTATTGCCATGTTTTCTGCTTGCACAACATGGATAATCAAACTAGGTCTTTGCTGCTCTTCTTCATAAAATTACTGAAGGTAAACTTGTCATGAAAACTAATTGTACCTATAAGGCAAACCTGAACACTACCAAAAGGCAAAGCAAGGAAAGAAAAGGAAAGGAAAGGAAAGGAAGGCAAGCTTTCTAAGTTCCCACATAGGAGCTGCTACTAATTTTCAGGATGTGAATGGGTGGCAGCAGAGTAAGTCCACTCTGCTTACCCAAAGGCTGCAACTACTATAGCCAAGCTTAGCTCTGGGGCATCTTCACTGGCTTGATATGGATACTTTAATCAATCAAACTCCCTTCTCTGAATTACTGGCTTGTGTAGAGGAGGGTATTTATTTATTTATTTATTTATTTATTTATTTATTTATTTATTTATTTATTTAGTTAGTTAGTTAGTTAGTTAGTTAGTTAGTTACCACCAATCTAACCAGAGACCACTTTTGGCAATTTACAACAAAACAAAAGTCAAAACAATAAACAGAAATTTAACTATAAAAATCAATACTAGCATAAAAACAAATACAACATCATAACATTTCATAAAATACAATAATATTAAAAGGAGACTCTGTCTACATGCTCTTGGTTGCAAAACTGAATCCAAGGAGGCAGTTACCCAAGATCTGGTTTAATATGTTCTGACCATTTTTTTTGTATCAGTGAATTTCACTTACCTGTATATACTCGAGTATGTCGACCCGAATATAGGTCGAGGCCCCTAATTTAACCCCCCAAAACTGGGGAAACGTATTGACTCGAGCATAAGTCTAGGGTGGGAAATGAAGCAGGGCCTGGCAGCTCCTCCTTTGTGAGCTGGGGGAGTGGTGTGTGATGTTTAAAATGACTTTTAGTCACTGATGCAAGTGCTTGGGTCAGTGGCTAAAAGTCATTTTAAACATTGTGTGCCAGTGCCACTCCCCTGTGATGCAGAGGGGGGTCATGAGAAGCGGCATGCAATGTTTAAAATGACTTTTAGCCACTGACCCAAGCACTTGCCTCAGTGGCTAAAAGTACTGACCCGCATATAAGTCGAGGGCCCCTTTTTTCCAGCCCAAAATTAGGGCTGAAAAACTAGGCTTATATTCGAGTATATACAGTATCTATTAATTGCTATTTTACCTTGCATTCCTTCTGGTAGCTAAAAGGTGGCATACTAGGTTTCTGGGGGGAACTTTTCAGGGAGGTTATTTGGGGGTGCATAACTCAGATATCAAAAATCCAATCTCCACCCACCTTGGAGTAATTGTAGAGGAGAGTCAGGGAGTTGTCTTGGAGGCCTTTTATAGCCTGATGAATTAACAAATTAAAAGTAGCTAAAAATTCATCAGTTTGTATTTGCTAGAGGACTCAATTTATGATGAATACAAATTGAGGGATATTGATGAATCAGCCAGATTCATCAGGGAAATGTGATTCATTTTTCTATTTGTCCCCACCTCTAGTTGCCATAAGTCAAAACTGACTTTATGGCACACAATTGTTATCTTATTTTACAACAATTCTTGAGGTAGATTAGATTGGGAGTAAGTGGCTGCCTAAAGGTTGATCTGTGAATTTCCTGGGTGAATAGGGATTTGAACCCCAGTAACATGAATCCAAGTCCAACTCCATAATTTTCTTCAACAATGTGATATATATCAGGGCAGAAATAAAAGCTGTAGATAATCTATCATTAGAAACATAAATTCACTAGATGCAAGAGCTTTTACTACTTCACCTACTCTGCAACACAGCTTTCTAGTGCAGGATACCTAAGACATTTTATTTTTCAAACATGAAAGTCTGTCTGAATCACATATTTCCAAGCCTGTGATTCTTCTTGGGTCCTCAGATTTTTTGGACTACAGTTTCCAGAAATCCTGGCCAGCACAGCTAATGGTGAAGGCTTATATGTGTTGTAGTCCAAGAACATCTGCAAACCCAAGGTTTGGAGCTATTGTTCCAATAATTAGTTTGATTTAGCTCTAATCATAAGCTACCTATAATGTTTTTTTCTGTCTCCACAACAGTTCCCTTTTAGTTTTCCATTCAGGGTCTGTCCTGTGGCTCTGGATAGTTGGTATAGCATTGTGCATTGGCCTGGCGTATGGGTAAAACAGTCCCCTTGGGGAGAGCACCTTGGTTGGAAGAGCATGTCCACATAACATGGTTTGGCAACAGGGGCATGCAATTGGGTGACCTGCTGCCAGGACTGTGGATGCTGTTTTACCAGCATGGACCACCACAGGGGCTGGTGATTCAGCTTGGGGAGAACATGACCTCATTGAGGGAAATAGACCTGAGGAAGTACATGGAAGCTTTGCTGTTGTTGCTACACAGGTCTTACCCAGATGTGACTTTGTTTTGGTCACAGCTGCTGCAGAGGAGACATTGGTGGGGGGCCAGGAACCCAAGAAAGATTGAGATGCTCTGAAGAAAGTTGGATAAAGCTATCAGTTGTTTGGTCACCAATTGGGGTGGAATCTGAATAAAGCACCTGAATATTGCTTCCACAGCTCAGGACATGTACCCGGCAGATGGTGTCCTTTTGTCAGAGATAGGCAACTCACAGTGGGCAACAGGGGTTAGAAGTGCCACCTGTGATTGTGTTCAGCTGTAGTGCTCTGGCAGAGAGCCAAGTGAAGCTCACCTCTAGTGGTGTTTTTACAGCCATTGGGATGGATCCAAGCCTTAAAGCAAAAAGTAAACCAGATATGGCCATGGAAAAATACCAGGGGAGTGAAGAAAGGTGGGATCCCCTGTTGACAATGATTTATGACCTGTGGATAATGATTTAGGACCAGATGATAATGATTTATGACTGGTTGACAATGATTTATGACTTTGTCTCTGATGGGGGTGGGCCCCCAGGAACATACAATTGAGTGGAGGCATGGGATACCAATGTGGTGGACACCCTGGGGTGTCCTGTAATGGCGGGGAAAATCAAAGGGATGGGGTGCTCCTTCGATACGTTGGATCCAACCCAATTGTCTAGACAGAGTAGAGTTCACTGTATTAAATAAATTTGTGGACTAGTTATACCCAAAAAACTGTGATGGTCATGCCCCTTCATTTTACACTCATGCAGTGATGGGAAGCTCAGTTTTAGGCAATAAAGGAGAGGGCCAAAGGTTGTTGCTGGAGCAGGATGACCAGAACAAAGGAATGATGGTGACCCCCATGTGGGAAGATGGGCGGGGTATAAATTCAATAATTAATAAAAATAAATAAAGAGGAGGTTGTCCAGGGGTCTGGCTGGGGAAAGTGGGGGGTGGGTGGAGAAATCCAGACATGGAAACAGGCACCAGGAGGGAGCAGCTGCATTGGCGCATGGCACATTCCAGGGGGCTGTCCCAGAGAGTTTAAAAAAGAGGGTGCAAGAACAGCAACCCCCTCTTTCCCTTCTGGTCACTGAGCAGCCCCACCCACCTTCTCCCTTTTTTATTATATATGGTAGATAAGTATTCTTAGGCAATATATTAACTGTTAGTATGATTGTTGCAACTGGGATAGTTTGGCGTTTTTACAGGCATTTGGATGGATCCAAGCCTTAAGGCAAAAAGTAAACCGCATAGGGTCATGGTAAAATACTGTCTCTCTGTGTGTGAAGAAAGTTGGGACCCCCTGTTGACAATGACTTATGATCTGTGGATAATGATTTATGACCAGTTGACAATAATTAATGACCTGGCCTCCGACGGGGTGGGCACCCCAGGAACATACAATTGAGTGGAGGCACGGGATACCAATGGGGTGGACACCCTGGGGTATTCTGTAATGGCAGGGAAAATCAAAGGGATGAGGTGCTCCTTTGATGCACTGGATCTGACTCAATTGCCCAGCCAGAGTACTGTTTACTGTATTAAATAAAGTTGTGGCTTAGTTATACCCCAAAACTGTGATGGTTATGCCTCTTCATTTTACACTCATGCAGTGATGTGAAGCTCAGCTTTAGGCAACAATTAGGTTGTTTTACCTCTAATCATACACTACCTATAATGTTGTTGTTTTTTCCTGCCTTCACTTCGTCATAATTCCAGGTGTTTACATGACGGCAAATCCCTTTTGTCATGAATGCTCTATTCAGTATTGTAGCAGCTCCTTCTTTCTCTCATAAAGCTACATTAATGAGGTTATGGGAAGTCAGCCATTATTGACCACTTCTTCCTTATGAATGTTTGAGTCACTGTAATTAATTTGGGTAGGCTGTGTTCTAAATGTTTTGCTTTTAATTATCTTTGAGGCAGCATTTGTTATGGAAATGAGCTGTAATTATTTCAGCTCCCTCCCACCAGGTTTCAAGATTGCTTTAAAAAGATGTGTACCTTAGAGAGAGGGGGGCATCTTTTCAAAGCCTGTATTATACATGCTACAATAAATGCCACAAATGGTTTCATTGCAATATTAATGAAATTCAGCTGGGAAGCCACTAGGCTTGTATTTCAGACCTGTAGAATGTTGCTTACAATAAGACCCATTTCACTGAGTTTTCTTAATACTTTCAGTTTTGTGTATCAAAGAAGCTTCTGCATTTGTACCAGATGCACACTGAAGCCATGTCGTAGATACAGAAATAGCATGCTTCTCTTGCTCCAATTATGACATTTGGATATCGACTTTCACATTCTCCTCTTCCAAATACTGTATGAGGTTTTAAAATGTGCATAGGATTTACAAGAGTTATATCAATAACAGAATGCTAAAAGAAAAAGATGAATTCTTGCAACACAGATTTGATGTCTGCTAGCTGTAGTCACTGCACTGTTCTTAATTGTTCTACACATAATATTTATTCATACTACAGTCATAGAGATGATCCAATATGATCATGACACTCAGACTTTATCTAGAAAATATAAAACCTTAATCTGTGCTTCCATAATTTTGAGTATTCATAAATTCTCAGATGTCTTCTGCAAAATATTTTGCACTTTACCTGCACTATCAGAGAATCCTTGTGGTTATGAGAATAAAGAACAAATTTTCATTTCCTTCTCTGGTAGAGAAACAGAGCTAGATGGATAGCCTTTTAAAGACGATAACTCCCAGAATGCCAGTCTGCATGGATGGGTTTTATATAAATGTTGGTGGTATGCTCAGTTCCCTCAGCTGAGTGTAGTTCCCTCACAGGTAGGAGGATTGGGATCTTGATTATTTTGGGAGATCCCAATTGGGTTCCACTTGCTGGAAAGCACTACCCTGGCCCTGGCCTAATGTGTGCTTATATAAAGGGTGTTGGGCTCTGAGCTGTGATAGGTTTCATTTGGCGAAACCAGGCCCCCCTCCCCTTCCCGTGTCCTCTCTCTCTCTTTGTCTTTTTTGGTCCTTATGTTGGTTAATCTTATGCTGGCACAGAGTTCTGGGATTAGCTAGCACTGGAGTTTAAGACAACATGGCGGCAGTTGTGCCAGCATAGGAGACTTACACCCATTCCAAATTGACCTACAACCAGCCTATCCTGGAATCCAGGTAGAGGCTGAGCACTATCCAACAGCAACCCCGTATATAGCATGTTGCAGTAATCCAGCCAGGATCTAACTAAGGCATGTGTCCTTGTAGCCAGGTCAGACATTTCCAGGAATGGGCACAAGTAACTTTCCAATGCTTGGTAACTACACACAATCACTTGCCAATGAACATTATTCTAGGACTGGGTGAGCATAAAGTGCTTTTAAAATGAAGTAAAACTAAAGGACGTTTCCGCTAGATTGCCATTGCACTTTATCTTTTGCCACTCTCTGGGTGGTGTTGGGGGTGGGGCAAGGTGAGAGGGAATTATTTCTCTGATAGAATGGAAAAATAATAGTCTTGGGGAAAGTACCACTTTCACATATACCAGGACTCACTGCAAGACAAAACACACCTCACCTCACGAATTGAACTGTCGCCATTTGCAAAGCTTGTGATGAGACATTTTGTAGGAGAAATGTGCACAGAAAACTTGATGTGTTTTTCAAAATGTGAAAAGCTAAAATGCATGTAGTTGGGGGGGAGGCAGAAACATGCTGTAATCAAGTGGAGGAAGGTATGATTCAAGTAAAATCCCTCAATGTGCATATTCTATAAAATATGGAAATAAATGTGCATAAAATTGTGAGCCAAAGATGCATAGAATGTTTGTGACTTTAAGGGGGAAACACACATCTTGCAACTTTTAAAAAAACCAAGAACAGGAAGAAAATGAAGGCAGGGTTTGGGAAAACATAACAAATTAATTCAGAGAGCTTTTCCTATCTCTACTTGTCAGACAGAGGACTTTAACCCAGGTATGGCCTTGAAGCCCTGGAAGCAATTACAATGGATACATTGGAAGCTGTTTGTTAAAACAGCTATGCTGTTCTATTTTTCCTTTCTATTTTTCCAAACATACCTAATTTAATTGGCTGTACTTAAAAAAAAGTCATACTGTAGCATTCGCTAAGCATATTTACTAAAATAATCACCTCACATATGCTGCTATTAGTTCTTGGCTCTTCTCTTTGATGGTGCTTTAAATTTGTGATGTATGAGTTTTATGTGTCAGCCAATCAGACTTCAAGGACAGATTGCAGTTTACCTTGTCTTCTGTTGCCATATTATTTTATGCCAACTTCATCCATTTTTGCCAGCACCTTTTGCCACTGTTAATGCATATGCTAGTGGATTTCAGAGTACACACTGGCAAAATCCATATTAACATTTAAGAGCATGTACAAAATCGGTAAGTTTTGATGCATGAGAAATGTCAGCATTCTCATTTTTACTTTTATGTCTGATCTTTTCATCCAGTTTTGCTCATAAAGCTGTTTTGATAAAATGCAGAGGTGTTCTGCAGGAAAACAAAGAGCAAAAGAAGCTGTAAGTTACACAACAACTCATATTTCTTATGAATACAAAGTTTTTTGTTATCCGAGATAAGAGGGTTGCTTCAAAAGTTGTTGATTCTTCACAATTTCTTGATATTTGTTGTCAGCTCTAGTGGCTACATCCCAATGTCTTGACACAGGCCACTATAGCACTATGTGAACCAAAGATCACAGGTTTTATCTAAGGGCCTCCTTCTCCAGAAAGAGTCTTCGTCCAACAGGAAAAATTTTACATTGAAAGACAGCTTTTTTTTAGTGTCTGCTTCCTTTTCAAAAACATTTTTTAATTTTAATTTTATAAAACAATACAAAATACAAATATAAAACATATATAAAATTGAAATAAAACTAAATAGTGCTCCCCTCCACCAACGGGACCTCTTAAACAATATTGTCCCTTATTTTCCTCTGTTCCAGGACTGAATTGATTGTTGCTCTGGAACTTTACCCTTATTTCTTACAAGCACATACTCAATAAATCTACCCCATATATCATAAAAATATCTCTTTTTAACTCTCCTTTCTTATTCTTGAAATTATACAGGACATCAATTTGTCATTTAAGGCAATATTCCAAACTTCATTATACCATTCATCCATACATAGTTCATAATTCCCCATCCAATTCCTAGCTAGCCGTTGTCAAGAGATTAATGATCAACTCTCTAGTTTTAAAGTCAAAATCTGTTTTAACAGATATTCACAATAAAGCAACTTCTGAATTGAGTTCTATATACAGTGCCTTTCAAATATATCACTTAATTCCTCCCATTTCAGCAGCCCTTCCTGATAGCATCTTGCTGTCTTTCTGTCCTCCACCCTTCCTGGGATCCAAATGATAGGATGGTCACCACATTGGACTTTCTCCACTTCTGGGCTGGTTCCTATGGCACCTTCTGGCACTCACAGGCAGCACTGGCACAGTTCAGGCACTCATGGCTTGGTGTTCAGCAGAGTTTTGGCTGGGCCCATAACCCTTATTGGAGTAGGTTTTCCCAGAACAGAAAAACCAGTTGTCTCAGCAGAAATAAAGACATACTGAAATAAAGCTCACCGTGACCAAAGATGTATTTACAGTAGGTCAATCTGACAGCAGTAACAAAAATATTTCCCAAAAAATCATTACACATGGCTCTTCAATATATACAAGCCTCAGCCAATCACAAAGCATTACATGACTAATTTAACCCTAATACACACGTGTTAGCAATGTTTCTTTGTTAACGGGTTTTCCAGAGTTAGCATTTTACACACATGTACAACATGGCTGCTGTTTAGTACAAACCTTGTTTTGTTTCAACTTGTAAATTATACCTTGACAATTTATTATACAGTGGACACTTGTATAACAAATGGTTTGTATAACATAAAATTTGTACAACATAAAAAAATCCAGAGATAGGGGAAATTTGCTTAACAGAATCATCTATGGGGCGAATCCGTACAACATGAAAATGGTCACAATTAGGGATTACTCTGTTTTCAATGCATTCCTATGGGAAATTTGTATAAAGGAAAATTTGCTTAACATAATTTCATTTGGAATGACTTAATTCCTTTATGCAAGGTACCACTGTATATTAAACTAGCTAAAATGTAAGAAGGAAAATAGAACTTTTTTCAATTATTGTTGTTCTTTGTCTGTTCTGTCTTTCTATATTGGATTAAAGTGAATACCTGGCTTGTGTAATATTTAAAGTATGTATTAATATTAACTGCAGTTAGGGGGAAATAATGAGATATTAATATATGAAATAATGATTAAGAAAGATTGTCACATGCAGATGAAAACAAAAGGGAAACTAGGCATGAAAACCTATTCTTGAAAAGATTGGAAACAAGAAATGAAATGTATAGGGCCAAATTGACAGTAAAATAATTGCAACTGACTCATGCATCACAACATTTGATAAGCAACATGTGTGTTTTGTTTTGTTGTATGTAGAAAGAAAATAAAAACAATGTTGTTTTTTTAAAATGGCTGCAACAGGTCCAGTTTGCCATTGTGCTTCTGTCCAGTTCAAGTCTGGGCCACCATGGTCCTTGGCATCTGGAATCAATGACTGTGCATGAAGCCACACCCATCCTGGATGAGGATTCACTTCATTTAATGCTGCTTTCTCCTGAAGGACCATGCTTCTGTCAAACTTGCTTTTCTGCCAATGGCTAACACAACACAATGAAGCAAGCAATACACAGAACTACTGTTTGAACAGGACTAAATACAATTGGTGATTTGGACATTCACCATCCATGAAGTGTAGAGACTTTGGAGCAGGTGCTTCTTCAAATGGTTCATCATCTTCTCCGCAGGGAAGGCACACAGGAGATGTTTTGCAAGAAGCCTGTTTGAATTGTGGAATCTCTGTAGAAAATTATGACACCATAAGATTTTTTTTGCTAGAGTTGCAACTGATTAGATAAAAACCACCAATATATGAAAAAGCAGATAGAGGGCAGAGGGGTTCCTCATCTTACTACTTAAGCCCATAATTTGCAGTGATGCCAAATGTAGCGTACAACTGGGTGCAGAAGCTATATAGCTTCTCTCATGAATATATTAACAGTAGAAATGAAATGTAGTATTTTGACAGTGTTTATGCTTTTGAAATATATTCAAGGAAAAAAAAGCTGAATTGGCATTGCTTATGTACAAGTAGATGGGTTTTAATTAAGCCTGTTTCTTCATCATGCAGACTACTAAGGAGACATAAAATATAACCTCCTCCCCCTCTAACTGTTCATTAGGAATGTTTTTTTCAGAAATGAATATTTTAAACAAAAAACAAAGGAACCTTTGAATTCATTTGAGCTCTATGCTTACTGACTTCCCATCTACCTATATTCCATCCATTTATTCACATTTTCTACAAAGGCGAAATCACATTGTTTAAACATATTTCTCTAGATATAGAAAAGTTGGAAGTGCCATAAAGGAAAGATGTGTAAAGGATAACATAATGTCTCAAGCATGAATTATCCAGTTCCCCATAGAATTTTCTAGTGTGAACAGTGATTGGAAACATACAAATTCGCAGACATTTATGTGGCCAGGATTAAAGAAGGACTTGGAGAAAATATTAAAATTTGTGAGTATATGGCAATGCAGCTTCTAGGTCTCTGGCAGCAACTTAGGCATTGTATTTCTCAGTATATTGGGGATGATATGTTCATTTGCCAGAATCAGTTACTGAAATTGATATTGTTGGCCTTCTGAGAAAAACATTTGTCTTGAGTCTTCCTTGTGTCCAGTGCTATCTGGTGCAATTTGTACCTGGAAAGTAAAATTGATGGTCAGCTACATTATGCAAAAGAGACAGGGCAAACTGCAGAGGCTGAAGATACATTATTCAATGAACAAGCACTGTCTTGAATCTTGTTGGCATGCACATAAATTTGAATAGCTTGCTGCAGGGAGTGTTTTGGTTTGTGTGCCTGTTCTCGCAACTGATTGCACAAACAGGATGTGCTTCATCAATTAGCCACAATTAACTGAGGTAAGTTATGCCAACCTTACAGTATGTGAACACCATTAGAATCACAGCTGTTGCTCTTCTGAATACTGAGATTTTGTTGCTTCCAGTTGAAGAACAAAATGGTATTTATTTCTATTTCATGCATGAAAGACACCTAGACTACCAATTGAATTTTCTTTAAAACTTGCTATGGGACAGTGTTCCCTGGTGTACTTGAAGCCAAAAGCATATGATAGGGTACCACAGGACAGATTACATGATACCCAGCTCTAAAACTGCTACCACCCCTGAACATCCATCATGTGTGATGGTTGCCTCATGCTGCCTAACAGGAAGGCTGGCCCCATTGAGCTGTACATCCAAATATGTATTGGGGTATAAATGGCTATCCACTCTGCATTCTCCTTCATAGGGATACACACTCAAATGTAAAACTGGAACACGGTGATACCTTTAGGCTATTAGAAAAATAACAAAAATGTTGCTAATATTTTGAGGGTGAAACCCTCTTCCTCAGAGCAGTACTAATAGGTTATAAGACGGCAAATAAAATGGTTATAACATGGGGCAATAAAAACACCCCCCTCCCTTCATTTTGGATGCAGCCTAAGAACATCCAAGCTCTGAGCCTCAACTAATAAACTGCCTGGCTTTTTTTTCCATCTTGCCGAGGACCTTACATCTAAGAAATAATTCCTGGCAAATCCATCTTTTGCCATGTTATAACCTATTGGTACTACTCTGAGGAAGAGGGTTTCACCCTCAAAATATTAGCAACACTTTTGTTATTTTTCTAGTAGCCTAAAGGTATCACCTGTTCAACTTTTTTATTTGGTTTTTGTGATGGCTACATGGTTCCTCAACTTGTTTTACACTCAAAAGTGTATGCCTATCCCAACCAATACAGCTACTGCATTTGTACAACTCCATTTTCAAAGAGGATATACAAGAACCCACAAACTGCCCAGACCAACAAAAATGTGTTGACCACTCCATCAACTTTCTGTAGACATCAGGTAGGATTGGGAAAACAAAACAGAGAAATAAAGGGACAGATCTGACATGTCACTAACATAGAATGTCATATTTCTCATTCACTAAAAATAAATGCTGCAGATGTTTGTACGTAAATGTCACACTTAGTCAAATCTCTTACTAGTAAACTCTTCCACTGATCCTTGCAGTCCCACAGAATGGATACAAACTGAAAAGTCTTGTCAAATTGTTGACAGTTAAAAAAGTAATGTTGTAAATATGTTTGCAGACTTCTAGGTTTATGCTTTTTCTATTAATCTCTAAATTGTTTTGCTTGTCTTCCTAGATAATAGCATGGATGCTAGTGATATTCCTAATATTTTTCTTCCCAAGTGAAGATTTTATTTGCAACTAAAGATGAGTGTACTGGTCAATATTCACATTGCAAGGTCTAAGGTTAGTATTTTTAAAGAGCAATTGAACATTTTCCAAAATAGAATGAGCTATGTGATCAGAAAGATGGCAAGTAATACTATGGATGTCTCAATTATTGGCCAGCTCTAATTAGTGATCTTCAGTCCAAGAGTGGGACAATGAGTATGATTCTATGAGTCTATGAGTACATTTTTGGAGGATCAAATTTACCATATTGTGTGCAAAATCTGGCTTTGCAGAACTGGTACAGTTTATTTGTGCACACAAAGAGAGAAAACTCAGTAAGATAAGTGAAGTAATCAACAAAAGACTATACATCCAGTGCTAGTATGCTTGCCAGTTCATCCAAGAAGACAGTGTTTGCCCCATTTTTCAATAATGTCCATTACATTTTTATATTGCTGATATAAAAACACTCTGCATCTCTCAAAAACACTCTATATCTCTCAGAATAAAAACAAAACACCCCCACAACTCTCAAGATCCTTCCTTCCTTCCTTCCTTCCTTCCTTCCAAAGCTTATTTGCTATTTTCAGCATGAACCAGGTCAGGATTGTGATTTCTGAAGAAGAATTGTGCACTGCACGAATTGAATTATCACTGAGTTATCATTGATAAAACCATTTAGTGATAATTTTATTATATCAGAAATGAAAGAAGGCATTGAGTTTGACTTTTATGGGTGTGCGGTGATATGTATAGAGAAAGAACATGAACCCATAGTTGAAACATGTTCCCCGCTTTTATTCAGTAACTGTGGTTCTTAGCAAAATTTAGCTCAAAGGCACTAATAAATTTGTTATGTGACGAATCTGTATCAGGATAGAGCACCTCCTCTCAAAGCAAATAGGAATTTGTTCCTATCATTCATTACTTACTAAAGCATTAACCTTTCCACCATTCTCTGACTTGACTTGCAATAGGGGCTCTCTTTCATGATTTATAGATTGCAAGGTAAAATATTCACTGCAATATGTTCTTGTAACAATTTTGTTCATTTAATTTCTGTAGTATTGGGGAGGGGTCCAAATCATATTTGTTGTTCTTTACTTATTTAATGATAACATATATATTATTAAGGATGTATTTTTATTGCACTAGACATTATTAATTTTCAGTAGGCAAGATTTTACAGATTTCGCATGTTTGATTGGGAGGATTTGTTGACTTTGTTGACTTTTTCAAAAAAATGAAATGAATAAAGACTAGTTCAGATTACCTAAACCACCATATATGGAGTCAATTCTTATGCACATTATTCAGGCATTTATTTAACTTTATGCAATTTCAGGAGAATAAAGATCTGGATCCATGAACATTGCTAGGAGTAGCAGATTCAGCAGAGATTTCTCTGAACATGGATGCATTAAAAAAAAAGAACCGTAGTGCTAATAGACACACTGGTCAATAGAGTTTATTTAATATATCTGTGTTAGCATGTGTTACATTCACTTTCATGATTGTACAGAATGGACAGCCTATTGCCTTACAAGTACAGTTCTGATTACCCTGTTTTCCACTTTAATGAATCATGTAATACTTTGTATGGATCTTATGTATTGTTTAATATAATATAAAATAATATAATATTTATTTATTATGTGCTCTACACCAGGGTGAATTCCAATAAAATCAGTAATTTAAAAACATGCAACATAAAATTTAACAGCAGCCTTAATAATGTGTGTGTGTGTGTGTGTGTGTGTGTGAGCAACCTATACTCTGCTCACTAATTGTATCTAATCTTGGAAGATTCAGGTTGACTCAGCCTTCAGTCCTTCTTGATTTGGTAAATTGAACTTGTGGGTGGGGGCAATGTGTGTCCTATGTAATTAAATTGCAAACCACCCAGAGAGTGCTTTAAGCACTATCAGGTGATATATAAACAGCACAGTTTGCTATATGTATACCTATATCTGTGAAGATTCCCAGTTATCCAGGTGAGTTTATCTGGAAGTTGAGTCATGGCAACTGGACTTCTTTTTCTTGAGAGATAGAAATGTTTCGCTGCTAATCAAAACATCTTCATCAGTCTGAAGAAAGCTAGTTGTGAGTCCTCCATCTTATAGTCCACTTTGACCACTTGTCACCCTGGTCTGAAATAGGCTCATAAGATGAACAATGACCTGAATAGGCTTGTTAGGTAGAGAACAGTATCAATAGCCTTAAGGTGAACAATGGTCTAAGGTGCTGAAACCCATAAAGTATGGGTCCTTAGCTATGGCCTTAGTGGTGAAGGCTTTTTTATTTGTCTGAGTATTGTTGAAAGCACACCCTGATAAGTAGCAGATAGACTGTGCCTGAGTTCCCCACCTCTGTTGAGAGAGGGGTTTTGAATGCTCACATGAATGGCTTCCCTTACCCCTTTCTCAAACCACCTATCTTCTCTGTCTAATATATGCACATTCTCACCTTTGAATGAGTGCCCTTTGTCCTTCAAGTGGAAGTGTACTGATGATTCTGATCCTGAGCTGTTACCCCTTCTATGTTGGGCCATCCTTCTGCTCAATGGTTTAGTTTCTCCAATGTAGAGGTCTGCACACTCTTCACTGCATTGGACCGCATCTACTGTATTACTTCTTTTTTGTTTTGGTATCAGGTCCTTTGGGTGTCTGCCTTAGTGTGTTTGTGGGTTTGAAATAAACAGGGATGTGGTGTTTGCCAAAAATCATTTTAAGCTTCTCAGACACTCCAGCCATGTAGGGAATGACCAGGTTTTTCCATTCGGTCTGGGCCTCAGGCTAATTCCTTGTTCTTCTGGATATCCACTGGCCTTAAGTGTTGTCTTCAGATATCTATCTTCCTTCTTCTTGGCTTCTTTGGAGGTGGGGATGCTCTCTGCTCTGTGGTTTAGGGTCCTAATTTGTGTTGTAATGGATGGTGGGAGTCAAACAGTAAGTACTGATCTGTGTGGGTGGGTTTCCTGTAAAATTCTATTCCCAGGCCATGGTCAGGTCTGATGATGACTGCACAATGCAGGAAAGTCAGCCTGTTGTCCTGGGTGTCTTCCCTAGTGAAGTTAATATTGGTGGTTACTTCACGTCCGTTTTGTCTCTCTAAGTGTTGCACTTTGGAGCAGTACAAAAAAATCTTACTTCACATCCATCATGCAACAGCTGAAATTTGTCTTGAACACACCCCTTGAACAGGTGCTAAGCAAGACAAAATATACCTGGCTCTGGAGTAGGGTATGTCCTTGGTTCCTGGTTTCTGTTCTGAAACAAGACACGGTGAGGTAACAACTGTCACACAACAAAACATTTGTCTCTCTCAGAAAACTATGTCCCAGGTACTGGGTTGGGTGTTATGTTCAAAGTGCCCACCCACCCCAGATGATCACCACCCCCTTGCCCTCCTCTGTTAAATACCAATAAAACAAACCAAACTTCAAAGCCAGGCAAAGTCAGACAGACAATTAATTAGCAAGCAAAAGGAATAAAGAACAAAGAAAGCCTGAAGGCTATCACCCGGAGCATTCCAATGCGGCCATGTGGAGAAGGTGAAAGCTAGACAGATGAGCCACAGACTTCTTCCCTGCCTGCAAAGATTTTGACTTTCCAGAAGCAAAATATTGAAAAAGAATTTTTAAGCCCCCTCCCCCCGCAAAGTAAAAAGGAAGGTAGACAAATTCAGTGTTTGTCACGGTACAAGACCGTGAGGTAACACTTGTCACTAGACAAGTTATCATGACCATGGGAACACTGAAACAGGGACAAAACCACGTGATCGTGACCTACACTGTCATGGTACAAAAGTAGACAGTATGCTGATGACATGCAACTCTATCTCTCATTTTCTTCTTCTGCAAAGGAGGCAGTACGCTCCCTTGACCTGTGCCTGGAGGTGGTTCTGGAATGGACCAGGACCAACCGGCTGAAGCTGAACCCGGAGAAGACGGAGGTTCTGTTCTTTGGGGTGCCCTCGTCTGGGTACAATGGCCCCCTCCCTAGACTGGGGGGGTTCCCTCCAGCCTATGGACAGGGCTAGGAATCCGGGGGTGGTCCGGGATTCAGCCCTCTCCCTAGAAGCCCAGGTGATGGCTGTCTCCAGGGCCGCTTTTATCCATCTCCGCAGGATCGCCCAGATCCACCAGTACCTTGATGAATCCTCCTTGAGGACAGTCGTGCAGGCTCTTGTGATATCGAGGATTGACTACTGCAATGCCCTCTACATGGGGTTGCCCTTGACCCTTGTCTGGAGGCTCCAGCAGGTGCAGAATGCGGTGGATAGACTGATGGTGGGTGCTCGTAGATTTGAGCACATCACCCCAGTTCTGGCTCGCCTGCATTGGCTACCCATTGTCCTCTGGATAAGGTTCAAGGTCCTGGTTTTGATTTTCAAAACCCTCCATGGCTTGGGACCAGAGTACCTGTCGGAGCGTATCTGCCAGAGGTCAACTGGAGTCAGGCCCACAATGATGGCACAGGCATGCTCACAGGGTGGCCACACCCAGGGAGGCACGGAAATAACTCATGCGTAACTGCGCCTTCTCTGTGGTGGGCCCTACGCTTTGGAATCATCTCCCTAGTGAGCTGCACCTAGCACAGTCCCTGCCCACCTTTAAAAAGGCCTTGAAAACCTACCTTTTCAAAGAGGCATATGGCGATTTTTTTATTTATTTTTTCCCCGTCTGCGCCATCTTTTGTGGAGGGCACTGTTCCCCCTTATTTTATTAGTACTTCTTTTGTTTTGTTTTAATTGTAAACCACCCAGTGTTCCGTTCAGAAGATGGGTGGTCTAGAAATATAACAAATAAATAAATAATAGTCATGGAACAAAGAAGGATGTGAAGTAATTCCTGAGTCTTGATTTTCAACCAGGTATCCTCTAAATACCTGAACCAGTGGGATGTTATTATCCCTGCGAAGGTGTTGAGTGCCTTCTTCTCCACATCTTCCATTTTTGCAGTTTTTTGACAAATTCCCACTAGGGTTGTGTCATTGTAATATTAACCTTTTTAGAAAGCCTATGGTGAGAATAAAGATATAACTGGACAGAGACAGTAAACTAGGAGTGGACAAAGAGTAAGCCCTCTGATATTGTTAGGCCAGCAATTTCCGGAATTCCTATACAATTGGGTATAGCTGGGGGGGCATTGGAATTGCCTTGTTAGTTTATGGAGACAAGGGAGGCTTCTAATGGCCAAAGTACTGGGGGCCGCGCGACTTCCCTGCGCATCCAGCCAGCAACACAGTTTGAATGGGCTGTGTGATGCAAGGGTCAACAGAGGCCCTTACTTCACGAGGCGCGGCGCTCCGCAGCGATATTGCCTTCGATTTGAATTCGGAGGCGGTCATGTGGCGGTCATGTGTTCTCGCTTCGCTCCCGCCCCTGTTTCTCAGTACTCACGAGCTGCAGTTTTAGGACCGATTCGAGCACAACCTCACGTGCTCCCTTCACATTCGCATGCCACTTTTCAACGTTCGTTATTTCCCATCCGTCCTTTAAAAAAATTCCTACCAATGGCGTATTGATGCATCGATACTGGACTGTCAGTTGCAATGGCTCTACTGATTTCAACTGTTTCCTGGCATCATTGGCAGCCCCCCCGCCGCCGCCGCCACTACTCGGGGGGAGCCACGCATGGCACAGCCGCCCGCCCTCCGCCGCTTGCACGCTCCCTGCCCCAGGTGCCCTGCTTTGGCTGGGCGAGGCGGCAGCGGCTCCTCCTGCTCCCGCTGCTGCCGCCACTGCCGCCGCCGCCGCTACTCGAGCGAGGAAGTAACAGCGCAAAGCGATGAAACGATATAGCGATGCATCGATATCCCTGTTTGAATATTTTTTAAAAAAACTTGAAATAAAAGCCAAAAACCGAGACCACACGCCACGTTGGGAGCGAAGCGAGATGCGAAGCGAAAAGATTCCTGGCAACTGGCAGGGGCACCACTCGCCCCGGTTGGAGCACGGTAAAGGGGGCGTGGTCGGGGTGGCATCGCAGCCAAAAAGGAGGGGCGTGCGGACTAAAACGATCGATTTGGACAGAAAAAAAGGCTAGCCGCGAAGCGAGCGGCTCGTGAAGTAACGGCCAGAGTGTCAGGTTTCTGCCTGCTGCAGAAACTGACCCTGAGGGGTTAACTGGTGAAGAGCAGCTGGAGAAGCCTTCCAGCTCATCCTGTCATCCAGCAGCTGTGTCTGATAACTCTGCTTCAGACACATCCCCGCCTCCCAGAAGGGCCATGAGCAGGATTCTGCAGCGACATGTTTCCAGGACAGCCAGAGACCAAGCCTATGATGCTCGAAGAAATATCAGGTCGACCAGCCCTCATTTTTAGCAAGGTGCTTCCCCAGAGAGAGGGCATGTTCCCTGTTTGGGGATATAGCTGGCAAGCTCAGCTTGAGATCTCTGTGGAAGTAACATGTCATTTGGACCTGCGACCACGCTCTTGCCTGCTCTTGACCTTGGACTCTGTTTGCCTGACTTCGGACTGGTTTCCTTGACGACGGTTTGGTCTCTTCCCTTAGGCCTGGCATCTGGCTTATGTGAACATTCCTGTGTTGACCTCAGACTGGTAATTATCGTGTTGTGAACTCTGTTATCTCCCTGGCACCTGACCTTTGGCAAAAGACTGAAACCTGTTTGATTCTCTCACTATCGACTCTTGGCAAAGGACTGAACTCTGTTTGTGTGTGCATGTTCAGTGGATGGGGCTTGTCACAGAGTATATAAATACCCTCACTTCCTTAGCGCGGCTCCTTTGCATTTAGTTCCCGCCCTCCCACCCAATGAGGAGAATGAGACTAGGTGGTTGCATAAGGGCTGGATGAGAATCGTTGACTGTCACTCTGATTGGCTGGGACTCGGGAGTGATGGTGAGTTTTTACCCATCCCATTCTCTTCTGGATTTTGGGAAATTGCTTACTCCGGTCACAATTGGCGGGCAGTGCAAGTGGTAATGGAAGTTAGGCTAAAGTTATTTAGGAATAAGATGTTTAGTCCAGCAGCCCTCAATTATGATGAGGATTGGAGGAATTATTGAAGAATAGATGAGTAGGCCCAATGATAATATATCCCTGAGTGATATATGAGGGCTGCCCAGACTGCTATACTTTTGACAACACGCTGATTAAGGGAGCAGTGTCCTGCAAATAATAATCAGGAATAGAACTTAGCCACTTGCACTTTTTTGGCCTATTTGCTTTAAGGTTAAAACAGTTAAAGACACTTATTTGAGTTCATAAATTGTGACCCAATTTCAACCCATCAAACATGTCTTATCTCTTTATTTCCGGACTGGGTGGGCAAAGTTACATCAGCTATTTTGTGTAAAACAGAGTGCTTTTTGTTACGAAGTTTACTAAATTTGTACCATTCCCTGGCTTGCCAGTGGCGTATGGCAATTTGTGTTGCCCTTTCTGCCCTTTCAGTCCAGAACATAAGGATAACCCCATGGAGGAACCAGTATGCTCGCAATGTGTTGATATATTTTCTTCTCAGACTGAAATGTCAAATACTATGTACTATTCATATGGGGAGCAATGTATCTTAAAAATAGATTCCCTGACTAGATGTAGTGAAAACAATAGCTTTCACTAGATAACCAGAAAGCAGTATGATTTTCCCTCAAAAAACATTCAATACTTCATATAGAAATTTGTGGAAAACTCATATATCATTCACTTTACATGGGGATAATGATCATAATACAGAATTCTTTGTTTTCTATATTAAAGAATATTGTGTTGTTATTGATTAGAATCCTATTTGTGTATGCATATGTTTTGTGTCACTTGCCATGGCTAATTCTGGCTAATTGATAAGGTGCTGGGGCACATCTTGGTTGTGGAAATGTGCATGTAATGAGGCACATGATGGTGATGCATCATAGCAACTCATCAATTAGCAGCTTTTAGCTATGGCAGGTTATGCAACTGTCACACAAAGACCAATAGGATTGGGGTTATTATGATCTGCACATGGGTTTCCCACTTGAGCCATGACATTTCTCTTATAGAAGCATAGGAAAAGGAAATGAAATTGTGCATTACACTGTGTACATATGCTGAAAATATTGACTTCCAAATAGACAGTTTGACTAACGGTACAACTCTAGAAGGATTGTATTTCACTTCTCAGTGCATTTTCCTTGATGTCTCTGTTGTCTGCACACTGAAAAAATCCATGAATAAGAAAGGGATGATGGCAGAACCCAATCCTTCTCGGAAAGTACTGTAGACATCTAACCATATAGACACCTACTAGGACACCATAGTGGACATGCAGTGGGTTCACAGTCCATGTGCTGGCAGTAGGAAAAACATCTACATAAGAAGTAAGTAAAGAGGAATGAAAGATTCTGGTATTTAAGCCTACTTCACAGAGCTCAGATATAGATGTTCACCTTGAAATGTCAGCCGTTTGTAGAAGAATGCTTTCCATACGTCTGGGTAGGGTTGTAAACCTCCCTGTTTTTATCCTCAGCATGCCTTCTAAGATTTTCTTCCTTTCTACTCTTCTTTGCAAGGAATTCCCAGCCAGCAAAATAGCACCCTTTTCTTCTTGGGCAAATTGTGCACATACCTTTGGGCTATTATGTGAAGGAGTTTCCCATAGGGCAGCATTAGGTGTCCTGAACAGCATTGTCAATGTTCTGCAGAGAAAATTATGTTTCTTCAATGTTTGTTTGGATGGAGTCCCCACTGGGACAGACCTCAAACTTCACTGTAGAGGGGAATATCTCTAAATGTTCATCCCATCCGTGCTTCCCAGTACATAAAAGTTGTTTTTCACACACACAGCCATTTAAAAAAAAGTTATGAATTGAGTGACCTTATAAACAAGTCATTGGCAAAATAGCAGCTTCTCAAGCAACATTATCATTTCTAGTTATTCCCTTCTGCAGCATTAAAGTTGCAGGATCAACATGTATTATGTTCTGCATGCATTATGACTTATTACTTATTCTCTTTAAAGAAAATGAAAGTCAAGGATATATGAAAAATAAGAGTCTAATTATTATTTTACATCATTATACCCTACTCTCTTCATTTTAACCTTCATATTCACATGGGATTAGCTGAACAGATATTATTTGCTGAGCGTAAAACTTTTCAGTGTATTACCAACACAACAACATCTGCATTCTCTCTTTCAAGAGAGTTTGTTCTTGAATCATCCTTGAGGAACAGCAAGATAAAGCTGAGCTAGGCTTTTTAGGCCTTTTGTCTCTAGCCAGTCTTCTGGGAAATGCCATATTTCAAACTATCTTTCTATAGTACACACAGTGCAAGACAAAGTATTCTCATAATGCCCTTACATGTAAATTTGCAAAGGTTATGAATGAGACGCTACTTTTAGCCTTCAAATGAAACACTGAGCTTTCCAATAAAGCTGTCTGAGTTACCAGTTTGTCCTTAAACTCTTGACTGTCCAAAGTTGTGAACAAATGCTGTAACTTTCCTTAATTCCCCCGGAAGCTTTTTTTCTTCTGTGCTGTTGAATGACACCCCCCGCCCCAAACAAAATAAATTCCTGGGAAGCAAATGCTCTAGTGGGTGAGGAAAGATAATCATTTTCCTTTCATACGAACTTTGCAAACTGTTACTATTGTCAGGATTGGATCTGAAACATGGCTCCGTAACAAGCAAGTGCCTACCCCTTTGGGTTGATTACATGATGGATGGAGTGGTTGACTGGCCAACAAGGAAAGGCAATCTTAATGGCAGTCTTGCTGTCCATTAGATTCTGTAGAGGGTGCCTACTAAAAAAACTAGGATTCCCAACAAGTGGGAGGGGTGATGCATGGGACAGGTAAGGAAAGCTGTTTTTAGTCATGCTTTTTAGGTTGTACTTTCCAGAACTCTGCCTGGAGGATTCCCAGAAATCCTGGGGGAAGTAGTTCAAAAAACTGGAAATATACACTCCTTGCATTAGGTAGGATGTAAGACTAGAAATTGGGTTCAAATTCCTACTTGGCTTTGGAAACTCACTTGCGATGCAAGTTATTGGACGACCTCTCACAAAATCAGTTCTAAAATTTGAACTGCACACAGAATGGAGGGTTCCACAGAAGGGTAACATTGGAAAAGGCACTGACTAGTCCACCAGTCTCCTGCATGGACCAAAAACGAATATATTGCTGTGAAAGAAACATGCTTTTGTTTCTTCATCTGCAATCGTCCAATTTTATCTTCCTTAGCTTTTAGAATTAATCTCTGTGTATCTTAACTATCTGCAAACATTGGGTGGAGAAGGAAATGTTGCTTCTAAAATATCATTTGGCAATCTCCAAGTTAAACTGTCATGCTGCTGTAGAAACATGCACAAAGCGACTGTCATGCTGCTGTAGAAACATGCATGTTTATTTATTTATTTAGTTAGTTAGTTAGTTAGTTCAGTTCTATGAAATTGTAGTCACTTCTATGAAATTGTAAAATTGTAATGTGCAAATCTAAATGTGTAGTTGAAAGATTAGAATCACACTTGCTGACAAATCCTTCTGTTTTTGCAATCTTCAAGGCATTTAGATGCATATACCTGCACCAGTACAATTCCCTTCCTGCAATACATACTGTACTGTATATGCTTGAATATAAATAGAGTTCTTCAGCCCTTATTTTTGGCTGGAAAAAAAGGTCCTCAACTTATATTCAGGTGAAGGAGAACTGGTGGTTTTTTAAACTTTATTTCTCTCCAAAGGCAAGTGCCGACGTCCACCATCTGCACTTGCTTCGGGAGAGAGAGAAAAGCTTTAAAAAACACTGCCACTTCTTCTCCCCATCAGAAGAGGAGGGGGAGGAAGGGAAGGGGAACCACTGCCACTGCTGCCCTGCCACCACAACAGCCATTGCCAGCACCGCCAGTGCCAGCAGGGCAGGGGGGGCTCTGAGAGGGTTGTACTCAATCAATTTCCCCACTTTTTAAAGGCAAAATTAGGGGTTTCCACTTATACTTCAGTATAAATGGGTAACTTTAATTTTGCAGGGTATTGATTAAATGTAAAGGGGCATCACACATTGTCAAATTTGGACAGACTTTTACATCACCCTTTGAACATCCACACTCATGAAGACATCACCTATTCCACACCACTCACCCATGACTGAACTGAATACCTAGCTTTAAAGTCAGGCTTCATGCCTAGAGACGTCCATGTAATGGCAACCCAAATCACATCAGGTTTTGATCATATGGCTTTTTCGTGTGCATAAAGCTGTACATGTGTTCAACTGAATGAGCAGAAATGATAAGTGTGGTGTCACCAAAGGGGATCATCAATGCTGGGAGTGTAGTGAGTGGGCAAGGTCTCCTTCTCCAGCAAGTTGCATGCCCAACCTGACAATATAGCCCAAACATCTGGACACCATCAGATTGAGGAAGGGTACTCTGCTATAACAGAGGATTTATTTTGCTCTGAACATTTTATTTATTTATTTATTTATTTATTTATTTATTTATTTATTTATTTATTTAT
>JAHTLZ010003526.1:34957536-34973325 GCA_023846285.1 Phrynocephalus versicolor
TATTTATTTATTTATTTATTTATTTATTTATTTATTTATTTATTTATATTTCTCACCAGATATCTCCCCAGAGGGGACACTGGGCAATTTACGATATAAAACACAATAAAACAAAAATATTAACAAAATCTAAAAAACACCTAAAACAGCCATATATGATATTAGCCGTCTCCATGATTGCTGGCTACTTGTTAAATATTAAAATTGTCTTCCCATTAGAGGAGGGTGCTTTGTGCTGCATATGAAGCACAAAGCATTGTACCCTAGGTGCTCTGGGGTCCCACCTGCCATGGTGACTGGACCATTTACCAGCCTCTGCACACTGCCAGGGTCCTTCTGCAGTGGTGGTACTCCAAACCTGGCAGGAGACAGAATGGGGAAGGACCTTGGCAACGCGTGGAGGCCAGTAAGTGACCTGGCTGGCCCCGGGTTGGGGGTTGGAATGGTCTTCACAGCAGCTGAGGTGCTATGTTTCATGCTTCAAACAAAGCATGGAGTGCCCATCTCTACTTCTCATACATTTAATAGATTTTCCTTCTTTCCTGGCTGAGAATCATCTGGCAACGTTCATTTCAGTACAGCAATATGCGATGTTTGCATGGCCCTTATGTTTTGGGCTCATGAGATATTTAGTAAAAGCTGTATGTTTCCTTTCATTTTCTTCAGCTAGGGAATGTGTTGGAGAGTAATATCTACCACAAAGGTCGTGACTTTAGAAGATGTCTGAAGAGAAGTGACTTGCATAAAACAGTAGGTAGCCAAGCATTGTACAATTCAGTGAACAACAAGGTCAATTACTTCATATCTGCTTATGGTTCAGCACAGCTGGAGTGCAAAAAAATCATACTGCTTGACTGCCATTTCTGCAGCAGTTTAATGGAAAATAATTACAGCACTTAAAATCACTGACTTACCACCCAGTCCCTCACCACCTCCACAAAAAGTCTTCTGGCTGGAAAACACAAGAAGGGCAAAAGGCCTTCTTCATGATCATTGAAGAGAGGCAAGGAAAGACATCAAGACAATAGAACAAATTGGAGCCAGAACAAAATTAATGTATATGAAAATGAGGCCAGTGTTAATGTATATATGTGATGGAATATTACTCTAATTTGTTTTCATTGAGCAGCAAAAACAAAAAACAAACAAACAAAAGTACTGTGTTGTCTGTGGAGATTCTCAGTTATCCAGGTGAGTTTATCTGGAAGTTGAGTCATAGCAACTGGACTTTGTTTCTTGAGAGATTGAAACGTTTTTCTGCTCATCCAAGCAGCTTTGTCAGTCTGAGGAAAGTTAGTGGCGAGTCCCTCATTTTATAGTTCACCTTGATTTCACATCACCCTGGTCTGAAACAGCTCATAAGGTGCAATGCCCTGAATAGGCTTTTTAGGTGCACAATGGCCATGACTCAACTTCCAGAAAAAAATACTGTGGTACCTTTAAAACTAAAAAAATAAAAAACAAAACAAAAAACAAAAAACAAACAAAAAACTTAAGGATAAGCTTTTGTGGATTGTTCCTTCTTTCAGAAACAATGAGCACAGGAGAAGTGGGCTATCCATGCACGCAAACAGTGAAATAAATTTTGATCATCTTAACGTTGCAACAATACTACTGTTTTTGGCTTAGAGTTGGTTAGGGTTAGGGTTAGGGTTAGGTTACTTGTTGGAAATAAAACCAAATAAAATTCTACCATTTTATCATCTATATAAATAGATTAATTTTGGTCTTTGAATACATATTTCATTCAAATATGTGAAACTAACTTATCAGCAAGTAATAAATATATCTTAATGTTTATTGTGCATTATTTTCCATCAATTTACACCCAACCTATAGCAATCCTAGTTTCGGGGTATGTGAGATATTTGAGTACTGACACCTGTAATAAGTTTCAACTAGAGATGGGCACAAAATGGAAATATAGTGTTTTGTTTCATTTCAGTCTTCGTTTTGTTTTGTTTTGTTAATAGATTTTTTTAACAAAAATTCTTCATGAAACAAATGATTTGTAAGGCTATGAATAATGGGGAGTTTTCATTTTTTATTTAACAGGGAGTGCACTTCCCTAAATCAAAGACCCTCCTTAAACCTTTCAATCAAAGAACCCTCTGCAAACAAGCAGGAAACCTAAGGGCTAGTTGCTGCATGGAGAGATCAGAGAGATAAACTCAACAGCTGATCAGCGGGTTGAAGGAAAATATTTAAAAAATCCTCCACATTCCTACTTAACCAGGAAAGGAAAACAAAGCAATCAGTTTAAATCAACTTGTAGACACAGCCAGTGAAGGCAACACCTTTGGTCCTGGCTAGCTGCACCAGGCAGATCAAGATTGGAGATAAGCTATCTCAACAGCTGAGGCATGGAAAGAAAGGAAAACAAATCAATCAGTTTAAAAATAAACCTCCTGTTCTCAAGACAGCTGGATCAAGAGGCTATGATGAGTTGTTTCATTTCCGAAACAAAAATGGTGTTTTGTTTTATTTATTTATGGTCAAAGGTTTTCTATACCTCAATTTGGGCATTAATCCTGGTAGATCTGCTAATGTAGGTGAACCAATCAGAGGAAGGTTGATTCAAACTGGAAGCTATGAAATATTCTTAACTGCATGGACATGTCACTGGAGAACAAGGCCAAGATCATCTGTGGTATGGTATTCTCCATTACTCAGTGGTGGTGTGAAAGCTGGGTTCCAGAGCAAATCAAACCTATATTCTCACTGAAGCTAAAATGGCCAAACTGGTGTGATCATACTTGGGTCTAAAAGAAAACTCACTGAAAAAGATAACAATGCTAGGAAAAGCGGAAGGCAGTAGAGAAAGAGGAAGAGTGGATATGGGTCAGCTTTGAAAAAGAAGCTGCAGCCTTTAGTTTTTAAGACCTGAGCAGGAATATTATAATGACAGTATCTTTTGGAGATCATTAATTTGTGGAATCACCATTAAATTGAAAGCAACATGATGGCACATTGTATACCAGTGAGAAGGCAGCTGTCTACTTACCTGGAAGTAAGCCTTATTGATTTTAACAAGGTTTACTCCTTAATAAATATGAACTGGATTGAACCATGTCTGAGATAAAATAGAACCAACTTTCATCTGGTTTGCAGTGGCTGAGATAATTATGGGTATTTCCTTGTTGATGCAAAATATAGATGAATGCTATAAGGAGGATGCCTGAGTAGAGACACTAATGGCCATATACTGTCACAATGTTTTCCTAAAAGGGACCAAAACAACATCCCCCTTAATAACACTGTCAGTTCAGCTGCTCCTCTCTCTTTATGACAGCAGCCTGGGGATAAGATGATTAACTGCTTCAAGAGAGCGATTCTGATGCAAACCATAATGGACACAGGGAAATAAAAAAGAGCAACCCTAATTATATCTTCTTGTGGCTGCCACAAGATTGTTACTGTCAGCCAGTGTTGTTTAGCTCATCCTGTCTTCTAAAGCAAGCTAGACCCCTGTCAAAGTTCTCAGGTTATCCTTTTAAAACCCATCTCTCAGGTGATTCCTTTTCTTCCTGTGCCACCTGAAATATTTTCAAAAGGACTGCCTTCAAAGAAACTCCTATTAAATAAGATCTTTTTCATTTCTGTTATAATTCACATTAAAGGATGTTCAGACATTTAGGAAAAATGTTGGAAACGTCACCCACTGAGGCTCTCAATCATGACAGGAAAGGACAATTGCGTAGGATGCAAAGCAGATTCAAGATACAGGAGTGTATTTTGAACACTATAACATTAAAAATGAAAAAGTCTTTGATAGCACTTTTTATCTGCCATGAACTCATTCTATGAATTTTTGGGATTTTGTGGTTTGGTGAGGAATCAAGAGTTTTCGGCTGTAATTTCCACATACCTCACCAAAAAATTCATAGGATGGGCACATGACAGTTATAACTGTGTCAGTTAAATTGTGCTGTGTCTATATCACTCCATAGATACACTCAGAAAAGAAAGGAAAAAAAGGAGAGGAATGTTATATTAAAGCTCCTTTAATATGAAATATTTTAGCATATTCCTTCTCCACAGTTGGCACCATTTAAGCTTCTTTAAAACCATGCTTCTTTCTCATGCTAGTACTTTTTCAAACTTCCAGCCAGTTACCTGTGAGGTTCTCTATTTTTATCGTTTCCGTTTTATCTGTATCTTGATTCTAAACATTTGTACAGCTCTATCTGCCTAAATGTATCTGACGGAATACATTTATGTTGGCAGTATAAGCTTATATGGCAGTTGGTATTATAGCATTACAGAGGCACAGCAGTCATTTCTATAGACTGTGAAAACATCTACTTTTCTTTTCAGGTATTAGAGGGCATAAAGTGTGAGAAAATGTGTCATATTTGTTGAATGTTGTCTCCTTTTTCCTTGGGTTCTGTATACCTGAGAGTTGAAATGCAGGTAACCATTATTTATCATCTCTTTTGCAGACAGGAGCAACCCCTCAGAGTTAGAACTATTACACAAATCTGTGTATTGCAATATGAGAGTAAAGCTATTCATTATCCATTATGAAGGTATAGCTGCTTTCCTTCGTGAGATATTAGTGCAACTGGGCAAGACCAATATCTCTTCTGGGGATTCCTCCCACCCACTACAGTATATGGCAATGCATATCATCAGTGCTTTCTCTGCCAAAATATACATGCAAGATCTGTGGACTTCTGGAGTTCATTTTCTGATTGTAGAAGAAGCAGCTGGGTGTTCATGATCGTCTGGATGCTGGAGATTATTAGCTCACATGTACTGCAGTAAAGAAAGTTGTTTAGTGGTAGTACACAAATTGCCGATTCATACAAGAATTACATCATTGTTTAGGAAATGTCTTGAGAGTATTGTGGGATAAGAACTTATTTATAAGGCCTCTTATATTTAGGAATAGAGATGGGCACGACTTAGCAGTATTTTCATTTTCATTTTCGTTTTTCGTTTTCGTTACGGAAACGAAACGAAAACGAAAATCGGCACCAACCTGGACCGAAAACGGAAACGAAACGACTAATTTCGAGCCAATTTTCTTTTTTTTATGATATATTTTTATTAGAAATTTTTAATATACAAGAAAGAAAAAACAAATTCAAAACATTAATAATACAAAATCATTCTACCACTAAAATTTGACTTCCCTCTGTTCTTTCCGCGGTTTTAGCGTTATTCATCTCCTAGCCTTCCTTTCAGACAAACCCCTTTTATATACTTATAAAAAAGATTTGAAAAATAAGTAATAATCCCTCGAGCTCTATCCTAATCCGGTAAGAGTCTTTAATTCCTTGCAATGAACCTCCATGTAGTTCTTAAATTTTTGCCAATCATTTTGGAACTTCTGGTTATCTTGATCCCTCAGTCTGCACGTCAGCCTGGCCATCTCTGCAAAGTCCAATATTTTCGCCCTCCATTCATCCAAAGATGGTATATACGTTGTCTTCCAGTTCTGTGCCAGGAGCATTCGTGCCGCTGCTGTTGCATATAAAAATAGAGTCCTATCTGCTCCTTTAATTTCATTATCCACCAACCCTAACAAAAAAAGTTCAGGTCGTTTTGGGAATGTACACTTTAACATCTTTTTGAGTTCATCATATATCAGTGCCCAATATTCTTTCACTTTCTCACATGTCCACCACATATGATAAAAATCACCTTGCTTCTCCTTACATTTCCAACAGTGGTCATCTTTCATCCTATACATCTTTGCTAACTTCGTTGGAGTAATATACCACCTATACATCATCTTCATCAGATTTTCTTTTATCAATGTACATGCGGTAAACTTTATATTCTTTTTCCACAATCTTTCCCACACATCTAACTCAATATAATGACCCAGATCCATAGCCCATTTTACCATACATTCTTTGACTTGTTCATCTTTTAGGTTCAACTCCAACAAAAAATTATATAATCTAGTCAACAGTTTCTTTTTTGGGCCCATAATTATGGTTTGGAACTTAGATTCCTTCTCTCCAAACCCAGACACCTTTCTATCTTTCTGAAAAATATCGTTTAGTTGATGGTACTGAAACCAACCAGTTAACTTCTCTTTCAACATATCATAAGATTTCAGTCTAGGACCTTTTTCTGAAAAAAATAACACATCACCATAGGTGATCCCCACTCCTTCTTTATCTTTCCTCATAATCACCAATGCCTCAATTGGGGATAACCATCTCGGTGTATGTCTTTCTAAGAGAGGTTTCAACCGTTCCCAGACCTGAAGTAATGACTTTCTAATTACATGATTCATAAAACTTTTATGTACCTTCACTTTATCATACCAAAGATAAGCGTGCCAACAAAATCTGTTATCATGACCTTCCAAATCCAATAAGTCCTCATCAACTAGAGTGATCCAATCTTTTATCCAACCGAGGCAGGCCGCTTCATAATACAATCTCAAGTCTGGCATGGCAAATCCTCCCCTTTCCTTAGCATCTGTTAATAATTTAAATCTTATTCTGGGTCTTTTACCTTGCCAGACAAATTTAGACAATATCTTCTGCCATTCTTTAAAGTGACCTATCCCTCTAATTATTGGAATCATTTGAAACAAAAAAATAACAGCCTTGGTAGCACGTTCATCTTTATCACTGAAATTCTTCCCATCAACGACAAATTCAATCTATTCCATGTTTCCAGATCTCTCTTAATCGAGTTCCATACCGTATTATAATTATCCTCAAAGAGATTTAAGTTCGTAAGAGATAAGTTAATTCCCAAATATTTGACTTTTTTCACCACTGAAAGGGCGGACAATTTTTCAAATTCTTCACAGTCTTTCTTTGTTACATTTTTCAATAAGACCTTCGTCTTATTCTTATTCAATTTGAAACCGGCTAAATTACCAAATTCCTCAATTATTTTCATCACCTCAATAATACTTTCTTTTGGATTCTCTAACGTCAGGACTAAATCATCAGCAAACGCTTTTAATTTATATTCCTTATCCCCCACACATATACCTTTAATTGTCACCATGTCCCTCAGTTTGACTAACAATACTTCCAGTACAGTAATAAATAACAATGGGGACAGTGGGCACCCTTGTCTCGTACCTTTCCCAATCGGGAAACTTTCTGTTATCACATTATTAATCAATAAACTTGCGGTTTGATCCTTATATATTGCATTAACACCATTCCAAAACTTTATTCCCACTCCCATATTTTCCAAATTCTTTTTCATGAATTGCCAAGAAACATTATCAAAGGCTTTTTCAGCATCAATAAATATCAAAGCAGCTTGTTTCTCTTTCCTGACTTCTAGATACTCTATTATATCAATTATATTTCTCATATTATCTTTCATCTGTCTGCCAGGAAGAAACCCCGCTTGATCTTTGTGTAATAACTCATTTAAAACCCTTTTTAATCTATTAGCTAAAACATCAGCAAATAATTTATAGTCTCCATTCAAAAGGGAGATGGGCCTATAATTTTTAACATCTGTCGTATCTGAGTTCTCCTTTGGAATCAGTGTTATATACGCCTCTTTCCAAGTATTAGGTATGACTCCTTTTTCAAGAACTTCATTCATGACCTCCACCATTATTGGTAACATTTCTTCTGACAGTTTTTTGTAATATTTTGCAGTCAGACCATCTGGGCCCGGTGATTTTCCAGTTTTTGCCCTCTCTATTGCACTTTGTACTTCATGTGGGGTAATAATTTCGAGCCAATTTTCGTTTTTCGTTACTGGAAAAGCACTCAATTGAGCTAAATGGGGAGAAACGAAAAATTTTTCGTTTTCATTTTCGTTTTTTCGCTTTCGTTACGTAACAAAACGAAAACGAAAAATTTTGAAATTAGCCCACGAAAACGGAAACGAAACGACTCAGACCCTAGCCGAAAACGAAAACGAAAACGAAACTTTTTTTCTGAGTCGTGCCCATCTCTATTTAGGAAGCATTCTTCCTGTTCAGGCATCAAGATACAAGACTGAGATGGAATAAGGGTGGCGGGGGGAACTGGGCCTGAGCTACAGTATGAGCAAACCATGTTGGCTATGAGCTAACAACTGCTCGATGCCTACCCCTGTGCTTAGGTGAGAAATGGAGACCAATTCTGCAAGTTTCAATTGGGGTGACTCTACTTTCACTCCAAGCTTCAGAATAGTCAGCTCACCAATCTATTTTCATCCTTGCCTCTTTGCCATAATGTGTATTGAGAAAGGAGTCTCATTCCACCATAACCGAATAACCCCTCTCTATTTTGATTTCTGTTTTGGCATGATGGCACCTTCAGGGTTGGCTCTTCCATTTGATGGGAAGAAACATATGCCAGGAGCTATGAAGTTTAGTTTCTTCCCCTCCCCAATCTGCAGCCCCAGTGCCTGTGGCCTAATTTTCAAGGCTCTTCAGAACCACACAGGCCACAAATGCTTAGCTTTGAGGGCAGTATAGATAGGGTGACGTGGGAGACTGCTTGTACTACCAAGGCCCCTCAGAAATAGATGTTTGTATGGAGGTATGACACTGCTTTTCACAGTGCTGACACAATTTATTTCTCACGTTCAGAGTAAGAGATGGAGATGGATGCAGGGAAAAAATGGAGAAGGAAAGCATGAGTTAGGAGGAGCCAAAATGGGAAAGCAGCAAGAGTACTGTTTCTCACATCTCAGGCAGTGGGAGGATTTTTGCTGTGACTGTGAGGGAAGTTGGAAGAAGTCTTCATACTCTTTGTTGTTCAAGTGCCATTTTTAACCTTTATTTTTGTTTTTTGAACTATATGGGTTGTTGGGGTTTACCTGAACAAAAATGTTGTTAATTTGAATCCTGTAACATAATTTAGAAGTAGGGAAGCCTTTCTCTAAGGCCAAATGGAAACAATGTCAATATTAATCTGCTATGCTGCTGCAGATCTACTATCTCGAATGTAAACAAAGCCCGAAGACGCACTCCATCTAAGCAAGCAAACCATGATTGGTCAAAGAGGTGACATGTGACATTTTCCCCATGCTGTGAGCTGACGGAAAGACAGAGATGCAGAGAGATTTTTTCCCCAGATTCTTACAATATGGAATATGGACTAGCTATGTAGTTTTAAGAATAATTAATGAGACTTTTGCCTCTGACATTTGTTTTAGATTTCTTTAAGTTAGGAAGGGAAATCATGTCATTGTTTTCCAGTAAGAGAATATTTATGTGAAATCCTTATTAGCCAAATAAATGCTTTTACTTATTATTCAAGTGAAGTTGCCTGTTGAATAATTATTCCGGTAAGTAGAATAGCTATCACAGCCAGTCTGGGAGATGAAAAAGAATCCAATGGGACCTGGGGTTGTGTTCTCCAGATTCCTGCTTTCAACAGCTGAGGTTGATTGATTGCAGATGGGATCTGGGCAGAGAAAATGGCTTATTCTTGTGCAAATCCTACAAATGAGTCCTTGATGCTTGATCCCATTAAGGGTCCTCTGTCCACCTGAGGCAAATGGACCTTCACAGAGGGGAAATAAGTACCAAAGTGTGCAAGAGCATATGGAATAAAAGAATATTAAAATGTCTGTCTGTAAGGATGAAGGACAAATTCTACAAATTAGTTTGGAGATGGTACTTGACACCAGTGAAATTAAATCATATTTATGTTGGAGCGGATAACTTTCCAAGCTCTGTAGACACTTTGCTTTCCCTCTTTATCCACTACAACCTTTAAAATTCTCCAAAGTACAGATGTAATGAGTATCTCCACGTTGTCTCATCCGCTACAAAAAAGGATATATTGACACATTAAAATAGTTTACCAAAAATGATCAGCTGGTTTAAAATGTTTTGCTTCTGCACAAAAGCAAAGAGACCAGTGGTTTTTTTGTGGTTGGTCAGCAGCAGATTAACAGCATGAATTATATTTTACCTGTATTTTGTGCCAACATTGATATATTTTGTGAAACATACAATATAGTCTGCAAAAATTACAATGTTTAGCAGAAAAATATATTTTTATGCAAAACAACTCTTTCTGTGGTTTTCCCCCTACAACAACAGAGCAAAACAAAAGGTCCAAAGTGCAAAAGCCAACCAAACAAAAAACAATGCACAAAATATCTCATGATCTCTTCTAATAGCGAGGCAGCCTTTGCCATGTTTCTAACTTTCTTCTCAACTACAAACACCAAACATGAACATTTGCATTCTTGCTTTTGGTCTGCTCTAGATTTTATTTCGAAAGAGAGATATGGGACAGTAGGGATTAATATTTTCTGCCTTCACAGAGGGAAGGTATTCAGTCCTGAGGAGAAACCTATTGGATCCTGGCCCATGTCTTCTTTGAGATCAACACAGCTTGGGAATCAGAAGAAACATGCATGCTGGTATGAAGCATATCATTTCTTTCGAAGCACTTTATTTAAATTTTTAACTTATCATTTGGGGTATTTTGCCATCAGCTAAAAAGGTAGAAAAACGACTTCAGAATTGGAGCAGCTGTAAGGGGCAATAGGGGGAAGAGTCACTTCACATTAATTATCTATTTGTTGGTTAATTTGAACCCTTGGAGCAAGACTGTGCCAAAGCTTTTAAATTTCTTTGACATTCATAAATAACAAAGTTACTTTCTGATTAAGAAATCACTTTTCCTCCAAAGCAGTAGAGCTGAGTGGACCTGCTTGGTAATTGAGGGTCCCATCAAACTGACAAATGCCATGTTATTAAATTAAAGACAGTCAAAATGATCAGACATCTCTAAGATTATAATAGGCAGTAACTGACGTTGGTGACAGAATGTATTCCATTAATGAGGCTCTGCTTGTTAGTCTGTCTCCAAAGTTCTCACAGAGATGAAAATAAGTTTATGCTAGTCAAAGCAGGCGATAAATCAAACCTATGCTGGATATGTAGTACTTGATCAGATAAACATGAAAAAACATTTGTTAGAACCTTTGAGATTGTTCTATATTGCCCTTTCCTACAATAGCTTTTATCTCTCTTTTGGCACCCCCCCCCATATTTTATAATTCCCTTCTTGCACAATTCAGCCAGAATTTGTGACATTTCTGGTTCCTTTTCTGGGTCTGTCTCTCTCAAAAAAGCCCCAAACAAACAAACAAACAAACCACCCCACTACCATGAATGGAGACAAGGCAAAGGGTTGGGGAAGAATACAGCACCATCAGTTTTGGGCATCTGGTAGATCTTAATATGGTGGCCAAAATCAGAACAGGCAGTGGTTGGTACTTATAACAACATACCGAAAGGGGGGGAAAGATGAGAAATATGCAGCAGAGGGGCAGGAAGTACAAAGCTTAACAACTGAATGGTGTGACCAAGTAATCAAAGCCTGTGCTGCGCAGCCATAGTCATTCTGCAATCATTCTCACATGCCACCCTGTTAGCATAATAATAATGTATCACAAATATATCACAAATTCACAATTATATAGTGATACAGCAATTTAACAGTATAATATTTCAATAACATTCCATAAATCTGAATAAGAGGAGAAGTAAAGGAAGATTGCCATAATAATAAATGATAGAACTGGAGAGCTGGATGGGACTCTACGGATCATTGAGTCCAGCTTCTGTCAAGGAGGCACGAGAGAGGGCTGAATGCTCACCCTCTGGGTCTCCAGCCAGATGCTTGAACCACTCATCTATCCAGCAGTTCTGTACCAGAATGCAAACGTCTATTGAAACAGCTGTGCAAATCTTTCACTTTGCCCTATGTCTCCATGAAAAGGCTGGCACGGTGGCTAACATGAGAATAG
Source organism: Phrynocephalus versicolor (assembly GCA_023846285.1). Taxonomy (NCBI): domain Eukaryota; kingdom Metazoa; phylum Chordata; class Lepidosauria; order Squamata; family Agamidae; genus Phrynocephalus; species Phrynocephalus versicolor. Next base: position 34,969,243 of record JAHTLZ010003526.1, read on the forward strand.
CAATCTTTCATTAAAAAAGAAAAGAAAACAGAGCTGAAAGAGGGGGAAAAGAAAGAATGTAACTGTCCCCAAACACAAAGTGGCTAAGGAGCAACACAGGTACAGTAGTACCTTGTACAAAGGAATTAATTCATTCAAAATGAAATTCTGTTAAGCAAATTTTCCTTTGTACAAATTTCCCATAGGAATGCATTGAAAATAGATTAATCCCTAATTGTGACCATTTTTCTGTTGTACAGATTTGCCCCATAGATGATTCTGTTAAGAGATTTCCACCTATTTCCCGAATTTTTTTCTTTTAAGCAGATTTTCCGTTAAACAAACTGCTTGTTATACAAGGGTCCATTGTATTTTACTTTTCCCTGCAGCTCTGTGAAATTTCTGGCAGCTGTGTGTGAGAGAAAATATAGCATACAATAATCTCATGTGGTGATAGCAAGTAGTGTAGTGCATAGAGTGATGGAATAAGATCCAGAGAGGCCAGGGTTCAAGTCCAAGTTGAGTCATGGAAATTCACCTTGGAACAGGTAAACTACTTCTTCAATATATCAGGTCAAAAGAAAAGAAAAAAAACTAACTCACCTTGAAAGCCCTGTTAAGGTTGCTATGTCATTCTCAGCTTGATGGCAGATAACAAAACCTCCCTGCTTCCAAGAAGACTTAACACCCAGGAAAGCTCTTGAACTTGGTTAAGGAATCCAGCTTTCACTGGACCTTTCCATGTGGCTCTCTGCACACTTGGAACTAGGTCACCAGGGTCTGCTGTATGCAAAAGGTGAGTCAAATCCAGTTTAGGGTCTCAGATTATGATGGTCCTCCAAATGCAGAAATATTACTAAATGTCAATTTCTAAAATTAAACATTTATTCCATTAAGACATGTTTGTGTAATGCTGTGAAGCTTCTTAAAGACAACAGACCATAAGGCTCTATAACAACTAATTTTGCGGTCACTTTTGTCTCTGCATATTTCTTGTATGTGAGGCTTCTTGGTGTTTACACTGTTACTGCTGATCCCATGTGCATTCATTTACATCTACTCATGTGTCCTAGTTATTTCATTTTATGGTTTTGTACTTGGATCCAAATATTTCTGATAAAGGTAAATAGCATACATCCATATTACTGGTATTTAGTATCTCCAACCCCAATCTTTTGTGTACACACTTCATTTGTTGACAAATAACCATGGGTATCATGTGCTTTGCTGCTTAATGCCTCAGAATGTCTTGGTTCAGGCCAGTGTCTGGACAGAAAAGATTACAGAACCATAGAATGTTAGAATTGGAAGGAATCCTAAAAGTCAACTAGCTAATTAGCCCCCTGTTAATATAGCATTGGTAGCATCTTTTGTTAAGCGGTACAACTATCTGCCATCATCATTGCCCTGTTAAAACTATGGTGGGTTTCCATCTCTGTAGCATTTTATTTCAGAACCGCAGTTTATAGTCTACAACTCCCAGAGTTCCCTAGTCAACATGGCCACAGAACGAATTTAAGAACTGAAAAATTCAAATGCAAGAGAAAGCTAAAGTAATATGTTTAATTTAACTGGATGCTGGGAGGGAAGAGTGCAGGTGAGGGTTGTTGTTTTCACTGCATCACAACTCAAGTCATTGTGGTCTTTCTTAACCCTACCAGTTTGCATGGGAAGCAGAGAGAAAGAAAAGCAAAATACTACATCCTCATCTCCCTTCGCGTTGCTTCTTTTTTTGATGAGTCACTTGAGCCTGACCTAAAAAATCATAGGGAATAACAGCAGAAGGGGAGCAAGAAAGAAGCACAGTGGGCCTTTTTCTTCGTCATTGCTGCTGCAACTGCATTTAGGTATTTCTGCTCAGGAGATGGCTTCTCTGTCTAGCCCTGCTCGTCTGCTTGAGAAGTGGATGTGATCCCTGCGTTCTGAGCCTCTTGAATGTATTATTGAGTGAGTTTTAGGAAGTAGGTATCTGTGGAACAACTTTTCTATCAGGGGAGAAATGCTATATTTTGCAAACCAGGTAATTCAGAGAGGCGTCAGTCTTTTAATGCTGTAAGATGTCCCACAATTCCCTGTTCTCAATACTTCAACATGTCTTAATTGTACTAGACTGTATATTATCCCTCATTATTGTAAGCCGCCTTGGGTCCTCTTCCAAGGAGAAAGTCAGGTAAGAATACTCTAAAATAAAATAAAATAAAATAAAATAAAATAAAAAAGTCGGGTAAGAATACTCAAATAAAATAAAATAAAATAAAATAAAATAAAATAAAATAAATAATAGCTGCATTGGCATAACTCCATCAGTTTAAATAGTGGTGAATTGCTTCCAGATAACAAGTCAGTGAAGGCATTTGCTATCACACATTAGTGGCATAACTTGATTATAATAGTAAATAAAGGCACCGACTTCTTCATTGGCTGTAATTTGTGATATGTGATCAGATTATGTGTCAGGATATCCTTTGAACAATTCTATCCAATTTTATATTGAATCAAATCAACTAAACCCACAGTTCTTCCAATATTTAACTCTGACAGAGTAGAACAAACAAACTAACAAACAAAATATACCTAGACTATGTACTGGATTTAAAACCCTCTTTTTAAATTCTGTAACATAAAACAACAACAAAATCCAGTCAGTAAAGTTAATGTTTCACTTGCAGATTTAGAATCTTGCATTTATTCTGGAATAGAGACTCAACCATATATAATCTCTTAACACAGGCAATGAAGTAAAAAGGATCTTCTGGAACTATTCCAGGACTGCTAACTCACATCTCAAAGAAAATCTTTATAAATCAACCTGTCAGTAGAACTGCACATGGCATAAATTGACTGACATATTTCATACCAAAGTGCTTTGGAGGCGATAACCATTAGTTATGTACTTGAAAATACAATAAAATAACAATAGCAAAAAGTAGAACTCAGTATTATGGATAATAAACCTTAATTTGCCAAAAAAATGGGTAGAGGATGATGGTAACATTGTCCAGTGTGGGTGGAATAGAAACAGACCAGAAGTAGTTGATTGAGTAAGGATGATGTGGGAAATGGACATAATGTTTCAACTTATTTTTTTTAAATAATAAAACTATTAATGAAATAACTTGTTTATCGAAAGATGGGGCTTTTTAAAATCAGCTCTTGGAATGGAAAACTTAGTGAAAACTTGGTTTAACTCAATTTAAAGTTGTTTTTCTTTACTGTTTAAGTAAACTTAAGCTTTTGGTACTGTCTATCATTCTGCTGAATATGTAAAGAAAAATCAAAGTTAAATTGATATTTTTAACTCCCTCATCTTCCATCATAGCCCTTTTATATTTCCCTTCTGTTACTTCCATGAATTCCCTTCCCACAGAAAATGTGCTAAGAAGGAAAATGTGAAATCGCTGAGGTATGTTTTTAGATTGATACTGCATTGATCCGTTCTTCTGGAGGAACACATAGAATTGTTTTACTATTATTGGTTCTACCCTGCAAGCAGAACCTACTCCCCAAATGGTGTTGCCTGTCTCTTAATATTTTTCTCTGAATAATGAACGCTCCCCTTCGCCCTGTATGGAGGAGGGGTGTCTTTGTCGGCTGGCCGGGCAGGCGTGATAGGCTACGCAGTTTTCATGGCCTACACAGGGAGTGCACCTTTTAAAGACAGCTGCGCGCTCCCTGCAGCCTGCCCGGCCGGAGAAAATTGCCCGCTCCCTCCCGCCACTGATTAATGTGCTGCTGATGCTTTGCTGGTTGCTTCAGGGCCGGATGGGAATTTTTGACTGCTACTCGAATTGGCCGTGAGTGGCAGTGTTTTTTCACCCATCCCATCAGACACAGGCTGGCGTGGAGTGCTTAATACCCCGGTCACAATTGGCAGGTAGCGGAAAATAAAATTCCAACGACCCGGCCCCATGACTTAATTAATGACTTCATGGTCCCAGCAGCCCTCAATTAAAGTAGATTAGGGTTTAGATAGGGAGCAAATTAATAACAAACCAATGTTACCTTAGAGGGCTGCCAACGTGTAGTTAAACTTAATAGGCCAGGCAAAGTGCCTGGTGAAAGGGACCGAGTAAAATTATACTTCCCAGACTAATATTGCGCTAC
>JAHTLZ010003526.1:34974603-34992893 GCA_023846285.1 Phrynocephalus versicolor
TTCTTCTTCTTCTTCTTCTTCTTCTTCTTCTTCTTCTTCTTCTTCTTCTTCTTCTTCTTCTTCTTCTTCTTCTTCTTCTTCTCATGGAGCTGCCTCCAGGCTGGCTCCCTGTGGGCAAGTGCCCACCTCTCAAGAGGGAAGCAGGTGCTTGTGCACAGGCAGCTGCCCCAAAGACAGCCTCTAGCAAGTAAGTGGTGATGGTGGTGGTGGTGGAGGAGGAGGAGGTTAAGGTAAGAACACAACAGGGGAAATGGGAAGGGGAGGTCAGGTTGTGGGAGGAGAAACAAACAAACCACCATGAACTGACAAACCAATTTGTGGCTTATGGTTCATCAGCCTTGACAAACTGCGGACTGTGCTGAGCTGCTATTTTGGTGGTTCATCCTCATCTCTAGTTTACAATTTTATTTTTCTTTGTAGTAAAATCAACTGGTTCAAATGGTAGCTACACCTGCTGTGCTCATTGGCATGAGGAGGACTGGACAACAATCCTGTACATAACAATTGTTTAATTATTTGATTTACATTCCATCTTTTCCCCAGAACTGGGACACAAGGTATTTTAAAATAGATAAATAAATCCAAGTATAGATAAAACATGCAAAACTTATTATGCCAAAAAAGTAATTCCACTGATTAAAATAATAAGCCTCTAATATTTTTAGAATAGTGTAGAACCCATACGTAAAATAACTCACAAATGCTGTACAACACATCAATTAAAACCTTGCCTTTAAAACTGCAACTAGCTCCTGAATGTCTGATGGAAAGAACAAGTCTTTGTTGTTTGGTTGTATATGGCCCAAAGTAGATTTCTACAACTCCCACTTCTTCCAAAGAGCTGGTCTAACAAATCTTGTGTCATAGGCACAGCATATCCAGTGTAGCACCAAAATGAATATAGCTGCAGACAGTGGCTGAGGTCCACAGAATACCCTGTAAGGCACAGCTGTTCAAGAGCTCAGATGATCCTCACGCCATTTCACATTGTGAGGCACCTCGTTGTTCATGAAGAGGATTAAAAATGTGTTACTCTAAAGAATAGCAGGTTGAAAAAAGGGTTAAAGTAGAGGAAGCCTCCCTAATGAGATGAAGTCAAGGACCTGGATGTCCCCTACACTCTTAATACTCAATGACGGATATTAATACCTAGCATCAGGCAGATAAATTTCATCAGGGTTCAACATCCTTTCTTGCTTGAAAGAAATCTCAGAGCGTTGGTTCACAGCTCCTATTGGAAATATCACGAACAGTTTAATTCAATTTTTCTTGCATCTCTCTCCATCCCCCCAAAACCCATGTTTACAATCAACTGTGAAACATGTGGGTGAAGGAACTCAGACCATATCACTGGGAGTTCTAAAAAATGATCACATGATTAGTTATGACTAGCTTGGCTGTACAGTGCAAATTTCACCCTTTTCAGCTTGCCAGGTTTTTTTGCCCAACTATGTGACCCAAGCATGAGGTAGACCCTAGTGCCTAACCCATTCAAAGAGGAATTAGGATGAGAATTAGAATTAGAATTAGAGTTCTCTACACAATACCCAATATCACGATCCAGCTGATCATGGAGAGATCTCCATTGTTTCCAAGGAGAGATAAACTCTTCAACTGGAGGTGTATGGTTTGAACTAACCCAGAAGCCCATGATGTATTCACAGCTCCATATAGCCTTGAGTCTGGAACTTAGGGCTTATGGGAAAAGGTACTGAGTGAATCATTAGATGGGGGCAAATATAAGACAAATAGCTGGAACATGAAATGCTTCAGTTTCAAAGTTGTGCTCAATGCACACAACTAGGCTATTCCACATTGAAGTTTCCAATACATATTTTGCCTGAGGGCCAAAGTAGAAATGATAGTTCCAAAAAATACAAAAAGAGTCATTCTGGCCATGCTAAGCTAGGTTAAAGCTTAACTAATACAGCATTCACTTTCTGCAGTGGTCAACCACATTTTGATTAACTCATTTATTATTAGGGTCAGGCACTGGGTTTGGCCAAAATTCTCAATTATTATCAAATCTCTGCGAGTTGGACAAAATTGTATGAACTCTGGATCAAAGCAGAATGACTAAATTTGGTTTTGGACTGACCAGGAGCAGAAATTGAATGTGATGTGGAACAAATAATTTCAGTGTTGGAGATTTATTTTTAAAATGCAATTTCTTGAAAATGCTCACTAAACAAATCTTGAAGCTAACCATCTGAAGTCTGCCAGGTGTTCTCTGCTCTGAAGGATTTGTCCTATAGATCTGAGTGGGGAAAAGGGGGCTCTGATTTTGGTTCTCCAATGCAAATCAGTGAGAAGCTTGTGATTAAAATTGCCAGACTGACTCCGATCTGGGCAGAAATCTAATCGGTTGGGTCTTAGACTGGTCTGGACTGACCTGGGATGCAGCCTGAAGTCCTGAAGTGGTCTCTGAAGCATAGCAGGGGATCTGTAGATAGCCGTAATTTATACCCCACTTTTCATCTAGAACTGAGACCCAAGGCAGCTGGCTTGAAACATGCTATCAAAAAGGAGGTCCCTGAAAGAAGCCCATTAACAGGACTGATTGCAAAAGCACAACCCTGCTCATGTTTTTCAACTAGTATTAGTGTGGTTATCTTATGGTTGGACCTGCTGTGCATTCTTTCTTCCCACTGTTAATAGCAGGTGCAGGGTGTATGGACGATCCTGAAATGGGCTGTCAGTAGGGCAAGGGGTTAAAACCACCACTACCCCCTTCACAATAGCATGGTCACTAACTCACTCAACTTCATGACCATTCGTTCGTTCGTTCGTTCGTTCGTTCGTTTGTTTGTTTGTTTGTTTGTTTGTTTGTTTGTTTGCTCGTTCATAAACAGAGTAACCATATAGCAAAATTTGCACCTGGTTTGGTCTTGCCAATGGACTCAGGCTGTGCTTGGGAGAAAATACCTGAGGCAGGAGCCAAATCAGTGTTGTAGTGCAATCTTCACATAGGTTGCATTTCAGCAGATGGCATATATAATTATGAGTGCACTTAGTATTGTTCCTAGATAACACATTGATAATTAGTCAGGAAAACACAAAGCTTGAGAACAGAGATTTAGCTCACTGAAAGCTCTCCTGAGCCATTTGCATTGTGAAATGTTCTAAGTAAGGAATGTTCTTAGGATAGGGAAGTAAAAATAGTGCTGTGATAATCTCTCATTTCTCTTATATTTCTCAGAATCTCAAAGGGCATTTTCATTCTAACCCCCAATGCCTTTTTTCATTCATTTGTTCATCCAGTAGCAAATCTCAGCATTGTTCATCCACTTAGATTAAAGAGACTGGATACCTATGGGTATTTGTACACGACCCCTAAACTCCGCCGCAAATGGCTCCCAGCTCCGGAGCTTAAAATTGTTTCCCCACCAGCTCCGGAGTTTACAGAAAATTAAGTGCGACCACACCCACCTAAGCGCGTCCCAGCGCACTTTTCAGGTACCTGCTCTTGGAGGGTGAAAAATCCCAGATCCGGATGTAACCTAGAGTGCCGGGCTCTCCTCGCTTCTGTTTGTTTGTTTGTTTGTTTGTTTGTTTTTGCCTCCAGCCCCTTTAAGAGAAGGAATCAGGACGACGACAGGACTCGGGGCGGCTTGGACCGGCAGACGGAGGTGAGCCTGCATTCTTCTGTCCTTTTTTTTCTCCCTCCCCTCACGCAGACAGGAGCAAGGAAGTGCGGAGGGGTGGGGATGCAGGAAGAGCAACGAACCTCCAAGATCTCTGGTCCGAATTTAAGTGACCAGCAGATCTTAGGGGTCGTGTGAAAAGGCCCTATATTAGAATTTACAAAGGGATACTTTACAAGAGAAGTAAACTGGGGCTATCAGAAGTATGGGTGTATGTTCACACTGCAAAGGCCATCCTAGACAAAGCCTAGGATGAACCATGTGTGCTTTGATTCCAAGATACTGAGTGCCTCTGAGCAGTCTCCATTAATAAAGGAGGCCAGTACAGTGCACACCATCTCCCTAGTCCTGAGAATCAAGGTGAGATAACAGATAGGACAACCCCCAAAGTTGTCCCTTTCCTTCCTTTGGCTCTCCAGCATATGTGTGTCCAGACAAGCACATTTCCCCTGTGCCCCTCTGCTAACCCTCTGAAGTGATCAATTACTTAACATGTACCATATTTACAGGGAATTGCTCCACTGCACATTTTATGTCAGATCAGGGTTGGAAAAATGCCCTTCCATCCAAAACATGGGTTCGAAAGGGAAAATCCAAAGTATCCTTAAGGAAGTAGCAGAAGCTTGGACTGAATGAAAGAGCAGATAGGTATCCCCAAGTATTGTCTAAAAGAGGCAACTTAAAGGAATAGCCTGAGATAAAAATCTTAGGTCAGTACCATGACACCTTGCCCTACGATGCCCCCTTTTCAGTCTCTTCCTCCTCTTCCTCCTCCTCCTCCTCCTCCAGGAGACCTAAGATGGTTCCTACCAATAACTGTCTATTAGAGATGGGCATGAATAAAAAAAAAAATGGCGTTTAGTTTGTCATTTGTCGTTTAGGGGGTCCGTTTTGGTTCGTTTCTGTTTTTCGTGAATTTTTGCAAAAAATTCATTTTTGTTTTTTTGTTTCGTTACCATTTCGTTACCATTTATTTCAATGTTTTGTGATTTTTTTTAGCATTTAAAGCAGTTCAATGTATTGCCGTAACGAAAACGAAATGGACAACAAAATTTCTGGTGTTTCTGTTCGTTTCGTTTCATTTTAGAGATAAAATTCGTTTGTCGTTTTGTTGCATAACAAAACAAAAACAGAAATGAAAAATTGTTCGTTTCATGCCCATCTCTACTGTCTATCCATACAGTACTAATAAGGAAGTAACATGCATTTCCACTCATTTATGGATTATTTACACCCTTTCTCCATTGACTAAGTTGTGCAGGTGCATACTTTTAAGGTATATGCTTGATTTTCTGCATAGTTTTTCTTTTCCAAAAAGCATTCCACCTACAATTTTCTGAAGCTAAATGAGTTTTACTCCACTGCCAATCTTTGCAGGTGCCACAGGGATATATTTACACAGAAATGCAAACCCAGCTAAATTCTCTTCCCTCCCAAAGTGCAATGTCTTGCTATTGGCCACACTATGTCAGTTTACTCTGTGCTTAACGAAGGCTTTACATTTAGTAAAATGTCAATTGGATATGAGGTAATTTAAATAGACAGATAGTTGTTAAACAAGATTTTTATTTGTAGGTTATAGCTTGTGGCACTTTAGATAACTGATCTCGACAGGTTTGCAAGACAGTGGCAATGTATTATGAAAATTGCTTATTCGATTCTGAACGATTCCAACACAAAATGAAATGGCTGCTCTTCTAATAAAAACTGTCCTCTTCAAGATAGCAGACAATATAACTGTATAGCATGATGGTTTGGCTTGTCAAAGTCAGTCCCAGCTGAGAAGATGATTCTGACAGGCACAACTTCCTTTTAGAGTAATAAAAGAACATCTTGAGCAATAATTGACGTAAGTTAACTTGAAGTAGACAAGGTTCTTGAAGGACACTGGAGCAAGTAAATATTGACCCCTGTGTAGAGAGCGGCTACAAAATGATTGTTAGAGGAGATATGCGTTACTGAACCTACTTAACAAATGTTAATTTTAATTTGATGTCCTAGAGAAATGACAAGATTTAGTGCACCAGTGCAGTTTACACCCCTGGTGTTGCTATAGCCTCATCCTCAGCTATTTTTGGGTAGAGTGCAGTACAGTAGTTGTCCTTAACAAATAAATTCAGAGCAGCTCATAAAAAGGCTGTTATCATTATTATATACTATCAGCATGCACAGTCATTTAGACCTTGGTATTTAGGGATTCTTGCCTTCTTGCAACAAAGTTGATTGCACGGATTGTCCATGGGCTGGCTATCTCCGCGCCATCTGTTAGATGAGCCGAAAGTCTGTGAAGCGGCTGGTCAGCTCTTCATTCAGCAGCAGGAGATGCCAGGTGACAACAGATTCACACAGTAAAGATGCAATGAGACGAACATCTCATAGTCCTTTCTGTCTCCCACCCCACCTCCGGCTAGCCATAACATTTTCTCATCATGGGCCACATTTCTTTTTCCTATTAGCTAACACCTGTTGAAATCTCTGTGCCAAAAACAAGCATTTTGTAACACTCTGGGTCTTTTAATGCCAGCAGTAGAGGCTGTACTGAAGCAGTTGGTAGAACACCTATGATGATCTACATAATGGGTTTGAAGCAATAGTATTCTTCTTCTCTCCCTATCAGATTCAGGGCTTGGACAAGTAACTTTTGGGAATTTCTAGTACATAAAAATTATGTTTCAAAGTTCTGTGCTTTTGATATTCTTACTACTGATACTATTAAAAATTGCTTATTGTTTACAATGAAGTAGGAATGGAATGATACAAAATACCTTTTCCTATGATTTGATCCAGAATTTGAAGCATAAAATCCTTCATCTAGTGCCAGGTGTTCAAATTCAACTTGGCTCTTCTAACACTTGCAAAGCCATACAAAAGTTTAGCATATAATGATCAGCATTCTACCTAGAAATGGAAACAGGATAATAAACATGCATCACATGTTCACTTAGTGATGCTAAATGTTAATAATGTATTATTCAAGGAATAGTCCCATTTAGACCTGAGGTATTTGCATCAGGTTGCTTCAAAGAGCTAGGACAGATGTGTGCCTCTTTAGTTTTCCTCTTTGGCTGCAAAACAGGGGTGGTAGGTCAACTGTTATTACTAGCAAAATTTCATCCAGCCTGCACAAATAGCTTTTGTTGTACTAGTTCAGAGATGGGAATAGGCTGAACACAGATCTTTATAATGCATTGAAGTAGCAAAATAATGAAGTCTGTATGTTTATGAACCCACTGCCTCCTCTTTTAACTAAAAAGCAGAGCTCAGGTTAATGGTTTGATTAGTATTAAATGTTTGATAGCCAAAAAAAAAAAAAGTGCAGAGAGAAGGGAACCTGTTTATCTTATTTCCTTGTCTTATCATGTCGTGCCCAAAGATTTTGTTTCACTCAGCCTGGCTCCGACACTCTAAATAAGTTGTCAGAAGTTGGGCTATGCCAGAGGCTTCTCTGATGAGTGGTGCCCCTTTGCCCTCCTGGGCAAAATAGCGAGAGACTTGGATGTGAGATCTTGGATGTGAGGGGAGAGAGAGGGGGAGCCCTGCATAAAGCAGAACTCGGCCCCACCCAAAGCCTCTTTTTGAAGTGCACACTTTGCGGGGAGGTCATGCGAATGCCTCTCGGAGGGAGAAATGGTGGCAGCATTTTCTTTTTTTTTGCATGAAGTGCCATTTTATTGGGGCATGGTGTGGCTGCTCCCCACTGGCCTAGCACCCATAGTAGTGGTTTTGGGGGTGAATGCAGCAGCGTGTGGACTCTCCTGGGCAGCTTAACTGAAGTGAGGGTTCATGTGACTGGCTGGGAGCTCAGGAATGCCCTTGAAATTGGAGGCAGGGTCAGACTCAAACAGCAGCATTGCAGGCTTGGGTCTTCGGTGTGGTTGGGGTTCAGTGTGATTTACTGATAAATAAATATATAGATGTAGGTATATATTACTGCAATATGAAGTATATCAAGTGGAAAAGAAGGGGAGTGAGGTTTACAGGCTAACGTGGTTCAATACAGGTCCCAGCGGGGCCAAAGGGTACCGTGACTTAGGGGAGGTCTGCGAGCGAATTGCATAGTGCATTCTGCTAGCTTGATTGGTTGAAGGATGGGGCCTAAGAAGGGGCAAGGTAAGAATAAAGGAAAACAGCCTGCCGAGGCTGTGGCACCACAGATTTCCCCTCCTCAGTCCATCTCTGATGAGGAGGACAGGCCATTCTGGGAGCAGCCCAAGGCTTGGGTTGAAGCCTTCAAAAGGACTGGTTTTCTGTTCTGCCATAGGTATGTGTCACTGTTGACCAGGTTCCAGTTTGGGAGGATCACAAGGGAGGTACTCAAGCTGTTGGGTTTGGTTGAGCTTAGATTTGGTGCCCACTCCTTCCGAATTAGTAGAGCATCCACAGCAGCAGCAATGGGTTACTCTCAGAATATTTTGCAATTTGTTCTGCCAGCAGAAGCAAATACTTATTGAATAATTACATAGACAGAAGCAGACTGAGACAAAGACAGAGCTTACTTAAAACAAACAGTTCTATTACATATATACACAGATAAGTTACATGGAGACAAATCAACAGCATAACATCATTTCATCATACATGGCATACATAATCAGTACATAGCATAGAGAGACAAAAATGGGTGCTTTACTCACAAAGGCCCATTGGACACTGATCATCTTAGCACTTATATTCATTTGTCTGCCCAATCAGGAACTACATTGCATCATGGCTATTGCAGCACCTTGCATCAGCCAAACACATTTAACCCCATTCTTTTCACCTGCAGTCTAATAGGAAAAAACCAAGAAAAAAAAACCTTTAGACTGAATCACTGCGACTTTGCACATTTGCAGACTCCGTCTTAGAAATCAATTAAATACATACAGACCATTTATTTATAGACCTGTCTAATACATAGTTTCACTAACTAATATCTGATAGTTACAGACAGGCAACTATTCAGAATCTGCAGCGTTGGTCTTCGGAGTGTTACAAAGTTTAGGTGAGGCCTTTGCCAAAGTTCTGATTTGTTGGCTTTCTTGTTTTATTACAGGGTTTAATGTCATTGGCCCTCGCTGGCGCTCAATCCTGATGGGTCACAGTTTCATATACTGGGCAGAGAGGTATGCAGCCAGAATGGAGTGGGGTCACAATTTGGGCTTGGGGAAGTGGGTGCAAGTGGAATGGAGGGGATGGCATGGTATGCACTGGTACCACTTCTTGCATTCAGTGACAATAGCAGCTTATGGGAGGCCACCGGATATTTTGCTGATCGATTTGAGGGGTAATGATTTAACATCCCGGATGGGTAAATCATTGGTGAGTGAGATTACCAGGGATTTGCGTATGTGGAAGACTGTATATCCACAGTCAACTATAGTATGGTCTAACATAATTCTGAGGATTCGGTGGAGAACAGGTTGCAATCCATGATCCCTAAATCGTTCAAGCTAGGCCTATGACCATGGTGCTTTGTGCAAAGAGGAGACAAGCAACTGGTGAGTCAAAGTGTGTGTGTGTGGGGGGGAAGTATCTGGCTATGGCCCATTCCTCCTCAGGACTCTACGGATCCAGAGATTACAGCGTCGGGGGGAGGATGCACTGAAATGCCACCTGGGCCTCTAGGAGTCAATACCGAGAACTGGGGGCTCTGTCTTATTGACTGCGCTGCTAGGGGATACTGAATTGCCCAAAGAGCTTGCTTGTTGGAGGGGTCCCGGGAGACCTCGGGGTTCCAACTTCACATCCGCACTACCCTCTCAAGTTATGTTGGAAAGTTCATCAAAGTTTCAAATAAATTGTGGCCCATGTTTAAAACCCATTACTGTCTCTCGCCTATTTATTTTGCTGTGGAAGGGCAAGCGAATATAGTAGTTTATTAAAAGGTGAGTTGGAAGAGCAGGGAAGGTTCCTCTCCTCATCTCACATCTCTTTTAATGCTGTGAGACCAAGGTGAAGAATTTTGGGTAGTCCGGGGTCCAGTATTCAGCCGTGAGAGATCACAGGCCTGCCCAAAACTTGAAAAATGATGGCTGGTGGAGATGGAACAATAATAAAAGTGACCAGAGGTATATTTTGGTCTCAAACAATGCAAGGAGACCTTTCAAGCTGTTTGAAAGTAAATCACTGCTCCTTGATGGGTCCAGATATACAAGTACATATTTTCTGCTGAGGAAACCATTTGTAAAATGGATAGGGGCAGCTGATAATAGCAGAAGATAGGAGGACTACCAAATGTCTCTTTGCAGGAATGTAGACTGTTGGCATATGTAAAGGAGGCAGTTGTAAAACATCTGCTGAAAAAGCTCTCCTTGAATCCCCCCATTAGATAATTATCTGCTTATCTCCCATATTCCATTTGTGGGCAAGATATTATAACAGGTAATGGCTTTTCAACTCTAGGGGTTCTGGGATGATACTGATTATTTTTATCCATTTCATTTCAGTCTCAGACCTGGTTATGTGATGGAAACAGCTTTGAACGCCTTGGTGGATGACATATACCAGGAACGAGTGCTCTAGACCTCTTGGCAGCTGTTGATACGATCAACCACAGTATCCTTCTCAACAGCCTTGTTTGGATTGGACTTGGAATTATTGTTTTGAAGTGGCCCCTGTGCTTCCTGGAGGAACAAAGAAGGTGATGCTGGAATACTCCTGTTCAGTGCCTTGGCCTTTGGTCTATGACATCCCTCAGAATTTTGTTTTGTCCCATGAAACTGCTTGGAGAGGTAGTCCATTTGGGAGTTCATTAGCAGTATATGCAGCTCTATCTCTTTTTCTATCTAACTCCAAAGAAGCTGTTTTGTTCTAAACGAGTGTCTGGTGTCAGTGATGAGGGAAAACAGATCAAAACATAATCCAGACAAGACAGAAGTGCCCCTGGGTCAATTGAAAGGCAGACCAGCGGATAGAGATTCCACCTAGGATGGGGTTACACTCAACCTGAAAAATCAGGTTAACTGTTTGGGAATCCCCTTTGTTTCAACTTAAGCTATAGAAGCTACATTTCAGCTGTGACCAGGAGTGTATTTGCCCAGTTAAAGCTAGAATGTCAGCTGTGTCTGTTTTTGAGACATCTGATTTGGCTACAGTGATACGTGCCTTAGCTTAGTTACAGCTTGTTTGTTCAAAACCTTCAACTGCAGCCAGACCTTAGACCAGGACCAGATACAAAGAGCACATAAATTGTGTGTTATAGCAGATCCTCTGGCCATCGGTCTATTTCCAATTCAAAGTTCCAGCTACGATATATAAAGCTTTTGATGGCTTGGGTCAAGAGGCTATTGACTGGCTGTATCTCTCCATACAACCCTCCTGAGGTGTTAAGATCTTCACAGGACACATTTCACAGGGATGTGAGAGACAGTCTTCACAGTGACTACCCCCCTCCCCCACATTATGGAATGCCCCCCTCTGTGCAGATATACTGGTTCCCTCTCTCCTCTCCTTTTAGTGGAATTTGAAAACATTTTTGTTTAAACAGTCTTTTAATATTTAATTTTTACATAGCTAGATGCATTAAGCTTGCTGGCTTTATATGTGTTTCAATTAGTTTATTTTAAAGAACAACTAATCTTTTTATATTTTAAAATCTGTTTTTAGAGGATGACTTTAATATTCCATGGTTAATAACTTTTTAACAGTTTATGTATCTTGTTTTAATGCTTTATTTGTATTAACAAACTGTGAGCTGTCTTGAATCTCTTTATAGGAAGAAAAGTATAAAAGTGCAATAAAATAAAGAAAAAGCAAACGAATAAATCACAAGAGCAATATACTAAAATACACAAGTTCTTCAATTGTTTCATTTCCTAAATCTCCAGAAACGAGCAAGGCATAAATCAAAGGAACTGAATTCCTTTCAAACATATCACACTGCACACTCAGTTAGTTTTCACCCATAGTAGGGATGCAGATAATTCTTTCTTTCACAATCAAGACAGAAAATGATGTGGATGTAGGAGAAAGTGAAAATGTGAGATTTGCCCATTCGAGCAGAAATTATTTGTATGCTTAACCCTTAGAAATCTGGCTTTGATCCCCTGTGCTTCTCATCATATTTGTGGTGCTGTATTAGGGCCATTTCATTTTCTGATAAGCTCCTCATCCTGAATGACTATAAGAAGCAACCACTGGAGGTCTATGCTGGTGAAAGCTGTATGTACATAATTTGGCCAGCGTGGATTGAATTTGAGCAGGTAGGAAGTTGAAAATGTTATTTGGTTCATTTTTGTTAAGAACATAAAAAAAATTAAACTTTGAAATAATTTAAATTTAACCCCAAAATAATTTAAAACCCAATGGAAAGAACATTTCTCTGCTTGCTTTTTTCTTTAAAATCTGAAACTGACAATATTTGTCCATTCAAGTAGTACCATTTAACGTCAGCCTAGCACTTTCATGTTTTCAAAGCTTTGTAAATTATATCTAGCAGGTTAATAGCAGAGGTGTGCTTCAAAGCAGACTTCTTGTTGAATAGTTCATATGCTTAATGATTGCTTTGCTGCAACAGCTGAATGTGCATGAAATTCTAAACAAATATTAACCTATGATTATTGTCATATGTTTCTGCAACTTTTTTTTTTTTAAGGAGCAAAACATCAATCCTCAGACTTTTTTAAAGATGCATTCTATTACTCTGAAACACCTTCTTTCACTCCTTTGGATGGCAAGTGAAATAGTGCTAGTATAGAATATTCTTCATTAGGAATAGCTCAAAATAAGTATGTAGCTTTGCACCCAGTCAAAGCTGAATCGAATGAACTATTTTTGGACACCTTTGAATGTATGAGACCCTATTCTAAATGTGAATGTAAAGGAAATATTGTAAAAATGAAAATGGGTCTATTCTAACCCAGTGCATAACCTTGATTAATGCAGTGTAGCAGGTCTTTCAGTTATCATAGGGAGATGCAAATGTATTCTGCAAGTACACTTGCAATTTGCTCAGTGCCATAAACGTTGTTGGAAGGCAACTGATACAATGCCAGCATCATCAATGAACATTTGGTTTGTTTCCATTTGTTGAATCTTCTGCAGCACATTTAAATTAATGGCTGCCTTTAAAATTGAAGGTAGGTAAGCCAGATCTTGTGCTGCAGAGCTGTTAGCTTTAATAGTTATTTTCCTGACCATACAGGTTAATAGGATTTCATCCCAAATGTGATACCTCAGAGCAATCAGCCATTTTGTAGCAATACAATTTTATCTTTAAATAAGAAATTTCACCTGTATAGTCCATGGTTACTTCAGTATTATTGACAGAAATATAGACTATATGTCCTCATTATGTGGTTCGCAAATAAAATCCATATTGGGTACATTTGAAAGCATTTCTAACTTCCTAGCACACATTCTCTCAATATGGTATAACTGTCTTTCATTGCTGCTTTTAAAAAAAATTAGCGTTTTCAGTAACGTTTTCTTAATTTCAGATTAAGATCCAGAAATCCCCTCCCTGAAGGAGACAGTGGCAATTTAAAAAGTCCATTCCAGCATACTTCCTCTGGTGGTCTTAATGAGCCAGGATGGGCAAGGGTTGAATGGAGAAGCCACCAGCCTGCAACGAGCCAGTGCCCTGGAAGCCTCAACTGAAGTCATAGGCCCAAACTCAACAAAGCAAGGAGACCGAGGGGGCACAGCAGCAGCCATACTTGGGGGTAGATCACTGCAACCAGAGTCCAAATCAGCACGGATGGCCTCAATTTTAGACTTTCTAAATCACTAGGAGGAGGCTCCAGCAGACCAAGATTGGTGAGGTCTTAGACCACCCAGAAAAGCTCTGCCTGGCAGTTTGAGGCCCCACCAATTCTCAGGGAGGCAAAAGATCTTTTAGCATCCCTGATCACTAAAACATAGCATCTGCAGCCAGATTCAATTCTGTCCAATCATTCCTCCATCTGCTCTCAAGACTCCTCTGCTCTTGCTTCATCACCCGCAGCTCCATCGTAGGAGCGGGATCAGCACTGGATGAATTAATGTGAGATAGCATGGATAGCATTGTGTGGTACTCTTAGTTTTGTAAAGACTGGCTTCCGGACATCAGTTATACACCCACAAAGGGGGGGGGGCTTGGCAAGTGTCCTTTAGAAATTAGGTTGGTGAAACACAATCTTCACCAAACTTACAAAGATTGTAGAGGAGAATGAGTGGATGTTTCACTACGATTTTGTTGTCTCTAGTTTCTTTGGGGGTCATTTTATGACCCAATGAATTAACAAATAAATTTTTTTGCTAAAACTCATCAATTTGTATTCATTGGGGATGGCGAACCTTTTTGACACTGAGTGCCCAAACTCAGTGATGAAGATGGTGGCAGTGCTGGGGGGTCGGGATTGGCGGGGGCAGAGTGCGAAGGCAGCAGGGCAATGGGGGAGGTGGGCTCAGGGTCATTGGCAGCAGCGTCAGGGGGGTGAGAGTGGCGATGGGGATGGCGGTGGAGGCGGGCGGAGGCTGGGTCAGCAGGGGTGGGGGTGAGGGCGGCGATGGGGACGGCAGTGGAGGTGGTTGGAGGCAGAGGCGGAGGCTGGGTTGGCAAGGGCCAGGGTGAGGGCGGCGATGGGGATGGCAGCGGAGGCAGGCGGAGGCGGAGGCGGAGGCGGGATCAGCAGGGGGCAGGGGCGAGGGCGGCGATGGGGATGGTGGTGGAGGTGGGTGGAGGTGGAGGCGGGCGGAGGCAGATGCGGAGGCTGGGTTGGCAGGGGGTGGGGCGAGGACGGCAATGGGGATGGCGGGCGGAGGCGGAGGCTGGGTTGGCAGGGGGTGGGGCGAGGGCGGCAATCGGGACGGTGGTGGAGGCGGGCGGAGGTGGATGCAGAGGCTGGGTTGGCAGGGGGTGGGGTGAGGATGGCAATGGGGATGGCAGTGGAGGCGGGCAGAAGCGGAGGTGGAGGCAGGGTCAGCAGGGGGCGGGGACGAGGGCGGCGATGGGGATGGCGGCCGGAGGGTTGTCCTGGCATGCAACATGCTGCCTGCCCTCCCACTTCCCCTCCTCAAATTCCTCATGACTGGTCCAGCGGAGGGGGAAGTGAGGGGCAGGGAGCGTGTTGCATGCCAGGTGAAAGCTCTCCATGTGCCACCTTTGGCACGCATGCCATAGGTTCGCCATCCCTGCCATATATGATGAATAAAAATAAATATTTTTTGAAAAATTGGCCAAATTCATCAGAAAAACATAATTTATGTTTCACTATATATCCACCTCTTTCTGTAATATATTCTTTACAAAGAAGAGAGAAAAATGTTTTACTTATATACCACCCCATAACACTTAAAACACTCTCTAGGGGGTTTATAATTTAATTAGGCAGGCTTCAGAGTGCCTTGCTCCCAGCAAGCTGGATACTCTGTTATCTCTGGCGGGGGTATATTTTATATTTTACACTTTACATTTTATATTTTATATATTATCAGTATTTATTTATACTTAATTTAGTTGTTCTTGCTAGAGCACTGTTCAGTGGGTTTTTGTATTGTACTCCTATTAATTGAATTGTTGTGCGATTTTTAGTTGGCGTTTTTTTTTTTCTGGCCGCCATGTTTGCAGGGACTCACATACCAACTGTGTCGGGCCGTGGGCACTACGCTTGTAGCCGGGTGGTTAGTCAGATCAGAAGAACCCGGTTCAGGCATCTTGTGCCTGTCCCTCGTTCTGACCCCTCGGCTCTCTGCCACGTGTCCAGGAGTCACTCCTCCAGTGCCTCCAACCTTTCTTGCCTCCTGTTAAATGCCAGGTCAGTCCACAATAAGATCCCTGCCATATACGATTCCATCTTAGATGGGAGGGCTGACCTGGCTCTTATCACCGATACCTGGGTAGGTGCGGAGGGGGGGCTTCGCTCTCCCAGCTATGCCCGCCCAGGTATCTGGTTCAGGCTGTGGGAAGGTTGGAGGGTCAGAAGGGAGGGGAGTCACTATCATCCATCGGGACTCTCTTTATGTTTGCAGGGCCTCGACATTGGTTAGCCAGGGGTTAGAGTGCCTTCACCTGTTAGTGGGACAGCGGGACAGATTTGGCATTGTTCTGGGTTACCGTGCTCCCCGCAACCCAGCACAATCCCTTCCGGAGCTCTCCAAGTTCATCACGGCTGCTCTATTGAAGTCCCGCGCCTTTTGGTTGCGGGTGACTTCAATATGCATGCCGGCGGTGGACTTTTCGGAGTAGCTCTGGAGTTCATGGAATCCATGGCTTCCATGGGTCTGTCCCAGCATGTTGTATGCCCCACCCACAGGTCAGGCCATACCCTGGATCTGTTATTTTCCTCCATGTCAGGGACTTTGAGTCTGGAGGTAGGGGGCCTTGTCTCCCTGCCTGTGTCATGGTCAGACCATCACCTGCTCTCTTTCTCCCTGGAGATCCCTGCCCCCCTCGTGGGGACCATCGGCCTCCAGTTTTGGCCTGCCCCCGAAGACTTATGGACCCTACTCGGTTCCAGGAGGTCTTCGGGGCATTTCCTGGAGAACTGACTGGCGCGTCAGCCAAGGTTGTGACTAACCATTGGTTTGAAACAGCTGCCCATACTATCGACCAGATCGCCCCCAAGAGCCATCTCCAGTGCTGAGCTCAGCCCTCACCATGGTTCACGGCTGAGCTCCGAGCAATGAAGCAGGTGAAGAGAAGGCTAGAGCACAGCTGGAGAAGAACCCGGATGGTTACTAATAAGGCTGCTGTTGTTCTCCAGACTAGGCGCTATTCCAACGCGATCAGGGAAGCTCAGAGATCTTTTTTCTCCCTGAGAATTGGTGAGGCCTCTAACCGCCAGGCGGAGCTCTTCTGGGTGGTTCGGGACCTCACCAATCCTAGTCTGGCCAGGCCTCCTCCTACTGATTTCAGTAGTGAGAATTTCGCAGCCTTTTTTCAAACTAAAATTGAGGCCATCCGGGCCGGCTTCGACTCTGGTTGCAGTAGCACTGTCCCGGCATCCCCGGTCGCTGGTCCACCTTCGTTGCCTCGGCTGGATGCGCTTGGGCCTGTTTCTGCTGTCGAGGCCTCTAAGGCTATGGCACACTGCCGGCCTGCATCCACCCCTTTCGATCCCTGCCTTGCCTGGTTAATTAAAGCTGCCAGCGGGACCATAGCCGAATGGGCTTCGGTCATCGCCACCGCCTCCTTCAGTGAGGGTTTTTTTCCCTCCCATTTGAAGGAGACGGTGGTAAAGCCCATTCTTAAAAAAACGGGCCTTCCCTCGGACAACTTAGCAAATTATCGTCCAATTGCTAATGTCCCGTTTATGGGCAAGGTGATCGAGAGGGTGGCGGCGGTCCGGCTGCAATCATACCTGGAGGATCAGCAGTGCCTCGATCCATACCAGTCCGGGTTCAGGCCTCGTCGGGGGACCGAAACAGCTTTGGTTGCGCTGCAAGATGACCTAATCCGGGCGGCCAACAGGGGTTGCTCTACCCTGTTGGTTCTCCTGGATTTGTCAGTGATCTTTGATACCGTCGACCACGGTATCCTGCTGGATTGACTCTCTGAGGTGGGAATCGGAGGCACTGCTCGCAGTTGGCTCCGTTCCTTCTTGGAGGGCCGTCCACAGTATGTTCAGCATGGGGGGGGAGTTATCGGCCCCTTGGATACTCCCTTGTGGGGTTCCACAGGGGTCGTCTCTGTCCCCCATGCTGTTTAACATCTACATAAGGCCGCTGGCTGGGGTCATTAGGAGATTTGGAGTCTGCTGTCACCAGTACGCTGATGACACGCAGCTCTATCTCTCCTTCTCCACCTCTGCAGTGGAAGCTGTGAGGATCCTTGATGAGTGCCTGGACGCTGTACTGACTTGGACCGGGGCGAACAGGCTTAAGCTCAACCCCAAGAAGACGGAGGTTATGTTCTTTGGGAGCTCGCCATCTGGGTACGGTGGCCCTCTTCCCTGTTTGGGGGGGGGTCTCCCTCCAGCCAGTGGAGAGGGTGCAGAATCTGGGTGTGGTCCTGGACCCGGCGCTGACCATGGAGGCCCAGGTGGCGTCGGCAACCAGGGCTGCCTATTACCATCTTCGCCAGATTGCCCAGATCCGCCCGTACCTGGATGCTGACTCTCTGAGAACAGTGGTCCAAGCACTGGTGATCTCGAGACTGGACTACTGCAACGCCCTCTTAACGTAGCATTATTCATGCAATTCATAGCGCCAATATGACTGGACCATTGAGTAGTATTGTTTCCTAATACTAAAATGCAATCCTTCCTTATTTTTATGTATGGGATATGTAAGTGAATGAACAACACAGTCTCTAGGTGTTCAATAATGTATTTAATTTGTCAAGGAAGAAGCAAAACAGTTTCAATTAATATATACCAGCTTGTAAATAAGGACTAAGTGTTTTATTACAGGAGGAATCTGTTACATTCATTTCAGAACAGAAAAGATGCAATTATAAGTGACTGGGTAAGTGGCAAGATTGCTGATGTAGCTGCTAGTTTCAGCATAAAGTCTTCTCTGTGCCTTGTGATGAATGGCTAGACTTCAGCATCATTTTAGAGAATGATACTCATCTTGGTCTTCCTTTTTGCCATGACCGTTTTAGTCATTGCAACGTGCAAGTCAGCATTCTTAAAATCATTTTCTATGAAATATGTGGTACCGAGATAGATAGATAGATAGATAGATAGATAGATAGATAGATAGATAGATAGATAGATAGATAGATAGATAGATAGATAGATA
>JAHTLZ010003526.1:34999151-35014335 GCA_023846285.1 Phrynocephalus versicolor
TCTTTCTTTCTTTCTTTCTTTCTTTCTTTCTTTCTTTCTTTCTTTCTTTCTTTCTTTCTTTCTTTCTTTCTTTCTTTCTGGGGATACATAACACATTTGGACTAACAGAATCTAAAAGAACCAGACATATCAGCTGTGTGATGTTTGGATCTGCAGTCTGTTCTGTTCTGGTGTTTATTGCAGTGTAAAACCATAAAAGTCATAAAAGTAGGGCCAACACAATTACAGAATTGTGCGATTACAAAAACAGTGCTGACGTAATAATCCGTAATACACATATAGATATTGGAGAGAGAAAAACAAAAACAAGGAAAAAATCGAGAGTTTTCTAGTTAAAAACTAGCCCATCTTTTTAGTGTGGAATTTAATCAAACACAAACAAAATTTAGCTATTTGTTTAGTAATAAAAGATTTTCATCATTTAAAAGCCTTTCGAAACCCACATCATTTGCATCTACCGTTAGTCCATCTAAACATGGGTGAATAAATCTCTCTATTTATAAGGGTGATGAAGGAGACAATGAAAAAAACATCAATTTCATATCCCTTTGGGAGCACGTGCAACATCTGTCTTCAGAGGTAATCTTCTTATATCTCCCTTCCAAAACCATTGAAGGGATAACTGAATAAAGGCCAGAATAAAGGCTCTCAAGATGTGAGAGATAGTTGGCCATTAACATATATGGTCTCCATAGAGGCCCTAAACAAAGGACAAGACACATTTCTGGGATTAATATTGGGCCACAATTTATTAACATTGTATCAGACTATTCTCCTACTATTAAGTCTTAGAAGGGGGATCTGAAAGGGCATGTGGATCTTTGGTATTTACCAATGACATACATGGGGTGTTAACTGGTGATGTAGCACCCCCAGTGATGGAATGTTGTGGGCAGGGCCCCCCCAGCCCTTTACAGTTACTTTCATAAATCACTCTGTCCTATCATATCTACTTATCTGCCTCATTTGGGAACTTAAGGGCTGCCCTTGTAGAAGGTACTACTTTCTACTATTACCCTAAGGGGCTTTTAGCCACTTGCCCTTACCGCCAATTTTGACTAAAGATGGAAGGTGGAGTCCCACGACAAAGAGAATGGGATGTGCGAGAATGTACCACCGCTCAAGGCCAATCAGAGCAGTGGCCAAAAATTTCCATCTGGCCCTTATGTGACCAGCTCATCTCATTCTCCTTGAGGGGAGGGTGAGTAGGTGAGCAAGCAGCTGGAAAACAAAGAGGGTGTTGACCTCAGTTTTAGCCAGCCTGGGTAGTGGCCAGCGTGTCTCCTTCGGGCAGGTCGACAAAGATGCCCCTCCCAGCACAGGGCTGGTCAGAGCCCCCGTTATCTCATTGGTGCTCAATATCTTGAATCCTTTAGGGTGGCAATCAAAATAGTAACTTTCCCAGGCTGTTCTCCATACAGAGCAAACCATGGCTGAAATCTTGTTGTTTAACATGGTAAGTCACAACTAAAGTAGGTATGTTGAATCACTGAGGACTTAGTGAGTCAGTTCCTCCATACATTTCACTAATTCAGTGCCTCCTTTAGTTGTGAATTACTATGCTAAGCAAGAGGGTCTCAGTCCATATATTTAATTAACAAGTTTTCTTGCAGTACTATCAATTTGTGAAGCTTTGTGAAGGGTTTGGGCAACTTGCCTTCCAGACTCCATTCCACTCTACCTTGGCTCCTATAATTTTCTTCCCATCACCGTATGTTAGATAATGCCACTCATTCTCTGTCCCATCCCCCAGTTCTAGCATCCAATCTGAGCAAGGACTTTAACAATACTTTCAGATCACTATTTTTGAAATTGTTTTATTGGGTTTTGGTGTGGGTTTTTGTAGCTTGTGTTTCTCCTTCATACACCCTTTCAGTACTCAAATCCCAAGTCTCCTTTCCTAATTCTGTACCAGCCCAGCTCCATCATTCCTTATTCCTGGTACTAATTGCTTATTTAAATTAGCCTTTGTGTTGATCTCACTGTTTTTTAGTCATAGTTTTATGACTTTCTGGACCAAACTATGCTTGAGGGCTATATTTGGCAGTCACCACTCCCACAACGAGCCCTAGCTTCCACACAACATTTTTTTAAAAAATTATTCTGGAGCTCTTCAAGGAGCATGGCAGATCATTTTGCCATGCACTGGATCAAACAAACATACATGGGGCTCCACACATTCCAAAATAATCTATACCCAAATCCAAACCATTGAATTGGGTCCCAGACCTAATTAGGACATCCTTTTTTAGACCTAGTTTTTATTTTAAATACTGTACATTGTGAGTACTGCCAAAGGTGTCAGTGGAAATATGTTGCCCTACATTGTCAGTCTAAGAGTGGCACTGAACCTCATGTTCAAGATCTTGAAATAATTTGAATTTGGTTCCAGAAAGGTGACCCATACTCATTTGAACCCAAAATACAGGAAAATGAAGATGAAGATCTCTCTTTTTAACTTGAGGTGAAGAAAAGATGGTCCTCCCCCAATTCATCTAAGGAAGCCAAATGGATTGGCAGTCTTCCTTCAGAGTTGGTGACATCCGCAATGTCTGATACCAGCAGGCTACCTTGGAAGCATGGGGTAAGAAGCAGGATAAGAACAAGCCAGATGCTGCTAATGCTCTGCCTGAGGTGGTCCTTTTCAATCTGCCTAATACTGGGGCCAGTAAACTGAATTTGTTGTGAACCATATAATTTCAAGTACTTATATAAAAATTCTATTATTCTAGTTTGGTGTATTTACTCTCACAAAAATATAACATCTCTACACAATGCTTAATTTAATCTAGTAAAAATAATGGAATAGGTACCTGAATAATTTTCCACTTCCACGTCTAGCTTCTTGAAATATTTGAACATGGAATGGTAAGAGGGACTAGTGTATAATAAAAAAGAACCCACCCACATAAAACATTTGGAAACTTTATAAATAGAGATGGGCACAAAATGATTTTTTTGTTTCATTTTTTATTTTTCATTTCGTTTCCTAACAAAATGAAAAATGAACTGGCTTTATTTAAAAAATGAAATGAAACAAACCAACAATATTCAGTTCATTCCATTTCATTTTCCATTTCCCTAATCGGACATGTTGGGGGGAAAGTACGGGCTTTTAAAACTTTTTTTTAAGCCCCTGAAGCAAGTGGCAATTGCCACAGCCACCACTTTCTTTAGTGGCTAAAATAAGTTTTAAAAGCCCATGCTTCCCCCATCCCCCAAAACACAAAGTTAAAAGTTAAAAACACATTAAACACACAGTAAGTTACATAAAACATGACATAACATATAAAACACATAAAACCAAAAAATGGAACGGAATGAAAAAATGAAATGATTTTTTTTAAAAAAAATCATTTCAGATGAAACGGGATGAAATGAAATGAGAGAAACAAAATGAAAAATGAAACGAAATGCCATTTTAAGGTTTCATGCCCATCTCTATTTATAAAGCCACAGACAGCACAAAGTTATACCAGTAGAGCTGAAAGAAAAAAAATATATGTCAGATTGTCAGTGTTCTCAATAAATTATAAATGATAATCCCTAGTGATTTAACACTTTTAAATTTTAATATCATGGTAACTGAGGAAAGCCTTCAGCAGAAAACCAGCAGGCCCACAGGGAGGGGGAAAAAGCAGAAGGTACATTTTTAAAATGCCATATTTGGTGGCATGCAAAGCAAATTAATATATCAAGAAGCAGTAATTATCATCTGATTTATTAATGTTGCTGAGAAGTTAAAAGGAGGTTATAACTGATAAAGAAGTTAAGTAAGTCCATAGAACAGTCTCAAGAAATCATAAAGGGTATGTTTGTAAGACAGTGGAGCAAAATTATTGAAGATTATTTGATGCTATTTGATAAGAATATGGTATTAGTTGATTCTGACTTATAGCAACCCTTTCAAAGATTCTCTAGGTATATTCAAAAGTATCTCCAGTTCCCTTCTTCTGGGGGTGCTCTGGGATGGTGTAGCTTACCCAAGACCAAGTAGACATTCTCTTCTACAAAGTACCACGGGAATTTAAACCCCTTCACAGGAAGGTGCTTTAGGACCCTGCACTATCCAGCTAACTAACACAGGATTTCATAAGTCCTATTGCTACACCTAACTTAGGGTATTTGTACACGACCCCTAAACTCTGCCGCAAATGGCTCCCAGCTCTGGAGCTTAAAATTGTTTCCCCACCAGCTCCGGAGTTTACAGAAAATTAAGTGCGGCCACGCCCACCTAAGCGCGTCCCAGCGCACTTTTCAGGTACCTGCTCTCGGAGGGTGAAAAATCCCAGATCCGCATGTAACCTAGAGTGCCAGGCTCTCCTCGCTTCTGTTTGTTTGGGTTGTTTTTTTTGCCTCCCTCCCCTTTAAGAGAAGGAATCAGGATGACGACAGGGCTCGGAGTGGCTTGGACTGGCAGACGGAGGTGAGCCTGCATTCTTTTGTCCCTTTTTTTCTCCCTCCCCTCACGCAGACAGGAGCAAGGAAGTGCGGAGGGGTGGGGATGCAGGAAGAGCAACGAACCCCCAAGACCTCTGGTCCGAATTTAAGTGGCCAGCGGATCTTAGGGGTCGTGTGAAAAGGCCTTTAGCCTTGGAACTGAGTTCTGCTGATACTAATAAAACACCTGTTTGTGATTATGTCAGCAAACTGAGAGGAAGTTAAAATCTTTGTTGGACATATCAAAATACCCTTTGCAGGTTGTAACAGAGGAGAAACATCCTGCTAATCTTCAAACAACAACTGACAGAAATGAAAGCTCAGAAATTAAGACCCCTGCTCCTCAGTCAATGACTAATGCAAACAACAAAGATACGTGTCTGGAGAAGTTTTTCCAAAAGCAGCTTACTGAATTAGCTCGTGGTAAGCCAGCAGAACCATCATCCTCTAAACAACATTCACAACATATACCAATAAAGGAATTGAACTGTAACCTGAACTGCAATTCTACTGTTCTATATGGGTTTCTGTTTACGGTGTATGAGGAATTAATCTCAAAGCTAACTAAAAAGAAGATTAAAAATATTTTTTATCATCCAAGCAGAATTACAGTGAATCTCAGTTGACTGGGAAAGTGATCTGGTCACTTGTCTGCACGTTGACAGTATCTCATGGTGGCTGGGCAACACCTAATGCAGGCATGTCCAAACTTCGGCCCTCCTGATGTTTTGGACCACAGCTCCCAGAATTCCAAGCCTGCACTTCCAATGGCAAAGGACTGTGGGAGGTGCAGTCCAAAACATCTGGAGGGCTGAAGTTTGGACATGCCTGACCTAATATCTCGATCTTCCTCCTGGTGCATTTTTAGGAAGTAAGTTTAGGCTTCCCTCACTGGCCAATCACGAAAAAGATCACCCAGAAATATCATTTATTTGCTATAATTATCAGAATTGGCCATTAGAGGGAATGAGAGAGCATGCTATGTAGAGGGTTTGCTATTATCTTCAGTTTTCAGGCTCCTGTAAGGGGTCTTGGGACTGATCCACGGCAGATACTGGAGGATAGGTATGTAATGTATCATAGTGAGCCCCAGGCCTAGTTGCTTTTGTTTTACTGGAAGAAGTGGGGAAGATAATTATGCACATCGACACACACACACACACACAATTACTGGATAACATTCTAGAAAAACACTCCTCTTGACCTTTTGCTCTAAACCACGAACTTAAGTGGCAATGTCCACTGCACGCCCCCACCCCAAAGAAGTAAGGCATTTGTGCATGCCTTCCTGTGATATTTTTGGTGAAGAAACAGTCTAAAATAAATAGATGAAAAGGAAGCCTGGTAATTTGGGAGTGGTAATCATTTTATTTGCATTTCTTTAGAAAAAATAAAATATGCTCTTTGTTTGGCTGTTTAGACTTACTTTATTGGTATGCCATCTCTATTAGCAGGGAAACAAAACCTACAAGTGTGGTGTGCTTTAAAAATTTTTGGTCTCCAGAAATATTTATGTAGCTGAACAGAAAGGGGTCATTTGTCTTTCAGAGCTGGAAATGTGCATCAACTGACAGAACCAACTTTCCACATCTAGCAGCCAAGTCATACCAGTGTGAGGTTCAGAAATGAGAAGGGAAGAGAATCTCAGAGTTTCTAAGGAATCCCTAGAGGGGAAAATTAAATTTCACAGAAGATCTATTTTGATGTTGAATTCAATTTCCTTCACCAGCCTTCTGATCCTCAACTGATTAGTGGCCAGAATTCCCCCCCCCCATTAAGTAACATAAGCAAAAAGTGATAGCTTTTGGCACAAACCAACCACAATTGGAAAAGTTAATCCTGATGCTATCATTAATATAGACTCCTGTCAGAGTTGGCTACAGAAAGAGAGCAATTGTGAGTTGGAAAATCTGTTTACATTTGAGTTTTTTTTTTTTTTGCTTCCTATGCATACAGATGTACTGAACTATTCTTTAAAGGGCATGGATCTAGATTAAAAGAAATTGATAAATAAAAGGAAGGAAACTTAAGTACCTTTTAATTCTTAAGAATCATCCTGATTTTTTTCTCTTTCTTTAAGCAAGTGACAGAATAACCACTATAGATGCCAGACACTTTCCCTTAAGAAGATTATAAAGGTTTTCGTAGATTAAAATAACATTATATATTAAAAAGATACTGTCTGAAATCCTGTTGGTTAGCATAATAATTCACACTAAATTAGGCCCATCAAAGCAGTGAGGATTTGGTGAGTGAACTCCTTTGTAATCAAATGGGTGCACTCTAGTTGAGATACAGGTTGTGATTAGAGATGGGCACAAAATGAAAATATAGCATTTCATTTTGTTTTATTTCTTTAGTAGTTTTGTTTCATTACTAATGAATTTTTAAAGAATTTTTGGAATAAAATGAAATGGAACAATTTGTTAATGGCTCCCCTGGGTCCAAATTCACAGGGTAGCTTCTTTGGACTTCCCTGTAAGCCCCTCAAATTTGGAGAGGTTTGGGGTTCAGGGGGAGAAAATAATTTCTGAGTTGGAAAACTGTGAATAGTCCCCCCACACACTAATAGCCCCGCCCCACTTAATGAAGTTGTGCACAGACAAATTTCCCAATGTGTAAATTTAGAGTGTGTTTCTAAAGAAAGAATGTTGTCTCTCAGAAGGCAAAATGTATGGACAGCACACGGTATGCAAATAGGAGAGCATGAGGATAAATCCTCTTCCTGGCAGCTGGCCATTCAGTCATAAAATATGACTATTAATAGGTGAGTGGTTTGTAAACTACATGGTGATATCTCCCGGCTGCAAAGGTGCTGAATGTCATATGCCAGGCCTGCACAACAGGTAGACCGTGGGCTACTGGTAACCCATGAAGGGTTAAAAAGTAGCCCGCCAGGCAATTTCCATAACCAGGCCTGTGGAACTTCATGATTAGCCCACTCCAGTTGGTGGATGCTTTAAAAAAATTAATTTTCAGCCTGGATGGCCCTTGGGGTGTTGTGTGCGCCATGTGGGTAGCCGAGTGCCCAATGGCTCCCGTTGGCGGCTGTTTTAAAAAAATTACTGGTAATTAATTTTCAGCCTGGAGGGCTGCAAGGCATGTGTGTTTTTGGTATGTGTGTGGGGATGAGGCCTAATTTAGTTGGCTCCAGTTCTTTTATTTCAACCCCCCCCTTGTGGAACGTGCATGGGGGGTGGGAGAGGGAAACACTGCTTAGCCGGTCCAGCTCCCGTTTCCCCCCTCCTACTTTGTGGCATATGTGTGACGGTGGTGGGGAGTGCTGCTTGGTTGGGCCAGCTCCTGATTCTTTGTTTCCCTTCACCCGCTTAATGGCTCCTTCATGTAGTAACCCTCAGGCACATTGGGCCAGAAAAAGTAGACCTCAGCCGGTTCAAAGTTGGACAGCCCTGTCATATACTATCTTAGTAGTGACCTAATAGACATTGTTGGGGTGAAATTAACTTATATGGTGCTGCTGGTTTCCCACTTAACACTGCGCTAAAAAGAATGACTTACATCCAGTTTGTCTAATTGTACATATGCTAATTTGTAGGCACAGGAACAACATCAGAAAGGAGTCTTACAACTGAAACAGAATTACAAAACATATTAAGTGGGAGGACAGATCAGGCATATTTGTGTACCTGCTGAATTTGCTGTTCAGATGCTGAGTGCAGATAAGCCAACTTTAAGGAACAAGGGAAAATATCTAGGAATTTCCAGTTTGTTTCATATGTATTGATTCATAAGGACACTCTGTTCTGTTTCTGAGGCAGAAAATAAAATATGGAATTGAACATTGCTTTAAATGTTTTCCCCCACAAAATGTACTTTTTGGTTTACATTTTAACTCCAAATTTTCATTTTTAAAAACATCTTGTTGGCTCATTTAAAGTGAATGCTAGGCCACAAAATGGAGGTGCAGAGTAATCGTGAGGAAAAGGCTAAGAAAGATAATGAGGTTGCACGCAAAACATATTCCAGTTGAGCTGGATAGGTAGAGCAAAATGTCTCATGGAACGGAAGAAACAGGAACCATATCAGGCAATGAAAAAACAGTTGGAACAGGAGACATAAAAAGAATGATGGAAAAAGGAATGCTCAACAGCACCAAGGTAGAGACACCAAAGGTCAAGGACTGAATTTTTGGAGATATGCCCAATGCTTATAATACTATATCAGAGCGTTTGTTGAAACACTGAAAATAGTGGAGATCTGGCCTTATATAAATCTTCAAATTAATTGCACCCACTGTAGTAATGGCCTTGAGTTTTTTTCTGCCTACCAGGTTGAAGAGAACTTCATTTCAGGCAGGGACATATAAAAACTGAAGAGTTGCAATGATCAGTGCATTAATCCATGAAAGTGTCCAGTATGCTTAAATATAGCAACTGTACAAAATTCTTAAAGTTCACTGAAGGCTATCATTGTTTCGAATTAAATGGCCATGTTAAATTCCCTCATTGATAAAGGCAGTGACTTATGGAAGCCTGCAAATTTTATGCCGCAAATCTTGCAGGATACAGATAAGCCTGGACCTTCTGAGATCCTCCCTGCACTCATGCAACAATTGGGAGCACCAAGTCAGCACAATACTTCCTTGCCAATGCTGGAGATTCATCTTTGGAACCAATACAATGGTATCTCTTCTTGCTCACCAAACCTTCTCATGTGTCCAATGAAAACTTACAATGTATGTGCAGTTGTACTTGGGGAAAACAAAGAAGTAAAGCCATGAGGTCTTCAAACAATACATAAGCAAGGAAGGTATACTTTTAGTTGATCACTAAAACGTTTAAATATTTGCAAGCTTTCAGCCTATATTAATCTTCATCAGGCTGCACACCAAAGTTCTGTAGATAGTGCAGGAAAAAACACACACATGAAAGCTTCAGAAGTTATGGAACATGAACCTACACTCATGACTAGTGTTGGTCCCTGCATTTTATACTGGACCTTTAAGGAGCAGACATGGCAGAGATATCTACCATCTTCTGTATTTGCTTTTGTGCACAGGGGGTTGCTTTTTAATGTGGCATATTTATCTTTGGGGTAGATACATACTGACCATTGGGGGGAAAAGCTAGGTATCTGCTGATGGTCTGGAGAATAGCTGGGCAATTATGTTCTTCCAGATAACATTGGGCTGCAGCTCCCATCAGCCATAGCCAATACAGTCAGTGGAAAGGGATTTGTAGTCTAAATGCATTGGAAAGACCACTGTTATGCATCCTGGTATAGAGAAAAAATGGAAGAAGAAAGACACATAGATTAATATGTTAGTTTTAGCTTTGTTAGCCTGTTGCAGCAGCAACAAGGACTCTTCTTGTACCTGAAAGGCTAATAACTTGTATTTGCCATAAGCTTTGGTGGATTGTATTTGATTGTTTGATGCACACATCAGTAATGGTCACGGCCATATTACCAAAAGATAATGCTAAACTTCAGTGTGATCTTTAAATATTCCCTTTCTTTCTTTAAACCTAACTGAAAAGTAAATAGTCATTATTAAATATGAGCTTTTGATTCTAGGCTATAACCTCAGTAAATTTGGGCTGGATAATTAAAGTTAAATGTAATGTATAGCTAAATTCGGGGCATGGTGTCTCAGTGGGCTACACAGCACTGAAAGTGTCAGCTGCAAAGTTGGCAGCACAGTGGTTTGAATCTCGGATGCCACACAGTGTAGCAAACTCCTGCTGTTAACCCCAGCTCTTACCAACTTAGCAGGAAGATAAACAGTGTTCCATGCACAGAAATGCATTCAGCCATGCTGGCCACATGGCCACAGACTTGTACAAAACTGGCCTTTGGGCTCAAAAACGGAGATGAGCATCGCCCCTCAAGTCAGAAATGACTAGCACACATGGGCAGGGGAAACCTTTTCCTTTATAAATAAATTATAGCTAGACAAAAGAATAAAATTATAGATCAGATGAAAGGAACAAGAGCAGCAATATTAAAAGCAAAGTAGATGACAAAGCTAGGAATTCATAATTTGAAGACAGGATGAACATCCTGTAAGTCATCTATAAGAGGCAATGTATTACCTCCCCTTTAATCTCCTTTTTCCTTCGGCAACCAATATGTATTTGAACAGTACATATTGGTTGCCTGATTTTATGTCAGGAAACTGAAGAGCTATTTTTAAGCCATGTCATGCTTGAAAACATATATGAGCACAAGCAGAACAGTTATGCTGACTGAGAGAATTGCGGGACTCAAAGGTGGCGCAACTGGGATTAGCAGAAGAATTCTAGTCTCTTTTATAACAATTGTTGTTTCTTGCCAACTTATTGGATGTAACAGTGAAAGAGCAAAATGGAAGTAATACCTGGCAGTATCTGGTTTATATTACTTCTCAAGAGGTCATGAGATTCTTCTGGGCTTGCTTCACCAATGTAGCCTCTAACATAGGTCAAAGGGTAGCTCCACAGCTAGGCTTCTCCAGCGTGTGGTGCTGGTTTGCCCTCTCACATGAATGGGTGCAAGATGGGACACAAGCAGCGCGTCCTTTGAGGGAAGGGGGAGGAGGCCTGTATATAACAGGACTCCTTCCCTGGGTGAAGCCTCTTGCCTTGCAACTGTTTGGAAGAGGAGGGGGTGCTGTCAGACTGCTCGAGCCTCCATGTGGTGCCCACCATTTTGGGTGGCATCTCGGGTGACAGCACCAGTTTGTGCACCCTGGAGGAGGGCTCCAATGGCAGTGAGGGGCACTGGTGAGGGCCACGGGTGAGGGCTGGGGAGTGATCATTCTCCCAACCAGTCGGTGGCAAGGCAGCTGGGGAACACTGGGGAGGCCGGCAGTAGTGGCAAGAGCGAGCCTGGCTGAAGGAGTTGGCTAATAACCTGTCATCCCGTTTTGCAGTTTTGGAAGAGTGGAAACCAGTGATACCATCAGAGTAGCCTATTGGAGGTTCAGCAGGTGCGCCCAAACAAGCCAGAGACAGGGGCAGGAGTGCAGACATCCAGGAGGTCAGCACTATGTTCATGGTCATGAGGAGAGTGTGATGTCAGCCACAAGCCTGGAAGCTTCAACAACAGGTGAGTTGGCATGTGCATCTGACACCATACAAACACCAAGTTGGCTGTAGGGTGGGGCCACCATGACAGCAGGGGATTGGGGGGCCAGTTGATACAGCAGACAAGTCGTGTCCATGGCCTCCATAGCTCAGCAGATGCAGGGACCAAGTGGGACAGGAAGCCAGGTATTTATGGGGTATCCACCTGCCACAAACCTGCCCATTAGTCAGTTGTTGGTGCCACCAAGAGGGATGGGGGTCAGGTGTGAGTGCCTGGGGCAACTGCGGCACGCTGGCCACAGGGGCAGATGCAGATGTCACAAGCAGCAGTGCAGGGGGAGTGCAGCTGGAGGGGCTGTTTGTCCAAATGTGGGGGTTCAAGCACAATATGCAGGAGTGGCTCCCGGAGCTATGCCCTGTGGTGACTATGCTTCCCCCCCCCCCGGGTCAGCACCTGGTGCAGGCCAAGAGGAAAAAATTGGAAGGGAGACTACGTGGACATATTTAGTTTTTTAAATAGGGAATTGGACATCAAAGAATTGGACCCACAGGACAAGGAATGCAGGCTTCGTAGGAAGAATGAGCACTCATGGGCAAACTGGCTACCAATGTACAGGATTTACATGTCACAGGTAATGCAGGCCCAACCGTGGAGAGCCCAGTCACTGATGAAATACATGGATGTTATCTATAGGGCTTACATGGACTTCCCCGGACACACATGGTTGCTCTATGAAGAAACTTTTAGGATGAAAGCGGCTACTGAGTTCCTGAGGTGGGATGAGCCACTGCAACCTCTGTGGTTAAAAATAATAACCCCCACCAGACTGGCCCTCAGTGATAAGTATGACAGTGGCCGTATGATAGGGAGGTCAATGGCTGGTGCTCTTGCCCACGCTGCTGCAGGCTAGTCGGTTCAACCCCAGCTGTTCTGCTTGGAATGTAATGAGCAGAGATACTGCAAATTCAAGCCATGTTGATTCAAGCATGAATGCTTGGTCTGAGGAATGCACCACGCATCAGCAAACTGCAGTGGGACAAGGCACCTGTCAGGGAAGGCCAGGGATTTGGGCAGCAACAAGAAACTGTGGTTAGGGTTCGGGTTATCACTACCATTCAGGCCCAAGCGAGCTTATGATGCAGCAATAAGGGAATTTTGGGATTTCCAAGAGGGGTTGGATATGGGGCCCTGAGGGTCAGTGAGCAGGTGGTGGCAGCCAAGGTAGATAGGTCCCAGGCGGCCTTACAGGTCTCCAATCTCCAGTTCCATGGTGAGCAGGTTATCATTCACATCCACAGATTTCAATTTTGGAGACTAACTAGTACAACGCTGCAGGGAGCGGGGCTGGTGCGTTGAGATTCAGTGCACACTCCTTTAGGATTAGGGCTAAATCTACTGCAGCATCATTAGGGTATGGGCCAGAAGCCATCAAGTGTCAGGGCAGGTGGTCATCATGTAGTTATAAGAGGTACATTAAGCCATTGCCAAGCTGTTAAACTGTTAAATTTGTCTCATTACAGGAGTGAGGTGCTGTGGCTCTCATTAGCACATTTTGATTATTGGCTATAGTTTTGTTTACTGGGCAGAGAAGTTCGCAGTGAGGACTGGTTGGGGCCTCAGTTTGGGTTTAGGTGATTCTGCAGTTCTGAAATGGAGAGGCAAGCGGGGGAAGAGGTGGTATGATTTTTTGCATACCGCCTCCCTCGCAGCCTACAGGAAGCCACCTGATATTTTACTTATCTACCTGGGCGGGAATGATTTGATCAAACAATCAGGCAAGTCACTGATTCTGGAAATACGCGGGGACTTGGGTGCATGAAAGATGCTGTACCTGCGCTGCAAAGTGGTCTGGTTGACCATTATCCCGAGGAGGGAGTGGAGAGCAGACTGTGAGCCCAAGCGTTTGAACCGATCCAGAAGGAGTGTCAATAGGGAAGTTTGCAGGGCAGTGATGCAGGAATTTGGTTCAGTGGTGGGCCACCTAAACATGAGCATGCACCAGGCAGAGTTGTATAGGCCTGATGGGGTGCACCTATCTGATGAAGGTATGGAATTCTTCCTGAGGGATATGCGGAGGGTCCTGGTGGCAGAAGTGCTCTGCTTGGATCGGTGGCATGGACCATAGCAAGACTGGTTCCATGGCTGTGGTGGCAGGAAGAGGGGAGAAGACAGCTGTTGAGTCTGAAATATCAGATCCATTCCTAGCCCATCCAACCCCAGGATGCTGTGGATTGAGAGATTACAGTGACAGGCAGAGGATGTGCAGGGATGCCTCTCTGGGCCTGGAGCAACCAGTAGTGAGCCTACAGGGCCCAGGGGTGGTATGTGAATTTACCGGCCTGGGGGTGCTGTCTCACAGACTGCACCACCAGGGGGTAGTGACTCGCCCTAGGCTGCCTGGTTGGAGGGGTCCCCAGAGACCCCAGTGTTCCAACCAATGATTTGCATGAAGCCAGGTCCCTCTAAGTGTTATGGTTGGAATACTGTGTTTTATCTGCTAATACAGTGTGGCCCAGTTAAAACCCAATACCTTGTCTCGCCTCCTTATTTCGCATGGGAGGGCAAGATATCTCTTGCTTCAGCCTGTTTAACATCCAGTATAGTTCATAGTGATTCAAAAATGTACTGCTTCAGAGGGAATCCTGTAAGAACATAAATAGGACACTGCAATATCAGACCAAAAGCTTATCTAGGCCAGCAGACAGATTCTGATGGTAGCAAGCAAATGCCTACAGAAAACTCTCACAGGAAGGACATGAAAGGAAAAAGGCCATTTGCTACTGTTTCCACCAAGAGGTCAAGATGGAATGTTGTCTCAAAGCTAGCATGGGGCAACCATGACTGGTAGGTACTGATAGACTTGTTTTCATAAATGTGGATTATCCCTTTTAAAGCCCAGAAGGGAAGGCAGAAGAGGTCTAAGCTGGTGATGGTTACCAAATCTTATAAAGGGAAAGCCATAGTGTAATTATCCACTG
Organism: Phrynocephalus versicolor; assembly: GCA_023846285.1. Classification (NCBI taxonomy): domain Eukaryota; kingdom Metazoa; phylum Chordata; class Lepidosauria; order Squamata; family Agamidae; genus Phrynocephalus; species Phrynocephalus versicolor. Next base: position 35,013,596 of record JAHTLZ010003526.1, read on the forward strand.
TTTGAAGAACTGCTTCCTTTTCTTTGGCCTGAATCTACCAAGGAATGGGACTTACTTCTGAGTAGGCATACATACAATTATTCTGTAATTATTACTCCAGTTTTGCATTGGAAGCCTGTTTTCCCTATAGAGTTAGAGAATTTTCTAACCCAACCCAAAGCTCTAGCTGTCATAATGAGATAGTCACTTAGAAGCACTTCCAAAATTGCCTCTAGACACATAGTTTCCTGTATGTTTTTTTGCAATTAACTGAGACGCTTTCCTGACAGACACCAATACATTAGCAATCCACTCTACTTTCATTAAAATAAGAAATAAATTTAGGGTTGCTTCCCAGATCACTTGTGCAATTTGCCGGGCTTCCATTTGACTGTTTGTTTTCATTGCAGGTTACCAATGGACATCAAAACGTAAATGGAAAATCTCATGGAATCACGTGATAATATGTAGATTTCATGTTGTGCTATGCTTTAACTAGGGTAAATCAAAGATGGATAGTGTATTCACTAAATTCCTCATTCCTAGCCTGTTTCAACACAAGGCAACACAAAAAAAGAATTTTCAAGTCCAATGAGTATTTTCTATCTCAGTGAAGAGAGATACAGCCTAAACCCTTCCACTAGTAATTTGTGGAAATGTCTCCACTGCCCTGTTCCTTGAGAAGCAAAATATGTACACACACACACACACACACACACACACACACACACACACACACACACACACACACACACACACAC
>JAHTLZ010003526.1:35014345-35026588 GCA_023846285.1 Phrynocephalus versicolor
CACACACACACACACACACACACACACACACACACACACACACACACCACCCATTGCATTCCTGCCAATTCTTAAAAAATGTTAGCAGTCTCCCATAATTTGTGCAGTAGTATGAATAACAATTCATAAAATTTAAAAAAAGGAAGGAGGGGGGACCCTGGAAACTACAGGCCAGTTCCCAGGGAAGATGGTGGAAAGCTTTACACATAGAAGAACAAACCTTACTGAGGAAAAATCAGCATGGTTTCTGTAAGGGAAGTCTTGCCTGAGAAACCTTTTAGAATTCTTTGAAAAGGTCAACAGGCATGTGGATTTGGGTGAACTAATGGATATTGTCTATCTGGATTTTCAGAAGGCTTTTGACACAGTCTCTCACCAAAGGCTGCTGAGAAAATTGCATAGTCAGGGGATAAGAGGCCAGGTCCTCTTATGGATTGAGAACTGGTTGAGATCCAGGAAACAAAGAGTAGGTGTTGAAGGACAATTTTCATAATGGAGAGAGGTGAAAAGCGGTGTGCCCCAGGGATCTGTCCTGGAACCGGTGATTTTCAATCTGTTCATAAATGACCTGGAGATAGGGATAAGCAGTGGGGTGGCCAAGTTTGCAGATGACACCAAACTTTTCCGTGTGGTAAAAACCAGGGAAGATTGTGAAGAGCTCCAGAAGGATCTCTCCAAAGTGGGGGAATGGGCTGTGAAATGGCAAATGTGTTTCAATGTAGGGAAATGTAAAGTCATGCATATTGGGGCAAAAAATCAAAACTTTATCTATCAACTCATGGGCTCTGAGATATCTGTGACAGATCAGGAAAGAAATCTTGGTGTGTTGGAGGACAGCTCAATGAAGGTGTCTACTCAATGTGTGGCAGCTAGAGAAGGGCACAAAACGAAAAAAAAATTCACTCCGTTATTTGTTATTCGTTTCATTACGTAACGAAACAAATAACAAAAATTGTGATGAAATTGGAACGAACCGAACAGAATCACGAAAATTAGGTTTGTTACATTTCGTTTTCATTAATGGCGACACACAATGAAATGAACTGTTTTTAAATGTTAAAAAACATCCTGAAAAACTGAAACGTCATTTTTTCTATTTGTGCCCATCTCTAGTGGTAGCAGTGAAGGAGGCCAATTCCATGCTAGGGCTTATCAAAAAGGGGATTGAAAATAAAACAGCCAACATTATAACGCCATTGTACAAAATGATAGTAAGGCTGCACCTGGAGTATTGTGTACAATTCTGGTCACTAGATCTCAAAAAAGACATAGTGGAACTGGAGAAGGCTGAAAGGAGAGCAACTAAATGATTACTGGGCTGGGGGACCTCCTTTATGAGGAAAGGCTCTTTAGTCTGTAAAAGACTCTTGGGGCTCTTTAGTCTGGAAAAATGGCGCTTGAGGGGGGATATGATTGAGACATACAAAATAATGCAGGGCATGAGTAAAGTGGATAGAGGGATGTTCTTCTCCCTCTTACAAAATACCAGAACTAGGGGACATTCACTCAAATTGAGCGCTGGGAGAGTGAAAACAGACAAAAATATTTTTTTACCCAGCATGTTGTTAGTCTGTGGAACTCCCTGCCACAGGATGTGGTGATGGCATCTGGCCTGGATGCCTTCAAAAGGGGATTGGACAGATTCCTGGAGGAAAAGTCCATCACAGGTTACAAACCATGATGGAGATATATAATATCCAGGCTTAAAACTAGGGTACTTCAAGAACCAGATGCAGAGGAATGGCGTCAGGAGACAGATATCTAGTCTTGTGCACTCCCTGACACATTTGGTGGGGCCACTGTGAGACACAGGAAGCTGGACTAGATGGGCCTTTGGCCTGATCTAGCATGGCTCTTCTTATGTTCTTATGTTCTTAATTTTGAGCAAAAATTGATTATCACCTTGGAAACTATTAAGAGCACCAAGAATTTGTTCACCATCTACACCAAGAAGAAGAAACTAGAAATAGGGGCTTTTAAAAAAGTGAGTTTGCTTCATGAAGTCCACAGTAGATATTGGGGATAGGACCTTGGCTCCCAGGCTCTCAGCACTCACCTACCCCTGACAGACAAATTCCTAGTTGTACCCAGGAAAGGGAAAACATGTACAGTGGAAACTTTGAAATTTTCCAAATTGTACTATAAGTGCAGAATGGGCAGAATAAGCTTACGGAACATAGATAAATGAGAAAAATCTGCTTCTAGACAGAAAGACTCTGACTCGGTCTGAAAGTTGAGTCATGGCACCTGGGTTTCTTTTTCCCAAGAGGTTGAAACGTTTCACTGCTCATCCAAACAGCTTCGACAAATGAAGCTGTTTGGATCACCAGCAAAATGTTTCAATCTCTCAGGAAAAAGAAGTCCAGTTGCCATGACTCAGCTTCTCAACTTCCAGATAAACTCATCTGGATGACTGAGAATCTTCACAGGCACTCTGATTCAGTGTAGTGAAGCAGACTGTTCTTGTGTTGGTATGAATGATTCTTTGCTCAAAATTACTCATTTGTGCAGAAAACTGTACAAATTATAGAAAAGACAGTGGCGGTTACTTCACATCCTTCTTTATTCCATTACAAGTTTTGTACCATGACAGTGTTGGTCACAATCACATGGTTTTGTCCCTGTTTCAGTGTTCCCATGGTCGTGATAACTTGTCTCATGACAAGTGTCACCTCACGGTCTTATACCGTGACAAACTCTGAATTTGTCTAGCTTCCTTTTTCCTTTGGGGGGGAGGGGTTTAAAAATTCTTTTTCAATATTTCGCTTCAGACATGAATGTTTTGCTGCTTGACAGTTGTTACTACATGGTGTCTTGTCTTGGAATAGAAAGTGGGAACAAAGAGTGACAAGGAAAAACCCTACCCCAGTACCAGGTACTGTATTTTGTACCGCTCCTAAGCGCAACACTAACAGAGACAAAACAGACGTGAAGTAACTGCCAGTAAATTAAACAGTGACAATGAATTCAAGAGTTTTTGTTTGTTGGTTGGTTTTTTTAAATTTAGAAGTGGCTAACTTTCTTTGGCTGTGGCTTGTGACAAACATGATTACACACCTGGCTATTTATCTAGGACAATCATGGTTTTAAAATGAAAGGACATGACTAGTGTGGAGAATCAGTTTGAAGCCTGGGGAGACTGATCTCCTGGTGAAACAGTTGGAGAGCATTGCCTTGCCCATGATTTCAGTAGCCTCCCAAGTGAAGCACATGCTGCAGTTTCCCTTCTAGAAACCAGTAGTAGAGTGGTCCCCCACCCTTTTGCGGTTCATATACTGCAGTCCCACTATATTGCAGGACCACAGTATATGAAAAAAGGTCCCCTGGGGTAAGGGGCAAAGGCCTGTTTCAGCCTTCCCATTCTTACCCCACGACTGGGGATGCCGCAAACTGGCCTGCGAGGGCCTTCCCGGGCCTTCTGAAGGCCCCCAAAGGGCCTCCCTGTGAACCCCAAGTGACTTACACTAAACCGGAAGTGACTTCTGGGTCCCTGAAAATAATTTCTGAGGCCTCCGAGGGACTTTCTAGGCCTGTCAGAGGCCTCAGAAATGATTTTTGGTGACCCGGAAGTCACTACCTGTTTACCGAAAGTCACTTCCGGTTCTCAGGGAGGCCCTTTTGGGGTGTCCAGAAGGCCTGGGAATTTATTTATTTATTTATTTATTATTAGATTTATACCCCGCCCATCTTCCCAAGGGAACTCTGGGCGGCTTACAGAGCTGATCGAGTCAGCAAAATTCAAAATACAAATACGATAGACAAACAATACACAGAGTTAAAACCAAGCAGCATAAGAGCACCCTTTGTTTCCAAAAAAAAAAAAAAAAATCTCTCTGCTAATGGGAAGGCCCTTGCAGGGCTGTTCAGGGTAGCACTAGGCTGGGGGGTAAGTACAAGAGCCCCCAGCTAGGCCCCCCAGGCCTCACCTGACCTGCATTTGCATATCATGGATGTTCAATTATTGTGGGTTGGGTTGAGTCTGGAACCCCCACAATAGGTGGGAGATAACTGTAGCTGCTTTACTTCCTCTTTTCTGTGAGGACCTGTGGTGTATTCTTAGCCAACCCTTTCAAATGGGAGAAAATGGCTTCTGTTCAGAGCATTTTCAGTCTCCCTTCTCAGCAAATGCTTCTTGCTTAATAGTACGGTTTTGGACAACACGATTCCTTTTTTATCTTTGCTTTTTCTGCTCTTGAATCTTGCATCCAGGACCCATATGCATCCTGACTGGTACTCAGATATCTCCCAGAAGAGGCATTTGAGAGAAGGAAAAGAAATCTACTAACTGGAAATAGCAGGGGTCCCTTTCCATCTCTCGTTTGGCTCATAGGACAGGAGTTTGGGCCTATGAGAACATCAGTCTCATCTTTTCTGAGCCAGATTAGGCCTGCCATCTGAAATCCTTTCCCATTTGAGCAGATATTACTTTTGTAGGAACCAGCTTCTGTCACAACTGGTTTGTTCTCTTTTGGGTGGTGCATTTTTCATTACCCTAATTATTTGTAAGAATCTGTACATGCAGATTGTCAGATTGCTAGGTTAGGTTGACACTTATCCATACCTAAAGCTTACCATTTTTATTACGTCCTATTAAACTGGAACTAATTGAGACCAGAACATAGAAAGAATATAATATATTACAAATATAAATGCTGTCAAAATCCACTAAGCTCTTGAAAAACACTTCTCCTATGCATAACACCATGCTTTCATTTTAAATATTGAAACACTTCACTTTTCACTGAAATATATGATGCTGTACTCTTGTCAAAAGTTGAGGGAAGTAATTTACTTCTGAAAATGCAATTCAATAGAAAGGCAGCTTGACTCAGCAAAATCAAATAGTGCTCCAGAGAAATGCCCTGTTCAGTTCACCAAAACGGAATACTTGGGAGATTGAAGCTGGTAGTTAGCAGTTAGTTTTCCTAATCCTTCCATTGATGAAACCGTTTTGGTTAGCTGAACTGATAGGAGTGGCCAAGAACATAAGAACATAAAAAGAGCCCTGCTGGATCAGGCCATAGGCCCATCCAGTCCAGCCTCCTGCATCCCACAGCGGCCCCACCAAATGCCTCCGGGACAGCACGAGACGAGATCTCTGTCTCCCGACACAACTCCACTGCCTCTGGCCCCCGAAGCACCCTGGTTTCAAGCCTGGAGATGACACATCTCCATCATGGCTTGTAACCTGTGATGGACTTTTCCTCCAGGAAAAGCCCATTCAAGACTCAAAAGATCAGTGAGAAAAGCGTGAGAAGGTCCGGCCTTCTCGCTCAAGAGAAGAGACTGATCGAAAGATGCACCTTTGCCCCCCCCACAGGCTCTGAAAGGTCTGAAGACCAAAATAAAGCAAAATCTCTGCAGGATGAAGTCTCCCACCTGCCTACTGGGCCACCAGCACTTGGGACGGACATCACAGCACTTGGGTGGAGAGGGCATACAAGGAAGTCCACAGCTCAAAGGAGACTCACCGGCAGGACCGTTGGCTGACGTAACCACCCAATGTTCAAACAAGATCGAATATTAATACCTTCTACTTCAAAGGTAGGTATACAACAAACGGGGGGAAAACAGACAAAAAAAACCCCAACAATGAAACACCAACATGTTCCAAGGGGTTGTGTGTCGGAGGGAGGGAGACAGACAGAGAGAGAGAGAGAGAGAGAGATGCAACTTCTAGCTTTGGACATTTTGCCCCGACGCAACTTGCTTCCGGTTCTTTTTCGTTGGGGTTCTGTTCAGTGGTTCGGAAACTGTCAGCTCGGGAACCAAGAAAAAGAATTGTGATAAGGTTCTCATTCCCCAAGGACAAAAAAAAGTAAAGGGGGTGAAGAGAAAGAGAGAGAGAAGGCAACTGCATCAAAAATGTAAGGTAAATGAGGAAAAAAATAATTTTCAACAAAATGTTCCAAGCGTTGATCTTCTGGCACCACAGCGGATAGGATAAGCGTTCGGGAAGAAGTTTTGGAATGAAATTCGGCATGGCCACATCAGGTGATTGCTGGGTGGGGGCTGGGGTGGGGGAGAAGGGAGGCGGATGTTCCAGGGGCAGTCCGGCGGAGGATCTTGGTCGGTTTTTATACCGAAAGGAGGTGGGAGAAAGTTTCACACCATCTTTTTCGTGCTGTGACGTTTGAAGCTCCCCGTGCTACGCTGCTTCTGTACTTGGCTGGCGGAGCCGTGACAAGTCCTCCCGCTGTTGGAGTGCATCATGGTGGGGGAAAGTTCCATGTTCTCCTTGTCGATGCCTGGGGAATGCTGGGAAGTGGCAAGGGAGGTCATGGAATTAGAGAGGTTGAGGTTGGCGGTAATGCTGAGCTGACTCTGCGCTGGAGGGTATAGAGACGTCAGCATCAGCAGGGACTCCTCGCTGGTTTCTTCGTCGATCCCAGGCAAGTAGGTGTTGATCAAGGCATCGAGGAACTTCACGATGAGCTCCGCATAGTCTGGGATTTGCGTTTGCTTTGAAAACGGTCCTTCAAACCTCCACAAACCATTAAATCCAAAGCTTTGCAGGTAGGATGTTTGGTACTGGGGTGGCAATTCTTCGTGGTACACCACGCTCTGAACGATGCCATGAATTGGATTCAGTAAATTTGGATGCTGACATTGAAACAACAGGGTGTTGATCTTGAATTCCAACAAATTGTGCACCACGGGAAAGACCTTTGGGAAAACCACGCTGGCTTCGGCCAAATACTTGTACAGGATTCGCTGGTCAAACTCGTCGGCGGTGTATTTGACTAGCATTGCAAGCATGGTAAGCAGGAGGGCTTGGATTTTGGGATCGGTGAGGACCTCTCCATCCAGGAGGACATTGGATTTGGACACCGAGACTTTCCGGAGGTGCAGGTGCTGCTGGCGCGATATCCTTTGTGTCTCTATTTCGTAATCATTTTATGCTACCCTCCACATTTTGGGAGGTGTGGTGATCCCTGATTCCATTTCTTGTCTTTTTGGTGCCTTGGTGTCAGATATTAAGTGGTCAAAACTCTTTCTTGTACCTAGTAACTTTTTAGTGTTGGTTTGGGAAGGCTGCCCCATATCCAGGCTCATGGACTTCCTGGTGCATGGACTAATTTGGCCTGCAATCGGATAGCTCGGAGTGAGGTGTCGGTCGGAGCTCTTCGGAGAATACCAGGGCTGGTTCTCCTTCAGTGTCCTATAGCCGGTGTCACTGTGATGGATGGGGTAGGTCTCCATGGGAATGTTCTCCATCGACATGTCAGTCACCAGGAGGGACTTCCTATGCTTGAGGCTGCAGCAGCTCCGAACCTCCTTGGACACAGTGAGCAAAGCTGCGAGGTATGCCACGCTCTGAGTGTTGACCTCAAACTTGTCACAGTTGCTGTGCTTGTTCACCAGGGTGAGGATCGTGTGCAGGATCTTTATGGTCCTCACGGCGATAGCCGGAGAAGGGTGTCAATAGCCTTTCAGCAGATGCCCCACGAGGGCAAAGTTGAAGTTCGAATTACAGTTGAGTCCCACAAAGTGGTCCATCTGTTTGCAGTGCCACTCGAGCGGCCTCCGGATCTCCATGAAAATTTCTTCGGGACTTTTGTCATTGAACACTCGGAAGTTATCCAGGGTGTGGAGATTTTGTTCGAGCAGTACAGTGCCTGCCGAATACAGGTTGACTTCGTCCAGTTGCAGGACAGCCATGGCCACCCAGAAGACGGCCTCATGCATTGGAGAGTCGTTATTAAGGAGTGGTTGCAACTTGGTCAGAGCTATGACGGTGGCATCGATCAGAACTTGGCTATTGTAGTTATCGGGACCTTTCAAGCAACTCTCCAGACCCTTGCTAAGGATCCGGATAATCTGCTTTATCTGACCGTGTGACACATGCTTGCTGATGCATCCAAAGACAACGAGGGCTCTCGGTTGGAGGGACGGATTATACTGGAAGGCAAACTTCTGAGCTAGTTCGGTCCACTGGTCGAGCCACTTGCAGGTCGGGATATCTCTCATGCATGCCTCCATAATCTCCAGCAGGGCTTCTGTGACCGTTTCCAAAGATGTCAATGCAAACGTCTCCCTCTCGTAGGAACCCAGGGAGAACGAACGGTCCTGATAACTGGACTGGAAGGCAATGACCGTGGCCGATTTCACTTTGCTTATTCCAAATAGCAGATAGAATTTGGGCAGGGAGAATTCAGTGAGGCTCAGACTCAAAACCTGCTTGGTCTCCTCGCTGAAGTGAAGCTGGGAGCAAGTGCACAAGGAATGGATGATGTTGATGACCAGGCCATGGGTGGAGGCTCTAAGGGAAAGCGGGCCGGTGGCCACCAGCAGGGTGACTACATGGAAGAGGTAGGGGAGGTGGGCGGCCACGTCGAGCAAATTGTTAAAAGAGAGCATCAACATGTAGCAGGCAAAGATGGCAATGTCATCCCACATCAGGTGCTGCTCTAATTTTGGAGTCGGAGACAGACAGGTCTTGTCAATGATTTTACACAAGAAGTTGTAGAGCACATATGTGTCTCACTGATTGCTCTGCTTTGTATCCATTGTTTCATTATTTATTCATATTATTTATTTATGTATATATTTATATACCGCCCATCTTCCCAAAGGAACTCTGAGTGGTTAACAACAATCAGATTTATCAATATCATGGCACAGTGGTTAAATGCCTGTACTGCAGGTAAATCTGTGCTCACGACCTGGGGTTCAATCCCAGGTAGCAGGCTCAAGGTTCACTCAGCCTTCCATCCTTCCGAGGTTGGTAAAATGAGTACCCAGCTTGCTGGGGGGGGGGGCAATGTGTAGCCTACACACTGTAATTAAATTTGTAAACCGCCCAGAGACTACTTAAAGTGGTATGGGGCGGTATATAAGCAGAACACTTTGCTTGCTTTGCTAAAATATTAACTCCCTTTTGAAATTATGTAAACCCTTTGGAGGTACCAAAGTGCCTTTTCTTTTCCTTCTGTGAAGAGTACAAAACAATACTATTCATCACATCCTCACATTAATTCACCGAACACAACTCAACCTAAGAAGCAAAATCTTGGAATGTGTTATTGAATGTAAACTAGTAGTAGTAGTAGTAGTAGTAGTAGTAGTAGTAGTAGTAGCAGCAGCAGCAGCAGCAGCAGCAGCAGCAGTAATCATCGTCGTCATCGTCGTCAATTGGCTACTCTGGGTGGTGCACAACAGAAATGGAAATGATATTACATAAATAATAAGTAAATAAAGTAATATGAAAGAAAACATTGCAAAATAACATAAGAATACACAAACAATGACAAACAATCCAAAATTAACTAAATAATAAAGTACAGTAAGAACTAACAACATAAAAAGAATTAAAGGCAGAGGCAGATTAGGTGAGACGGTATAAAGTGTCCCCAATGTAAAATCAAAGCTTGTTTGAAGAACCAGATTTTCAATAGTTATTTAAAAATCTATGGGTTTAAAAATCTATGAACAGCCTTGGAAAGTCAGGCGGTCTATAAATATAAATATAAATAAATATATAAATTAGAGATGGGCACGACTCAGAAAAATTGTTCGTTTTCATTTTCGTGTTCGGCTAGGGATCCGTTTCGGCTCGTTTCCGTTTTCGTGAGCTAATTTCAAAATTTTTTGTTTTCGTTTCGTTACGTAATGAAAACGAAAACATGAAAACGAAAACGAAAATTTTTTCGTTTCTTCCCATTTAGCTCCATTATGTGCTTTTCCAGTAACGAAAAACGAAAATTGGCTCGAAATTAGTCGTTTCATTTCTGTTTTCGTTCCAGTTCTGAGCCGTTTTTCGTTTTTCGTTTCGTTACGTAACGGAAACAAAAAACGAAAAACGAAAATGAAAATACCGCTAAGTCGTGCCCATCTCTAATATAAATGAATAATTTGTTACATAATGAAATGACAAAACAGCATTTCGGTTTTCATTTGCAGAAGTCCCTTTCACATGTTCTGGACTGTCCATTGTGCAGCCAGTCATGCAACCAGTCACACAATTGGTTTCACAACCAAAAAGAAGACCTGGTACACAACAGACAGCTGGGAAACCAGTTCACATTTCTTCCATCCTTGCTCCTCTGCAATCATGAAAGCCATCAGCATTCTAGCCTTGATTTTTCAACCTGCAGTTTTGAAATGCATTGCATTTATCTCCTTCTGAAATGATTCAGTGCTGTATTTTGAAAATAGTTTTGCATTTCCAACTCCCCCCTCTCCCGCTGCTTCTTAATTTGTCACTTGCTGCTACTATAAAATGTTCACCCAAGTTCTGCGTTACAGGTCAGCAACATTACGGGTCATACACATTTGTCACTTGAACTCATGGTGCCTTTGATAAATGTCTTGAAGATACGTTACCTCAGAGTCTAATAGAGTTGTAGAGCCATGGCCCAATTATTGGAGATGTTAAACCATACCATATTTCTGAGCAGCTTAAGTTGTCGCCGTGTGTTCTCATCTCACTGGCTCAGGGTCACACAGAAAGTAATTGATGAGACCTTGCTTCTCCAGCTGGGCCTTCAGTTGCATTCTAAATTCAAAGCCATATTTTATGCCTTAGGGGATGAAATTCTCTGTAGAAGCCAAAGTGCCAAAGCCTTGAATTGTTTCAAAACCAGGTAAGCTGCAGGTGGGTGCGGTGTGTTTTGAGGAATGTGACAGCGGGGACGAGGGGGGGGGCGAGAGTGGAAGGAACAGAGACATGGACACTTTCTCCAGATTCAACAAAGAAATGAGGGAAACAAATGACCTCAAGAATTCCTACCTGAGATCTGGAGGCATGTTTACCACCTTAATTAAAGCAGAGCAAATTAGTTCTGCGTACAGTGAGTGAACTTGATAACTAATGAGAATTGGGAATTTGCACTTATAGCTACTGAAGAAGGTACCAGAAAATATGTTTTGATAGCAGGGGAGGAAGATGGTGAATAAACTTTTATGAACTCTTCTAATTGGCTGAAAGTCCCTGAACTTCAGAGAGCAGCTTTGAATTATGCAGATGGATTCTTGGAATGCCATGCTGTGAAATTCTGTTTTTACCACCTTAATGGAAAGGCGGTAAAACAATGCTACATTTAAATTACTTTGATTTATTGTCATTATTTTTGGCTGTGACTGCTGTGCTAATATTTGCCCCGCTCTGCCCATAGCACTAAATAGATAAGCAGCCTCACCAGTTCTTCAAATAAGATTATGCCAATCGATGTAACTTAATGGTTAAGGATAAGGAATCCACCTTCATATGCTGGCACTGTATCCATGTTAGCATCTGCAGTCTGATTGCATCCATGTGTTTCAAAATACAACTTACATCTATAATCCTATTTACCTGCGCAAGAGGTTGTAAGTTGGACTGGAGCTAGGACTGAATGTGGCATCTTCCACATTTCTCTCCTTCCTTTCTTCCCTCCCCATGACACAATGGTTAAATGCCTGCACTGCAGATAAAACTGTGGTCACACCCTGGGGTTCAATCCCAGGTAGCAGGGTCATGGTTAACTCAGCCTTCCATCCTTCTGAGGTCAGTAAAATTAGTACCCAGCCTGTTGTGTGTGTGTGGGGGGGGGTATGTGTAACCTGCATACTGTAATTAAAAACTGTAAAATGCCCAGGGACTATGAGGCGGTATAGAAGCAGAACACTTTGCTTTGCTTTGCTCCCACCCCCACCCCCAGGGGAGAAATATATTAATTTCTTTATTCAATTTATATACCACTCATTTGGCTACTAAGTTGTCTTAGTGACTGTCTCACTGATAAGAGGAGGAGACATGTGTCCCTCTTCAGTTGGACTGTACCTCTGGTGTGCTGAGCCACCAGCCAGGTCCATGATGATGAGACCATCTGCACTGGTGGCAGAAGTACAGGAAGGCAGGTGTCTGGAATGATGGGAATATAAAAGGGAAAAATTCAGAGGCCAAAGGGGAAGAAGAACAGAATTGTGAAGATGAGATATGGGGGGGATTAGAGTAAAAGCCAGGACTTGTGTGTGAACCCCTGGCATCCAAAGTTATCTGCATGAATAAATTGTAAACTATCCAGGGAGTGCTTTAAGGGCTATGATGGGATTATGTGATTATTCCTTTGTACTTCTGCTACAACAAAATTTGCCCTTCTCCAGAACATAAGACCTGATGGTTTGGACAGGCTGAGTACGGGATCTCCTGGACCTTCCCAAGACAGATCCAACTGTAGGGGGACCTCAGCCACTTCAAGCAGCACCTAGCCTGACTCCAGCACTCACTCTGGCCAAACTGTATCGCTGGCAATGACAACA
>JAHTLZ010003526.1:35026598-35038915 GCA_023846285.1 Phrynocephalus versicolor
ACTCCAGCACTCACTCTGGCCAAACTGTATCGCTGGCAATGACAACAGCAGTTCAGGATGCTCAGCCAAGTGAAATAAGACACATGGCCTCAGGCAGAGAAGTAGCATGCATGTGAATCATGGAATCATGAAGCTGGAAGGAGCCTACAAGGCCACTGAGTCCAATCCAAAGCTCAGTGTAGGAAAAGAAATTAGTGAAAGAGGTCAGTGAAAGAAAATCACCCTGGCTAAATGTATATGGTTTTGGAATACAGTTACCATTTGCCAGCAGAAGCCTGTCCTTCTGTCCATGGATAGCTTGTGGACCCATACAAAATGTTATACAATCTAGTGCTGAGGATATACAAAGAGAGGAGCTTAACTTTCTGGTAAAGTGCCCTTTCTTTACTGCATACATATTTATCAACCAACAGAACAAAACAATGAACAGCGGCAACCAACAGACTAAAGAGAAGATGAAAGCTGCAATCCAGTTTCATCTGCACAGACTAGGAAATACCCCTTTTGTGGTGTACTCATGATCTAGGAAGAGGGTGACTGAGGAGGACAGTGGGCCATAAAAGCCACTAGCTGAACAGTAAAGGGGTTGTCTTTACAATGGCCTTCCACCTTGGTCCCCTTCTTGTGGGTTGTGCACTACAACCTCTTTCACTGGACCTCAGGCAGCAGCTGATAGAAAATGCAACCCAGCATTTTCAGATAGAAATTGTGGAAGTCCAATTCCAGTCGTCTATCTTCCTACAGCAGTGATGGTGAACCTTTTAAAGATTGAGTGCCCAAACTGCAATTCAAAATCCATTAATTTTCTTCAAAGTGCCAATACACCAATTTAACCTGAATACAGGTGGCTGTGAAGGGGTGATATTGGGTGCCCACAGAAGGGACACTCTGATACAGCCCTGTGCTGGGAGGAGCTGCTTTGTCTACCTGACCCGGGGAGACAGGTTTGACCAGTGGTTACATGGTCCAGAGTGACCAAGGCCACTGAGATAGTGGGCCATGCGTTTGACTATGAGCCAAGGGCATTTAAGGACTCACCACTAGGCAAACAGCCTCTTTGATTGATGAGGGCTACCTGGTCCATTTAACTCTAAGTTTAAGTTCAAGTGCAAGTTCATGTTCAAGTTCACATTCAAGTGGGAGGAGCTGCCAGGGCCTCCCCAACAATAACTACATGAACGCCACATAACCACTTGCAATTTCGGGCCCCCTTGCGGGAGAAAAGAACACCAGTGACATACTGAATTTAAGACAATAAATTTTGGCCCAATTCAATCCAACAAATGTGTCTTGACTCTTTTTTTCTGGGATGGGTGGACAAAAGGGCTCCAAGTGCCACCTTTGGCACCCATGCCATAGGTTTGTCAACACGGTCTTACAGCATGAGATGTGGATAACACTGATGACTTTCTTTCTTTAGCTTCTCAGTTCCTTAGCCTTTGCTAGATGATAATATCTGTTTTGGAAGCAGGTAATGTGTTGGTGTCTTTGGGGGGTAGCAATCCAAGAATAATTAGCAAACCCTTGGACTGAAATGCTGCAAGTCATGATGCTTGAGACTGCATTCACCCAGCTGACATTTGCAACCTAAACTTGAACTTGACAAAAAAATGGTGTGTATTTTGGAGACTCTTGTCTACAGTTTTTCTGCACTATCCATGAAGGGCTGGTGTCCATCCTGGTGAAGTGGAATTTTCTCCATGAAAACTTGAAATATGTTTGATTTATTTTTAGTTTACTAGCCTTGTTATTTGGCATGAGTTCTTAGCAATTGTGTATCTTTCTCCTTAATATTTAAATGTCCCTTCTTATACAGCAAGCTTTTAAATGGCATTTCTTTCGCCAATGCCCTGTATGAGCTCAGCAGTAGAACTTTAATCTTAGATGCATTGTCTAATCCATCTACCACCACCTCATCAAGAAACTCCATCTGGGTTATTTCTCCTACTGTTTCAAGTGCTACAAGGGAGAGAGTCATCCACTATGATTCAAAATCTCCAGGCTTAAAACCAGAGCACTTCAAAGACCAGATGCAGGGGAGTGGTATCAGGAAACAGATATCTAGTCTCGTGTGCTCCCAGACACATCTGGTGGGGCCACTGTGAGATACAGGAAGATGGACTAGATGGGCCTTTGGCCTGATCCAGCATGGCTCTTCTTATGTAAAATGGTAAACAATCAAAGAGAAACTTGTTAATTTCTTTGTGGCAATAGTTTAGCACAAAGCCTTCTGTTACTGTGGATGGATGAGAACAAGGTCTGCAGAAATTTGAAAAAAGTTTTCTGTGAAACCAGAGGCAAACAAGGATCCTAAGATATAGCAGATGGTTGCTTTTGGTTAGGGAGCCATCATTTTTATGTATGGCTCAAGACAAAGTCCAGAATACTCTCCCAGTGTTTGTAACTTGACTACAGATGAAATATCTTTCAAATAAGAATTGCTTCTGACTGTTCAAGGTAGTGAGTAATGTAGCTAGATGCCAACATACATCACTACAAAAGCTTTCTAACCAATGTCCTGATCGGTATGTACCACTCCCCATACAGTCAAACTGTGGACTGCCTAGGATGTTTCTAAGATGGTGTATGACATTAAATAAATTTAAACATACTGAGCTTATTGACTTTATCATATGTCTTACACTTTGAAGAGACATATACCTCAGCTCAATAATCTGTACTGTGCACTGGAAGATCAAAGTGCATGTTCATAGCAGGAACACTGATCCACATTTGTGTTCAAAGTGCTGCAAATTTGGCAAAACTCATGAAGAAATAACAAAGCCTGCCTAGGTTGGCTTAAAAAGTTCAATTTTACAGATTTGTTACATGTGCATGTATTAACAACGTATTAATATGAATATCATATTGGTGGACAAGGCAGATCATGCATTCAATGAGATCATTGAATGCTATGGTAACGTACGTACATAATCATCCATGCAACAATCGCTGCATGGTCAGTAATGGTCACTAATGACAGCATTTTGTGGAGCGAAACAGAAGGGGTGCTTGGGTTTTGTCCCCCTATTTTTCTCTTTCTTTCAAACAGGCAAGGCATACATAGTCAAAATCGTTTATATCAATCACCTTCCGCAGATAGTTTCAAGGATTATCGAAAAATTAATATTTATGTGCAAGATGAATCTGTCCACCTGATATTACCATCTCATATGTGAATTGTGTAGAGCGAAACAATCCACAGGGAGACTGGAGAGGGTGTATGCATATTATCACAACACTCATATGCATACACTTATAGCAAGAACGTGTTCTAAACTATGCCTTTAAAGCACTTGGTTTTATGTATGAATATAAAAAAGATTACTTCTAGCTCTATCTGAATGTGTATTTAACATAACACTGGAGATAATACAGAATTATTATAAATAGGAACTACTGATAACCTCATTCATGCTTTATGATTTATACAATCCCTTTTCAAAGAGGCCCAACATTGCATCTGTCACATTTTAAAATAAGTATTTCCTTAGTCTTGCTTATCTGCACTGTGGAGCAGCACTTTCTTATATGTATGGAATCTCTGGTCTTTGAACATGTAGCTTAATTTTCCCATTTAACTTGGGCTGCTTTGAAAATGGATTGGATAAAACATAACACATGGAGGAGGCTATCAATGGTTCCTATTTATGATAATTCTACATTATCTCCAGTGCTATTGGTCTTAGACTGATATACTTTTGATAAGACCTAGAACTGCTCTTTTAATATTTTTGCATAAAGTGTGATGCACAACAGGAACTATATATTAGCATATCAGAAGAAACACTGGAATGACCTTGATGGAGCTAAAAGAACTCACAAGAGATAGGAAGTAATTGAGAGCATTAATCCATAAAGTGACTGAGAGTCGGACACAACTGAATAGACAGATGAGACAAGATCATACATGAAGTTAGAAATACTTTTCTTTTGTCCCAGTGTACACTGCTTCACACTTTTGGGTACTGAATCACACCTGACATTTTATTGCCCGCTCACCTATTTTGGAGGGTTACTTCTAAAGCTCTTCATGATACTTAAAATAATAATAACAATATCAGTAATAATTTGGTATTGGCATCAAGTGCAGCACCTTGTCTCTTGAGGATGATCTTATTTATAATACATGACATTCTAGTTAATAAGATTTCCAAGAGTATTAACTTTGTAAAAAAGAAAATTTTAAAAAGTAGTAAAATAACTGCTAATATTTCTCTGATTTAAGTGCCAAGAGTGACATTTACCAGTTTCTCTGAGCTATTACTGGGTCATTTTGGAGGATTTGGAAACTTTTCTTCCTGTTTTAAGCACATTTTTATAATTAGTACTAATGTGTAGCACAATAGATTAATTTCAGTATAATATAACTTGTTACTACAGTGTACCAATTAAAAGCAAGGAAGAGGAAATTACTTTTATGAGTAATTTTCCAATCTTTAATCATATATGAAAAAATTTAGAACAGTCATATAGATACAGAATAGGGGCAACCCACTGCTTACTATAGAGGCAACCTACTGCATACTTCTTATCATTGTATAAACTGTCTATCAGCCTTATTCTTTATTTTGTCTTCTTCAACCAATTAGTAAAATTTAGACAAGCATGCTGTGAAAGAAAAAATTATACTGGCTGGCTATTAACTGTGTTTTCCATAGTCCTTTCTGTTTAAACAGAATAGGTAAAATAGTGTAACAAAATCATACCTAAGTAAAATATGAATCTTTGTATGTGAAAACCAGGAAGCTCTTTTGTAATGTGTTTAATTAATAAGCTTTACACAGTATAACTAATTGTTGTCAATATGTACATTTCCAGGTCTTCCTCCATAGCTTTTAAATATTTCAAAAAAGGCGAAATGTGTCACTTTACTGGCACGCTTGAAGTATCTTGCTTGCAAAAAGCAGAATATAGAAAAAACACATTATTCAGGAGAAAAGACAGGCAAGTTCTTTTAAGTGAGCAAAGTGCTGTAATTATGAGGTGCAAAATTATTTTGCTTCTCTAGTGGGAAGTAGAAAATGGTTTGAGAGAAGAAGTAGAGGTTTGCCATGAAGACCTGAATATTCTTTACTTGGATCAATCTTTTGGGTTTGTGAGGTTCTCCTCCACCTGCTCCCCCCCCCTTAGCCTCCTGGGATGCTGGCAGAGAAAACTCAGAAGTAGAAGTTTGCTTGAAACCTTTATTAGCAGCCAGCATCGAGTTAAGGCCTTCATCAGCTGAGTCCTCATTCTTAGGAAGCAAGCAAGGGCTCTGCCTCTGACCCAAAATGTTCAACCTGCCCGGGAGTCAAATTGGGTATTACAGTCCAATGCAAAACAGTACTCTTGTGCCAAGTTCTTGGCATGGGTCCAACAAAAGTCCGGACATACCTCCTCACCGCTGCGGGTCGACGCTGGGTATTTTTATGTGAACATCCCCTTGTTTCTCTATGGCTTCAGGGTGGGCAACATCTTCCCCTTTTCAGCTCCAAGGGTAGATTGACATTTCCCCCACTCCTCTTTCAAAACCGTTTGATTCTCCCTCCTTTTGGCCTCGAACTTGAAGAAGGCGTGAGCTTGCCTCCTTTGTTCCCTCTCTGTGGTCTGGCCCCAATATGGTGTTTTTGCCACTTTTTTCTCTCACCACTCTCACTCCGCTGCCTCTCACGGAAGTTTAAAAGTAACTCACTCCCCCGTCCAGGGATCCTCATTAACTATGACTGCGGTCATAACTGCATTTTCTGTGTAGTTTCCCGTCAGCGAACTGCACAGTAAAAGATCACGTGCTAACCAGGAAGAGAAGCAAATTCTGCTCCCAGCCGACCACACCCCTTGAACAGCAGTTTCAGTGAAGTTTCCTAAACCACCGCCAGGGGCTGGATTTAGAAACTTTGCCTGAAAATGCTTACCTCTTTGCTTCTGTTGCAACGACAGGACACTGAAAATATGCAGTAAAATCGGTTTTCCCCCTTTCTACCTGGCTTAAAAGATGGAGCCTTGGAAACTGGAGCCAGAAAGTAGGACAAAATGTGTAGTATACAGGTTAGGACAGAACCAGAAGAGGAAGGTACGATGCAGAGAGGACACCAACGGCTCATTAAAAACCACGCGACCGCTCCTGAAAAAAATGTGCAGGAAATTTAAATACGAAGGAAACCCAGGTATGACCACTGTCTATTTCTATTAGCTCTTCCCATTCCCTTTCTTCGGTGCTCACCACCCAGCCTCCCAGTGCTGTTGCATCCTCCTTTTCTAGTTCTTTCCCCTTTTCTCATATTTCAACCTGAGTTTTGGTTTCTTGTTCCTGAGAACCCTCTAAAGATTCCCCAATCTGTTTCTCAGAGATTTCATCGCTTTTCATTTCACGTGACCCCTTTGAAGAGGATGGTGCACTAAGATTCTCACAGGGTTCTTTCAGCAAGGCTGTTGTAAACTCCCAATGGGGAATTAAGCATATCTTTCAGTGCTTCCATCTGAAATGAACTGGAATTTTAAGGTGGCATTATTATGCAGACCTACCTGGAAAATGTCCATTAAATTTCACTGGGATAGGTAAGAGAATTGCACTGTAAAAACGCACAACGTCTGTTGGATTGTGCATTATTTATTTATTTAGTTTTACAATTACATCTGTATTCCTTTCTTTAAGAAATTAGGGCAGGATTCAAAAAAAATTATCGTACAATCTTGATATCAAAGATAGGGAACTGAGTTGCAGGATTTGCGGTCAAATTGGACTTAAGCTTTTTTAAAAAATAACTACAACTCAACTCACAACTTCCATGCTTTCACCCCCTCTTTTTTATTTTCATTAATTCATTAATTCATTAATTCATTCTGAAGAAAAAAAACTTGTTTATAATACAGACTTGGAACTTAGAACTTGGCACTTGGTACCCCCAAGACTTGAGACTTTTTCCCAAATACTTGCCAACATCCCTGCCTGGCACAGTCTAGATTCAGATGAGTTTTGAAAGGTAGCACTACACCCAGATATTATTTGGGTGAATCCCTGTCTTTGTGGTGTTTTCACTCAAACCAGCATGACTATTCAGTTGCTGAATACTTAAGCATCAGAAGAAATACTAGGATTCTTTAGCTCCCTGAATAGAAATTGGTGACCTAGTATGCATGTTTACCATATCTGTTGATGACCCATGGGAGAAGACAAACGTTGTCAGAGCACTTGGTTGGAACAGCTGCATTTTCAGGAACCAATTCATATCAAAATGGCCATTTGTCACAATATATCCTGTGTCAATCACAATCATTTTGAAGATATTTTTGTTTCACCAAAAATAAAACCACCAAAAGATGAGTCTAATGGGGTAGATTCTTGTACTTTGAGTGGTTTCACTACCAAATCTTTACAAAAGAGAAAACCTGTCATGTATTGTCAGCATATTTTTCAATAAACCTGAAAGATATCCCTCAATTCCCTGTTCTCAATACTTGAACATGTCTTAATTGTACTGGACTTTATATTACCCCTCATTACTGGCAGCCGCCTTGGGTCCTTTTCCAAGGAGAAAGGCGGTGTAAAAATACTCTAAAATAAATAAAAATAAGAAATAAAGTTGACATGATCAGTGAATCAAAGGCTGTGGGCTGGAGCAGCAATATTGCATTGTTTCTTATTGCAGCCATTTCCTAACTCAATCTCTACCAACCTTGATTTGCCAAGGACTTTCATTTGTGCCTTGGGGATTGGAGGTTGTGGGAAAAGATTGGGGCCAATGTCTCCCATGATGGGTCTTCCGGCTTGTCAGTACAATTGTCTTGGTTGAGTGAACTGCTCAGCAGCACTGGCATGCCATCCTCCTCAGTTATGTCAATGAGGCAGGGTTTTTGTTGACCTACCTGTGGAAAATAGTTCCTCTTCATATTTTGGTGCACTACTTAACTGGACCCCTCTGGTTCCAGTCATGGAACTACACATTGTTAGCACTCACTTTCCCAGCTTCACCTTCTCATTTCAATGTTTCTTTATTGTGTAGTAAAGCAGCTGCTATTTAATAGGTCTAGGGAGGAATTCTTAGTGGTGGTGTGGATCGGCTCAGCAGAAATCATGATTTCCCTCTGTCATAGGAATTCAGTCACTTATGGGGGGTCCACTTCACCCTCTACAGAATAGCTTCTAGAGGGCATGCACATGAGACAGGTTATTCTGTGGGGACATTTACCTCAAACTGTGAGGGACATATGCACTTATTACTCAGTAGAGGGATCCTCAGTGATGGAGCCAAAGACCCAGGTCAGATTTTGGCTCATCTACATTACCTTTCTAGCTAGCATGATGACCTCACACAACAGTTGGCACTTATGTTCTGCTATATTCCACTACTCCTGTGGTCTCCTAATACCACAGGACTGCTACAAGGGCATCAGCTGGGGCAGTTCATGGCAGAATGCATTGCTTTGTGCTGTATCATAAACTGTAGTTATAATAAAGAATACAGCTGTGGTCATGTTATCCCTAAGTAGTTTTCCATCAGAAGTATTTGTCTCTGCTGCAGACCTCTGCCTCTTTTTACAAAATTCTTCTAGTTCTTCCAAGAAATAAAAATGCCAATGGCTGTTCATTCTTCAGCCTTTAACTCTTGCCCTTTGTCTAAGAGCAGGCATCATATAACCTCCTGCATAATTTTTCCTGCCACTTTGCACCTGTAATCCCCAAGGATGCAATTTGTATCTTATTTTGGCAAAAAGAACAAATGTTACAGTCTTTCCCTTTGTGGCATCCTCCATACACCAAATAAAGCTGTATTTGCATTTTTTTAGAAGAAGCACAAACTTGGTATTCACATATTTTTGGCTTCAGGTCAAAGCAAGGTGGGTTTACATCAATCTAAGCAAAAATGTGTCATTTTGATGAGTTTCTAACATAATTTGGGAGTCTGTGTACATTGCTATTGTGAGGTACTAGATATAACTGCAACTGGATGAATTCCTGGGTTTTTGTGTTTATTCTGTTCTTGTTTATGAGGGACAATAGATTATGTTGCTCTTTTTAGCTGTTTTGCTTCTGTGGTGCTTAAGCCATCCATGAATAACCAATATTTATAGTGAGAACAGCACTGATAGGACTCAGTGACTCATTGGGTCAGCAAGCTTGAAAACATATATTGCTGAGAACTTTGCTACCAAGTCCTGAGAAATAATGATTTACAAACCCTATAGGATAGATTATTACAGAGAAGTAAGAGAACACAAATGTTTAGGACTGGGTTGTTAATCCTATATTATGAAGCAGAGGTGTAATAACTGGAGAACCATGAGCCTTCAAACTGCTACAGAATATTAAAAAGACAGTAACTCATGCAGTTTTACGAATTAGACATTTTCCACACCATTTTATCCAGAAATTGTGACCTTAATTAGATGCTGCACAAGACTCCAGACAGAATTTCTATTCTGTTTGGGTATTTTGGGACACTTAACAGAACACATTCTCCAAAATGGCACAGACTTCTATCATTCTTCTCCCTCTGTGGCATCCTCCGTGTACCCAAGAAATATGAAATATTATATACTTTACTGTAAGGCCTATTAGCTCTTATCGTGTTGCCTATCTCCACCTCCTGATATCACCTGTTGTGGCAGATTGATTCTAATTAAAGAGCTCATTTTCCATTTTCAGGGTATAGAATACAAAGTCACAAATATCTCCATTTTCTTAAAAAAAAAAAAAACAGCCCCAAACTTATTTATTCATTAGTGGCACAATCAGTAGCAACCAGTGACATCACTCCCATTACACACAGACAGCTATGCAGCAGGCTAATGGCCATTGAAGGAGATGTATAGGCTTGCACTGTAGGAACCCTCCTCCTCATAATTCAGTGTGAAATTATTTTTGAAGCGGAGGATTTTTCAAACTAGCTTGCAGGGTGAGTGGGAAACTGCAAAAAAGGTGTTGAAAATTTGACTTTCTGTGTGCACAGAGCAGTTTTTTTTTTATTTTGGATCTGGCCCCAAATAATTGTGTAAAGAAAATAAATTACCAGGTTCATTTAGCCTCCTTGCTGGCATTCATTGATAGGTACTCATTTTGCAATCTCCTGTGTTGCAATGCAAAAGCAACCTCATAACGACAATCTATTATTTTTATCCAGAGATAACATTGCTCACCTTTTCCTCCTATTGTTGTTGAAATTGACTTGTACTGATATGACTGCACAAATGCTGAAGGATGCACAAGGAATTGTATTTTTATAAAGTCATATTCCTTATCTTCCTACAAAACCATTGTACCAGTTATAGTGTCACATTATATCCCTGTCAGAACACAACTATCTTTTCTTAGAGAAGTGTTCCTTTAATTACATTCCACCTCTATTAATCAAAAGTGTGGCAGCTTAATGTTTGAGCTCCTGCATATAAAGTAATTTATTAAAATCTGTTTTAGGCAGTGTGAGTTGGCTTTTAAATATTTATGTCTGTTTCCTCTGTGTTGGGTCAATGGAAACCTACTTTGAAGACGAGGAGGCAAAGAGATGCAAAGCTGATTATGCAAACCTTATTAATTGTTGACATATAACTTACTGGAACATACCTCTGTTGACACTTTCTACAATGAAGCAAAAGTTCTTCATAGCTCCTGAACTGATTCCAGGATAAGTGCACATCCCATATTAAAACAGTGTGATGTTGTAGTGCTTACATAATATGACAATATATTTACAGATTCAGTCCAGCATTACTCACTGTCACTGATAATGGTACTGCCACTTTTAAAAATTACTCTTAAAGAGGAACAAAAAAGAGGATTATGAAATATATGTGGGGAGGTCCTCTATATTCCATTAAATATCTGTAACTGAAACACTGATTACTTTTCTATGGCAAATGCTAGTACCAGTAGTTACAGGCAGGGCCGGCACGTCCATTAAGGCGAACTAGGTAGTTACCTAGGGCGCCAAAATGAAGAGGGGGCGCTGTCCCCCCACCCGCGCCCCCTCGCCGCCAACAGTTTCACTTCTTAATGCTACTTTCTGTTGAAAGAGATCAAAATTTCCTGTCAGAATACCTATCAAAAGGACTACAAAAAGCAATTGAGTAAAGTTAACATATTATTCTGAAGAAATAACCTTGTTCTCATTTGTTACATAGTTCTTAAAATGTGAGTTGTTTACACCCTGGTTGCTATGGCTACAACAACAGCACAAAGTGTTTATGGTTATGCTCACAGGTAAAGCCTGCATGTGATTCATCTTCAGATGAGTAGCTCTTGACATGGAGGAAGTGACACTAGAGATGGCAGGTGCTGGTCACTTCTATCCAAGTGTAGTGATCACAACTGGATAAGTCACAACTGAGGGCTCATCCAGATAGATGGAAATGATTGTGTTGTTTAGCTCTTCTTATACCAACTGTTAACAGCAAATTGCAGAAGTGACTGATTCCCAAATCCATATGCAAGAGGTCTTTTAGGCCAGGATTTCTGGATGCTCCTCTCCAAACAGAGAGGAGCCAAGAGCAACATTGGCTGTTGACTATGTCATGCACTAATCCCCATCTGCTTCCCCACTTATTTCTTTGCAATTTTAACTAGTCCCTTGTTTGTATTCTTTGCATTGACTCACTTACATTTTATCACCGGACGTCAGCTCTTTCCTCTCATTGGAGTTGAGAGATCAAGCGACGTGCCTATTTTTAAAACACTTTTGTTGATTTTTATTATTTTTCATCATAATGTATTCACTCAAAATAGCCAAGGACAGGTGGTAAATACTTCTTGGTTAGTGGTGTTTTAGTATTAGTACTTATCCACTGAAGGGGAAAAAATCAAAATAAAAAATCAGCTACACAGAGGAGACTTTCAAAAAGAAGTTCTCAGTGTTGAACAAGGTTTAAAAGATAAAGAAAAGACAGAAATATGAATGCACATAAAACGTTCATGTGTCCCTCTTCAGTTAGTTTGAATTATTTATGTTCTAGATCTAGAAGATTCTGTTTGGGGAATCAGCAGAACAACATGTAATTTTTCAAAAAAGAACTTCCTTAATGTGCCCCCCTCTTTTGTTTACATGTGCAGTCTGTCCTTAATTAGTAGCAGACTGGATGTGGGCCATCAAGAGCTGATACATCCAAGCACACCAGACAAGACTGATACAAGATAGTGCAAAACACATGATGAAACAACTGCTAGAACACAAGACATGCGGCAAGTAGAGATGGGCACGAAACCCCAAAATGGTGTTTCGTTTCATAATTCATTCTCCCCCAACCCATTTTGTTTTGTTAATTACAACATGTATTTTTATATTAAAAAATTCATTTTAGTTTCTTTTCTTTTCTTTTCTTTTCTTTTCTTTTCTTTTCTTTTCTTT
>JAHTLZ010003526.1:35038925-35077414 GCA_023846285.1 Phrynocephalus versicolor
TTTCTTTTCTTTTCTTTTCTTTTCTTTTCTTTTCTTTTCTTTTCTTTTCTTTCTTTCTTTTTGAACCCCACCAGTCATTTTTTAAAAATTATTTTTTATTTTTATTTTTTTTAATCCTGCTGGCCCACGGGCTGGATCATTTTAAAAAAAATTATGTTTATTTTATTTTTAACTTAATTTTTGTTTTATTTTTATTTTATTTTTATTTATTTTTTTAAACTGTTCGACCACATGGCCTGCCTACCAGCTGTAGTTTGGGCCGGTGAGCATTAAAAAAAATATATTTCTGGCAGCCCCCTCACTGGGGGGCTGGTGGCGGCAGTGGCAGCCAGAGGAGGGATATCCACCGGAAAACCACCAGTCAGGTAAGAGACACCACAGGGAATGACAAGCGAACCAGAACGAAACAGAAATTTCTGTTTCATTTTGTTTCATTTTTCTTAGAGGGGGCAGTTTGTTATACATTTCGTTATGTAACAAAATGAATAACAAATAATGACACTAATCAAAAGTTCATTTCGTGCCCATCTCTAGCAGCAACATACAACAAGAAGCACTCCAAAGGCACACACAAAGACTGTCTGTGATTGGTATGAGCAAAAACATGGTAGGAAACCATCAGTACCTTCTTTGGAAGGCCTCAGTCCTCATATAGAGACAAATGTCCATGAATGAAAACCCTCAAAAGGACTAGAACTGGTGACATACCAGTATCCTGGAAGTATTTGCACTGCTGATGAACAGCTGTGGGTAGCATACAGCTTTGATAGGGTAGTTCTGTCTTTGATGAACCACATGTAAGCGCTTCTGCTCTCTCTGCTCATATGATCAGGGCACTGATGTCAGGTAATTTGGGGTATCAAAGAAATCTGTTTCCGAGCCTGTGTAAAACATGCATTGTGAGAAAATGAGAAAATGAGTAGTTTTACAGGCCAAAAGTGTTATGTGCCAGTTGTGCTCATGGCAGACCATCTAGACTGTAAATGTGTGGAGGAAACAAATGCATACTAATTTAATTGCTCAGGGGAACTTGCTACTAAATGCTTATTCTGATTTCACCTAAACTACAGTGAACATGAAAATGGTGAACTTCTGCCCATCTGAACAAGCTGTGCAGATGCTGTCATGCTGGAGACTCAGGAATACTGCATGAAATGTATGCTTCCCCCCTTCCCAAGCGATTTGCCCACCAGCTCCCCATGTATCATAGTTACTAATCATTGCAATGTGAAAGACATGAAAAATAATAGGCAGACTTCAGGACAAGATCTATTTTTAACTCAGAAAGCAGTAAACTAAACCCAGCTCCTCTGGTTTCCTCCCCAGTCTTTTTCAAACACATCTATGGCTGCCTTTTTGAGCCCTCTATTTGATTTTTATGGTTTAAGCATAAAGGAGGTTTTAGAATAAGTAAAAGTTTAGGGTGGTGAGCACACAGGCAGATAGCTTGCATTTTGGGGCTGCTTATGGCATGGCATGATATGAACTATTTCCTGGTGATGACATGATGTATAGGGCTTCAGCCCAACCTTCGTTAATTGTGCCCAAGCTGCTGGACCTTTGCTCTTGGGCTACTACTTGGGTGGGTGGGTGGACTAATTTGATGGACAGAAGAGTCCCTTTAAGTGACACTATTCCTGACAAGTGTCCTTTTCTGTTGTGATCAGACATGCACCTTTCTTGCTGCCCAATCTTAGCCTTAGTTTATGGAGCCCTGAGACTTGGGCAGTGTCACTCCATGTTGTGAGTGAATAGAGTTCCTATTTAAATAGTGGGGGTAGCTCCAGAAAATAGAAGTGCTACCATTCCTGGCCCTTTAGTGGTGGGGAGGCATGGCATGCCTGCAGTCTGCAGGGAGCAAATGTATAATGAAGGGAGAAATGTAAACTCAATGAATGTCCAGCCTATCTGAGATTCCCTCCTGCTGTCCCAAGTAGAAGATGCCTGGTCTCCCTTTACATTAAACTTTTTTTATCTTGCACCCAAAGTCAGGCAAACAGCTTGTTCCTATTTCCCTGTTCCTTCCCTGCCTGGGAAGATGCTTCTTTTGATGGAGAACCATTCAGAACCTAGTTGTCCTAATTAAGGGCTGAATGTTATTTATCAGGAGGCACTGTTTCTTTTGTGTTCTGTTTTCCCCATGAGCAGGCATGTCTATGCCAAATGAGAAATGTGTTCCATACTACAGTATGTCAGCCTGAGATATATTGATGGCCATAATAGTTACACAATGGGGCGAAGGGGAAGTTTTATATATACACTGTATATGAAAATTTCAGAGCCCCAAAACCTTATCTCAAGCCAAAACAAATCTCCCTTCCCCCACATTTAAGCTGGCTGAGAAAGAGGCAGTTGTAGGAAGGAACAGGGCATGTCTTAAATTTCATCCATGGAAAATAAACTCTGTTATGAGATGGATTGGATGAATTGAGAGGGACAGACTGTTAAAAGTTACTCTTTTGGGGAGGATTGCTGCTCCTGCGTAGCATTTTCAAAGGAATCAGCACAACTGTATGTCAGTAGCTTCCACCTATCTCTGTTTGTGCAAAGTCACTAGTGGTTTGCTCAAATGTTCATCTCACAGCAATGTGCAGGCAATAATAATTGATAACATCTATGGCCTATTCCATATGGCGACCACCAGGGAATATCAGGTTCTGTAGGTGCTTAGACTAGGCACTGGCAAGCCACTCCAGTATTCCTGCCAGGAAACCCCCATGGACATGGGGTCACAAAGAGCCTTTTCACACGACCCCTAAGATCCGCTGGCCACTTAAATTCGGACCAGAGATCTTGGGGGTTCGTTGCTCTTCCAGTGTTCCCACCCCTCCGCACTTCCTTGCTCCTGTCTGCGTGAGGGGAGGGAGAAAAAAAGGGAGAAAAGAATGCAGGCTCACCTCCGTCTGCCGGTCAAAGCCACCTCGAGTCCCGTCGTCATCCTGATTCCTGTCTCTTAAAGGGGCGGGGGGCAAAAAACAACAACAACAAACAGAAGCGAGGAGAGCCCGGCACTCACTACGTTACAGCCGCATCAGGGATTTTCACCCCCGGAGAGCAGGTACCTGAAAAATGTGCTGGGACGCACTTAGGTGGGTGTGGTCGCACTTAATTTTCTGTAAACTCCGGAGCTGGTGGGGAAACAATTTTAAGCTCCGCAGCTGGGAGCCATTTGCCGCGGAGTTTAGGGGTCTATGAAAAGGCCCAAAGAGCCAGTCATGACTGTAATGATACAACAACAACAACAACAACAACAACAACAAACAAACAACAACAATGGCCTATTCCACAAGAAAGGCTTTTAAAATGGGATCTCCATGAAAACTGATATAAACCCATGTGGGGGAAACTGACATATAAAGCTGATATAATAAAATTGTTTCTACTCAAAAATCTCTGATACGAGTGCTGTAGGTTGATAAGAACGGGGGTTTCTAGTGAAGCCATTGCCAGCAGAGATCTGGAATTTGGTTTTGGCAGAAACTATCCAGGAATAGAGATATGGGAGGTGCTGGGTTGCACATATGTTTACCTGCAAACATGTTTTGGCAGGGTGATAGATACTTGAATATAGAAATATGATTATGTGAAACTGTTGTAAATCTTCTATGACCCTGAAGCTTTAGCAGGTATGTGATATTGGGAAGCCTCCTTGACTTAAAGATTGATGAAACATAACCTGTTTCACCAAGAAAACACTGTGGGGCCATGTGAGCAATTGTAAGTAGAGATGGGCATGCATTGAAAAATGACATTTTGGTTTTTCATTTTTTGTTGCGGGTCCGTTTCAATTCATTTTCATTTTTCATGAATTTTTTGAAAAAAAATCATTTCGTTTTTTCGTTTTTCATTTTTTGTTTGTACCCACTTTTTGCGCGACTTAAGGCATTTCTGTGCACGGACGTCTCCCAATGCCCCAGACCAGAGGGAAAACACTAAAAAAAAGATGCTGGCAGAGACACAGTAGAGACTAGGTATGCAGGGAGGCTGCAAAGGCAGTGGTGGGCGTTGCCCAGGGCGTAAGGCAGCCGCAGAGTGACTGCACTGCAGGTCAGGGGAGGGTACTCACAGAGAGGTACGCACGCACACAGGGAGGCTGCAAGAGAAATCTCTTCTTTCTCTCCCCTAAGAGCCAGGCTGCAGCCAGCAGGAACACAGAGACACACACCTGCCTGGCTGGCCTCAAGTAACAAGTCAGCCTAACTCCTACTGCAGACTACAAGGAGGATGGGGGCTGCCAGAGCTTTATATGCCCTCTGTGCCTGCCACACCTATCCAGTCTGCACCCTGGGCATCCTATTGGTTGAAATTGTCCAAGAATTTACATGATCCCATCACATGGCTTGCATCCATTTTGTGGCTGGGATCCATTTTGTGTCATCCTTAAAGGGAAAAGAAAAAATACAACGCAATGGGAGAAAGACAAAAACAAATGTTTTAAGGACCCCAACCCCCTGGTAGGTAATAATTTCAAACAATTATCACTGCGTTTTTATGGATGTCCAGGGCATTTTAATACCCAAGAAATCAATATTAGGCATCTAGGAGCCATTTTGAGTCAATGTCCCCTAACTCCCCTTAAAGGAAAAAAATACAGCAATCTGAGAAAAGACATAAATGCACGTTTTAAGGACCCCAACCCCCCTGGTAGGTATTATCAGGCAGAATAAATAATTATCGCTGGGTTTTTATTGATATTCAGGACGTTTTTTAACATTTAAAAACAGCTCATTTCATTGCTCATCACCATTAACGAAAACGAAACGTAACGAACCTAATTTTCGTGGTTCTGTTCGGTTTGTTCCAATTTCATCACAATTTTTGTTATTCGTTTCATTACGTAATAAAATGAATAACAAATAATGGAATGAGAAATGTTTTTGTTTCGTGTCCATCTCTAATTGTAAGAGTATCTGTCTATGGCATGTTGTAGTACTACTTTAAATTGGGATCTTTTTTATACTTCAACAAGTATCTTTTTGATAACTGTTATGTATTTGCCATTCAAGGTCAGAGCAGTTATGATTCTACTTCATGGCTAAAATGGACATTGCCACAGAAGTGAGGATTGTTTGTACAAAATTTTCAGTCAGTATTGAACGTTGTTATTCTTATTGCCCGTTCCTTGCAATGTCTTGTTTTGCCGCAAGGGAGTACATGCAAGTTTTCACTCCTGACTGCAGAGGTAAAGAATTCTACAAAGCTTCTTGAACAGATGGGGGGGGCATAATAAATCATGCTGGTCATGTTTTTCTTCAGCATGTGGAGTCATCAAAAACAGGCACTGTCAATAATTTATAACCTTTGTAGCCAGGATTTAAAATGGTTTGAATAAATAATTTTTTTCTAAAGATACACCATTCCTTGTTCTAAAGCACTTTTGCAGGCCCTTACTGAAGATTCTCTTTGTTACCATTCTGGGGATTGCTTTGAAAGTTAATTGAGAGGGTAGCAGTTGATTAGTTACAGGTATTCTTGAAAAAAAAACTGATAGTCTGAATTCATGTCAACTGGTATTTAGGCCATGGTATGATACTGAAACAGGACTGAAGCTGCTGG
Organism: Phrynocephalus versicolor; assembly: GCA_023846285.1. Lineage (NCBI taxonomy): Eukaryota > Metazoa > Chordata > Lepidosauria > Squamata > Agamidae > Phrynocephalus > Phrynocephalus versicolor. The sequence continues at coordinate 35,044,482 of JAHTLZ010003526.1, forward strand.
GAGAAATCGTACAGAGATTTTGTGTTCACAACACACAGCTCTATCTCTCCTTTGCTTAATATGCAGGTGATGATACACAGGTTCTTGAGCACTTCGCATCAATAATACACTGGAAAAAGGGTACTAAACAGAGATCCTCTGTCTCAGTTGAATTCATTTGACCAGTTAGAAGAAACCTATCTGACCTTGATGGGGTTAAACTCGCCTGAAAAACTGACCCCAAAATTTGGGGTACTCCTGGACCCAGTGCTCTCTCTCTCTCTCTCTCTCTCTCTGTGTGTGTGTGTGTGTGTGTATGTGTGTGTGTGTGTGTGTGTGTGTGTTGTGTCATTACAGTTGTGAGCGACTCTTCGTGACTCCGTGTCCATGGAGATTTCTTGGCAGGAATACTGGAGTGATTTGCCAGTTTCTACTCCAGGCTCCTGGTATTCCCTGGTTGTCTCCCATCCAAGTACTAACCAGGGCCGACCCTGCTTAGCTTCTGAAATCAGGCAAGATCAGATGTGCTTAGGGCATCTAGTATGGAGGCTCAAACATTGGCCATGGCCACCAATGCCCTTTATCAACTCTGGCTGATTGCTCAGTCGCACCCCCACCTGGATAAGAAATGCCTAGTATCAATGGTTCACACACATTGATATCTCACAAATAGACTACTTCAATGGTCTTTATGAAGGGCTGCCCCTGAAAACAGTATGGAATGTTCAGCAAGTCCAAAACACAGGGACCAAACTGATATATGGGACTTGCATGTGTCCCTAAGCTTCACCACCTTGACCCTTTGTCAGTGTTGGTGTTCAATTTAAGATGCCAGTTTTAACCTTTAAAGCCCTAAGTGGTTTAGGATGTTCATACTTGTTGGAATATACTGTATCTCTCAGACATTAGCTCCCTATTTTATTTATTTATTTATTTATTTATTTATTTATTTATTTATTTATTTATTTATTTATTTATTAGTCTTATACCCCGCTCGTCTTCCCAATGGGAACTCTGGGCGGCTTACAATAAAATTTTGCCAGCTCCTTTCAATCCATGTTTCTCAAAGCGGCCACAGTGAAGAAGAAGAACCCTGCCCCCCCCCCCAAGGCAACAACAAGGATTTGGGGACTTTTCAGTGGTGATTCTCAGTCTCTGGAATAAGTTACCAACTGAGATATGCCGGCCTCCTTCCCTCCTTATGTTTGGCAAATTAATGAAAACAGAATTATTCAAAGCTGCCTTCAACAACTGATTCACCTGGATGCTTTTAAATTTATTTGTTGTATGAATGCTAAACCTGCACTTCTGAATTGTCATATTGTTGAGTTCATTTTGTTATTTGGAATCTACTGCCCTGGGTAGTGCTTTCATTAATGGAACAGTATATGACTCAAATAAATAAATTTGCTTCTGAAATGAACAGTAACATTTTCCCACTCTCCAGGTGGTTATTGCTATTGGCTAGGTATCCACCCTTCCATGCATGGTCCTGAGTCTACCATATCTTTATTACCTAGAATAACTTTCAGGCTCAAGAGCACCATTTCCCCCTCTTTCTTTATCCAAGAGTCTAGGTAATTGGATGCCAGACTGCTGGCCAGATAGCTTATTTATTGTGCACACTAATTTCATTTCTGTTTCGGGAAGCACTCTTATCTTTGTGTTCACAAATGGATCATAGTCAAAATTTCCATCACTTTTAAAGGAAAAGCAGCAGCCAACAATGCTTTCTCACTCTTCTGTCTTTTTGAAAAGGACTGCTAAATGCCAAATGCCACAGAGAGCTGTTACAGTAATCCAGCTGGGACATAATTAAAGATAGTGCTACCATGCCCAGACCAGAACTCTCCAGGAATGGGCACAAAATCTGCATGGGGTTACACTCCCTCTGAGAACACAAGAAGGCATCTTGGATTCACCTCTGAACCTAGATGCCCAGATTTTGGTGGTAGTCAGGAGTGTGTTTGCACAATTAAAACCAGTGTATCAGCTGTGCCCATTCCTAGAGATTTCTAATCTGGCCACAGTGACACATGCCTTAATTATGTCCCAGCTGGATTACTTTAACAGGTCAATGTGGCACTATCTTTAGGAAGTATTTGGAAACTTCAGCAGGTCCGAAACACAGCAGCCAGATTGTTCACTGGGGCTGGCTACAGGAAATACATAACCCATCTGTTGCAATAGCTCCACTGGCTGCCAATCTGTTTCAGAACAAAATTCCAAGTGCTGGTTTTAAACTACAAAGTCCTAAATGGTTTGGCTCCAAGCTATCTCAAAGACTACAGTAGGACACCCATATCCACAGATTCATTATCCACTGATTCAGTTTTCCATGGTTGGCAGAGAAAAATAAATAAATAATTCAGTAGCCACAAAGCAAGCTATTGTCACAAACAGCAGCTGTAAAGCAAGCTATTGTCACAAATAGCATATGTAAAGCAAGCTACTGTCACAAACAGCAGCCGTAAAGCAAGCTACTGTTTCAAAAAAGCAGTCATAAAGAAAGCTACTGTCAGGAAACAGCAGTCTGGGGGTGGGTTGGCAGGCGTTCTCTCTTATCCATGGTTTTCATTATCCACAGGAAGGCCTGGGAACCAATCCCCATTGGGTACCGGTCCTACTGTATATCTCTTTTTCTTTTCAGGCAGGCTGTCTAACAGGTCATTAAAATGTGATGGGTTGTATTTTTGTTGAAATACTTTTATATAATAATTGTAGTATAATGTTAAGCCAATTATTTTTGAATATTCACATAACAATGAATGGATGGATGGATGAATACTATTATATCCCTGAATCTGTTATATTCAGAGGGGTGCAGCAAGATTAAAAGACAAAGGAAGAGGCACTTCTAGTCTTTTGTGCTGAGTGTTTTTATGTGCACACACAAGGGGAAAACTCCATTTTGTTTTGCTGTTCTGACACAGGACACTGAGGAGATAAATGTTCATGTATTTATGTGGAGAAGCCAGCTTCTGCTAAATATATCAAGGACCAACTGAACTCTATGCCTATGGGAAACCTGTAAGCAAGATATGAGAGCAAAGAGCTTATGATTTGTTATTTACTTACTGTCCTGCAATAAAATAAATGCTTGCAAGACAAGCCAAACTCCATCTGAGAAGTTTAAGGCTAGTCCAAGTTCAGGCATGAGAAGACATTATCAGAGTTCACAGTTTGAGGACAACCCAGAGCCAGCATTGGTCCATAAATAAACTGATGAATCCAGTTGAGGATCCATATAAAGACTAGGCAGAAACAAGATTGTTAAAGAGTCCAGATCAGGTCAGCAGGAGATAACTCAAGCCGGCAGGCAAGGAATGCTGAAGCCTAAGAGCAGAACCAGGAGCCAGTCAGAGATGTATTTATTTTATTCATTAAAAATATCTTTAACTCACCTTTCTCAGTAAAAGAACCCAATGTAACATACATCATTAAAAGAAAATATTAAAACTAACAACAGTGAGCATACAAATCCTAAAAAGGATGGAACATATACTGTACAAATAGCATAAGCAACACCAAAACACACTCTAAACAGTAAGGGGTGATCCATTTAAAAACCCCACTCAGGCAAGTCAGTCACCCAGGTGAAGCCTGCTTGATAAGTCATTGGCTACTTGAGGAAGGATAGCCTAGCCTCCAATGGAAGGGAATAGCAAAGTCTGGGAGCAGCAGCAGAGAAGGCCCTCTCCTGTGTACCCAACTGTGGAGGTGGCAGTACAAAACGAAAGGCCTACTCTGATTATCTTTATACTCAAGCAGACTCATAAAGTCGGATGCTGCCCTTGAGACAGCTTGGACCCAACCCATTTAGATTTTCATCGGTTAGAACCAACACTCAGCACTCCAGCATTCAGCTTGGAAATGGATTGGCAGCCAGTGGAGCTAGTGCAACAGTGGGGTTATGTAATTCCTGTGATCAGCCCCAGTTAACAATCTGGCTGCTGTATTTTGGGCCCACTGAAGTTCCCAGACACTTTCCCTACACAGACAGCACTAGAATAATCCAGCTGGAATGTAACTATGGCATGTTGAGTTCAGAAGCTCAGTTGGGGTTGTGAGCTACATCTTATTTGTCTATGGCATGGTTGCCTCTTTTCTCCAGTCATAGTTATTCCCCATGATCTTGGAGACCTCCTCTTCCCTTGTCCAAATACCATAAACAAACAATTTAAAGAATGCAACCAAACTGGGAAGAGAAAGAATTTTTAGAGACACTAGCAATGCTCTCATCTTCTGTCCATCTTGCTCATGTTGGTGCCTCACCTAAAAGCCTAAGTACAATTGTAAGGGTTTGTTCTTTTGTTTCCCCTAGAGGAAGACACAGATGCATTGTTACACATTGACCTATCAGTAGGCAACAGGAACACAAGACCAGATAGCATGTTGGGAAACTAATTAATTTGTAGGAAGGCTGCAGAAATAGGAGACAAGTATCTTCTAATTTATCTGTTTTGGTCATAGTTTATATCAACCTTGTTCCTTCAGGACACTAGGTGGTTGCATTTATTGGGGACAAGATCATGAAGAGCTACTAGGCAGGATGACAATCACTTAAGTTGACCTTTGAGCTGCTCCAGCAGAGCTGCTGATCCTACTCCCACAATCTGTTTGCTCAAAGACAAATCCAAACATATTACAGTACCTGCTTATGACATTAAGTTCTGCCTGCCAGAAGCACTTTTAAGTGATAAGGGTCACAACACCTACTAACCACAGTTACTGACCATGTGGGATGGGAGCTGTCATCAAGAACATCTGAAGAGCATTGGGTTACCTACTCTTGGTGCACACAAATCTAGTGGACAGGTTTATCATAGATCTGGAAATTCTGCTATATAGGATTTTGACTTCTAGCTCTAGGTTTCCCTGAATGTTTATGTCTAGAGGTGGGAATGAAACAGAACACAAATGGTTCAATTGATTCTGTTTCACCCTCCCCTCAGTTTGGTTCAGTTCAATTTGCATGAATTTTTAAACAAAAATTCATACGAATTGAACCAAACCGAACTGGTTTGGCTTACTTCAATGGCGGTGGCAGCGGCAATCCCGGTGGTGGTGGAGATGGCGGTGATCCTGGCAGCAGGCCTGGAAGGCCCTTACACCGGCTGCGCCAGACAGAGGAAGGCCTCAATACTGCCTCTGGAGCCCCGGCTGTGGCCGTGTCAGATGATGGGAGGCCTCGCTGGGCAGTGGGAGGCCTCAATTTTGACTCTGGAGCCACGGCCATGGCCACGCCGACAGTGGTGGACCACGCCACCACTGCTGCCTCCGGAGGCCCAGCAGATCCTCACTACCACCTTTACAGCTCCCCAACCTGGACGTCAGGTAAGAGATGCCGGTGGGGACGACAACAAAAAATGAACAGAATGAAATGGAAATTTCCATTTTGTTTCATTCCGTTTTCCTTAGAGGGGCTATTCATTATTTGTTTCATTACCTAACAAAATGAATAACAAATAAAATGAATTTTTTATTTGTTTCGTGCCCATCTCTATATGTGTCTCATATTCCACCTATATAAATAGGCTTGAATGAGGTAATATGCAGAAAACACAAGGAAACCTCCTTTTACCTCTTCTCCTCCTCTGAGGAAATATGTAATATTGCTGGTAAATTTAATCAAGGGGATTTATTTTCAGAAAAGTAAAAGCAAGAGATTGCTCCACTATTAGAGAATGGAAATATCCCTCTTCATCTGTAAGGACTTTTTTTAAAGAGGTTTTTTCCCACGGTTATTAAGATGAATGATAAATAATATACAGTATGTAAGAAAGGAGAAATATATGTAACGAAACGAAAAACGAAAAATGGCTCAAAACTGGAACGGAAACGGAAACGAAACGACTAATTTCGAGCCAATTTTCGTTTTTTGTTACTGGAAAAGCACTTAATGGAGCTAAATGGGAAGAAACGAAAATTTTTTCATTTTCGTTTTCGTTTGTCGTTTTCGTTACGCAACGAAACGAAAATGAAAAATTTTGAAAATTAGCTCACGAAAACGGAAACGAGCCGAAACAGACCCCTAGACGAAAACGAAAACGAAAACGAACAATTTTTCTGAGTTGTGCCCATCTCTAGTTATCAGCTTTGCGCCAGCAAGCTGCTGCTATTTATTTTATTTTATTTCTTTTTTGGGGGCGTGGGGGTGGGGAGGGAGGCCACTTGTGTCCACCTAGGCTGCAACATTGGCCACAGTTTGGCTGCTTAAAGCCTATTGAAGTCAGCTTTAGCTTAAAAATAGGGTAAGCCAGCAGGCCGAGCCACAACTTTCCATCCTTTCAACTGAATTCTCCACAGGGAAAAAAAGGAGGGAAAATAAAATAAAAAGGAGCCTGTGCCATATAAAAGGACAAGAGGCAGAAAAAAACATCAGGGAAGGTAACCCCCATGTCCTCTAATTTAGATTTCCAAAACCAATGCCTTGAGTTTAGAATCTAGCTTTTCTTCAGGCGCATTGCTTCCACTTGTTCATAAAGGAACTGCTGTTATGCCCCAGCCTGAAGTATTTGTGTAAGCCAGAGTTGTTAACCTGTAATTTTGTGGGGTCAGATGGTGTCTCCTTATCCTGTCACACAGGAGGGAAAAGCCCTTGAAAACATCTATTGAGTTCCACTTGCTTAAAAACAGCAGGACTGCTGTATCCAGATTAGGATTTGCTCTGCTTTTTTTACCCCTTCAGTCAAGCAAAGCAAGGTAGGCTCACACAAATGTTGATTCTGTTTGGAAATTGTGAAGCCACAGGGCATTATTCTCATTTTTAAACAGCTAGAAATTTCAGGAAGCACTAAAAAACCAACCACCACCAACAAAACATATTTATAAGTAGAACAGAACAGTGTTGTTCAAAGAAATTGATAGAAGCCAACACTGTTTTATTTTTTTAAAAGTCAACTGTATATTTCACTTTAGCAACAATATGCTGGGGCACTTTTCATCCAAAGCCCTTAGTTTACTGATTTAAAACATACTCAGGATGCGTTGCACAAAATAAAATAATATAAAATCAGAAGCAATGTCAAATATCCCTCATGTTATTCTAGAGAATAAAGTTTGTTTGTATTGGCATGCTGCACAGTATTCAAGTAGAGTTCCGAAAGTTACATTTTGAAAAGGAACTTGTTGCATTATTCATTACTTTGTGGGAGCCAGGTTTGTTGCTTCTATCATTTCTTTGATCATGCAACAAATTTGTTGCATTGCACTACATTGACATGTTTCATTGTCATATTATTATATTTTTATTACTTATGATGTTTTTATCCTGTGTTTCTCCTCAAAAGGATGCAGGCGGCTTACATCATAAAACAGTATTTAAAAGCTCAAGAGAAGAAATATACAAATATTTTAAAAAATAATTAAACAGGTATTATGTTAAAATAATAAGATCAATATTAAAACAAACTTTAAAATAGAAAACAGTGATCCATTTCAAACTGCCAATCATTAAGAAAAAGCCTGCCTGAAGAGAATGGCCATGGCATTTTGGACCCTTTGAAGTTTCCGAACACTTTCTAAAGGCAGCCTCATGTAGAATGTGTTACAGTAATCCAACCAAGATGTAACTAGGCCATGTGTCACCAAGGCCAAGTCAGACCTCTCAAGAAATACGAGGTGTAGCTGACACAAAACTGTGCAAGGACTGTCCTGGCCACTGCTACATCCAGTGTAACCCCATCCAGCCCTATTACTTGATCTGGTCAGTCTTGTCTGGATTAAGATTCAATTTATTTGCCCTCATCCAGTCCATTACTAACACCAGACACTGATTTAGGACCAAGACAGCTTCCTTGGAATTAGATGGAAAGGACAGATAAAAGTTGTGTGCTATCTGTGACGTACTGATGATACAGGACCCCAGAACTCTGGACAAGCTCTTCCAGAGGTTCCATGTAAATGTTAAATAGCATGATGGGGGGGGGGGGACAGAATCAGGAGAGACACCACTGGCTAATGGCCAGGCTTTCAAGCAAGAGTCCCTCAGTATCACCCTCCGAGTTCTCAATGTTATTTGTTGCATTTGAAAAGTAACTTAGTAATTACTAGTTATTTTGCCAGTTAAGGTACCCCAAAGTTAACTTCCAAAGTGAAACGCTGGTCAAACTAATATTTAAACAAGAGAAAATTGGATCACACAGGTGGAACAATTGTGTAATAAATATTCCACCCAACTGCCACCATGAAGATGGAAAGGTAAAACCTGAGGAGATGGGTGGTGGAAATGAAGAGTTGGTTGACGCTGAAGTGACTTCATGTGGAGGAACATTTCAGCTATTCTCCACATGACTCCTGTATGATATGAAATATAAATAGCAGGATTCTGTAAGGTCAACATATATATTGGATCCAGTCAACATATTCTATCAAAATGCTTCATCTTCCCCCTCCCTTTAAATGTAAATCAAATTATATGCTAAGTTTTAATAGATACCATTTCCCCTATAAGGTAAAAAGACTGAAATATTTTTGTTCTAAATACATCAAGTACACTAAAATAAAAGCATCAGATAAAGGGTTCTTTATAATATTTATTATATGCAGCTAGTGACTTCAGTAGCATCTGGATGATAAACTCATTTTGTTTCTCTTAACCTTTGTCTCTTTTTTGTTATTTGCCGTCTTCAGCAGGGAAATAGTGCTTTAAATAAGATGACAGGAAAGGTGAAAACGTGTGCATTTACATGCATATGCACAATTATGATTGCAACTTTATTTGTAACTTCAGTGCTCTTTGTGTTGTTGAAATAAATGTCTTAATCCTTGTCCTTTAAACTGCAGTACAAAATAACTACAAATGAATGTGTGAAACTTTAGATTCATGTCTTGTCTATGCAGAGTTTAAGGTACAGCTCACCATAAAGGTCTTGGCTGAACAAGGACTTTATAATTTTTAGGGAGTAAAGCAAGCTGGGTAACACAAGAATACTTACAATTCAGAGCTATAGCCTCTGTCTTTGTTTGAGCTCTGTGTTGTTAATAGGGTGAATCCTATGGCCACTGGTCCTGATTTGAAGGCAGTGGGAAAGTGGATCCTAGAAAAGATCCTGCAGCAAAGAGATTTTTTAAAATGTGTTTGACTTACAGTGAGGTGTGTGTGTGTGTGTGTGTCCAGTAATTTTAATAGATACTGTATATAGTGGAGCCTAATGTAAAATATGTAAACCTAAGATTACTGCTTTCCTGCTTGCTTTGCTGGCAAGGGCCTATAAAGCAGAGCAGTATACTCAGTAGGTCTATTTTTTTTGGGGGGGGGGAGTTGAAATTCAAATGATCAATATGTACGAACTGCAGATGGCAGGCTCAGTAGCATGTGGCAACACAAGACCAGTCATTCTTGAATTCGGAATCAACAAAAGAGAGAGAGCCCCACCCCCCTCACGTGAGCTGCAACATGTGTGAAAAGAAGCACCCCACTTACATTTAGGTTGTACACATGAGCAAAATCCCAGATTTTCTAGGGTTCTTGTTCACAGGCAGAGCCTTACATATGAACTGGACTGTCTTCTCTTTGGATTCATTGGTGCTTCCAGAAGCAAATCAAGGAAGGAAGAAGGGAAGATCCTAGAGACTATTGGATAGGGATGTAGCAAAACTGGAAACTGGAAACAGGCCAAGAACATGGTATGTGTTATGCAGTACAGTTCAAACAAGGAAAGTCAAACAACATAGAATTCATTACATCACATCACTGATGTTAGCATTGCAACATGGATCTCTCTCATCTCTTTCTGGCTATTTCTTCTTCTAGGGCACCAACTACAGTCTTTCCTAATCGAAACACCCAAGGAGATAACTGGTTCTCTCTGACAACAAAAGTAGTAAAGAGTCTTCAGAAAGACAAACACTTTTTTTACATGAATCAAAATGAGAAAAAAGTTGCTTTTTAAGACTATGAGTCTCAGATTCAGACAGCCATATGGACTGTTGCCATGCTGGCTCTGGGATTCTGGGAGTTGTAGTCCCCATTTGGTGAATGCATTTTGGCACCCACTGGGCTGCTGAAAAACATCTCTTTAGTCCTGGCTCTGGGTTGCCACCTTACCCAGTTAGCTGGCTTTCCACACTTTTCCTGACCTAGGTAAATGGATTCCCTTCATGCCCATTTACACATGTCTGACTAACAAAAAAAGGTCGTGGATCCAACTGCAGTCATTCCAAGATCAGGAAAGCCATATTAAACTCTATATAACACTGTAGCCTTTGGGAAGCATACATTGCATACCACTTGGTTTTGCATCACTGCCTCAATGCTATGCTGTCTAGGAGCTGAAAAACCTCTGGTGCTAGTGAAAAAGGTTGCACTGATAATAAAGTATAAATTATCCAAGTGTTTTGGCATAAAACTCCTAAAACTAAGGGCAGTTTCCTTGTGATGATGGATAAGCAAGGAAGGGCAAATGCCATTACAGTCCAGCCTTCTTCAGCCTGATCAAAAACCTCCTGAATGTTCCCTGGAATTTGGTCAGGATGTTCCTCCCAAATTGTTGTCAGAACAAAATAAATTGTAACAGCATGCAATTGTTGTTGTTATGATATTATGTAGCTTAGTCAACTTGTAATTGGACTATGGGAGCCAATTACGGGCAAGATGCCTGCTTTCTGCATTCTTCAGCCACTCCAATAAATGGTCCCATCAAAAGCAACTAAGAATAGAATGTAGTTCACACGGTTCAGCCTCATTTACTACCCATGTTTGCTGGGCTTGAGCTAAGATGTTACCAGTAATTCATTTCAATTAGTCTCGCTCAGGAGAACTTCCTATTGGATTGTTCCCTAATGGAAAATTAGGCTCGCTATTGACTGTTTACAAGTTCTATTTGGATCTATTCATTATATTTTAGGAAATTCAGACTTATTCACATATTAGATTGACACATCGGATGGGAGAGAACCCAGGATCACACTGTCTCTGTTATCAATTGCCATGGATTCATCTTAGTTTCTGTGAGCAAGCATTCCTAATGGAAAGGTGAACAGGAAGGTCATGTTGGGTTGGATTTAAGATATTTTGGGTTTTCTGACTTAAAAGCCTGAACACCAAATGTTATTATCCCATTCCTGTCCTCCAAAACTAGGCAGCCTAATGTCGAAGTAATACAAAGCAGACAGGCTGCCCAAATTTGCATAACATGCAACTTCATGTGCATTTTTCATATTATGCAAATTAAGCACATTAACTGTTGCATTATTTTTCTACCTATATATTTAAGCCTTCAAAACATTTATGCAGTAACCTGGAGAAACTAGTATATGATTAAATAATCAAAGTGTTTGACCTGGAACAAAGAGGGACAAGTTCACATCTTTGCTCACTGACAAAGAAATGCACTGAGGACACCTTGATAATATATATTTTTCTGTCTTTGATTTATTTTCCTTCTTTCTTGTTCTTTTTCTGTTTTTTTCAGAGTGAGCTAACTTTTTGAAATGTTTGGTTCTCTCAGGTTGGGGTGGGGGTGGGCGGGAGAAATTAAAACTAGGATTCTGTTAAAATAGCTGATCAAAATTAACGACATAAAGAGATCACAATCACCATTGAGTCTAGGATTACTGTTTATTCTTCTATACTGGCCTGCCTGATATATCTCTGGAGTGCCAGTAAGCAGAGTGTGGCTGCAGATAGCATTTATTTCGCTGTTATGTCCGGTCTCTGGAAACCAGTGGCATTCTGCATCTACTAATGTTAATGCTAGTCCTTGTGTGCCATCAAATCAGCTCCAAATTACAATGACTATCCAGGGAGCTCTAGGTACTTAGAGGTAGTTTATTCATGCCTCCTTCTAGTGGCATTCTAGGTCATGCAGCTTTCCCAAGGTCACACAGCTGGCAAGGCATGTAATCTTTTCATCCATACCCACTCCAGATAATCTTACCTGGCTCCTCTCCCAGGAAATGCAGAGGGCTTTGACCTTCAAGCCTCTGGCTCTGCAGGCAAGCATTCCAGCCCATTGAGCTATCCCAGTTCACAATGGCTCCCATACCGAAAGCATCATGTAACCACCTCTGCCTTTCTGTGAATTGGTCCATTCCCCTTCTGATTCCACCCAAGATGGCAGCTCCCGCAATGTCTTGGGGGAGGCAAATTTGCTATCCTCTGGACCTCCCACTGTACATCAGGCCCCTTCTTCCCTCTGTGCAATTTCTGAATCACAAAGCATAATTCCCTATTCCTCCATTAGTAGAGATCCCTTGATGTTTCCCAAACTGAAAAACCCAGTTTCTTTTCACATCAGTGTATTAGAACTAATGTACTCTCACTAATTAAAAAGTTGCACATTAGACCAACAGACTAATATGAGTTATTAGGATCAAGGAAGATCCAGATGCATGGCTGCATTTTGTCTTATTGACTTCTCATTTTTCTCAACTCATGTCCCATAATAACCCTGCAGTTGGATTGAAGCAGCAGCATCTGCTTAACAATCACATTAAACCGCCATGCTCTTCTGTCTCTCAGCAACTCTCTCATGCAATCAGCACACATAGATTTTTCATCAGTCTTTAATTTGCTTAATTTGTGTGAACTGTTGTCTCAGAAAATTTCCCATCTTTCAACAATACATCTGCGCTGGTGGAGCCGTGTGCTATTCTTTCTCTGGCGTGCCCATTTCAATATAGATTTTATACTTCATTACCTGTCAATCAGTTCTAAATGGTGCAGTTTTCATTTTATCATGTTCTATAAAACACTTGTGCACTTCTTTGCAGTGCCTTACGTTTTATTTCAGCCTTTCTTCTATTTATTTTACTAAGCATTATAGCCATCTGCAGCTACGCTATTTTTAACATGTATTTATTTTAGCAAATAAAAACATTGGGGATGTTTATCTGAGCAAGTCAACTTAAAGTGACTTAGTGACACTCTAAAAAGTCCTTAGCTGTGACAAATAATTCCTGCCCCAAGTGTGTGTGTGTGTGTGTGTGTGTGAGAGAGAGAGAGAGAGAGAGAGAGAGAGTGAGTGAGACCATGGTCATACCTGGGTTTCCTATGTATTTAAATTTCCTGAGTATTTTTGGGGGGAGCGGCCATGTGGTTTTTAATGAGCAGTTGGTGTTTTGTCTTCTGCGTCGTACCTTCCTATTCTGGTTCTGTCCTAACCTATGTACTACGCATTTTGTCCTACTTTCCAGCTCCAGTTTCCAAGGCTCTGTCTTTTAAGCTGGATAGAAAGGGGAGAAACTGAATTTACTGCATATTTTCAGTGTCCTGTCATTGCAACAGAAGCAAACAGGTAAGCATTTTCAAGTGAAGATTCTAAATCCAGCCCCTGGTGGTGGTTTAGGAAACTTCACTGAAACTGCTGTTTCAGTGGCGTGGTTGGCCGGGAGCAGAATTTGCCTCTCTTCCTGGTTAGCACACGATCTCTTACTGCGTAGTTCGCCAACAGGAAACTATGCACAAAGTGCAGGTATGATCGCGGTCAGAGTGAGTGAGTGAGTGAGTGAGAGAGAGAGAGAATGGAAAGAACTACATGTTCCCATTAAAAATGAGAACATGAATCTCATAGAAACATGTAACATCCCTCTGTGCTATTTAGAGATCTGCCTATACCCTGAGAATTGTTGGTGATGGTGACAAGGAAAAAAACAGGACAGTGATATTAAAGAAGGGAAGAAAGGATTCTGGCTGAACAAGAGAAAATATCAGTTCTGAGGTAGAATGTTTGTCATTCTGCAGCTGTTTCTTTTTTATACATCAATTCAGTATTAATGATAATTGATAATGTGCCATCAAGTCAATTCTGATTTATAGCAACCCTTTCTAGGGTTTTCTAGGTTGAAAATTTTCAAAAGCGGTTTATCATTTCCTTCTGGAGCACAATCTAGGACTCTGCAGCTCACTCAAGGTCACACAGGCTGGATATATTCACAGGAGACAGGGCGAGTAATCAAACTTTATTTATTTATTTATTTATTTATTCATTCATTCATTCATTCATTCATTCATTCATTCATTCATTCATTCAATCATTCATTCATTCAATTTATATGTTGCCTACTAGTCAAAGGTCCCTGGTTGCCTTACAGTTGAAATGAACAGCTAAAACAATTAAAGCAAAGCAAAAGCAAAGTGTTCTGCTTATATACCGCCCCATACCACTACAAGTGGTCTCTGGGCGGTTTACAATTTTAATTACAGTGTGCAGGCTACACATTGCCCCCCCAGCAAGCTGGGTACTCATTTTACCGACCTCGGAAGGATGGAAGGCTGAGTGAACCTTGAGCCTGCTACCGGGGATTGAACCCAGGTCGTGAGCACAGTTTTACCTGCAGTACAGGCATTTAACCACTGCGCCACGAGGCAAAAGATTAAAATTTCAATAAAAACAATAAAAACATTTAAATACAAGCACTAAAATTGCCACCAGGACCCACAGTCTATATTATATCAGTTAAAAAAACTTCTGGAACCTGTCATCAAAATGTTATCAGCATTGGTGCCAGGGTGTTCCATAGCCTAGGGGCAGCTGCTGAAAAGGCCCTGTTCCTACAAGCTGTCAAGCCCCGCACACAGAATACACACACAAACAGAGTCAGTCCTTTGCCAAGGTCTTTAGTGAAGAATCAAGCAAGTTCAAGTTCTTTGCCAACAATCAGGTGCCAGATAAATAACAGAATTTAAATCACAGCAATTACCAGTCCAAGTCAACACCAGAAAGTTTCACAGAATCCAGAAGCCAAGCCAAAGGGAATAGATCAAGCCATTGTCAAGGAAACCAGTCTGAAGTCAAAGCAAAACAGAGTCAGGAACAGACAGGAACGTGGTCGCAAGTTCAAGTGACACATTGCTCCCACGGAGAGCTCAAGGTGAGCTTGCCAGCTATATTCCAAAACAGGGAACACGCCCTTACTCCTGGGAAGGCTTCTGCTAGTACTCAGGGCTATCCGACCTGATTCTCCATCTAGAATCAAGGACTCTTTTTCTAGCTATCCTGGCAGCATGTTGTTGTAGAATCCTGCTCATGGCCCTTCTAGGAGGCGGAGATATGTTTTCAGCTGAGTCATCAGACCCAGCTGCTTGTTGACTCCAGCTGCAAGCCTCTTCCAGCAGCTCTTCACCAGTTAACCCCTCAGAATCAGGTTCTGTGGCAGGCAGGGTTCTGACACAAGCCATCCCTTTCACCTCCTTAAGGGATGGCTCTTTCAGGAGGGCCCCCTGGCTCGATCTTAATTGCTGGGCAGGTTTATATGGAAGGAGGCGGTCCTTCAAGTAGTGTATCTAGGTCCTAAGCCTAGATACCTGAAGATACCTCTGGCTTTGCAACCAGATACCTAAATCACTGAGCTATCCAGCCAGCCAATCAGGATGTTACAGTAACCCCCCTCCGTTCGCAGGGGTTAGGGACCCACCCCACCCGCGATGCATAAAAATCTGCAATATGCAGAAGAGGGTGGGGTGGGGGTGAGGGGCAGGGGGCGATTGCCGGCAGTGGCAGGGGATCTTACCTCCCGCCGCCACCACCCGCCTGCGCAGCCCCGAGGCTTCTCCAGGGTGCGTGGGAGTGCCGTGTGGAGCAACCCAATCCCCCCATCGCCCTCCCATGCACCCTGGAGGCTTCTCAGAGGGGCGGGGGTGGCACGGAGCAACCTCCCCCCCCATGGTGCAGGTCCTGCGGTCCTGCAATGTAGTGGGACCGCAATACCTGAACCGTGAAATGGTGGGGGGTCACTATATTATGAATTCTGTCTTCATTGGCTTTTGCTTTTGCCTAAGATTCTTTTCCTTGGTTGGTATAACAGCTAGAACACATGTTATAATTGCCACAGGTGGATCCTTGAAAAGAGACTCTGTGTGAGACTGCAACATGTGGCTGTACTTAGAACAGCGGTTTCCAGTCTTGAGTAACCCAGATGTTCTTGGTCTGCAATCAGCAGAAGCCTTCAGCACCAATGGTGCCGTCGTGGGGTTTTGGGAATTGTGGTCCTAGAGCATATGTTTTATTCAAGATTAGTAACCACTGTATTAAGAATCCTCCTCACCATTAGTTCTTGAGTCCATCATACATGTGGGAAGGGGCTAGAATGGCTTGTAACATGGTAACAAACTTAGTTGTAGGTATTTCAGAACATATAATGTCTGAACAGGGCTCCTGTACTTCTTTTTGTAGATGGAGATCCTCCTCTCATCTTACTTCTGAGATGACTAACTGTAGGAAGTTTTGTGACCTTTCATGAATGCATCCATGTCATCAGACATTTGCACTGTTGGAAGTGAGTGGTGCAACTCAGCTTACCCTCAAGAAGATGCATGCCTTTGCATGAGGAAGAAGAGAGAGGATGTCCCTGGGGTTTCTAAACAAGTATTTGTTGGCTTTGTTATTGACCCTCCTGCAACCTCAGATTGCTATTCTCAGGGTTATTTTTTTCTCACATGTTTTTCTTACCCTTCCATGATGAGACACCCTGCCTTGCTTCTCTGAAGATGAGAGAAACAGCCATTGCTCCTGAGATCTCCCATTTAGTTAGCTAGAACTAGGGCATCGATCATCCTTCCTAATCCAAGTATATTCCCTAATAAACACAAGGTTTCCAATTTTCTTAGAAGAAGGCATGAATGCAGTTCCTGCACAAAATGGGAAGTGTGCTCATGTAATCATTCCGAGTCCCAAGGAGCTGAACCCATAAATTATCATTGCTGCTGTGTCACTTGCATGTTCACAAGTACTGTGATGTGTAATGGAAGAAATTGAAGTGAAAAATGAGGATCCACAATCCCCAAACCCCTTATTGTGGGTCATGGCTCTTGGGGTTCTGCAAGTTTAAGACCAAAGCTTCTTCATCTCCTGCACAAGCATTCCCTACAGAAACCTTAAGGGTTTTTTTAAGTCCACTTGCGTAACAGCCAGTTCCACAATCCCACAGTCCAATGTCTATTGCTGCATGTCAGCCATTACTGAGACCGCAGCTGGGGAAGCAGACACACTTTTCACCTTGTGTGTTGTTGTTGATGTTTTTTTAAACCAACAATGTGTTTGCCAACTGCATTGTTAGCAGCATGTATATATTGTATATATTGTTCAGCTGGTAGATGAATGACAGATAAAGGTCTATAAAGCTTGTGTACTGAGCACACTTTTGTATTGCAGCGAGTCTTGGACCATCAATGCCCAACAGGAAAGAAAGCTTAATACCTTCCATATGCACTGTCTTAGGCGAATATTCAACATTACCTGGCATGACAAAGTCCCAAATAGCATAGTCCTGAATCAAGCTGGAATCCCTAGCATGTACACTTTATTGAAACAGCAACACCTATGCTGGCTTGGGCACGTTGTGAGAATGGATGATGGCTGGATCCCAAAAGATCTTCTATACAGAGAACTAGTGCAGGGAAACTGCCCCAGAGGGAGACCAGAGCTGCGGTATAAGGATATTTGTAAGAGGGACCTGAAGGCCTTGGGAATGGACCTCAACAGATGGGAAACCCTGACCTCCGATCACACTGTCTGGAGGCAAGAGATACCGCATGGTCTACATAAATTTGAAGAGGCATTTGTCCAACAGGCAGAGGAACAGAGGCAGGCACGGAAAGAACGAAACTCGAGGACCGGGCAAGAAACAGAATACATCTGCCCCCAGTGCAGTAGAGACTGCCATTCCCGAATTGGTCTATTTAGTCACACTAGGTGTTGTTTTTAGGATCTCTACTCCAGGCATGATACCATAGTCTTTCGAGACTGAAGGATGCCAATGATGTAAAGGAATGAACAGAAAGAAATGAAACCGGTGACTGCTTCCCTTTTAGGAAGCACCCTTCCTGGAACTGAGTTACTGAACAATACCCATGTGAATTCTTTTATCCCTTGCAGGCAGCATTGGGGCTCTTCACTAATCCTTACAGTACTTATAGCTTGCATCCAAAGTAATTCTCAGCTAATGCAAGAAAAGAGTACTAAGAAATGTATTTTAAAAAAAAAACTAATGCAATTTTAGCTCTTTATGCCAGACCTCAATTAAAAATTCAAATGAATCCTCCACTCTTCCTGTAAATTTGATCTGATCTCATGTTAATTCTATTTTCTAATTTTGAATGTACTTTCATTACAAATTCTGTGTATTTATAAGTGAAAAGCAATGTTATTTAATACATTATTGTATGCCTCTGTCTTATCTTGTTAATATTCCTAGGTAGGAGAGCATGAATCTACATTATTAAGAATCTCACACTAGATTGCATTTATTATGAATTACATTTATTAAAATTAACTGAAGCATGATATTTCCTTTTTTTAAAGTGAAACTTTGACTCTTTTTAGATTTATATAAGTTACAACAGATTTACAATACATCTATTGAGAAGTTAGGACTGCGGCAAATATAACAGATCTGTAATCTATTTCAAGTTCCCTGAATTGCAATTGAACCACTATGTAGGGTATCAGAATGTGAATTTTAATTTAAAAAATTGTCTTTCTATATATAGTCTTTTGTTACTAATTTTAAACAATTAAAAATAGCTGCTAAATTCAAAATCAGAATTTTAGCAAACATATCATGTTGAACATCTCTTGTTCAAACATCTCATATGAAACTGACATGTCATCTCACTTACAGATTCTTAGAACCTGGCTTCTAGTTTTTAGGCTTGACTCTTTTGTCTGCTCACATGTACCAGTGATGCTGAGACACAAGAAATGCAACAATGATGATAGGAAAGGGAAGGATGTATCACAAAGACCCCTTAGGAGCTTGATGAGAGTTACCAGAAAGCTTATCGTGATATCAAGGGCAACTCCTGAAACAGCTAGGAGCGGAATATTGGGAAAATGAGATAATGGAGAAGTATAAGAAGGAAAATTTGCTTTGAGAGATGTAAGTTAGGTAACTGCAATTAAACTTATGAATGCATATGTGACATGCACACTCTTATTATTTCTACTGCCACCACCAGTTTCCTGGATACCTTTATTTATTTTAATAAGAGAGTCTGACACCATTAAATTCCATCTTTCAAAGTAAAATATGGAATGTTTATTGATTTACTATTGGATCTCCAATGTTATGTATATAGTGATGACCGATTAACTTATATGCTTTAATACAATGCAGTTCACAATGCTTCTTATTTATTCACACAGTTACTTTTGTTTATATATGTTTATCAAGCTTTGTCCCAGACCCTAGCCAGCCTCAGGATCTCACTCATGACTGTTAAATAACTCTCTTAGATCTTAACTGCCTGACTCTCTAGCTTCTCCTCCATTACCACAGGGTTCTATACATTTATATATTGTAGCCACACTCACTGATTCACTGATTGGCTACTCTAAACACACATATAAATATTCATACATAATGTTACATATTCATAACCAATCCTGTTCATCATAGCATAATATAAACTTTTCATGTTGAAAGGGATTTATTGAGATAAAGATGGAATTTAATGGTACCAAGCTGGATGTTAGCCTTGTCTATACTTAATATGCAGATCTGTTTTTAAAAAGTTAGATTTGAATGGCATAAGAAACAAGGAACTGTCTGAATACAGCAACTCATCACTGCATTCTAAACTCATGCAGATATTTGCTGAGGAACATCAACAAGATTGTTTATGTCAAATGAAGATGAGGCTGAGGGAAATGTGTTGAAAAATGTGTTCCATTACTACCAGTCTTTTATGATGTATTATGCATTTAGATGTCTCGCATAATGGCGCTGATAGGATCTTGTTGTCAGTCTTGACAGATGAGCTAGTGGTGGAACAAGTATTGCCATGTGCAAACATCAAGTTATCTACGTCAAATGTCTACCTCTCGCCCCTAAATGAGTCTCTTACATGTGTATTGTGCAATTTTGGGGGGTTGGTTTATGTGTTTGCTGAAGAGCAATAATTCAAAATCCTTAACAATGCATAGTTTTCACTTCTTGTGTTCTGGAAGTGGGGAAAGGAGTAAGAACTAGATAAGTGAATGTTGAACAAATGAAAGATTGTTTTCATTATTTTACATCTTTGTCTATCTTGCCTTTTGCAGCTGAATTTGTCCTGGATACATGCTGCCATGAATTAGAATATGTAGAAGAACCAGTAACTGATAATGGTCAGTGGTGACAAATTGAAAGGAAAACTGGAGCCCCAAGTGAGACTGAATGGTCACATATGTTGTGGAAGACATAATCCAGAAACAATAATGTAACAGGCTAGAAGGAAAGAGGAGAATTGAAGAGGAGAGCTCAATTCACCAATGTCCTACTGGTTTGATTACAAAAAAACCACAAACAAACAAACAAAAACAAACAAAACAAAACCCACCCCCAAAAACCACCTTAACAGATTCAGACTGTTTGTTTATTCACAGTACACATCTCACAATATTATCATTGGGTCAGAAGACTGAGGTCTAAGGAGGTTAAACAATTTCATGAAAGATGAAATTATCAAAGGTGAGTGCTAGTCACAATGGCAATATATCAAAACAATCCTTGAAAAATTTAATTTACATAATCTCTATGTTGACATACTGAAAGCATTCATAACTAGGCAGTGGTAGTATTATATTGAGAACCAAAAGGTTGAGAATGGCTGGACGGAGACAATTGAAGCAAAACCATGGGCTGTTTTAAAGTACTGCTGAAGATAAAAAGAGCTACATTTGGAAGGTTAAAATAAGAAATCTTAACTGAAGGGACTAGTGAATCAGATGATAATAGCAGAAAGTGTTATTCCCCCCCCCCCCCGTCGTCAGTAGTAAAAGGCTATTCAATTAATTGACAATTTCATGGATGGCTTCTATTCTTTATAATCTTTGCAATTTAATGTCATGTTTATTATTAGCTTATTAAATATAAATATTGCTGATGGTGGCTGTGGCCACTGGAATATTTCTTCTTACTGCATGCTTGAACACATTTTGTGGTTATTACTGATTCGAGCCCTAGTTTTATTATTTGCAGCTACTGGAGCAAGATGCTGATTTCTGAGGACTTGGATCAGGTAGAGCGACAAAGAGAGAAAAGCAGCAGGTGGAAAACCATAATGTATCTTTCTCATTTAACAAACTTAGTTCTGATCCTACATGCATCTCTTTTAAGGTCTCTAATGTGTTTGTCTCCCCAGTTTGAGGCAGAATGCTTTATATCCATAGAATAATTGAGTTGGAACAGGCCTATATAGCCATCAAGTCCAAAATGGAAAGTAGCAATTAAATGAGGATATGCATATAGTTTCAAAGGTGGAAAGTAGAAATGGATATGATCTAGGAAAATGACGGCTCATGATGGTTCATGGTTTGTTGCTATCCACAAGTCATAAACTTTCATGAAATTTCCAATGTGTTGTGTCCTTAGAGAGAGGAAGGATTCAAGCTCACCTTAGCTCCAGCCAAGCAGAGACAGATCAAGCTCTCAGGCACAGTCAAGTAGAGACAGGTGTAAGATGTGGGAGCCTGAGGCTGGAGAACAGTAGAATGTAGGATTCTGGCCTGTCCAATCAGGAGCCAGCAGGCTGTTTAAACCATCCTATGGCCGGCGACAAGTGAATCCTGATAGTATATATAAGCTGGCCCTTGGGCCATTTTAGCTGCAGTTTTTCTTCCCATGTAATATGTGTGAGTGTGATGGAATAAAGAGCCGAATAATCACTTTCGGGTGTCGTCTGGTTCCATCGGACCCACTACATCTCACAATGAAATGGATTGTGTCATGGTTTTTGTGATTTGAGAAGTCAAGGAGCAGCAAAGCAACCCTTGCCTGAGTTAGAGATGACAAGACTCTCCTCCCTATCCCCTCCAAATTTGGTGAAGTTTGGATTTGGGACATTTGAGTTTTAGCCTGAATCAGGATGTTGCTCTTCATGTGGTGGACTGGGGAGGGAATACAAAGAGAGCCAGAGAAATGAATTACCCAGAGATGTGTGCTTTTCTCACAGTCTCCACTGCAAAAATGAAACCATCAGCCAAGCTGCCCGGGGTGTGGACCCAATAACCAGCTACTCCCAGAGAGTGAACTTGGAGTGTTTGGTTGCCTTACCTGACAAGCAATCCTACACAAAGCTTTTTCTAGGTGTGCCTGAGCATTGTCTTGGGAATTGATTGAGTGGTGCCATGTTATCACTCCCCTGCACCTGGTCCTTGAAGTACCCTGGTTTTAAGCCTGGAGATTACACATCTCCATCATGGTTTATAACCTGTGATGGACTTTTCCTTCAGGAATCTGTCCAATCCCCTTTTGAAGGGATCCATCACCACATCATTGAGCTGCCCACCAGCACACCAAGATCTCTTTCCTGATCTGTCACGGACAGCTCAGAGCCCATGAGTTGATAGATAAAATTTTGATAAAGTTTTGATTTGATAGTACTGATAATAAGAGTTACTAAAGGATCCTTGGTGGGTGACAAGTACAGTCAAGCACTGAAACACAGATTAACACATACTGTATATGAAAGAAAAAGTTTTGCTTAAGTCCAATATAGCAGAGTGTTACTTGCAAGACCAGTTATATAATACTATCCATTCAACAGACAGTTGGATCTTATTTCCTTGCTCCAGCTTTAACCTTAAATCAAAAGAGTCCATTCTAGAAAGGAAAAATGGCTTATTAAAAGACTATCCATAAGCAAGACTATTACTGGGTTTATTGGGTTTTAGGTCAAACTGCAATCAGGAGGTTGCAGTTTGACCTTAAAATCAAACCGGTTGTTATTTTTTCTTTGCATGACAAAACTCTATATACTTTGCAAACATCACCCAAAAATATAAAAAAGCAGAACACAAGGAAAGGCAAACCAGTGGCCATGTGACCAGCACATCATGTGCCCCAGCACAGTCTTTTACCAAATTCCTGCTGCTAGATCATATATAGCAGAGTCTTGGCTTCAAGCCTTCCAGATGTTTAGGCTCAAAATCATCTTAGAAACCCCAGACAAGATGGCCAATGGTGAGGGACTCTGGGATATGCTGTTCAAAACCTCTGGAGGAACAAAAGTTAAGAACTGTTGATAGAGAGATTCAAAATTCAAACCAGCACATTGGATTGTAGCCAGAAGTGGACAGGTATCCATAATATTAGCTATGATTTTAGATATAATCATACTTCTGTTTCCTTTGTACTATCCAAATACAACAATATAAGTGTACTTTCAAGATCTCCCTGGAAATTGTCTTGAAGAGCCTAATCCAAACACTGCTGAAAAATAAAAGAGAAAAGTTCTTGTTTCCTCCCCAACTACTCCCTTTCATCTTACAGAGACTTTGAGTTCTGTATATGAGGGCCAGATCACATATGTCAAAAGAACCCAAGTTGTACTGATACAGCTTTTTAAAAAGATCATTCATAAACCCCCAAGCACACGAAGATGACGAATATCGATTCATTTTCCCAAACAGTGGTTTATTTCTGATTTATTTTTACCTTACCAAGAAGGTTGTTTTAAATTGTAACAATGATGTATTGATTCCTTCTTTATTGCTTTAGTATGTGTGCAAGCTCCTGTCAATTTATTTTCTTTGCAAAGGCTACTTGATGTCCACTGTACTTGTACCTGTAAATACATATATATTTGATAAGTGTATTGACAGACGGGCAGCATCTGTCATGTTGTTTTTAAAGACTGGAAAGAAACAGGTTAAAATGTGAATTCACATCAAAATATATCCACCTGCCACCATTACATTCTAAGAAAAATCACACAGAAAACCACAAGAGGAATGCATCAACATTCCCATGCACCATAAATGCATATCCAAGAATGGAACAATGCACAAGTCAAAAGCAAAAGTCAAAAGGTTATGGGAAAGTAACACATGGTGGCATTACTGGCCATGTGTGTAACAATGGATTTGGGATGATTTTTGTGTACTTGTGTTACTTTTGACTTTTGCTTTTGACTTCTGTATTGTTTCATTCTCAGCTGTGTACTTATGTTGCATGGGGATTTTGAAACATTTTGCTTGTGGTTTGAAATGTAATGATAGGAGGTAGATGTCTTTTGCTACCAGCTCAAAGGACACACACACACACACACACACACACACACACACAGAGAGAGAGAGAGAGAGAGAGAGAGAGAGAGAGAGAGAGAGAGACTTGAATGGGAGCTTGAGCACAGTTTTCTGCTATGAATTGAAAAGAAAGGAGTGCAACACCTCCTCAGTCTTCTTTTTAACCCTTTGCCCTTGTGAAGGAGGAGAGAAGCTTCAGACCTCTCTACTGTACCACAGATTTAAAACCAATATAAAAATAAAATAAAAATAAGGGGCAACACAACCCCAGGAAAAAAGACAGAAATAAATTCCACTGGTGTAGTTGTCAAGAACATTTCAAAATGGAACAACTAATCTGCATTGTTAAAAGCAATGAGAAGATTTTTGCTTGTCTATAGACCCCGAGACCATGGAAATAAATGTATCAATACAACAGAGCTTTTGGAAAGAACTGATATAAGCTCTTTTGGAAGTGTGGTTTGGCTTGGAATTTGAATATGTAGCCCAGCTGTTAGAATGAAAAGCAAATAATCAGTTTGTTAAAATATTAATGGATTAGCCCCACATCATACATTTCATTTGTATAAATTTTGATATCGAATAAGCATTTTAGAAAGAAAGAAAGAAAGAAAGAAAGAAAGAAAGAAAGAAAGAAAGAAAGAAAGAAAGAAAGAAAGAAAGAAAGCAGAGGTCAAAGTAAATTTGTAATTATTTGAAATTAATAGTTATTTAATTATTGCAAAAATTTCAAGTTGTGAAGAAATGGTTTAACTATTCACATGCCCTGCCTGCATTTCAAGATGCAAGCAATGCTACCCATTTCCACTCCAGAGACAAACAGAAAAGATTGAAGTAATCTATTTCCTACTATAAATGTGTTTCCTTAAGGAGAAACCTTTCACCTTACAAAAGCTGTAACACAAACACACACACACAATGTAGGTAAATAGCCTTCAGAAAAACCAAACTACCCAGCAGATTGGAACTCAATCCTCTCCTTTTTCTTGCAGATTGAGAGCCAAGGGAGATATAATTTGATGCTGAAATGTATAACCTTGTTCTGAATGTTTTTCCAGTTCAGTTTTTGGTGCTTCAGTTCAAATTCAACAGGGGTGTTTGGTGTGAAGAATGCTTCACACGTGCAAAAGGAAACAAGAAAACCTCAAGAGATATTAGCCCACCCCACTAGAGATGGGCACGACTTAGCGAAATTTTCGTTTTCATTTTCATTTTTTCATTTTTGTTACGTAACGAAACAAAAATGAAAAACGGTTCAAAAATGGACCGAAAATGGAAACGAAACGACTAATTTTGAGCCAATTTTCGTTTTTTGTTACTGGAAAAGCACTTAATGGAGCTAAATGGGAAGAAACGAAAAATTTTTCGTTTTTGTTTTCGTTTTTTGTTTTCATTACGTAACAAAACGAAAATGAAAAATTTTGAAAATTAGCTCACGAAAACGGAAACGAGCCGAAACGGACCCCTAGACGAAAAAGAAAACGAAAACAAAAAAATTTTCTGAGTCGTGCCCATCTCTACACCCCACCCCTGTTCCTACTGACAGCCATTGTTTTGCTTCGGTTTGTGTCCATATTTCCCTTGGCCCCTGCTCATTGCTTCCTTAGTCTGTTTTCTTTGCTTACTGATTTCATTCGATCAGAGCTTGTGTATGGAATGCGATAGAACTACAACACACTGTGGCTAATCAGTTTTGACTACATAATGATGTTATTGCAAGCAAAAGTAGCCAATTTAGATTAAGAGTCGAGTGATGGAGGAAGCATTACCTTCACTTGAAATTAGTGTCACTTTCCCCTCAGTGACGTGATTGGGTAGCCTAATCTTTCTAGATCTACAACATTGAGATTCTGAATGGGCAATTCTGTGAGAGATCTCTGTTGCTTTTCCTGGAAAATAGCCTGCTGTCTAAGGATTGGGGGCCTGGAGACTCTAGTATAAAACAAATATATAACAACTCTGAGAAATTTGGAATAAAACTGCAGTCCTAAGCAGGTTAAAATAAAGTGGAAATTTATGTCATAGAAGTGTTGGAGTTGAGGGAGGCATTTAGAAGGCTGCTGATATTTGCATGTGCAATTTTCATCTTGATACAGGGATGCCTTGCAGTGGTCTCTACATGTGCATGGTAGAATTGTACAGCTGACCCTTATGGACTCCTCCCTGCCCAAATCTAATTGTTTTAGTTCCTGCATTTTTGTGGTATTATTTTTTATTTATTTTATCTTTTGTTTTTTGTCTTATTTTGTTTTATGTTGATTGCTGTCTTGTTTTGTTTTATATTATGTTTTTTATTGTGATGTCCATATTTTTGCCATTTGTAAGCTGCCCAGAGTGGTGTGCATGCACTAACCAGGTGGAATGAACATTAGATAGATAGATAGATAGATAGATAGATAGATAGATAGATAGATGATAGATAGATAGATAGATAGATAGACAGACAAATTCAACTTAAGAGCAAAAAAGTTGGCATTTTAACTGCTGCCTTACAATTTTAGATGCAGTCTGCTCTACTTACATTTTTTATTTTTTTTCAATTTTTCAATTTCCTTTTTTTTCATTTTTTAGATAGGGCTGCCCTACTTAAGAGTTGTTCGACTTATAAACATGCATTTGGAACGGACTAAGCTCGTAAGTAGAGGCACCACTGTACTAATTATATTCAGTGTTCTGATCTCTTGCTCCAATAAGGTTGCCAGCTTGAATGCTATATTTAAATGCTATGGTCTGAGTCCAGTTGATAACCCCAACTACATTAGATCCACTGAGAATGTGGAATGTATGTCACTGCAGATCTGCCAGCTTCCCACTGATTCCAATGATCTACTCTAGTTAGGTAAAATAAAGTACTTCACTGTCTAAGAAGACAAAAAGGCTACAATTTTTCATTTGAGGTTATGCATCCTGGCTTCAAACAGTTGACTATCCAGTCCACAACGCATGCCACAGAACAGGGATGAACAATGTATGGCTCTTCAGTTGTTGGTG
This sequence comes from Phrynocephalus versicolor, assembly GCA_023846285.1. Lineage (NCBI taxonomy): Eukaryota > Metazoa > Chordata > Lepidosauria > Squamata > Agamidae > Phrynocephalus > Phrynocephalus versicolor. The sequence goes on from JAHTLZ010003526.1 coordinate 35,071,403, forward strand.
AAGTTTGAGAAGGAAAAAAAAGGTCATATTAACTAAGATTTTCAAATAAATGTTCCATTTTATGGTCCATGAGAGTATTAGCAGCACATACATCTTTTCATTTCCCATCACTTAGTCAAAAACCTGAATGTTAGATTCTTCCCCCTTTTCTAATTATATCCATAAGAATAAAGTGCATGCTTTAGATGATGGAGGGCAAAGTATAAGCAAATGGATATATTAGGGGGAAAAAAGATGTCAGTTAATATGCATGAATATCAAGATGGGGAAAAAAAACTCGATCACAACTTATTACTCCATTCAGACAGTGTTAGAACAACAGTGAAATCCTGAGAAATACAATAAAAATGAACATATAATTTGATAGCCCTTGTAAATAGCAAACCCCATAACTCTTTACAATGGGCTGTGCTGGCTGCAGATGATAGGAATTGTGGTCCAGGAACTTCCAGAGGACCAAGTGTTCCCCTTTGAGTTTTTCCAGATTAAAGTTCTCTGATTTACTATTAAAAGACTAAATTTGTTCCCCAGCTGATGAGCCACTTACCTTGCTGCTTTTTAAATAATAAGTGGATGTAGAGATGCCAATAGTGGTTTCATATTTAAGGTTTTAATACACTCTATTGACCGATGCTTGGCATTTATTATCACTAAAATTGGTGTCATTTATCATTTTCTAATTAGTTTTAGTAGACTGATAAAGCAATTGATTTAGATAGGGATTTCTCTCTCTCCAGATTTGTGAAGCACTCTGATGTCCTCTTAATTAGGTGGACAGAATGCTACCTAGTAAATTATTCTATCTGAAATTGTAGAACAAAAGTGCATCTTTTAAAAAAAATAAAATCACATAGCAAGGCATCGAGAGGTTGTAAAAAAGATAAGCATGCTACAAACAATCACATTTCCCAGGCCCGTCCATTTTATTGAAACAGAAACCCTTGTCATAACAGGTTTTGATTCAGTAGTTTACACTGCGAGTTGACATATTATTTCAAACATCAGTGAGCATAACACAAATGCTTTAGTGCCATTGGGATGGATGCAGTGTATCCATTGATGGCAATTTTAATAAAACTTAATCTGTTGTTTAAATTGAAATATGTGCTTAAAAGGGAGCATGGTTTCTAAGCTACTTGAACGCCAGAGCCAAATGGCTAGCAATATTTTTGAATGAAAATATGAACTTTAATTGGGGTTTAGGTTCAACAACTCTCCAATGAGTTCATCATTAATTAAATGTAAACAAGAAGAAAATAAATAATATAAGGAGAATAGCCTAGAAACCTTTAGACAGAGTGTTCAGGCAATCTGATAAAATAATGTATAATAAAGAGGCGGGGCAGAGGTGCTGGGTGAAGGATGAGCAACAAACTGAACCCCAATCAATTCCTAATTCTAAAAATATCTGATATTATTTATTTTATTATTTATTTTACAGTATTTTTACCCCACCTTTCTCCTTGGAAAAGGACCCAAGGTGGCTTACAGTAATGAAGGATAATAAGACAGTCCGGTACAATTAAGACATGTTCAAGTACTGAGAACAGGGAATTGAGGGACATCTTAAAGCATTAAAAGACAACATTACATTAAAGCTACAAGAGAATATAATCAGTTAAAAAGAGAGTAAAATTCCATGTGAAAGTTATGAGTGATGGAAACTATAATTGAAAACATCATGTCAGTCAATCACACAAGTTTGTAAGTGGTTAGAAACACAAAGTTTATGTGATCACATAGATTCATCTAAAAGACAGATACAGTAATAGGCCAACAAAATAAAACTTCAGGTAACTGAGACAACTTCATATAGTTAGACCCAGGAGACATAAAGAGAAATCTGCTCTAGCTACACATGCCCTAGTGACATGCATTCTATGTGGGGCTACTGATGGAAAGTCTCAGGAAGTCAATGGGTCCAGAACACAGTGGCCAGACTGCTGACTGGGGTGGGTTACAGAGATCACATTACACCCCTACTAAAAGCAGCTCCACTGGCTGCCAATCACCTACTGGGCACAACTGCTGAACTTAACCTACAACGTACAAAATGGACTGGGTCCTAGCTACCTCAAAGATCAAATATCGCAGTATGAACTGGCTCGGGTGCTAAGATAATCAGGAGAGGCCTTTCTCTCCATCCCTCCATCTTCACAGGTGTGCTTCAAAACAACACATGAAAGGGCCTTTTCTGTTGCTGCTCCCAGACTTTGGAACCCCCTTCCTCTGAAGGCCAGGACTGCCTTGTCTCTGCTGTCTTTCCGGAAGCAGGCAAAGACCTTCCTCTTCAGAGAGGTTTTCCCTGAATGAGGGACTTCCTACTATGTAACTTTATATGGAATACCATACATGATTGCTGTGACGTGCCCCTTTCACACACTGGGTTTTCACTCACTGCTGCCACCACCAGATTCACTGGACACTTATATGTATTTGAGAGAGAGAGTCACACCAAGTAATATATTTTAAAAAAAAACATGAAACATTTATTGGTTTACAATGAGATGATCAGTATTTTGATAGCTTTAGCTGAAGTTGCATACATGTAAACTTATAATAAAGTGTTTCCTAAACCAGACCCTTTTCAGTGGCAGCTCCTACCTGACCAACTGACAATATAACTGACTCTCACCTCTCTTAACTGAACTCCCCTCAGTTCTAACCTGAACTGAACATCAACTCAAACTCAACTGTTTACCACCCATTATGTTCCATATATAACATTATTAGCCACTCCCACCTGCTTAGTGATTGGCTATTCAAATTAGAGTCATAAAGATTCATACTTCTATTAACCCTTTTCGCCACAGTTGCATTGACTGTTTTCATAAGAACACCAGTGTTTTCCATGTTACTTTCCACCCTTCATAATGGATTTTCTTTGCTTTTTGTGTGTTCTTTGTAGCTCTACTGTTATCTTTTAATGTTCTTAGATGCCTCATTTAATTCCCTGTTCTTATCTTGAATATGTCTTCAATGTTCCAGGCTGCATATTGCCCCTCATTATTGTAAGCCACCTTGGGTCCTTTTCCAAGGAGAAAGGTGGAGTAAAAATATTCAAAATAAATAAATAAATCAATAATGGCTCCAAAATATTTGATGATGCTTAATACAGAAAGTCATGTCCTATCAGGTAAATGTTTCCTACCAGTGCCAAGAAGCTGTATTATTTTCCCATCCTGCTGCTAGATCATTTTCACTTGGACTTGATGATCGAAAGGGTAATTTCTAGTTTTACAGTACTAAGATTATTGTATTATAGGTCCATCTTGTGTAACATCTCAAGGGTCAATCGTGCAATCTCAGTGTTGCCCAGGGCAAAGATGGATAAAAGGAAGTTAAGGTAGTTCTGAAGAATCCAGAAGGGAGAAGAGTGGTCCAGAGGTTATACAAGGGGACAGGGGAGAAATTGGAATGGTGGCATGAATGGGGTAGGCATGAATAATTTAAGATCTCATATGGGTAGGGCTCTTTGTTCCATTGGTCTGTTCAGTCAAGTTGAGATGCAAAAGGAAGCTGGACCCTGATCCTTGTGACTGGATCATTGCAGCCCTTTGGAGGACAAGAGAGTCTTCGCCATGGAGGACAAGAGGGGCCACATACCTGGCAATTCCAATCTTAACTCCCAGTATGAGAAGTAGGAGTAAATAGCAGGGTAGCCAAATTTGCTGATGACACTAAATTATACAGGGTAGTAAAAACTGAGAGAGATTGTGAGGAGCTCCAGAGGGATCTCTTGACACTGGGGGAGTGGGCAAACACTGGCAAATGAGCTTCAACATTAGCAAGTGCAGAGTGATGCATGCTGGGGCAAAAACCCCCAATTACATTTATAAACTAATGGGGTCTGAACTCTCTGCAATAAACCAGGAAAGGGACCTTGGTGTCTTGATGGACAGCTCAATGAAGGTGTCAACTCAGTGTGCTGCTGAAGTGAAAAAAACAAACTCAATGCTAGGGAATGGTATAGAAAATAAGTCAGCAAGTGTCATTTTGCTTTTTTTTAAATCTATGGTAAGGCCCCATCTGGAGTATTGTATTCTGGTTACCCTACCTCCAGAAGGATTTTATGGAAATGGAAAAAGTGCAGAGGAGGGCAAGAAGAATGATTAGGGGACTGGAACACCTTCCTTACCATCTGAGGCTGCAATGGCTGGGCCTCTTCATTCTTGAATGATGGAACCTAAGAGGTGACCTGATTGAAGTTTATAAAATCATATACAGTGTGGACAAAGTAGATAAGGAAAAACTGTTTTCCTTATCACACATCACTAGAACTAGAGGGCACTCTATGAAATGTTTGGGTGCAAGATCTCAAACAAATAAGAGAAAGTACTTTTTCACCCAGAGGATCACTGGTCTCTGGAACTCCCTGCTGGGAGAAGGGGTGACAGCTGTCAGCCTTGACAGCTTTAAGAAAGGATTGGACAACTTCATGGAGAACAAGGGTATCAATGGTGGCTATTATTATGGATGCCTAAGGACAACTTGTCAGTTGGAGAAATAGGTAGGCTATCTCTCAATGCCATTTGCGGGGAATCATAAGCAGGTGAAAACATCTGCTTGGGAATAGCCTGAAGCAAATGGTGAGCCACTTTGTGAGACAGAATGCTGGACTGGATGGCCTGTGGCCTGTTACAGCAAGGCTGTAGTTATGTTCTTAACTGAAATCAGAAAAATGACACGGAAAAGAAGGAATCTGAATTTGACTTCTCATCTTGCTTATTCGATTCTGTTATTGTAATCTTCCCTGTGAATTAGCTTTTACAATACTTTTTCATTTATATCTAGAAACAGGTCCTAATCTCAATGTGGGAAGTAAGATTTTGATCACCAGAGTGAGGCCAGTAGCAAAACACGCTCCTGGATCCATGTCACACCAGAGATACCCTATTTCTCAACAAATTTGTTAAAAATGGCTTTGCAGGAATACCAAGATGCCAGATGGAGAAGATAAGCTAGCAGATGGTGATCCAGCAGACTGAAGACAGCTCTTTAGGGGACAAGATGAGAAGGCAAATTCTCTAGCAAAAGTAGATGAACTTGTTAAGTGAGCCGTGAGTTTGTCACTGGAAGCTGGCAGAGATCCACAGCTCAAAACTGACTGATGTTGGCAGGAAAACCTGGCAGAAGCAGGTGGATGTTGATGGACAGCAACTGGTGGTTTCTGCATGCAGAATAAGGTGGATATCACAGAACAGAAGCTCTTGGATTTCCAGTGCAAGTCAAAGAAAGTTTACCTTTTGAAGCTAACTACCAGAAGTATGGTGAATATTATGACGGCTCCGTGGGCAGCTTGTCCGCCCGCGGAGCCCGTTTGCCTCCCGCGAGAGCGGCAGGTGAGAACAGGAACTGCTTCCTGGTTGGGAGGGGGGAGGAGCACCCTATAAAGGGCAGCTCCTCCCCCAGTAAGGCAGCAGTCCTGTTCTGGCATTCCCCACCCACCCACTGCGTTAGGACCAGTGTGAGTGTAACTGGTCGCCTGGTTTGGGGACGGATAGGAATTTTTGACCCACTCTCTAGATTGGCTATTGAGAGCGGGGATTTTTTGCCTATCCTACACTGGTACCTCGGAGTTAGATTGTTTGCTGAAGTTTTGATTGGTCACACTATGGCATCTGAAGCTGGCGGAGGGCAGCGGTGAGCTTGCAATTAACATCTGGACCCAAATGCCCCTTAACCACAGCGCTGCGGGCCATGAGGTCTCGGTGCTGAGGTGGGGGAAAGCAAATGCCTCCCTGACATGGGGATTACCCAGATTGGCGCCATCAAAGACAGGGAGGGCTAATCTAAATTGACTGGCCTGGTGGGTGCTGTCGGACGACTGCACCAACTGGGGGTTCATAGCTCGCCCGATGCTGCCCAGTTGGAGGGGTCCCGGGAGACCCCGGGGTTCCAACCTGGTTGCTGATGCCTGGCCCCTCCTGTTGTTGTTGTTGTTGTTGTTGTTGTTGTTGTTGTTGTTGTTGTTGTTGTTGTTGTTGTTGTTGTTGTTGTTGTTGTTGTTGT
>JAHTLZ010003526.1:35085164-35097802 GCA_023846285.1 Phrynocephalus versicolor
CTCTGAATTTGCAATTGAAACTTTGTGTATCATAATTTATAATCTGTCTGGATTCTCCCCATTAAACCTCACATTTAAAACATAAAATATACTTTTATTTTAAAAGGCATGTTTTTCATTGCTGATTGGTGATTGAAGATCTGTACAAAAAGATCTGAAGAAGGCCTCTGGGATCTAGTTTTGAAGTTGACACAGCACTACCCTGGAGGCTGGGGAAGCAACTAAACCTCCTAGTGCCTGTGCAGACTGAGAGATTTCAATCAAAATCAGAGTTTCAGCCTCCCCACCACCCTGAGTATTTTTTTTCAAGCTCTGCTCACATTGTCCTCTGCTATCAACCTACGCTTGGCTATTCTAATTAGAAAGCATTTGTGTAATTAATTCTGGCAACAAGTTTGTGTTTGTAAGGGGTAAAGATCTGGCATATCTTTCATTCATGAAAGTGACTTGGAAAAGGAAAAAGATTAGCAGCTTTTAGAATTGGATTTGTCTCTAGATATATTGTCCTGATGAGGTGATTATGAGGGCTCTGAGGTTGAACAGTCATCCCTGTCTAACATCCCAGTCATTTGTCTTGCACCACCCCATCACAGGGAGGTGGCCACAACACCCTGATGGGGGCACCAATCCTCTCAGACCCTGCAGTCAAGATGGGGGAGAAGAAGAAAGCAGAAGAGTCATATGCAAGAGGTCTAGAGGACACCTAGAAAATGCAGAATCCAAAGAGAAGAATCAGGGTCTGAATTATCTAGACAAGAGGAGGTAGATCTGGAAGAGAGAAAGGGCAGTAAGGAGGTGCAATGGGCTGAGGATGAGGAGGAAAAGGAAGAGACCTGTGTGGGTGCACTGGAGTGGTCCCAAGCATAATTGCCTAAAGAAGTGCTGCGGGCTTCAAGTTTCAGTTGGCTGAGGGATTATCACACAAAGATGATGCCAGCAACCACTGTGAAGACAGCTCTGATACCCCCACTCCCACCCAGTCGTAGTGGTGGAGAAGGCAGATATGATTTAATTGCCTCCAGTAGTTGGAGACCCAAGATACAATTTATTCAACATATGGTCTCCTCTTCCTGTAAGAGAAGACAAAGATGGGGGCAAAAGGGAACTCCCAAAGACGCACATGGGAAGAGTAAAATAGCCACTCCCCATCTTTGAACTTGAGGACTGTCCAACAGAGGACTAATAAAAGCAGACTACTGGAGGGTCCATATTTTTGGAGAAGCTTGTCCTTCCTTCATTACTGTGTTCATTAAAGCTGAGTTACAGGAAGAAACCTTGATTCTGACCCTTATATCTGGACCAGATTGTCTATTGGGGGGCCTCCTCCACATGGAGGACTCAGGGGAGTGTACAGGGAATGCCGCTATTTTCCTTCTTTTCCACCAAATGACCATGCTTGGTCTCAGTAAATGGTTGTTGTTGTTGTTGTTGTTGCTGCTACTGTCCTCTGCATCATCAGTCATCCTGGTTAAGGATGGTGGATGTTCCAGTCCAGCAACATCATTACGGCCACACAGTCATAATGGCAAAAATTCCATGACATGTAGACATTTGGGTGCAGATCTCTTTTCTCTCTCAATGCTTTTATATTTCATTATTCATTGAATGTGCAGCCACTCCTCACTTAATGACAGAGTTCCATTCCTACAACTTGGTCATTAAGTGAATTCGTTGTTAAGTGAGGAGCTTAAGGTGGATGTCTTGTGGTGTGTTGAGGCTGCCACCCTTTCAGACAGGCTAGAGTGGGTGGCCCTCTGGGAGGCCATGGGAGAAGCAGAACAAAAAGGAGGGAAAACTAGAGATGGAGGTGGCTGATGTTTGGGTCATTCTCATTCCTGTAAGCAGCAGAGGAGGAGGAGACAGGAAAGTGAGTGGGGATTCTGTAGCCTTGCTTCTTCCCCTCTGAGCTGCTGTCAAGGTAGGTGCAGGCAAGCAAAAGCAATCTGGGGTAGGCTGGAACAGTAGGTTCTCCCTGAGGCAGCAATTAGGTGGCAGTGGTGGCATTGGCTGCAACTGCTGGTTGTAATTCTGAGCAGTCATTAAATATGTCAGTTGTTATGTGAGGAATGGCCATATTCATTTGATTTTTATTTTGCTTTACTTGCAGAACTTTGATGCTTAATTCAATATATTTATATGCCACACTTCACCTATTGAATTTCTTCCTGCTATCTTGCTTGGAAAAGTCCACAAAAAGTAGTATGGAGACATTCCTTCACCAGCCCCAAGTTCTGCTTCCTGTTTTCTACTTGAGTAGAAACTATGAATAAAAACATGCTTCACCATAATACTGAATGTGATACAGGAATGACCTTTTCCTTAATAAAGGGCAAGATTCTGAACATTAAATAATTGAATTGCTTTTGAGTGCAATTATTTTACTTTATTATTCCCACAAAATTGGGCTGCTTTGGTATAATTGTTTTACAGCTAACAAAAGGCAAGGTCATATTAGAAAATGTGTCCGTTTTTTGTTTCATTGGAATTATACCGCAAGAACTACAGAGATAAAAAATTCTTTTACTGCCACAGTAGAGCTCAGTTCAAGGGTAATCAGGCAATTTTCAATGCACTGAATCCTAATCAGAGTAAAGCATGAACTATTCACCGGACATAATTTGGTAAACAAAAGTGAACCTTGAAAATAACTTGTGACACATTTTCTGCCGGTGCAGTTGGTTTGTTTGTATAGAAAGTTGAAGTCAATGGAAGACTTGAATGAATTTAGGCTATGCAAAGGAAGCTATCTTATACTAAGGCATACTCATTTTCATGGAATCTTTCTTACGGGCATTAAAGATATCAGTGTATCCCCAGTATGATGTAGATAGAGTGACTGGCTCAGGAGTAAAATTGGGCATGAACTGAACTACAGATTGGAAAAAAACCCATACATTTGACAAGTTCGTGGTTTCATTCGTGTTCTAGTTTGGAGGTCCCATTTTGATGAAAGGAAATAAAGCCCCAAACATTTTTCTGCTTGGTGCTTTGTTATGCTTAAACAAAATGGATGTTCCACCCCCTTCACACTGCCCCCATGGTCTCCCTGCCTGGTGAGCTAATAGGCATGCACTTGCACATAGACAGGTGGACTGGCTCCTGGAAGGGAAGCCAGGCTGCTTTCTTTAAAGATGGCAGCAGTGGCTGGTGAATTGGGGGGTCTTAAAAGTGTGTGGCATCTAATATACAGCAGTGTCTTATAGATGGTATACAAATATGGTATAAAAGAACAAAGTCCAGAGCCACCAAACAAAATCATAATCTCTGACATAACTAATTCATGGCCTGTCTACATGGGCATATAGTTATATCAAACCATTATGGAAACTTGATGACCCTCTTTTGCATTTTCTTTTAAATATATCCTCCACTTACTTTTCTGCTTAGAAGTATCCATCTTTTCTCATTACAAGGTGGTCTGCATCTTTCTGGAACAGGGCTAGGGCATGCAATAATTGAGGCAAAATTCATTGAGATGCAAAATAACTCTTTCCTTAGCCTTTCCTTAGCCTTTGCAGAGGGATATTTTCATCAAAATGGTACTGGGAGCAGTGTTATCAGAGGAGGCAACCTGCAATGCAGAGTAGAATTCACTTATGCACAAGAACAATATCAACTGCTTTCCTTATCCACAGCAGAAAAATATTAAAAATATTAAGGGGAACAATCATGGAAGACCTCTCACACTATTTTGCATGTATTGACAGAAATGGCCACTATAGGGAGCAGGAGACCATGCTATGAATACTTGTTAGTGAAGAATACCTAACATGTCTCTGGCATCCTCTGTTAGTGGTGTGTCCTATGAACATAAGAACATAAGAAGAGCCATGCTGGATCAGGCCAAAGGCCCATCTAGTCCAACTTCCTGTATGTCACAGTGGCCCCACCAAATGCGTCCGGGAGTGCACGAGACTAGATATCTGTCTCCTGATACCACTCCCCTGCATCTGGCCCTTGAAGTACCCTGGTTTTAAGCCTGGAGATTACACCTCTCCATCATGGTTTGTAACCTGTGATAGACTTCTCCTCCAGGAATCTGTCTAATCCCCTTTTGAAGGCATCCAGGCCAGATGCCATCACCACCTCCAGAGGCAGGGAGTTCCACAGACTAACAACACGCTGGGTAAAAAAAAAATCTTTTGACTGTTATCACTCTCCCAGCCCTCAATTTGAGTGTATGTCCCCTATTTTTGCTATTTTGTGAGAGGGAGAAGAGCATCCCTCTATCCACTTTACTCAGGCCCTGCATTATTTTGTACATCTCAATCATATCCCCCCAAGTGCCATTTTTCTAGAATAAAGAGCCCCAAATGCTGTAACCTTTCCTCATAAGGGAGGTTCCCCAGCCCAGTAATCATTTTAGTTGCTTTCCTTTGCACCTTTTCCAGTTCCACTATGTCTTTCTTGAGATGTGGTGACCAGAATTGTACACAATACTCCAGGTGTGGCCTTACTATCGTTTTGTACAATGTAAGCCACCACAGACTCTAAAATGTGAGGGGAAAGGAAGGAAAGGACACTAGGTTGACTCCCTGGCCTCCATCCTGCGAGGCAGAGCAGCCCCATTAGAGCCACTGCTGGGGAGAATAGCTGTGGGGAAAATTGAGGAGTTATTCCTTCTTTGTCTCCCTAAATGTCACCTCAGTGCTCTTCCTGCATATTGCAGCTTTCAGCTGCTGTTGTGGCTGTTTCCTTACTCCTTACTTAAACCTGCTTTGAATGCATCTATAGTGTGAGGGAAGAGGACCCACGTCCAGTCTGGGCAGAAAGATTGGTCAGTGGAGAGATGAAATAGACCACACTTAAGAATTTTTAAATGTGGACTGGACAGCACCAAAGTTCCCATTGTGGACAGTACCTTTCTTTAACCCTCATTCTGCTCAAAGCATTTTGTTTCTCACCCTCCATTGTCCAGGGATCATACCTTTTTCAAAGCCAACTGGAGATCTACTGTATGCAGTATTATTAAGATACCTGTACCAGTTAGCATCTTTCCTGGACAGGCTTCCTTGGAGAGAACATTTAGCTGAGCAGAACAAGAAAATATTGGGAGTTGTTTTAATGACTCTTTTTTGTGGTAGTTTGAGAAATCGTGCTGGTGCAGGAAATGGTCTCAGTGAGATGGCTGACCCTGGAGAAACTTGAAACATAGTTGAGAATGGAATTTGTTTTCAATCTTAGTCACAACTGTAGCTAGGGGAGTCCAATATCAGGTGTCCCCTCTGTCTAAACACAGAATGTACACATGAATTGTAGTCCATGTTAGTTTGTAGGATTTGCCTACCCTAAGAGGGAATTCCTTGATCTAACTCCATTTATTTGTCACAAAAAGAAACAGTGAGGCATTTGCTGATGCATCCTCTGGGTTTGGAATTGTGTCCTATTCTTTTTACTTTGCATTCTCTGCAACACAATGTGACATGTTGCTACCAGATAACTATTTTAATTACTTTTTAATTTAGTACTAGGCATATAAATCCCTATAGCAATAGGAGAACACAAATAACTTGAAGGCAATTAAATGCAGCAAGCTTTGGATTCTTGAATGATAGTAGAACTTTTTTTAAAAAAATCCTGCCTGTAATTATATTTTTGTTGTTGTTCTTTCATTTAATCAAAATTCACTTAAAGATCCTTGCTGAGGTTTTATACTCTCATCTAAGCCTGATGCTGAACCACGGGTGTAGGCAATTGCCTGAATAATGTCTGGAAACATTTATTTTACTTATAGTTTGATTTGGTCAGAAGAAATAAACAAAATGGACTACTAACAGGTTCTCTAGATGCTAGAATAATGCAAAGCAAACAAAAGAAAAATAAATACGTTTCCCAACTCTAAGTTGCTTGAGAACCACACAGCTCTGTATCTGTATCTATCATGTACCAAGGCCCAGTTCACTACATCGTTAACTAGGCTGTTGAGATGGCTGGGGATGGAAAAGCATAACAACTAAGCATGCTCTCATGCAGCTTCAAGAAGACTTATATGCAAAAACCTGGACATAATTATTACCACAGCCTGGTAGTAAACTCAACTACGTGTCATTGTCTGTGGATCAAGATACTAGTGGTTTTAAATTAGACATTATATCGGCAATTGATGTTTCAACCTCTTTAAAGGTATTGCTTTAAACACAATTGGGAGAAAGCATTTGAACTCTGATGTGGGGACACTGGGAGTTCTAGTAGAATATGTTAGATGGTCGAATTGGAGAAGGTTGCAAAAGTCAAGTCTGCCTAGGGACCACAGGAGAAAAAAGGGTACCACTGGGAAAACCTAGAAAACTCCACTCCAATGATGATGGTTGTAGTGGTAGTGGCAGTAGTGATGATGATACATCAATTGGATTTCAACACATGTGGTAACCTTCCTAAGCTTTTCAATGTATAACTGAATATGTTATACATGGCCCTACTTTTCTCTGATAATTTCTTCTTCAAAGACAGGCCTAGACACAATTGTAAAGATGTTAGTTTTGATGACCCTGCTACTGTGTCGAAGCCTGGTTTTCAGACAAATAGACCTGATCATGATCAAGCCATCATCTTTACCATTTGCTCCAAGGCTCTGGCCACCTTTGTAAATATCAACATTCAAGAGTCTGATAGCACCACAGGAATGAGCAGTTTTATCGTACCATAAACTTTCATGAGCCACAATCCACTTAACATCTGATAACAGAGTCTCTTGTACTTGAAAAAGTGTGTCATATCACAATAGATCTATTTATAAGGTAACCCAGGATCTTTAATTTTCACATGAGTCTATTGTAATAGAAGCTACCAAGCAGATGAATGAACAGGACTTGAGAAGACAATAACAAAAACCACCTTAGCTTACTCCAACTACAAGAACCCAGTGTACATTGCTGCCTTCTACTCAACATGTACGTCTTACAGAGAAAGGCCAACAACGTCTTTCAGCACAGCCCTACATTGTTGGCATAACTGTTGGGTATGACTTGTATAGTGTATTCTCATCTGGGAATTGGATAACAATATGAAATAAAACTGAATGACCAAATTTGTCTTCCATAAACTTACATGGCTATGGAGAGCATGATAGCACGTGCAGTGGTGTGACCCATATTCCAAGGAGAGTACTTTTTCATTAAAACTCCGAATTAGAGCCTCCACTGTGATCCATCAATGCATGTGACACAGGAGCAGTGAATTATCACAGTAGTGACTAATTGTTGTTGTTCAGCTGTTAAGTCGTGTCTGACTCTTTGTGACCCCATGGACCAGAGCACACCAGGCCCTCCTGTCTTCCACTGCTCCCCAGTGATTGGGCAAATCCAGGTCGGTTGCATCAATGACACCATCCAGCCATTTCATTGCCTGCCATCCCCTGTTCCTTTTGCCTTCAATTTTTCCAACATCAGAGACTTTTCCAAGGACTACTCTCTCCTCATGAGGTGGCCAATAGAGATGGGCACGACTCAGAAAAATTGGTTTTTCGTTTTTCGTTTTCCGTTTAGGGGTCCGATTCGTTTCGTTTCTGTTTTTCACGAAACTTTTCAAAAATTTGTCGTTTCATTTTTTGTTTTTTCGTTTTTCGTTTCTACCCACTTTTTGCGCGATTTTAAAGCATTTCCGGGGGCTGCCAGAGCTTTTTGGCCCTCTCTGGCTGCCATACCTGCCCAGTCTGCCACCTGGGCATGCTATTGGTTGAAGTTGTCCAAGAATTTACATGATCCCATCACATGGCTTGCCTCCATGTTGTGGCTGGAGTGGCGACATCCATTTTGTCATCCTTAAAGTGAAAAGAAAAATACATCGCGATGGGAGAAGACAAAACCAAACGTTTTAAGGACCCCAACCCCCTGGTAGGTAATAATTTCAAATAATTCTCGCATTATCGCTGCATTTTAATGGATGTCCAGGGCGTTTTAATACCCAAGAAATCAATATTAGGCATCTGGGAGCCATTTTGGGTCAATGTCCCCTAACTCCCCTTAAAGGAAAAAAAATACAACGATCTGAGAAAAGACATAAATGCACGTTTTAAGGACCCCCACCCCCTGGTAGGTATTATCAGGCAGTATAAATAATTATCGCTGCGTTTTTATGGGTGTCCAGGGCGTTTTTTAACATTTAAAAAACAGCTCATTTCATTGCGCGCCACCAGTAACGAAAAACGAAAATTGGCTCAAAATTAGTTGTTTCGTTTCCGTTTTCGGTCCATTTTGGAGCCGATTTTCATTTTCGTTTCGTTTCCGTAACGAAAACGGAAAACGGAAACGGAAACAAAAATTTCGCTAAGTCGTGACCATCTCTAGTGGCCAAAGTACTGAAGCCTCAGTTTCAAAATCTGTCCTTCCAGTGAACATTCAGGGTTGATTTCTTTCAGGATGGATATGTTTAATCTCCTTGCAGTCCAGGGGACTCTCAAGACTCTCCTCCAGCACCACAGTTCAAAAGTATCAATTCTGTGGTGATCAGCCTTCTTTATGGTCCAGCTCTTACTTCCATACATCATTACTGGAAAAACCATAGCTTTGACTATCCGGACCTTTGTTGGCAAAGTGATGTCTCTGCTTTTTAAGATGCTGCCTAGGTTTGTCATTGCTTTCCTCCCAAGAAGCAGTTGTCTTTTAATTTTATTGCTGTAGTCACCATCTGTAGTGATCAAGGAGCCCAAACTCTGACATTGCCTCCATTTCTTACCCCTCTATTTGCCAGGAGGTGATGGGACCAGTGGCCATGACCTTAGGTTTTAGATGCTGAGCTTCAGCCCATTTTTTCACTCTCTTTCACCCTCATTATAAGAGGTTCTTTAATTCCTCCTCAATTTCTGCTATCAGAGTAGTATCATCTGCATATCTGAAGTTATTCATATTTCTTCTGGCAATCTTAATTCCGCCTTGTGATTCATCCAGTCCTGCCTTTCACATTATGTACTCTGCCTATGAGTTAAATAGGCAAGGTGACTGTATGCAACCTAGTCATACTCCTTTCCCAGTTTTGACTAATTAGCAGCGACTAATGCAAGAGTTCTCTGCTGGGATTTTGACTTATACCATTGCAGGTGACATAACTTCCCTTATCCTACACAAATTTCCACAAGGATATTTTAGCCAATGCTTACATTTATTTTCATGTAAATGTATTAATATCATATTATTTTAAATACTCATTTTGCTTTGTGCACTATTATTTGCTGGGTGAACCAAGTGATTTTTTGACACGGCTTTATGATTTCTGTAGCTTTTTATCTTTTCAAAAAGTCGCAGAATAAATTAAATTTAATTGACTTTGATGAAATGTTACAGCTTTTTTATAACTAATTATTATAGTATAAAGTTAATACCAGGGGAATGGGGAGATAAATGATATTTTAAGTATAAGGAAAAAAACAGAAATACAGAAATAGCACCTGTGGTCATTGTTTTAAGCAAGGCAATTTAGGGATTTTTTAAAATAATAATAATGAAACTCATGATTTAGAAAAGCTCAAGCTGCATTTTAAAAGGAATCCACAATATTTCTTCACTGGTTTTCCCTTGCAACGTTGAACTTCTATTCAGTAAAAACATAGAATTGTAATGAATTTTTATAAGACAGTTTATTTTTCTTTTCTCAGTATGCTGTAAGAGATAAAGATATGGAGTAGGTTTCAGGAAGCCTGAGTTCAAATTCTGCCTCAGCCATAGAAACTCACAGGGTGGGTAGGGTGAACTGGTAAAAACCACCCATTAATATGTCTGTGGAGATTCTTCCCCCCCTCCCCCCGGGTGAGATTAACCCAGAGTTGAGTCATGGCAACTGGACTGCTTTTCTTGTGGGATCAAAGATACTTGGATGAGTAGCAAAATGTTTTGATCCCACAAGAAAAGAAGTCCAATTGCCATAACTCAACTCCCACACTCCTTAAATACCTCATTTATTTAGAAAACCCAATTAGCATCTCTATAAGTCAGTTCTAAATTGATGGCATATAGCAATACCTTTCCATCTAGCATCTAAAACACTGCAATCATTACTGGGACTATGAGTAAAACAATGAGTATTACAGTATCATTTTTTCAATTAAACTCTCCAGATAATTTTTTTTAAAAAAACCAAGTTTAAAAAGTTGATATGCTTGTTGCATAATTAATGTTATTAAGCTGATTTAATTGCTGAGTGATTTAATTATCCAAATTTAATCTCCAGCCTTTGCAAATTAATATACTTCATTCAAATAGGATGTGGTGGAAACTGAATCATAATGTGGAATCAAAAACCTGGAAAGAAGTGAATCATGTAATTCTTCCTAGCTTTTCTTCCATCCTTACTTCCTGTAGAGACAAAAGATGCTTCCATCATACGTCAAAAAGGTTAAGGGAGTCCAAGAGATAGCAGCTGCTTCATAGCATGAATGTAAAAAGGTGGGGAGAGGTAGCCATGTGACCTCATAGATGCAAACAAAAATGTGGCCCTAACACCTTTTTAATCATGTGGACTAATGAGGGGGCATTGTTCATGGTTAGCGAAGGACGTATCAATCAGTTTCTGATTCCCTGTTTAACATTTTTTCCAGTACGTTTACATGCACCCACAAAGAAAGTCACACTAGGAAAATGCCCCCCAAGGCATGTAGAGAGAACAGAATTACAGACAGACTGCTTCTAACTCACCTCTACAATCCCTCCAAATTTGGTGAAGATTGGTTTTCAGAAATCTATTTTACTGTATCAACCCACAAATGTGACCCCCCCCCCCAGAAAGTGCCATTTAGGAACTGGGTTAGGGAAACCCAATCTTTACCAAACTTGGAGGGACTGTAGTGGAGAGTCAGAGAAAGATTCTTTGCAAGTTTGGAATCTCTAGGTATCTGGGGTGAACTTTCCTGGGGAGACAATTTGGGGGTACAGATCCACCAAACATGAAGGAATTGTAGAGCAGAATCAGGGGAATCTTCCTTCCAGTTTTGGTGTCTCTAGGTGCCTTGTGGGCCATTTTATGGCCCAATGAATGAACAAATCAAAAAAATTGCTATAAATTCATCCATTCGTATTTGTCAGAAGACTTAGGATGATCTCTCCTCCTGACCCAGGGTTCAGTCCTAGGTAACTGGCTCAATATGACCTAGTTTTCCATCCTTCTGAAGTCAGCTAAATGAATATCCAGCTTGTTAGGAGATGGCAATGTGTAGAATGCATAATTAAATTGTAAACTGCCTAGAGACTGCTTTAAGTGGCTACGTGGCAGTATATAAGCAACACTCTTTTGGTGGTGGTGGTGGGGGTTGAAGAGAGATACTGTGATATATGTTGGTGACAGTAACCCTGTTCAATCATTCCTGATCCAGGATAATTTGTATACTCAAAAAAAAAAAAAAAAAAAAACCCAGAAATTTTCCAGTTTGTTTCATTTTTCTTTAAAAATCATTTCATTTTTTCTTTTCATTCTGAACAAAATGAAAAATGAAAAATGAAATAAAAAATTATTCTGTGCTCATCTCTACTTGTACCCATGAACCTCTTCCCTTTAAATGAGTCATTGCTTGCATGAGCTAAGTGATAAGCAGTGCATAGCTAAGCTTATCTTTGTTCATAATCTTTATATATAATGACTGAATTGAGCTAATCAGAAGCAGTGTTAGTGGTGAACAAGCTACGTTCTGAAAAGTATAAAGGTCGGGAACAGAGATATCCAGATCCAGATCCAGAACTTGTAATTGAACTAGGATAGGGGGGTCTGTGCTTCTTGAGATGACAATGTGTTAGGGACTACCATTCCCAGACTTCATTATGCCTAGGCAAGAGCAAGCAACAGTGAATGGGAGAGACAAAGCACCATAATTAATATCATGGACAGGAGAGCCTTTACTGGCCAACCCGCACTGCCCCGAAAGCCCATTCCTGCTCCCCCTACCCCTTTCAACCTTTAGTATTTTAGTGTTATTTAAACACAGAATGGGAAGGGGAAAAAAACTTCCCCTGCTAGACTTAAATACAAAAAATTGCAGCAGCAGGCCCTCAACCCCCAAACCGCCTGGTTCACGTTGTCACTGCCGTTGACCGCATGATCAAAATGAAACCAGCACAGTGTGGTGGCAATGCTCCCTCATCAATCTGACCTTTGAAAGAGGCCAAAGCCTGAGGGAAGAAGGCTTATATAGCCCCCTCCCTCTCCCTCCCAGTCCTCCTCAGGACCTAAGGAGGTGTTGTGAGATTCCGGCAAGGAGGAAGGCATATGAAAAACACTCTTCTACTAAACTGGTCAAAGTCATGCTTATCCAAAGGGCTAGATTTTGCAGTCTAATAGCATATTCAATTATTCAATAGTCACAAGAGCTTGTTTAGCAAGACATGAACATCTCATCTACTGACTCCAATTCCATGAAACCGCAAATGGTCATTTTATTACTTATGACAACCTATTCCAGTGTTTCCTAGCTATAGTGTACTCATTCTTGTCTTCTGAAGATGCTCTGGGATTATTTGGCTTGCACAAAGTTACACAGGCTTGCTTCTCTCCTGGGATACATGGTGGGTAATCAGACTTCCAACCATTGGCTCCACAGTCAGATACCTAACTCACTGAGCTAGGGTCAACTTATATTAATATGTATCTATTCCTTGCATGCTTGCAGAATGCATTCTGTAGATCTCCCCTTTATTTCCTTTCCTTTGTTTTCTCCCCCC